>JBAJFG010000536.1:0-684089 GCA_037903475.1 Ancylostoma caninum
CTAGTGAGCAGCACTCTTCACTTCGAGTAGCCCTGTTTCGACAAATCTAAGGCGCCATGAGTCGCCACGCACACAGTAACATTCTAGGAATCCTGGAGAATCTTCACCATTCATTTGATCAATAAGGTATCCTCCTCCTCAAGACAGAAGAAATTCCAAAACTTATTTTCCGTGATGTGCACAACTAGGTGCACGGCAACAACCCCGAATATTTCGGAGCTGCGAGCGAGCAATAAGCTGCATTGAAACCGAACATTTGTTGCTGAACTTATAGAACCATCAGGGGCATCCCTCCCTTTTAGATAGAGCCGATACGTGGAGCCAGGGTGACAGTAACACCCATAGAGGATCACTGTTGAACTAATCTCACATAGTCTTTGTAGATGTCAACCAGTGGTCAGCGCATGCACATTTTCAAGCACATAAGGGTTGGCTCTGCTGCAAGGAACGAACTCGTTGTCAGATCCTAACGAAAGACTTCATTTTATGAGACATCGCGGATGGTGCCGAATTACAGATTAAGGCCTCTGTGAGAAAAATTTTTCTTAAAAAATGTAAAGTCAATGGAGTAAAGGGGTTACTCCTTGTTTCTATCTCCCATGAGTATCTACAACTCCCATAAAAATTAGAACTCCCACGCTTTGCTTTGGAAGAAGTTATAGTCAAAAAACCAAAAGTTGCAATCTTTTTGCTCGCTACTGTATATATATACCAGTCTGGCCGACTTCCAGACTTTTCCCAATGCTCGCTTCGCTCGCATGACATTTTCCCTTTTTCATCCTAATGAACTTAACCATACCACTTATAATGCGTTCCACATCTTTCCCATTGCTTTTCTTCATGTGAAACTGGACCTATCAAAGAGGACAAATCGAGTTTCTCGCGGCAATTTTACCTTTTGCTCCACTGAAATAGCTGTTGAACTATTCAAAACATATATAATTGACTGAAATAATTATGTATGACTGGTTGAATCTGGAATGATCGCAGGAAACGATTTATCATTCTTTGTTTGTCATAACTGGTCAAGTGATAAGAGCCACTTTGAACATATAAAAGAGGAAGATGTGGTGTATCCATAAACAAATGGGAGGAGAAGAACGCGAGAGGGGATGTAAGGAGGAGGGATTTACACGGATTGTATATCAATCACTGCTGAGGTCTGACATCTAGTTTTTTTTACCATTGATGCTAGGCGCCAGCGAAACGATTGAGCAAATATGCATCTGACTCGTGTCATTTCTTTAGTAGTGGACAGCGGCGCATCCTTCCTCCGTCGATCTCCACATTTTCGGACTCTCTGCCATTTTTAGGCACCGGCGCTACCTTATCACACCGTTGGAGCAGACTCCAGGCGTTTTCCCACTTTTGGACGCCGGCGCACCCTTATCACACCGTTGGACCCGACTCCAGGCGTTTCCCCACTTTTGGACGGCGGCACACCCTTATCACACCGTTGGACCCGACTCCAGGTGTCTTCCCGCTTTTGGATGACGGCGCTCCCTTATCACACAGTTGGACTTGACTTCAGACGTTTCCTCACTTATGAACGCCGGAGCATCCTTATCACACCCACTACACTAAGGCCTAATCCTCATCCTCGTCGTTCTTCGTCCGCCTCGTTCCTCCTCTTCGTTATAAAGGCAACCTATCCGTCTCTCTCCTTTTATACGGTTCTGTAATCACAGGCCTATCTCATTCATTCCGACTGTGATGAAAACAACAGTTGGACATCAATATGTCTGAACATGACTGGCGTGGCCCGAAACACCTCTAATTCAAGGTGAAAATCGAAATTTACCACATTTTCGTACATAACTCGAAGCGCTGAACACAATGGTGTAGGGTAGATATTTCCCGTTTTTGGTGGCTGGTTTTCGTGCACACACACATGAACTGCCAATTAAGAAGAAGTAAGATCTCAACTATCTTTACATCCTTGAAGTTGATGATTCTCCCAACTTGTTCCGATGCGAGTTCAGCAGCGCAACAAACCAAAACACCCATCGGATGAATCATTGAGCCCCACCTTTGCCACCTTTCCTCTACAGGCTGTGCCAACTTTGGACATGTTCCCTGCTGTTTCCCTACTTTGGGCGACGGCGCAGCTTTATCAGAAGGAGTTCTTAAGAATTTAGGCGCCTACGCATCCTTATCACAGCAGTAGATCCGTCTCCCCCCACTTTGGGCGCCGGCGCACCCTTATCACAGTGGTGGACCCGTCTTCCCCCACTTTGGGCGCCGGCGCACCCTTATCACAGTGGTGGACCCGTCTCCCCTCACTTTGGGCGCCGGCGCACCCTTATCACAATGGTGGACCCGTCTCCCCCCACTCTGGGCGCCGGCGCACCCTTATCACAGTGGTGGACCCGTCTTCCCCCACATTGGGCGCCGGCGCACCTTTATCAGAGTGGTGGACCCGACCCCAGGCGTCTTCCAGCTTTTGGACGACGGCGCACCCATATCACGCCGTTGGATCCGACTCCAGGCGTTTTCCCGCTTTTGGACGCCGGCGCACTCTTTCATAGCGCCCTTACCACAGCTGTGAAACCGTCGGGTGACGTCTTTCCTCTATGTGTGAGAACCGGCCCACGTCACATCCATTTGTGGACCATTTTTTGAGCATCGACCTCACTACCGAATGCCGTCGCCATCAGCGAACCCGATTCTCTACATTTTCCCCACTACGGAGTGGTCGGTTCATCCCCAGTCCATAACTGGGCCAGATTCTCAGCATCTTTGTCAGACGCTTAGTCTAGCACACTTCTCACACCGCTGCGGACCCGTATGATGACATCTTTCCAACTACTGACTGCGTGCGCATCCTCACACAGCTATGCATCCGTTTCTAGAACCTTCCTGCGAACTTCGCCGCCGATATCTTCTCCTGTTGCTGTTCCCCTTCTATCTCGCTAGACCACTTCTCTCTAAACCATACTCACACCATGTTGTTCTTTACATGACTTGATGAAAACCTGCAAATAAACCCCCACACTCATTCATTTTCACTGTGATTTCACTGTGATGTAAACAACTATAGGTTTTCCATGCGAAACAGAGTGGACCAGAACACCTGCCAACCATGGTAAAAATGAAAATTTGCACAATTTTTATATGTAACTTGACACTCTGAACATCGTGGTGCAGTCAGATTTTTCCGGTCTGGTTCTCTTGTACACACACACACTGACATAAAATGCCAATTAATATTAACTATGATGATATATATGTGTGTTTATGTGTGTGTGAGTGTGTGTGTTTATGTATGTATGTGTGTGTGTCACATGAACTGCCAATTAAGAAGAAGTAAGATAGAACTCACTTTTACAAGTGTGTATTCAGTTGTTGTAGGCCTCGTCTTTTCATCGTACCTGAAATATACGCTTTTATGATTATAAAGTTCAAGAACGGAGTGAATAAATAGTCGCGCAGTGCCTTTGGGTATCTATGTACTCGGACAAGAACTCGAAAGCAAAACTAATCATCTACAGAGCTCAGATACGGAATTCTCCTCATGAGTTGCGTATATTCATCCAGTCTGGCCACCCGGCCAATGTTCGGCTTTCAGTCTTCTCGCGATTCTAGCCTTGCTTCACAACTATTCATCACACGTTTACATGCAGTGCCATTTCCGATCAGTGATTCTATCTGATGTTTTTGTCACTGCATTTCTCACATACAGTGGAGGTCGATGGCGTTGGCCCATCTGCGGCCTTAAGAAGAACGTCGCGCAACCGCGTCGCGCACGCCCTAACCTATGTATTCTGCTGCTGTTCTGCAACTTCTAGCAGCTTTTCTACTCGATTCTAAGGATTCTCGAGCGAATCGGGAAGAAAAGACCCCAGAAATAGCATTCCGGCGGCGACGACACCGATCCCGGCGTACCCGGCGCGGTCGCGCTGCATCCTACTCGAGGCCGCAAATGGGCCACCGCCATTGCCGTCCACTGTACCTACAGACCCGTCGTGACCAGCCACTCCCAACTCTGCACTCAGATGGCTTCAGTGCACAATTCAGTGTAATCAATCAATGTAGATTATTCGCACTGCGATGTACTTCAAGTTTCGTGGAAACGTCGAAAACCCCGAAAGTTACGGGGTTTCTTTGGAAGTGAATTTCGAAATTCTCGGCCAGTGGACGAGAGGGTTCATTCCGCAGCAAGAGCTTGCTGAGGGTGCGGCATGGTTTTTCAACACGGAAATGTTTGTTTGCTTGATAATAGCTGCTGCTTAGAAGTTCATTTTAATGTGCAATCTCAGTTTCTCAGCTCCGCTTTTTGCTAGCTTCCTAGCAAGGAAACTCGACCGCTCCTGTATCTAATTTTGCCTTAAAAGTAGGGGTTTTTGAGGGTGTTCTCTGACAAGCAAGCACATCATTGGAATCAGCGCCTCGAGCTGCAGCTGAATCTGTGGATATCTCAATACCGAACATGAGGTGAGACACTGCCTTTAAGTACCCGTTCGTCAATGGTGCACCTCGCCCTTTGTAAATCTTAAGAGTGACGGATTATTTGGTAATATTTGGAAAACTCGATCATTTGCATAATTCGTGACGCTTTAGTCCTCTGAGTTTGAGTGTACTGTCCTTCCCAAAAAGAAAGGCGGATTCTGCGAGTCCAGAATCTCCGCGGGGACTCAATGAGAGGTGAAGAATAAGCATGTGCCAAGTGAAGAGACCGAGTGAATTCCGCCGCTATGGAACCTACCACAGAATCCGCCCGTTGTTAGAGATTCCCCAAAGATGCACATTAAGTTTCCCACGAACGTCGAAAACACCAAAAGTTCCAAGTTCATTTGGCCAAGAGTTTCGAAATTCTTGACCAGTGAACAAAAGGTTTCATTCAGTAGCAAAAGCTTGATGAGGGTGCGACATGTTGTTCCAACACGGCAATACTTGCTCAGTCAATAATAGCTATCGCTGAGAAGTACATTTTGTACAATCTTAACTTCTCAGCCCCGCTTCTTCTAACTTCCTAGCAAGGAAACGTGTCTACGCCAATATCGAATTTGGCTTCAAAATAGGGTTTTTTGAGTGTGTTTTCAGAATTCAAGCACATCATTGGAATCAGCGCTCGCACAGTGTGTGTAATTTCGAACATCTAGCCGCTCAAAATCATTTTTCTGGGAAAAGGGCGGATAAATTCTGTTGTTATTTAGTATATTTACTCTGTCTTGTCTGCTGCTTCTATGCACTGCACAAGACCCATGAAAGCTAAGGCTCCAGGGCAATTTCTAAATACTTCTACATCCTGAGAGCATGGAATCATGTACTGAGGAACAATTTTCTGCGCAGCAGCTGCGAAACATGGATTTGTGTCCCGATGCGTGTGTGCGAACAAATAAGTATGTATTAAAAGATTTGGTCGCTAATTCCCGAAAACACTTCCGTTACTGCGCGTCGACTCTCAGAGCATTGTCGATACGCAGTGTTGTGATGAGTACTTCAAAAAAGGGGCCCCTGGCCTAAATTTCCACATTGTCCGCTTTTTTCGTCCTAGATCTTTATCTTCCTTGCTATAGGGTGACACCTCCCTAAGGGCCGGCGTAGGTTTTAGGCTACTTTGCACCTGGGATTATCGATTATTTTATCGATTATATCGATTTTATTGATTTTTCGCTATTTTTGCCCCAGGCGTGGCGAAGACATGTCTACTGGGGTATGTCAGTACGATGAACACGAATATGACAACCGTTTCGTACGGCACTATCGATTTATCGATTTTATTGATTTTTCGCTTGTTTTGCCCCAGTGACGGTGAAGACATGGCTACTGGGGTATGTCAATACGCTGAACACGAATATGACAACCGTTTCGTACGGCACTATAGATTTATCGATTTTATTGACTTTCACTTGTTTTGCCCCAGTGACGGTGAAGACATGGCTACTGGGGTATGTCAATACGCTGAAGACGAATATGACAATCGTTTTGTACAGCACTATCGATTTATCGATTTTATTGATTTTTCGCTTGTTTTGCCCCAGTGACGGTGAAGACATGGCTACTGGGGTGTGTCAATACGCTGAACACGAATATGACAACCGTTTCGTACGGCACTATCGATTTATCGATTTCATTGATTTTTTGCTAATTTTGCCCCGGGCGCGGCGAAGACATGGCTATTGGAGTGCGTCAATATGCTGAAGACGAATATGACAACCGTTTCGTACGGCACTATCGATTTTCGATTTCATTGATTTTTCGCTAATTTTGCCTCAGGGACGGTGAAGACATAGGTATGTTAATACGCTAAACACGAATATGATAACCGTTTTCTACAGCACTACCGATTTATCGATTTTATTGATTTTTTGTTAATTTTGCCCCGGGGACGGTTAAGACATGGCTATTGGGGTATGTCAATACGCCGAACACGAATATGACAACCGTTCTGTACAGCACTATTGAGTTATCGATTTTATTGATTTTTCGCTAATTTTGCCCCGGGCGCGGCGAAGACATGTCTACTGGGGTATGCCAGTACGCTGAACACGAATATGACAACCGTTCTGTACAGCACTATTGATTTATCGATTTTACTGTTTTTTCGCTAATTTTGCCCCGGGCGCGGCGAAGACATGTCTACAGGGGTATGTCAATACGCTGCACACGAATATGACAACCGTTCTGTACAGCACTATCGATTTATCGATTTTATTGATTTTTCGCTATTTTTGCCAGGACCCGAGCAAAGCCGGGTACACAGTCTAGTAATAAAAATTCAAAAAATAATGGTGAAACTAAACAACTGGATTCAAAGAATCAAACAGATATAAGATTTTTTTAATCCAGCAAGCCTCAGGGGTGAAGGGGCTCCCTGCAAATCCGATTTGGAGCCCAATAATCCTAATAATGTCGATTAACGTTACAACAAAATCCTAGCACATGGTTTTGTTTCCTGACATGGTTTTGAAACGAAGTGGTAGCGCTGTTCCCATCCGTTGGGGTTTTTCCTTGATTTTGACTGGGCCAGTGGTAAACATGCGCCGGTCTCAGGTAAAGAGGCACACGGTTCCATTGGTCGGGATTTTCCCGCCAGTGGTAAACAGTTGCTGGTCTCAGGTAAAGGGGCACACGGGTCCGTTGGTCAGAATTTTCCCGCCAGTGGTAAACAGGTGCTGGTCTCTGGTAAAGGGGCACATGGGTCGTTGGCCAGAATTTTCCCGTCAGTGGTAAACAGCTGCTGGACTCTGGTAAAGGGGCACACGGGTCTTTGGTGAGCACTTCCCTTGGGTTCGACTGGGCCAATGGTGAACAGGCGCCGGTCTCAGGTAAAGGGGCACACAGGTCCGTTGGTCAGGACTTTCCCTTGGATTCCACTGGGCCAGTGATAAACAGGTGCTGGTCTCTGGTAAAGGGGCACATGGGTCGTTGGCCAGAATTTTCCCGTCAGTGGTAAACAGGTGCTGGACTCTGGTAAAGGGGCACACGGGTCGTTGCTCAGCTCTTTCCCTTGGGTTCGACTGGACCAATGATAAAAAGGCGCCGACCTCAGGCAAAGGGGCACAAGGGATTTCAGGATTTTCCCTTGGATTCGACTGGGCCAATGGTAAACAGGGGCACATGGGTCGTTGGTCAGAATTTTCCCGTCAGTGGTAAATAGGTGCTGGTCTCAGGTAAAGGGGCACACGGGTCCGTTGGTCAGAATTTTCCCGCCAGTGGTAAACAGGTGCTGGTCTCTGGTGAAGGGACACACGGGTCGTTGGTCAGCAGTTCCCTTGGGTTCGACTGGGCCAACGGTAAACAGGAGCCGGTCTCAGGTAAAGAGGCACACACGTCCGTTGGTCAGGACTTTCCCTTGGATTCCACTGGGCCAGTGATAAACAGGTGCTGGTCTCAGGTAAAGGGGCACACGGGTCGTTGCTCAGCTCTTTCCCTTGGGTTCGACTGGACCAATGATAAAAAGGCGCCGACCTCAGGCAAAGGGGCACAAGGGATTTCAGGATTTTCCCTTGGATTCGACTGGGCCAATGGTAAACAGGGGCACATGGGTCGTTAGTCAGGATACCCCGTCAGTGGTAAATAGGTGCTGGTCTCTGGTAAAGGGACACATGGGTCTGTTGGTCAGAATTTTCCCGCCAATGGTAAACAGGCGCCGGTCTCAGGTAAAGGGGCACACGGGTCCGTTGGTCAGGACTTTCCCTTGGGTTCCACTGGGCCAGTGGTAAACAGTTGCTGGTCTGAGGTAAAGGGGCACACGGGTCCGTTGGTCAGGACTTTCCCTTGGATTTCACTGGGCCAGTGATAAACAGGTGCTGGTCTCAGGTAAAGGGGCACACAGGTCGTTACTCAGCTCTTTCCCTTGGGTTCGACTGGGCCAATGGTAAACAGGTGCTGGTCTCTGGTAAAGGGACACATGGGTCTGTTGGTCAGGACTTTCCCTTGGATTCCACTGGGCCAGTGATAAACAGGTGCTGGTCTCAGGTAAAGGGGCACACGGGTCCGTTGGTCAGGACTTTCCCTTGGGTTCGACTGGGCCAATGGTAAACAGGCGCCGGTCTCAGGTAAAGGGGCACATGGGTCCGTTGGTCAGGACTTTCCCTTGGGTTCGACTGGACCAATGATAAAAAGGCGCCGACCTCAGGCAAAGGGGCACAAGGGATTTCAGGATTTTCCCTTGGGTTCGACTGGGCCAATGGTAAACAGGTGCTGGTCTCTGGTAAAGGGACACATGGGTCTGTTGGTCAGAATTTTCCCGCCAGTTATAAACAGGTGCTGGTCTCTGGTAAAGGGACACATGGGTCTGTTGGTCAGGACTTTCCCTTGGATTCCACTGGGCCAGTGATAAACAGGTGCTGGTCTCAGGTAAAGGGGCACACGGGTCCGTTGGTCAGGACTTTCCCTTGGGTTCGACTGGGCCAATGGTAAACAGGCGCCGGTCTCAGGTAAAGGGGCACATGGGTCCGTTGGTCAGGACTTTCCCTTGGGTTCGACTGGACCAATGATAAAAAGGCGCCGACCTCAGGCAAAGGGGCACAAGGGATTTCAGGATTTTCCCTTGGGTTCGACTGGGCCAATGGTAAACAGGGGCACGTGGTAAACAGGTGCTGGACTCTGGTAAAGGGGCACACGGGTCTTTGGTCAGCACTTCCCTTGGGTTCGACTGGGCCAGTGGTAAACAGGCGCCGGTCTCAAGCTAAGGGGCACACGGGTCCGCTGGTCAGGATTTTCCTTTGACTGCGACGCTGTCAGCAGCAAAGTTGCGCCCGTCTCAGGTAAAGGGACACACGTGTCGCGCCGGTGTCAGATGAAGGGGCACACTTGTCCACTGCGCGGTATTTTCCCTTGGGTTTGACTGGGCTAGTGGTAAAGTAGCGCTGGTTTTAGGTAAAGGGGCGCACTGGTCCCTTGGTCGGAACTTTTCCTTGAGTCCAACTGGGCCAGTAGTGAATTGGCGAGGTCTGTTGGCCGGGATTTTCCCGTGAGTCCGGCTGGCTGGCTCAGTGGTAAAGCGGCGTTGGCTTCAGGCAAAAGGCAACACGTGTTCATTGGTCGTCAACAAAAAGAAGGTCGTGGTCTTCAAAAATTTCAATCAGTCAATTTTGGCATTTTGTGACTCCTCGACAAGCTGTTTGCCACTGTTCAGTTTGAGTTTCTCAAAATCTAAGGATTAGTTCTATTCAGACAGGTGTTGAGACTGAATGAAGTGCTTAATTAGGTTTGTTTGCAGACACTCTACTCGAACTCTAATACCAACACTGATAGAATGCGGTGAAACTTTGAGCCAAGGAACTCACGGGGTTACTATCTCGCGCCAAAGCCTAGACAATAACTTGCGCACCCACCTAATGTGTCTCATCAACCCCGTGGACCACCTCCCTTACTAGAAACTCAAACAAAAGCCTGGACAATAAATTGCGCACCCACCTCATGTATACCGCCAACCCCGTGGACCACCTCCCTTTCCAGAAACTCGGGCAAAAGCCTAGACAATAATCTACGCACCCACCCCATGTATCTCGCCAACCCCGTGGATTGCCTCCCTCCCAAGAAACTCAGGCAAAAGCCTAGACAATAATTTACGCACCCCCCATGTATAGGGGTACCAAAAAGTTTCCGGCCTCAACCTGTTCCATCCCTTTTTTCTCAAAACTTTGAGTGCGATCATGTCGCCTAAAATCTTCAAATCCACCATGCCAAGTTTCATGCTCTTAAGCTGACTCATTCAATAATAATGGCCCTTTTTTCTAACCTAACCATAGTGGGTTTCACATGCTTTTCGACAGCGCACCCGTCCACAGATTGAGAGTTGCGCTTGCTGCCACACGAGAACGTGGATTCGAATTACTGAATCACATGTCCTATAGTTTGGACCTTGCACCCAGCAACTATTTTCTGTCTGGAAATTTGAAACAGCATCTTCGCACGATGGGACTGGATGTCGAAAACGTCAAAGACTCGGCTGTTGAAAGATACTCTGAGTCAAATGAGGAAAGCAGCTCCTTGAACGGTTTGAAAAAATTCAAATCGAGCCATGAAAAGTGTATTAGTGTTCGAGGGACCTGTATTTTACTACAACAAAATTTGCTCGCTGTAGATCTTTCGGAAGTACTCTAGGCCGGAAACTTTTTGATAACCCTATATCCCGCCAACCCCGTGGATTGCCTCCCTTCCAAGAAACTCAGAAAAAAGTCTAGAAAGAACTTGCGCACCCACCTCATGTATCCCTCCAAGCCCGTAGATTACCCCCCTTTCCAGAAGCTTAGGCATCAACCTGGACAGTAACTTGCACACCCACCCAATGTTTATCGCCAACCCAGTGGACCACCTCCCTTACTAGAAACCTCCCTTACTAGAAACTCAAAAAAAAGCCTGGACAATAAATTGCGCACCCACCTCATGTATCCCGCCAACCCCGTGGACCACCTCCCTTTCCAGAAACTCAGGCAGAAGCCCAGACAATAATTTACGCACCCACCCCATGTATCCTGTCAACCCCGTGGGTTGCCTCCCTTCCAAGAAACTCAGGCAAAAGTCTAGAAAATAACTTGCGCACCCACCTCATGTATCTCGTCAACCCTGTGGACCACCTCCACTACTAGAAACTCAGGCAAAAGCCCAGACAATAATTTACGCACCCACCCCATGTACCCCGCCAACCCCGTGGATTGCCTCCCTTCCAAGAAACTCAGGCAAAAGTCTAGAAAATAATCTGCGCTCCCACCCAGTGTTTCTCGCCAACCCCGTCGACCACCTCCACTTCTAGAAACTCAGGCAAAAGTCTACAAAATAACTTACGCACCCACCCCATGTATCCCGACAACCCCGTGGATTGCCTCCCTTCCAAGAAACTCAGAAAAAAGTCTAGAAAGTAACTTGCGCACCCACCTCATGTATCCCTCCAAGCCCGTGGATTACCTCCCTTTCCAGAAACTCAAACAAAACCCTGGACAATAAATTGCGCACCCACCCAATGTTTCTCTCCAACCCCGTGGACCACCTCCACTACTAGAAACTCAGGCAAAAGTCCGTATCTCGTCAACTCTGTGGACAACCTCCCTTACTAGAAACTCAGACAAAAGTCTAGAAAATAACTTGCGCACCCACCTCATGTATCCCCCCAACCAGTGGATTACATTCCGTTCCAGAAGCTCAGGCAAAAGCCTAAGCAATAATTTACGCACCCATCCCATGTATTCCGCCAACACCGTGGATCGCCTCCCCAAGTATCCCACCAATCTCATGAAGCATCTTCGTTTCCTGAGCTTAAGCGAAAAATAACCAATAACTTATGCTCCTACTCATTTATACCATCAACCCTGTTGATCATCTCCCGTCCCTAGGCCACGTGGATTTGAGTATTGATCACCTTCTTAATCATCACTTAGAACTTTTTTGGTTTAGTATAAATGAGCCACGTCGTGTCGGTGAATATCGGTGAGTAATGACGAAGAAGATTGGTGGAAATAAGCGATCGGGATGCTTATTCTCTTTTCACAATAATTTGTTTTCAGTTTTTGTTCAAAACTTTGGGAAAGTATAAAGTTTTTAGAATGAGTTTGGTTTGAACTAGAAGGATGGGATAGTCACATACAGTGGTGATGCTGAGGGTGTGTTTGTATGATTGGCTTACTGAGTTATTGACCGAGTGGTTTGTACAATACAAGAGCAGTTGTGTTCTGTATTTCACGCTGTCCTTGGTATGCTCGCTGCTCGCGAAAGACAGAGATAGAAACAACAAAACAAATTGATTCACGGATTCTGTGAGTTCTCTTCTCTCATTCGCTACGCTATGTGCTCTTTTTCGACTGAATAATGTTATATGTAGATATACACATACAGTTGTAAGATAGTGTAGCTCGAGTTGAGGGTGTGAATCTCACACAACCTGTTGGCGCGCACGAAAAACCACAACGGGTCAATACTGTCACACTACGGAAAGTAGCACAATAACGTGGCTTACGGGGTCACTAGTAAGTATGTAAAACATAAACATGCGTTTCAGTTTCATGATGGCATACATTTCCACATGATGAGCCTGAAGTGTGCTAACATATTAAACTGCTAGATATTTTTTGAGATTTTGCAATTGCTAAAATCGTAATTTTATTGCTCATATAAATAGCCCAATCGATTCCGCAATGTTAAGGTAGAAGTCTTATGATTCTTGAGAATTCCAGTAGGATTTGAGGTTGTGCTTGATAAAGGTGGTCGTTTGGAGGGTAGCCCAACACAAGATGTTTTTAAAGACAACATTATTCCATTTTTGAGTGGTATTTCTACACCAAGTTTCCATTGAGTTAATTTTTCTCTGAATGATCTTTTCTTCCCTAATTTCCGTATTTTTTATTCAAATTATAATCTCAAAAGCGGCTCTTCGCTTTTTCTCACTTTATTATATTTCATTATATGTGCTATTGGAGCTACTCTAACAATTCCTAGGTGTTGCTCAGATAGATACGCAGCAGTCTTGGGTACCATTGCCTGCAATGACATCCTGAAAACCGAAGTTTTTGCGGAGTTGCAAGCTCGTTTCGTTGAAGCATGCCGGAAAGTTCTGTGCTAGAGAGTAGCGGTTTCGCCCTGAATAAAAGTGTTCTCTGTAGAGGATCGCAGATGGTCGCAAAAATAACACATATGCTCGTGTGCAGGAAGATTACTGCTAGCCGGTACATATCCTTTTTTAGCGAAGTCTTGTGGAACTTTCTTTTTACATTTATCCGAAAACGCAAATAGGTCATAGGCTTCCCTATTCCTAAGCAACGTGGATACGAGAAAATATGAAAGCATTTTTCATGATCTATAAGTGGAATCCGAAATAGGAAATTTAGATGCCAACATAGACGACGGAGACAACTTGTGAAGCACTCATATGTTTTAAGAAGGAGGTGTTAGATTGAAATGGTATCTTTTCGATATCTAATCATGCACCGCCAGGTGATCGGTCTCAAAAAAACCACTTGTATCGTATGCGCGGATTATCGACGTGCAATAACCGCGACGTGGTATGGTAGGTCGAAAAATACATTTTGGGCGCCAGATTTGCAAAATTGCACACTGTGAGGATCGGATTCTGGTGATATCTCGATACCGATCATGAGGTGATGCCTTTACGGTGGGCAGCGTGGCTGGGTGATTGTAAACGTGTGCAGTTAATAATGGAACGCTAGCAGAGCTGCTATCCCGCTCCATGTTTCATTCACCGTGAAAACCTTGTGAACACTGTCACACTCAGAGGCCTAAAGACCGCCAGCTGAGGGCGCGTTTCCGACCGAGGAACCACGAGGTGTTCGCATTCGGGCACTGACAGGGTGAGGCCGGCATATTTCCGTTCTCCAGCAAAAATTCTTTCTTGCAACCCTCCCACGTGACCTATGCCCATGGTGCGTGGATATGTGATGCCATGCTCTCTGAGCATCAGCAGCAGAGTATGTAAGACATGGCGCTGCGTCATTTGATGTCTAGGCGCGAAAACCCAATTCAAGTGATTTTTCGTTCCTATGGAGGTCCTATGGAGCACCAGTGGGAGCAGAAGGGATAACAACATTATCATGACATTCGCCCCGGTGCTCCTCAGCCATATAACCGTGAGCCGTCAGTTTCAACGTTTCTTTTCGGACGGCACTTCTCCTCAAAGCCATTTTCGTAATCGGCGATCTCCAGAGCTGAGGAGCAGGGTATGCTCCACCGGAGTCACTAATAAGCAATATTTTGGGAAACAGCAGCATTTACAATAGTTAGTTTAGGGCGACGTTTATCAGTGTCGGAGAAAAGAAACACCAACGTGTCGAGATACAGATTTTGCTTCACAAAATGCACCCTCAAATGACATCCTTGACTCGTGGACAGTAAAAGGAGCAGACACGGACCGCTTGCCACACATGCCACTCTTGTCCGACCTCGAGCTTTCCATCTAACACCTTGTCTGGTAGCTTGAGCACTCCTTGGCCGAGCAGCACCTCGCCAACTTCTACGATTCCCGATCATTTGCTGATGAATTGTTTGAGCTGTATTAACATGATTACTGAGCTCGCCGTGCTGGAACTGTAGGTGGCCCCAGGTGATAGGTGTACGTGGTCATTACAGCATGCAGTAAAATCTTCTAATAGAAGACAAAAAGTTTGAAGACTGAAAACAATTCAGAGTGTCTCAATCATTTCCCGACAATCTAATATGTACATTAGGTTGTGCAATAAGTTCGTGCTATTTTTCTGAGCATTCAATATGTTTTCACAGAGTGTACTAGTTGAACTGGGGTTTTTTTGAAAGTCAATATCCGCAGCACTTTTTCTTCACATCTAGAGCAAGTCTTGCGAAAAATCATCTCATAAATCTCTGTACGTAAGCAAAAGATACATCCTCCAGCCTAAAATCGACCTCTCTGTAGCAGACATCCACTTCTGCGCTGTCCCTTCAATAGTGATGGCTTCCATTTACAGGGTGCGCACAAATTATTGGCTCGTGGTTTTTTAAGCCCTAATCAACGGCGATTGAGCGAATTCATAGGCCGTGTTGTGGATCTCTTTGCTGGAACAATATCCACCGTAAATAACAGCAAGCTTGCAGAGTAATTTCGCTGTAAAGACGTGGGGAAGATTTCAGCCCACACCATCCTAGACACAGGTATTATTTCACAAGATTTTTTCAAGATTCTTCAGGGACGAATTTCAACCAGTCTGTTCCAATCCATTAAGTAGTAGATACCTTACCCACTAATGTACCTGAAGCGGCGCTCATGGGAATGCAAATGAAGTGAGATATGTAGACAATCCTTTCAAAGAAATCATCTGTGAAACCAATTTATGGACTAAGTTCACCTTGCAGACTGCGGATGGACGAGTATGCAAGAGCTAATTTTTACTACCAAAATTGGGAATCTCCCCCTTTTTCGAAACGACTACTATATTTGCTCTTCAGATGATTAGCAGTCCTGAATGCGCAAAAAAAAACAGCAAAAACGGTCTGTTAGATACAACAATACAACACCTGTTTTAACCACGGTAAATATTTGGTGGTCCAATCAACGGTGGGCGCACTGTACTTGAGACATAGCCGTGATGTATGGTCGATGTCTTCTAAAGTCTACTTCAGAAAATCTTGGAAAGAAGAGCGTTGTCACCGACCTCGTGTCACCAGCGGTTGGACCAGGAGATTTCCTAAAGCCTATGTAGGCAAAAGAGAAGGTCATTCAGGGAACCAGCTGATATCTACGGTAGAGATGACTCAAGGAAAGACAACTACAACATGACTTGTGATTTCGCTCAAAAGAACCAGGCGCCAATAAATTGTGTGCACCCTATAGATGTTGTTAACATTCCCAGCCGCTTGAGCTGCATTTGTTCCACTATTGTAGTGGAACAGCTGGAGGTGTCGGAGCTGTACAATCTTGTCGTATTGGAGGGTCACATTTCATGCGACAGAAAATGAGAAGTAGCGGAAATTGGGGAAACTGGTTATAATATTTGTAAAGAGCTGAAGAGAGCTACAAGATGACTTTATATTGCAGAAAATTTGTGACTTTGTGCGTGCATGTGCACACGCACTACGATCGGTCAGTGATAGTAATTGTGAGATCATTTAAAAGGCTAAGAACGGGTGTGGTGTCGTGGAGTGGGGTAGGGAGGTAGTCGAGCAGAAGGTCCAATGATGTGCAACAGGTTCATGGATGGAGAAAGGGTGCGCCATCGTCCCGAAGTGGTGAAACGCCTAGAGATGGGTCCGACGTGTGATAAGGAAGCAGCGGCGTCCGAAAGCGTGGAAACTCTGGAGATGGGCGGACACGCTGTGGCTTAGAAGTATGAGGGACGCCAGGATAAGTAGATGTGATAACCTTCCTCCATCGACGAATATTCATATTCATATCATACGGATATTCATCCAAGCGTTTTGAACACTACAATTCGTCAGAATATTATTCGTCCTCTGGTGGACCCACATCGTGGATCCAATAGGCCACAGCAGACCAGTTCTCCATCGGCGTATTTTGGAGTTTTCCCAGCTACTGGACTATAGTGGAGCAGTCCTTCATCTGCAGACCCGTACCCGAGCGCATTCTCCAAAATTCTGGGCGCGAGCGCTCCTTTCTCCGTCAGCGAATTTACAGCTTTCTACAACTTTTCCACATCAATCGGATACTGTCGTTCCCCACACTTTTAGTCCACAGCAGACCCATCGTCCATGCATGAACACGTATCCTGCGTCGTTTTCCGCAACACTAAGCCACAGCATAACCATCCCCCTTCAGTGAACCCGCTTGCTGGCGTTCGTCAAATCTGGGCAACGGTGGGTCCTTCCTCCATCCGCGAACCCACATCCTGAAGTTATTTCAACTTTTAGGCCACAGAAGAGACATGTGCCATCGGATGCCCGTATCATAGCGTTCCTCACACCTGGGCTACAGCGGACCTCCTCCATCCGTGAACCCGTATCGTGAAGTTTAGTTACCTTTTAGGCCACAGCAGACCAATCATCCATCGATGTACTCGTGTCCCGTCGTTTCCGACAATACTGAGCCTGAGCAGAAACAACTTCCCTCAGTGGACCCGTATGTTGGCGTTCCTCACACCTAGGTCGCGGCGAACCCCTCCCACATCCGTGAACCAGTATCCTGGAGTTCCATTAGTTTTTAGGCCACAGAAGATCATGCCATCGGGGAACCGTATGCTCTGTTCCCCAAACTTTTACGCCACAGCAGACTCATCGTAGGATTTTCATACAAACCTGTACCGCTGAACAACAGTTGTCTCAAGACGCCCATCGCCCACCGAAGAAAAGTCAATTGCTGACCATCAATTGCTGACCACCGTCAATTGCTGAAAAAAAGGGGACGGCCCAGTAAACGATGGCATCATAGCGGATTCGCTAAGAGTCGGAGGATACAATGCATGAGTTGCTAGCGGATCGCTTTACCTCCTATCTCGAAGTTGGCGTCGTACCCGTTCAGTGGAAGAGCTCAAGGACAGTCTCGAAAAAAGGCGAGAAGATATCAAAAACTACCGGCCCTTTGCTTTGTTGTCTATCCTGCTCGAATTATTGTAGATCACTGCACAAAGACACACACCGGCTTGAAACCACGCTTGATGAATATCAGCCGATAAGCCGTTCAATGGGGGGCTCCAGGAAAGGCTTTCGCTGTATGGACCATCGTCTAGCTGATTGAGAGAAGTAGGGAATACACGATGCTTTTTATCGTCACCTTCGGCACTACATGTCCGAGATCTTCAATTGCGTGTTTCCTCGCCGTAGCAAAACATGTTGCCGTCTACTTTCGTTTTTAACCACTTCTTGTACGCATCCTTCTTCGTCTTCGCAAGGGCTTGAATCTCCCTAGACCACCATCAGCTCTGCTTGTCCACGAATGGCCGTCCTGATTTGGGATTAACAAGGAGGTCGCGTTCACCCTCTGTTATTGGCCGCTCCAGTATTGACCATTTCGTGTTCACGTTCCCAGCAAAGGCGTTCCCGAGTGCACTCTTCACCACAGCATGCAGTTCACTCTTGTGCGCTCAGTTTTCAGTCAGCACTCGATTCCTGATCCTTGCGGTCGTTTCGGGCGCCGATGTTGAAGGCGCATGTCCATGACGAGGAGATGGTGCTGTGGCGCAATACTATCCGAGGGTATCACTTTGGCATTGATGACGTTCTTCAGCTCCTTTCGACGCATTAGGATATAGTCAATTTGTATTGCGCGGCCACCGTTGCGATTAATGAATTGTTCATTCTTCTTCTTGAAGACTGTGTCCACTACAGCCAAACCTGCAGCTTCAGCGTAGTCAAGAAGCATTGTTCCTTTCTCGTTCCGCGTGTCATACCCCTGCCTTCCATGCCATCTCTTGTAACCATCTCTAGCGGACCCGACGTACCCATTTAAGTCTCCCCCTATGATTACGTTTTGTTTTCATCGAAACCCTATAGCAGTGCTTTGAAACTGCGGCAGGAATGTTCTTTCGTGTCATCGGTGCAGCAGCATCGTGGTGCGTATGAAGAGACAATCCTCAACACGCTACTTCTTCGGTGATCACGATGGACATCAGGCGGTTGGAATCGCGCTGCACGTTGGTCAAGGAGTCTCGGTAGCCTTCATTGACAATGGTAGCAATACCACTGCGGCTAGATGTTGTGCTGTAGTATATGAGCTTGCATCCATCGCCAATATATCGTGACTTTGTCCCTTCCAGTTCGTTTTTTGTACGCAAGCCATGTCGACTTGCCCCTTCTTTAGCGTCGCGCCAAGTTCGCGGCTTCTTCCTGTCATATTCCGATGTTGGTTGATGCTAGACGAATCGTGTGATACTTCCGCTCCTTCGTGTGGCCTTTAACGGCCAATAGTCCTTGCCTACTTTTCGCAACACCCGGACTATAGTGGTGAAGCGCGTCGCCTCTGGGGTACGCCCTAGCTTTATTCGAGATCTCACTTCTTCTTAATTGGAAGCTCATGTGTGTTTGTGTGCGCACGAGAACCAGCCTTAAAACGAAAGTAAATACACCATTGTGTTCAGTGCGTCGATTTATGTACGAAAATGTGGTGAATTTTGATTTTTACCTTGATTCAAGGGGGTTTTGGGTCACTTTGTCATGTTCAGACATGTTAATGGCCGCCAGTTGTTTTCACTACGGTCGAAATGAATGAGATAGGCCTGTGATTACAGAGCCGTATAGACGGGTGGTATTATGCCTTTATAACGAGGAGGAGGAACCAGGCGTGTGAGGAGTGACACGGATGGGGTTCGCTGAAACAAGAATGGTGCAGAATTTGATAAAAAACGGGCCATGGTTATTTATGAGGTGCGCCGGCACCCGTTCAGGAAGAGTCACAACTGAACGAATGAACGACTGTGAGAGTAATGCGCCGACGCCTATGGTTGAGAAAACGCCTGGGGACGTGTTCAACGATGTGATAAAGGGGCGCCGGCGTCAAAAAGTGGACAAATGCCTGACGACGGGTCCAACGATGTGATAAGGGTGAGCCGGCGTCCGAAATAGCAGAAATGCCTGCGGACGGGTCCTAAGCTTATGTACGAAGTGGAAAGACGTCACTCGAGTGTTGAACAAGGCGCATTGGAGCCAGAAAGCACGAAAGTGCAAGAAACGGGAGTTCTTATGAAGGTGAGGTGCCCAGCGCGGTGTGAGGAAGACTTACATGGAGGCAACGCGAGCGACGCGAGCATGAAAAGAAGCCTGAGGGTCCGGCGTTAGCTGGACGATCAGGCTGGTTTCTTTAATAGCACAATCCATGATTTTGTCCGGACGCGACATGGTTACGGGGGGGGGGGGGGAGGAATTCAGGAGGAGGACAAGGGACTTATTTCATTAGAGGCGGCCCCTAATCGCCTCTCATGCACTTTCCTGTCGTTAGATGTGAACTTTGACTGGACCCAATATGCAGGATACAGCCTGCAATCAATTCATCCCATACACCCACACGTGTGAGCGTATTTTTACACTCAAATGCCGACTATATAGATGGAATCCAGCACAACAGAACAAAGGAATCCATCCCCTAGATCGATGGCTGCTTTTGATCTGCGCTTAACCCCCTATCCGCCACTCGGGTCGCGCCACGTAGCCTCGCAGCAAATCGGCTCGAATCCATCGAATGAGGGAGAAACAACAAGTCAAATCAAGGACATGAATCTGCGGGCTCACCTATTTGACTCTTCGGTACATCCGGCGCTACTGAAACAATGACGGATAACAGAATCCTCACTGCTAAGAGAACGATACACATGACTCTCCGAACGAATAGATACTCAGATAAAAATGTCAGAAAATGCGGAGGACGATAGCCCCCATTTTTTAAGGAAGTTCATTGGTCATGCGGTGGCCGCCATTTTCCGGACATGCGGAGACATACGTACTCGAGGAGTGCGATCTAAGCCCGAAAAACCATCGGGACTTGTGGAGGATGTAGTCGGGGGTGCGACATACCCCAAACATTGATAAAAGCCTCGGATTGGTGCGGAGGAACATGGCAGGTAATCCGATGACCTCCCGAGGTCATACATCACAGAGCAGCGAATTCTGCCTGTCTTCCCACTACTTGTTGCCTTGCACTCCGTTCTTCTTCCATAACCGCGCTTAATGGGCTTCTTTTTGTCATTTTCGCTTCAGAAAGCTCCACGTATTAAGCTTTTCATTGTAATAATCATTCAAAAAAACCGCAATCATTGGTATAGCTTCTGTAGTGTACCTTTTACAATATGAGCTCATAAAAGTACCTGCTTCGAGAGCGGCTATGTCATGTAGCGCTTATTATTCTATGTGTGCCGTAACAGTCTTACTCCATAGATCGGTTTTCAAGATCTTCACAGTATAAAACCTGCATGAACTTCCGAGAACGATGGTGTACATGAAAGATCTCAGAACCAACGGTAACCCCGTTTTTGAGCAGCCTACGTTTCTTGGGTAGGTCATTTACTGTGCTCCTCGTTCACTGACAAGGCCATGGAAGATGCTTGGTCGAACCACGGATGGGAGCTGTAGTCTGGCCAGGAAAGGGTGACGCCTGCTAAGATTACGGGACAAATGGCTTAGCCAGTTTACGGCTAACACTAGGAAATTTCCGTTGTTGCATCATATAATTTTTTGTAGTCCGAGGAGATTAGAAGCTGCAGCTCATGTTAGATGGGTGTTTTCTTCGGATTCCTCCTGGAACGTCGAGAACTACGCAGCAAAGGTTAGCATAAGGTGGATAGTGCCCACGAAACCAGCGTCAAATTGTTCGTCTCTGCGATTTTCGAGGGTGCATTCCCACGGAACCATGTTGTGTAACTCTGGGGGGACATCACGGGTGAGGCCTGAACAGTTTTTGGGTGTTGCCCGAATAGTTTCCAGGTGTTAACAGGACAAGCTTGAGTGTTCGTAGCTATCTGTCAAAGTACAACTAGATTCCTATAATCCATGAGATATTTCCTCCGAAGAGATATCTTCGCCCACTTTTTCCGCTCAAAAATAGAGTTTCCGGTGGGCTAGCTTTTTACGATTTCTGGCTGGGGAACACGTACTGGGTTTCGTTCAAGCCTTTCGTTTCCAACAGCTATTTAACACCAAAGAGGACAATTTCCAATACTGATGAGTTCACTCAAAATGACTAACATCACAGACAGAAATGTCAGGACATAACGGAGAACAATAGCCCTCATTTCCTGAGGAAGTTTATTCGTCATGCGGTAACTGCCTCCTTCGGGACATGCGGAGGAGGTAGTCGGAAGTGCGACACACCCCCGAACTTTGATAAAAGCTTCGAATTGGTGTGGAGACATGGCAGGTAATCCAAGAGCTCCCCGATGCCAGACCTCACAAAGTAGAGAGTTCTGGCTATTTTTCTACGGCTTGTAGCCCTGCACTCCATACTTCTCCTATAATAACGTATGATACGCTTTTTATAGTCATAATCACTCCGAAAATTTCTCTTATAATAATGTTTATTGAGTTTTTTATTGTCATATTCACTCTAAAAACGGCATTCATTGTTTAATCCTCTAAAATGTCTCTTTTACAATTTGAGCGGACTCACAAAAGCATCTGTTTCGGTTCCTGACACTGAATATAGCGGTTCTAACTCTGTCTACCCTAATAGCAAAGAAGTCTTACCTCAGAAATCGCTTTTGAGATTTTTATGATGAGAAAGTCAGTGTGAACTGGAGTGGACAGTGGTATACACGACAGGCCTCAAGAAGGGTGACCCTGTTTCTTAAGAGGCCACGACTGAACCAGCACTTCCTTATGTTGCTCGTAGAAATTATGGGTCAACACCAGAACTGACTCAAACCTCAGATGTTGCCTATATGGACTCCAGGCCTCGCTGTTCCCAGACCAGGCTACGGGTTATGCCTGACCAGATTATGGATGTAAACTGTAGCATGGCAAGGAAAGGAGTGTCGCACGAGCAAATCGAGAGCTGAAGCTTTCTAATACTTTTCTATAATGTCGGAAATTTCGTACTGTTGCAATCAGAAAGATTTTCTCTATATCAACGTACAAGTCGAAACCTGCCGCAGGTACGCACTACTGAGAGAATACACGTAGTGAAACTGTTGTTTAGTATTCAAGACCAGAACTATGACAAAAGGTGGCTAAGCCCAAGAAACCAGCGTGGAGTTGGTCGTCTCTGTGATTTTTCATGGTAGATTTCCTTGGGTTTCATGAGACATTACATTGTATGGGACATGCTATTTGAAAGTGGGTGGACGTTTAATGCACATAATGCACATTTCCTCACTGATTCACCCCTGAATGAGAGCTGAAAATTAATTTGAATAAGAAAACTAATGAACAGTCAATGAGCCGATATATTGCCGAATATTTTCGTCATATTTGTGTTCAGCGCATTGGAAAACCTCAGTGGGCATGTACTGAAAATCCCCCGATCAAAAACATAGAACTGGTGAATCGGACGGGAAAAGTGATCAAATGTACGTGTTTCACGTATTCCCACATCACTTCTGGGGCTGTTTTACCTTGTGAGACAGTCATAAACCATTGCGGATAACAAGCTAGAACGAGTAGGACTCATCCGAAGCACCAGAAGCACCTCTGTGCTTTTGACAAGTCGACATTCGAGCTTGTGCTGTGCTGTTGGACGAAAATCAACATGCCCGAGACCGTGGGCTCAGATGCATTCTGATCATACGTACCTTCACACCATCACCATACTCCGATTGAGATGATCCAAGTACTTCACTCGGCGTCTCTTCACCCCCACAATCTATCTAGTCGCTAAACGATGATCTTCCATTCCTCAGTGTTGGAAGGTCGTCGCGCGTGCGATCTTCGCCCCCAAATGTGGCGACGAGTTGTGCAGGCAGCTGATCTCACCCATGACACTTTACTATGGGCCTTGATCAGTGCGGCCATTCAGAGCAAGGTGTAATGCAGCTCGCGACGCTGAGTTTGAATCCGTTTTTAAAATCGACCAAACTGCTCTCTGATGAGCTATGCTCGTTTTTGGTGTCCATGAGGAAGCGGTGAGATTAGTTTCTAATGAGGGATTGTAGCGCAACGGTCTCTCATTTTCAAGACAGGCAATAACAGGTTCAATTTCTGCTGAAGAATGATACAGAGTGGTGAGAGCGTCAGAGTTCGTTACAATGAAAACAATTTTTGAAGGAAATCTCTTCACAACCACCATGTTAACAATGACCAGTCAAGTCCACAGCGAAGAAAAACACGACTCCAATTACGGATTCACTCAACTACAACTTAAAATTACGGAGAACATCTATACGAGGGTCTCATTAGAAATTTCAGAACTCTATCATTCGAGTGAATTTTTAATTCCAGCCAAATATTGGTCTTCTCCAGATTTCGTTCGATTTTAAAAAATTGTAACTAAAATTTGTTCGTTTTGTCTATCAGGAACTGTGTCCATCAGGAACTCCTTAGTTCTAACTAATTTAGAGCTTTTCATCGTCATTCTGTGCGTACAAGTTATTGAAATTTAATCTTCGTACTTAAAGCCACACTCAATTACTTTAACCGCTCCCAAAAATCGATTTAGTGCGATTTTTTCGAGATGCTCCCAAAACCTTCACATCATCTAATTTTGAGCCGAAAACATGATAGAACAACCTAAAAATGGTTTTTCGAGAGGAAACAAGCGATGAATAAAAGATGCAAAACGCTGATGGTGACAGGATTCGAACCCCTGGCATTCTGCATGAAGAAGGAGCAAGTTACCTGCGCACCACGGGCCGACCAGGTGACGTCGCATTGAACGTTCGAGGCGACGCACTTAGCGAGAACCTCCCATGTTCCTATTATTTTTTTAAATATTTTTCGAAAGGATGCGAGCCAATACGTACTTGTCTAAAGAATTAGAGGCTTATTTTTGCCTTTCGTACCCATCTACATACATAAAGCTTAGAATTTCTACATGAATGCCGAAAAATGGGCATAGCTCATCGCAGAGAGGAGTTTGGTTGATTTTGAAAACTAATTTGAAATCAGCGTCGCAAACAGCATAAGATATCCGAATATGCTCCTGTACTATCGGCACAGCCTTGCCACCCTTAATGGTGGTTTGGTTTCGCCAACAGCTTACTCTGCCGCTATAGTCCTCGAAGACTGTAGCACCCTGCGTCGCCGTCGCTGGGGACTGTGACACCGGTGAGCTCGATTGTGGGGGGGGGGCCGCCGCCGAAGTTGGCGACAGGCGATCGCCAACATTGGCATCCGCCGTCGCCGGCGACGGCGGCTGCCGATAATAGCGACTGCGGCGTCGGTGTGTATCGACTGGTCGCCAACGTTGGCGATCGGCGGCCCCAATGTTGGCGACTGCGGCTTCGGTGCAAATCGATTGTGAGCGGTCGCCAACATTGGCAGCAAGGTGCTATACTCCTCGGGGAGTATAGCGGCTACCTTAGACCTGTTAAAGCTAGTGGCAATCAAGTGGCAAAGAGCGTTTCCAGCATCATGTTGAAAATTGAACTTTTTCCAAAAAGAAGTGGGCTGATCCCTGAAAGCAGTGGTGGTCAAATAGAGCAATGTTTGGCTGGTACAGTGAATGGCAGGTGGTTCCTTACCCTTGCTCCTCTGACTTAAGCAGCGTGGATTTGTGAAAAATGGTCAAAAATTGGCACCCGTTTTCATTTTCGAGGATCAAATGGAAAAAATTCATTAACCGAACCACTTTTAATTCTCGCATTGCTTTAAATATCTAAATATTATTGGACTACAAAGGTCACACATTGCTGTTTAAGATGACCTATTGACTCCCATCCGCTTCGGGAACGGCTTCCAGTTCTTCGATATCCAGATTCATCGTAAGGCTCATTTTGCAACTTCATATCACCTGAGCGGAACTTCCCAAACGAACGCTTTTCGGTGCATTTACTAGCCAAATGTTCCTCAACACTACCCTGATGTTTCCAGCTCTCTCTGCTCGAACTGCTGGAAAATGGAATCCTTTTTTTTTTCGAAAAAAAAAAGATAGAGAGAAATAAGACGATTTTTCGTCAATGAGTAGTTCTACAAAAAATACTGTGAAACAAAAATTTGAAAGCAGATCAAAAATCAAGTCATTTTGAAGAGGATGTACCCACATAATGAAAAGAAAGATAAGAAGAAGAGTGATTCAGCAAAACTTCGAAGATAGAGACAAAATCTGACATTTCATACTCGACGACCTAATAATTCCAATTTCCTTTGGCAGTTGAGGGAAGAACAGTATCGGTAATCTTACTACAAAGTTTGGGCATGGTCCGTTCCGTAATAACGGATATTGCTAGGTACGTTTTGTAACTCCTAATAATCCTTCCGCATGATAACTCCACAAACTCTCGCCACAATCAATCGATTCCAATTTTCTTTGGCAGTTGGAGGACGACCAGTATCCGTATCTTATTATAATACAAAGTTTGAACAGGATCCGTTCAGTGTCAACAATGATGTGAGGACTGTTAGGTTCTTTTCAAGTATAATTTTCAAAACAATGATTAATTCTACTTTTATTTCAGTCAGAATTAATATAATTGATGGAAGAAGAATTTTTTCGCTTCAATCTCTCTTCCTTGCTTTTATTTGTAAAGGAGTGCTTAGTTATCCGATCAAGTTCCAAGTCCCAGATACGAAGTACCCTGCCGAAGTCTGGCTGCCGCTTACGCCAAGTTGAGTAAGATCAGGTGAGCCGGACTCGTGATACATCTTAACGACAACCGTTGAACAAGAAACGTCAGCGATTGGACTCCACGGAACGATAAGCGTACTACAGATAGACCAACAACTCGATGGTCAGAATTCTTCACGAAGAAAGAATACAATGCCGATCCTATCCCTCGAGCGGACAGAATCCATTGGACGACTGTGGTACGCGAGAGGAACAAATGGAAGCGCGTTCCACTCATACCAGTTAGTGCCGCTACACAGACACGGTCACATGCGCTTGTGAATGTGAATGTTCTTAGCTAGCTGGCGCTCCGAAAACTCTTAAAAGTATGCTGGCTTTTCTATTGACATTCGGATTTATTCGCAAGTAAGTTCTGCGTTAGTTTAACATTTATGATGTAGAAAGGGTATGATCAATGGGGGTTCAGCTTAAAGTCAAAAATTCCGACAAGTGCCGCCTTGAAGCACATCTTCATCAGTGGTGTAATTGGGAATGAAATTGAAAAACTTCTGATGTTCATTGGTGAAACATTTGGCGAGCTTTGTTTGGCTACCTCGCAGCTTGCCAACTACTCAGGCGGACGAAGTCCATCAAATGTATTGCCCAACAAGAAGTCTCGCCAAATGTATTGCAAAACAAACCTCCCCAATTGTATTGCTGCACAAACCTTGGCAACTGCATCGTCAAACAAAAGGGTTATCAACCGCGTGAAAATTTCGATATCATCAGGAATCGTGCCATGATACCACTCTTCAGAGTCCGCTGCTGTACCAGCTGAGCCATCCTGATCGACACCTTCGATGACTAAGTCTCCAACTAAGAATGAACTTAATAAATGTATCGCCAACAGACTCTCCCCCCTTTTGTACTGCTAAACCCAATCTCGACCCATTATCCCGGAAAATGTATTGCAATACAAAAATTTATCCCGCGAAGTGTATTGCCAGACACATCCTCCCGCCAAATGTTTCGCCAACGAATCACGAATCAGAGTGGTCACAAAATGAAATAAGTATGGAATGGAATTCCTCACCAGTCTTCATCATTAACGAAGCCCACCATCTGGTCTATATCAGGGCAACATAGTTCGTTCGTATCCTTTTCTTCCTTCATATTGTAATAAATCTTCGACGGTTTTTCTGCACCTTTTTGGTTTGATCCAACCATTGTTCCCGTGATGATATAAGGAGTTTGCTTGGGGCCAGCCATCACTTTGTAGTATTCGGAGAGTTCAGCGCTCGGGCTAAATCAACTTCATGAATAGAACAACATCAAATATGTACAGAATATTGTAAAACGCAACCATTTATTTCCTGGATACGGTTCAATAAATAATGTAAACACCAGCCTGATCGTCCGGCTAACGCCGGACTCTTAGGCTTCTTTTTGGCTCGCCTCGCATACGTGTGTGTTTCCCTCTACTGAGCGCTCGCATACTACTCTCACAGGTGCGCACCCGTGCGTGACATCTTCCACAGTTTCGATGCCGGCACACCTTTACCACACCTTGGGACCCACTTCGGGCGTTTACCCACTTTTCGACGCCGGCTCACCATCATCTTACTGTTGGACCCGATTCCAAGCGTTTCCCCACTTTTGGACGACGCGCACCCTTATCACACCGTTGGACTCGACCACAGGCGTTTCCCCACTTTTGGATGCCGGCACACCCTTACCACACCGTGGGACCCGACTCAGTTAGACATATTTCGTGGAGAGAGAGAGATATTGAGTGAGTAAACCGAGTAAGAGCGCCCCGTACGGCTTACAGCATCATTCTGCCAAGGAAGTAATATCTCTAGCATGAGGCGGGTCAGCCGCACCCACTCCATAGGTGGTACAGTATCAACGGTGAACATGAATACCACAAGGATAATTGCGCTCTTCGTGAGGTGGCAATGGAACTTCATGCTTCTGCCACGGAATGCCCACAATGTTGCTCTCCATATCTTCGTGGACTTTCACATGCGCCATTCTGCTAGGTATTAGGAATTCGCCCTATACCGCCCTATACCCTATACCACTTCGCGGCGCTGTGCCTTGGACACATGTACTACGTTACCTCTGCGATACCTACACTCTAAAAAAAACTCCCCGGACCCATGTCTCACGTTACCTCTGGGATAGCTGCACTCTGAAAGAAAAAAAAAACTCCTCCGAGCCTGATTTGGACCCATTAGCCACGTTACCTCTGGCACAGCTATATTCTGAAAAAAAAAAACTCCCTCGAACCTACCTCAGACTTATGTACCACGTTACTTCTTGGATAGCTATACTCTGGAAAAATACTCCCTCGAGCCTGCAGCTACATTCTGGAAAAAAATACTCCCCCGAGCTTGCCTCGGATCCATGTACCACGTTACCTCTGGGATAGCTACACTCTAAAAAACTCTCCCGAGACGGAACGCCGCTTCGCGGCGCTTTGCCTCCGACCCTTGTACCACGTTTCCACCTTGTAATTTCTCCCGTAATCAGTTGCTATAGAAGTGGGGAATAGAATTAGCATCGCAGACTTCATATGAATAGATATAAGTTAAATATATATATATATATATATATATGTATATATAAACATATAAAATATAAATAGACGAATAAATGAAATATAAATGAAATATATATAAATAAATACATAAAATATAAACATATAACAAATAAAGTCTGCTATGGAATCGCACGGCATCTTATAGTCCTCTCGTTAAAGCGGCTAGCGATCAGTAGACACCCATAGACATTATACGCCTACTCCAGTCCTTAGGAAGCAGGCTAGGAAAAAGAAGAGAGCAGAAGAGACAACGCCGTCTTGCGTCTCCATCTCCACTATTTGTGTCCGCTGCGTTCCGGACACAGCCGTGGCATATTCACTTACTCACTAGTTATCTCTGCTTTGAGTTTTCAATGGACAGAAAGCCTCATGCCGCAAACCCAGTTGGAGTCGTAGTTGTTGTATGAGATATTATGACTACGATAACGAAACTACCGAGCCACGACATGGTGCCCACCAACCATTTAGCTAGACTCGCTCATCGAGCACCATTGATACTGTACCACCTGTGGAGTGGGTGGGGCTAGCCCGTTTCATGCTAGAGATACTACTTCCTAAACAGAATGATGCTATAAGCCGTACGATGCGCTCATTACTCAGTTTGCTCAATCGGCCAGTATCTCTCTCTATTGTACAGTATAATGAATATCAACTGAACCACAGCAATGACTGCGCACACGGACGAGTTAAGTCCAAGAGTCGGCGACAACGTAATTCATGGTCGTTGTCTGACCAGTGTAGATCAGACCAAATTTGTCAGTTAACCTAAGAGCTATCTGTGAGGAAAAAGAACAACGGATTCTGGAGAAAAATCTCACAGTCGCTCATCTCAAAGAACTCCAGGGGTAAAGCTGGATTTGCTCTATCAGATTTTTCGGACGAGTTGACCGAGAGATCACATCGGGGAAATGCGCAAGAAAGTAGGTGTGTTGAGGGCTAATAGCGTGTGTCGCTCGTTTACCGCCCTTAAAAGAGCAACAATAGGCTATTTTTGCCTCCAGCACCGAACATACTAAGTCGCTTGCATGTGACCGCTTATGCACAGAAGCTGTCCAAGCAATTTTTTGTCAAAGTAGCGGTTTTAAGAACATCTCAGATCGGTCCAATCAATGGATTTTTCAGAAGTGCAGCTGTTTTCAAACTTGTCCAGTACGTGCGCTAATCGAAAACATTGATGAAATGTTTGAAATTATGGAATTTCGAGATTCCTCTTTATTTCGTTATTCCGATATTTTTGTGTTGTCTTATCCGCTTATTTCCGGTTTTAACTTCATTTATTTCTGATTGTTCTCTGAGCGAATTTGTAAGTCCCCGCCTGGTGTCCTTGCAAAATTTGTTTTAGATGTGCGTTTTCATCTATCCTGTGACGCAGTGGCAAGAGGCGCGCAGCCTTCCGCGCACATTGTCGATGGTTCCACCGCGCCTCCGGCCAACCAAGTCATCCATCCTTTGGGGTCGGTAAGTTGATACTAGAGGAATCTGGGAGGATGAAGCAAAAAACTGGTATATCGAATGCCCCTGTACAGGGCACAAATGCATTCATTCCACTTAAGACGTTCAGATATAGTTTAGCGCGTGGCGCATCTCACAGACGGGATTGAATAACGGCGACCACCATAGCTATTTTAGGTGTAAAATGCCACAATACATCAGCAAGCACGGTGTACCAGGGTACGGAGGTGAATTCGTGGATGCAGCGGTGATAAATTAACGAGCCAACGTTTTATTTGTTTATTATAGATGAAAGAGCGGGATGGTAGTAAACCTGGTGAAATACTGTCAGTTAACGCTCAAGGTTAACTGGCAGCTAACTCCCAGCTTACGGAGAACTCTGGGAGAGGTAATGTAAGCTTCATTGGCCCGAACATGTTTCTAAATATGGTTCTTGAATACTACGACAAAACCGGGAGCATACTTGCTGGTGAACTCGCAGTTTGAAATCAAAATGTGAGCTCTCTGTCACGCTGAACTTACTGCAAGTATGAAACAACGAGGAAGCGGTGAGCGGAAGAGTATGCGGCGCCCGAGACGCAGACGGCGGCTTCGTCGTTTCGCGAAGAACTTCTCCAGAGGACTTTTTGCTCGTGGTTCGAGTTCATCGGTGTAGCTAGTCAAGCATGCACTGACTCCTCTTCTGTGAAGACGCATTTCTGGGTACACTCAGCTGATCGATGCTCCTACTGTCTCGATCACCATGACGTTCCGTCGGAGATCATTGATGACTGCGATCTCCTGGTGGCTGATTCTGACAGCTGAGCAGTACACCTTCTTAGATTAAATCCCACATATTTTATGGGCGCGAAATTACTTGAGCTAGCATATATATAGCTTAAAGCATATATAGCTTAAATCATCGAAGTTAGGTTATAGGTTATGCGGGAAGAGATTCATTTCACTTTCTCGTGATATCTCCGGAAAGAACGAATTTTTGCCTATAACTTTTCATTTCATTTCTCCTACGATGAAACAGAAGTCAATGGAACTTTTCTCCTGAAAAGACCTTTTTCCACTCAGTGCAGACTTTTTCTCTGATATCTTGATCCAACCTAATACTAGAGCAACTCCTTATGTACCCCATATATCTAATGGAATAGATGCTTCTGATGATGACGATTTTCAATTCGCCACATCTCAAAATAATCTGATCATCTTCCCTTCTCGTTGTTCATCTTCCATCTTCGTTGTTTTTGTCTTTCTATCTTTCTTACTTAAACAAACTTTCATTTTTCCACTTTGTACTTTTTTAGTTCTGTATGGTTTTTCAGTGATGTGTAAGGCTATATAGTCACCAGTTTTCAATAAAGAGTACTTCTCCGGTTTCAGTTTTCAATACATTTGTTCATTTAATCGTTTAATTGTTTCGAATGTCATTCATTAATGGTGCTAACCAGTTGATTGCATTGCAAAAGCACTGTGAACTGGTTAGTATCAGTGACGAATGATGCCTGAATACGTGCTAAACAAGCAGAATTTGGTGGCCTGAAGAAGAGCAACAGCAGGGCCTTCAGGTTTAAACAGAGAGAGTGGCATAGGGGAAAACTGTGCTTCGCTGTTCACTTGCCCCCCCCCCCACCCCTCTTCCGATCGTTCGTTCGGAGCTTTGCCTCCCAACTTCTTGACCCTGGAATTGTCTGAGATGGTTAAGCATAGGCCTACGTCGTCTCTGCGGTATCGACCCGACGGTGGGTTTTTTTGCCGCAACAGTGCCCAGCGGCGGTGCGGCAAACAATGGCACTAGGGTGGCAACAACAAAAAGCTGGTCCTCTTTTTCTGACACCGCAGTATTTATTCAAAGTATTTATAATCAGCGATATTGGACACCAATAACGCTTTTGTACATCAAAGACTGGAAACTCACTCAGCCTTTATGACATTTCCACGCAATGGGTTTGAGTCGTCCATCAATATCAAATTACAGTATGGGCTAAAAATGGAAGAATTGATGATCCTCTTGGATTTCCACTGTGCATTTTAGGCTGCGAGCGGAAGAAATGGTAGTAGCTAGATGAAAAGTTAAAAATGAATAGATGAGTATTCGAATTTTTTATTGATGACTTGGATCTTTTTTATTCATGATTTAAATCCTTTTTTATAAGTAACTGAATTATGCACATAGACATAAATAAGGTGCGGCATTGGTATTTACGATAAGACATTCACACAAGAATTTATCTTTATGCCTGCAATCTATTGGGTCGTTCGGAAAGTGATTGGGATTTTCAAGCGCTGTCAAAATTTTCTCATGACGGAATAACATTAATCAAGGCAATATCTTCTATTTTTTCGACTACCTCTTATCACCCTTCTGGTGAACTCTCCTCTCATAGAACACCTTTCTCCTAGTCTTTTCCAACAAGAAACTGGGCTACGTAGGATTGGATTCGATACCCCTACCTTCGGTGAAGGTTCTCCCATTCAAGCAGTTCTGCTAGATGGAAGTAAGTGGTAGTCAGATGGCGCAAGATGAAGGTTATGCGGTGCATGAAACATCGAATCTCAACCAAGCTCCAGTAATTTTTTGCCGAGTCGTCAAAGATGTATGTGGTGCCTTGGTGGAACACTACTCTGCGACTCGCTAATTCTGGCCGGTTTTTTCAATTGCTTCATCTAATTCTATCAGTTGTCGACAGTAGAGCTCCAAAGTCACATCCTGGTTTCTTGAAAGCACCTCAAAATACATCACACCGTAGTCCTGAAGGAGCAGTGTTCCTCCAAGACAATCCTAGACCGCATAGGTCTCTGGCGACTCGACAAAAATTACTGGAGGTTGGTTGGAAAATGATGTTGGATCCACTATATACCTCTAACTCTGCGCCATCTGCCTACCACTTATTTCGATCGCTGCAGAACTACTTTAACCGGTAAACCTTTGCCGAAGATGAGGATATCAAATCTTATGTAAGTTTATTGCTGAAAAAACCAGAAGTTCTAGGGGAGAAGATTCATGGAATTACCGAGAAGATGGCAAAAGGTAATCGAACAAAACAGAAAATATATCACTGATTAGTGTTCTGCCATTATGGGGGAATAATTTTTTTCGGCAACGCTCAAAAACCCCAATTACTTTCCGAACGATTCGATACTTTCGTTTGTCTTCCGCAGCAACACCTCACAGGTATTACTCTCTGGTGGCCAGAGAGTAATCGCTTCCGAACTCATGCTCTTAACTTCATTTCTAGAGAGGCTCAAGGCTTGGAATTTTCTCAGGCAACGCAGCTATTTATTGGAACGTACTGAAAGCATTTAATATCCTCACTGCGCCAGCAAATTTTTATTTGAAAAAAATTTTCATTCGGAAGGTCAAAATCCTTGATATCGCACTGCTCACATTTAACTACTGTGCCCCTCCAATGGTGGAGATTCCACCAAAATCGAATTATTCTAAGGAAAGGTTTTGTATTCAACAGAATTTCAGTAAGTTGGGACGGAATCCTGTCCGAAACTCAGTTTGACATCAACTTGAAATTGACCCTCTTCGGCAGTTTTAGCCACCGAAAGTGCGCCAGCTCCCAGAAGTGGGGGAAATGGGTCCAGGGCTGTGATAAGTGTGCGCCGGGGTTTAAAAGTGGGGGAGACGGGTCCACTGCTGTGATAAGGCTGCGCCAGCCCACCCTTATCAAAGCCGTGGGTCCTTCTCCTCCACTTTTGGGCGCCTTGTCCTTCTAATAGTGCTTGGGGAATGCCTCATTGTTCCAGATGCCGAACGCTCATCAACGGTGCATATCACAGGTTTAAAGCTTTGCAACTTTGATGACAAGGTTGCAACCTGCTTTAATGCATATAGTGTTTTAGAATGCAACATAAAATCAGGGCACCCATCAAGCGTCAAATTAGATGAATACAAAAGGTAAAAATGACATGATCTCCAGTAAATATCAGAGAACTGAGGTGTCCTGCTCTACTTCTGCAAAGCGAAGTGAGCTTAGGCTCAGTTGCGTAACTCAAATAAAGCGTTTAGAAGATCAGATTTCTTGTGCTAAAGACCGAATCTTAGGAAGAGAGCAGAGAGGCTCACCTCTTGGAGATAGCCGATGTTGTTCACTTTCAGATACCAGCGTCTAACCAGACATTCTAGCAGTTATATCTGTCAAAGAAAAGAAAAGGTGCCCCCATGATCATACTTTGTGCCACCAAAACAGAAATGCAAAGCTTGATCCTCGTGAAGTACACCACGTGACTGTGTTTTTCGCTAGAATATCTGGGCTGGTAGTAAACCCCGATGTCGTGAACTCTCGGCTGCCAACATGTCGTGACATTCTCGCTCACATTTGTCGCGAGATGTTCGTGAACTTCCTGTAATAAAGCGTGTGTTCTCTCTGATGTCGCGACATAGTTGGCAGCTCAGTTCAATGACATTCTCACGAATGTGGTCGCGATCCACGTTCATGACCTCGTGGTCATGAGGCGCAGACAGCCTTAGACCTTCTCGATGCTCATCAGTAACAGTTTTCCATTCAATGAGAAGACATAAGCAAAGCTAGTTCCACATCCAAATTTGTCATAAAGTGAATACAGTATGATTTTGCAAAAGGGTTGAAATGAACTGGGATCGAACTCGGCTAACACAGTAGTGCTTTTTTATCGGCAATCACGCTAACTGCTGCGCCATGAGCACATGACTTTCCTGCCGAAGGGTTCAATGGAGATACATTGATTCGCGAGCCGCGCATCGATGTCGCGAGATTCTTGCGACATGTGTGCGAATGTCGCGAACTAGGTGCTCACGCGTTCGCATCTTGGCTGTCGCGACATGGGGGGTTTACTACCGGTCCTGGAACGGTTACGCATGAACCGAGACCCATCACAAGAAGTCTCTATCTGCTCGAAATAAAGTATCGTGCAGAGTAAAACCCAGTTCGAAACACGGCTCTTGGTGCGATCCAGAATGACTAAAACTGCTGAAGGAAGTCAATTTGAAGATGATGTCAACTGAGCACCAGAGATGTCAGGACTCCTTCCCAACACACCGAAATTCCGCTAAATACGAATCTACTTTCTAGTTTGCTTTTAGTGGAAATTCCACCAATGGAATTCGCACAGTCGTTGAATGTAAATAGTAAATCAAAGATTTTGACGTTTTTGAGTGCAAGAATTTTCCTCATAAAAATTTGCAGGCGCGGTGTAGATATTGATAGCTCTATGCATCAGCAATAAGTAGCTGCAATACCTGCAAAAATAAGAAATTTCAAGCTCCACGAATAAGGAAGTTATGAGCAAATCTTGAAAAGGTGGTTCTTTTTGGTTTGTACTAGCTCCAGAAAATTGTCGAGAAACGCTTCATATGCGAGTTTGCGAGGGCCAACCGTGAGACTCTTGAGGAGTCATGGAGTTTGCAGACAACAACAAATTAATTGAGAAACGAATTGCATTAATTACGAGTCTGGCCAACCGGTTATTGCCAGACTTCCAGACTTTCCCTAATGCTCGCTTCGCTCGCATGACTTTTTCCCTTTTTCATTCTAATAGACTCGCAGTCATGCCACATTTTCGCTATAAGCGTTATACATATTTCCACTGCTTTCCCCTATGTAAAATCGGACTTATCAAAAAGAATTAACCGCAAATCCTCAGAGCAATTTTATCTTTCCCTTAAGTTAAATAGCTATTTGTAACTTTTCACGACCGATTCAACCTTGAATGACAACAGAGAATGGTTCGCCATTTTTTGTTTGTTACAACTGGTCAAATGATAAGAGCCAGCTTAACCCATTCACGACCGCGCCCATTTTTGCGGGTCTGGCGCGTGGGACCAAAGCCCCTTTCAAGAGTGCGGCGCCCGCGGAGTTCCACACCGTTACGATAAGATAACTAGGACTAAAACACATCTTTTTGCAGAAATAATTTGAAATTTTATACCAGAAGATTACTATTATCATCGGATCAAAAAAGGAGAGAATCTAAACGCTTCTGGATTCCATTGAGGCCGAAGGAAGTTTGTAGAAGGTGTTTTTAGTGTTGTAAGGGAATATTCACAAATTAGTGTAGGAAACGTGGTTTTTCTTCAGATTATTTCCATCCATTACACAAAAAAGTAAAGCAATCTCACTCGATTCCAAAATCTCATCCTTTTCATGATATCTGTCGCAACACAGGTGAACTCTTTCTTGAACCACAGTTGTTTCAGACCTTTTTAGTAGTTTTAGTATCGTACACATTTTATATGGAAATACTGCAAAATAGTTCGAAAATAGGGTCCAGTATAGAGTTTTGACCGAATCGAATAAAATTCGAATATTTATTCGAATGTTCGAATACTCGAAAATTCGAATATTCGAAAATTCGGAGGTTCCGAAAAATTCGAAAGTTCGAATATTCGAAGATTCGGGGGTCCCAAAAAATTCGAAAATTCGAATATTCGAAAATTCGATGGCTCCGCAATATTCGAAAGTTCGAATATTCGAAAATTCGAGGGTCCGGGATTATTCGAAAATTCGAATATTCGAGAACCTTAGGCCGAAAATTCGAATTGGAATTGTTTGGCTTTGCAACTGTTATTTCAGTTCCATTTTCTCGCTAAAGGACCATTCCGATTGGAACTCCAGTCCAATTTCTCATTTCAATCTCAATTTCCCAAAAATCTGCTCATATCTTTGCACGCATTCGAAAGTCACCAACAGCATTTGAAAGCTTTGAAACTGCAATCCTACGAGGTATACGACATTGGCGACGATGATCTCTCCGGTGAAACCTACGTATGTACCTTTCTAGACACTTAAGAAACCAGCAGTTTCAACTATACTTTTGATTATTCAAGCCTTTCCTCCAGAACTATCTAAGTGAGATGCAAACTATAAAATTTTACACAGCATTCCTCCTTATATTTAGATGATTTCCGACTACTGCTTCGTTTAAACTCTTTCTAAGTACATCACCGTTAGTTATGGAATTCAAACTTCACACAAAATCTTGAGATCTATTATTATCCCTTCTGCCCAAACATACTCCGATTTCTTGTTATAGAAGTTCTGTTGGTCTTAACATTCAACGTACAAGCATGCAGTTGGACCCGATAAACAGAAGTAATAATGAGGAACGGGATAACACACAGTGTTTTTTTTAATATTGCTGACGCTTTTATGTGATAGCTGGAAACTCATTCATGATCAAGGTAAATGAACCGCTGTACCCAACATTATCTTTACCGCGTCAATACCTCTACATTTAGTATCATGGCACGTTTTGTTAAACTACAACACGGGGATGTTAAAGTGAAAGCCTTCTCACGGACGAAGGGTTTCATCCACTTTACGATCCTTTAGTGATGGTTACAGATCTCAAGTGACGTTCTTAAGCATAGTGATGGTTACAGATCTCAAGTGACGTTCTTAAGCATAGGAATTTCAACCCATTGCAATTTTATAACCGATAAGGGACCAACTCCACAGCAGCACAGACTTCCACTCATGAGAAGGTTGTGAGAAATTTCAAAACGGCAAATGAAACTTACTACCCGAAAAGTTTCACGCCCGTTGTAATTGGCAAACATATCGCCTTGTTCGCCTACATGCATGGGTACAAAATGTTTTTACCAAATGGAATGTTATTCGAATAAATATTCGAACATTCGAATATTCGAAAGTTCGAATATTCGAAAATTCGGTGGTTCGCAAAAATTCGAAAATTCGAATATTCGAAAATTCGGAGATCGCTAGAATTTCGAAAGTTTGAATATTCGAAAATTCGGTGGGTTCAGAAAATTCGAAAGTTCGAATATTCGAAAATTCGATTGTTCGCAAAAATTCGGAAATTCGAATATTCGAAAATTCGGGGGTCCCCAAAAATTCGAAAATTCGAATATTCGGATATTCGAAAAATATTTTCGAAAGTAAAACTCTAGTCCAGTACTTGATAATAGGGGCGCGGCTCACCGGTGAGCCGCGCGGCCCCACGCGACCAAAAAAGCGCGGCTCACCGGTGAGCTACGCGGTCGCCAATGGGTTAAACATGAAAGAGGAGGGTGTGGTGTGTTCGTAAACAAATGAGAGGAGGAAAACGCGGGAGGAGATGTGAAGTGGAGGGAATCCCAAGGATTGCATACTACTCACTGTTGAACTCTAACATTTAGTGTTTTACGATCGATGTTAAGAGCCAGGGAACTGATCGAGCAAATGTGGACCCGACTCATGGCATTTTCTCAGTAGTGAACATTTTCGCACACCTCTCAGTCTGTAGACACATTTCAGGTGTTTCCCCACTTTTGGACGCCGGCACATCCTTAGCACACCGTTGGACTCGACTCCAGGCTTTTCCTCACTTTTGGATGCCGGAGCACCTCTAAAGCAACAGTGGACCCGCTGTAGAGCACCTTCTTCACTCTAGGCCACACCCTCGAATTTCGTTTCACATTGACAAACGCAAACACACACACAAGTATGAAATGTCCGATTTTATGAGCGGAGAGAGATCAGAAGGGCCTTTGGCAATTCGCGCATGTTCAAGCTTGTTAGTCACAGTGATTCTTAACTGCTTAACATGTTGGAAAGGATCCCGGAAATGATGTGGGAGTACGTGGAACAGATGACTCACCTCAGTTCCGTGAATGCACCAGTACCGACTCTTTTCCGAATGCCCTATATCTAATGTATATCTAATGAAAATTGCTATTAAATGTTCAGTGGACGTCGAAGAAAATGCGTCTTCCGCGACTCGCGAAGCACGCGGCCGCGCCGCTCGCTTGGGAAACGGTCTGATATCGGACTTGTATCCAAAATTGGAGCCAGTGGTCCAGGCTCTAGAAGTGGTGATATGAAAATTGGAGACAAGAGGTTTAACGACATGTCAATTCCACTAGGCAGGGTGATGGGTTTCAAAGATCAGCGCAACATAGCGGAGCTTATAAATTTTGGGGTGTCTACATATTTATGAAACGCACTGTATATAGGTATTCAAGGCAATATGACCATTAAAAGTGGTTCGGTAAACGAATTTTTCCCAGTTTCGCCCTCAAAAATGGGTGTCAACTTTTGACCATTTTTCACAAATCCACGCTGCCTAAAAGCAGCGTCCCACCTCGCAATCGTTTCTGAGATTTCAATGTGAAAAGAATCTCCAGAAGCTGTTGATCACAAAGGTATATGTGACTCTATGAAAGTCTGCTGAAAAACCCCATTTCCAAGCCCCAATTTTTAAGGAGCCTTTGGGCGGAGCCGGGGACAGAGCTAAGTAACTTTCCGAATAATTCGCTCCAGGAAGCGCACCTCCTAAGGAAATTCGTATTCCTTGTGAGAGTTCCTCATCAACTCCCTAGAGAAATAGAAACTGCGCTCCATTTGCGGCAAGCAAGAGAGTACGTTGGGCGGAAACACTGCAGTCCCGCATTGGCTTCGGATGCAAGGTAAATTTACAGGGTTTCCGGATCGTCAACTCCTTTGCTAGTCATACATGGAAGACAGTTTCTATTCTATTAGGGAGTTGGTGAGGAAATCTCACGAGGAATACGAATTTCCCCAGGAGGTGCACTTCCTGGAGTGAATTATGTGGAAAGTTACTTAGCTCCGCCCAAAGGCTCCTTAAAAATTAGGGCACGGAGATGGGATTTTTCAGCAGTCTTGCATGGAATCAAGTATACCATTGTGATCATCAGCTCCAGGAGATTCTTTTCACGTTGAAACCTCAAAAATGATTTTGAGGTGGGACGCAGCCTTTAAACCAGAGGAGCAGAGGTGAGGACCAATCTGTCATTCACTGTACTGGGTCTTGCTTTATTTGACCACAACTCCTTTCAGGTATTACCTCACTTCTTGCTGGAGAAAATGTTCAATATTTAACATTATGTTGGGAACGCTCTTCGCTACTAGCTTTCCACGTTTCCAAGCTGTTGGCGCATTCAAGCTGCAGTTAATATGGCAAGGCTGTGGGGATAGTACAGGAGCATATTCGGATATCTTATACTGCATCTTGCTTTAGAAACAAAGATCGAAATCTTCTCATCCAAAATCGGATATTTCATACTTCAGGACCTAATATAAGTCATGATATTAATTGACGAAGCAAGTCCTCAAGTTCGAAATTTCAGTGTAGAAATTTTTTTCGGATGTAGAGAATTTTCCCAGGTAGTAGGGAGGTGGGAGGGGTGGATGCGACTGCTTAGAAAAAGTGGTGGTATGCTGTAAGGAAAAGGACGGACCTATGTCTTAACTGAGATACGAGGGTACTGCTATGAAATACATAAACCCTATATTTCGATACTGAAAAAAAAACCACGTTTTCACAAATATCAAAATCGACGGAAGGAACAAATGTTCAAAAAAGTTGTAGATGAGATAACGAATCAAAAATAGGCTAAGTAATGTGGAACTTCGCCTATTTTATAAAGCAATTGTGGAAAATCTCTCGATCTCTTCTTAGTAGAGGTCGTGCGGCATTACCATTATCTCTGCGTAGAACGCCTTCCTCAGTTTCATTATTAACAGGAACCCCGATTTTTTCTTTAAAAGCAGCACCCACGACAATTTTTACAGCCGAGATTCTAAGTGTTTCGGTCTCTCAAAGGTAGTCCCAGTAATTCCACGGGACTTGCACCGTCGTAGACATCAGCATTTTTCACTTATAGGAGCGTAGATGGATGAATTGTAGCATGAAAGGGGAATGATTATTATTTTTTCTTTCCATTTCTTTCCTCTTTAATGTAACACTTGTTACTATACTTGTTTTCCATACCAATTCCCTCGCAAAGTAGAAAACACTTGTTACTATACTTGTTTTCCATACCAATTCCCTCGCAAAGTAGCTAACTATACTTGTTCCAAATCGGTCACGTTTTTCTCAAGGACCTGAACGGGGGGCTTTAAGTCGCGCGTTTTTTTTTCAAGTTTGGACGAAATTGATCAATGTTTTCGTGTTTATCATTGCAGGGAATCTAGGATTACAGCCAAACTGATGGCCAAATTCTCGGTGGAGGGCCGCCTTTAATGTGCCCAACAATTAATACCAGGCATAAGGTTCCTGCTTTAAATAGTTTGTTTTTGGGCAAGCATGATACTTAATATAGTTACTTTTTCTTTCGGTGAGACATGCTTTGAGTTGAGCCAGACAATCAAAGGTCAGAACTGAAAATCAGACATCTATTTGCAACAACGTAACAGAAGGCAAATGAATTTAGCTGCACCCTTTCTTCTCTGCAACTGAGGTGTGGTTCGCATTGTTGAGAAACTTGAAACTTTTCAATTCCGATTCGATTGTATACGCTTAAAGGCAGTGCATCACCTCATAATGAGTATCGAGATATTAGCATAATCCGGTCCTTTTCGACGCGCTGGAAAAACGGTCAAAACCCCTATTTTTGAGACAAAAATTAATGTTGACGCGGACGAAATTGGTTGAAAACTGAGAGTAGCGAATGAAAAGTTAAGCTTGCACATCAAAATGAACTTCTCAGCAGTAGCTATTATCGACTTAGCAAGCATAGCCGTGTTGGAAAAACATGCCGCACCCTCAGCAGCCTTTGCTATGGAATGAACCTTGGCTGAGAATTTCTAAATTCTCGGTCAAATGAATCCGGAACATATGAGTTTTTCACCCCTGCAACTACATCGTTGGCTCGCATGTGTTGGAATGACATGGGAATCTCGAAAGCGATCCCTGAGCTGATACACTGCCATTAAGCCATGAATGCGGTCACAGGTCCGTATGCACAGAATCAGGATATATTCCAACAATATGTCCAATTTCTATTTAATGTGCACAATCGGAGAAATGCGATATAATAAAAGTTTGAAAAGGAAAATGATGAAGAAACCTGGATGTAAGAACGAGTATGTGCTTGTCTTTAACATCAGGCAGTTCAACAGTAAGTAGCGCTTGTGCAGCGACGTCTTCGTTGTCAAAATCACTGAGGGCCTGCAATACTCTATTTATCTCTTTGCTCTCTATTCAAGAAAACTATTAATATTCAATTTTGATGGGAGGGTGTTCAGTTGAACACGGATTTGACAGCTGTCGCAGACGCTCATTTCTTCATCACGGTTTACTGCCTTTACTCGCTCGAGAATCTTTAGTTATATTGATGGAAAGTAGTGGAGAAAATTGTTCCAGTGCTCGGTTTTCACTACCGAATTTAATCAATGAAACTGCGCACAAATCTCTGAAGTCTCACTGCTGTAACCAGTGCCAGACGCATGATTGGCAAGCAGGGGGGGGGGAGAACCAACTCCGCCACTGTGAGGACCAGGATGGAAGAAAAGATAAGAATACTGATTGACACCGGATTATTTTATATGCATGTATGTATGTATGTAATGTATGTAATGCATGTATGTAATGTATGTATGTAATGTATATGGTATGTATGTAATGTATGCATGCATGTAATGTATGTAATGTATGTATGTAGTGTATATATATTTAGAAGCAACTCCACCACTGTGAGAATCAGGATGTAATTATGCAATGCATGTAATGTATGTAATGTATGCAATGTTTGTAATGCATGAGATGTATGTAATGTATGGCATTACATACATTACATACAATGCATGCATTACATACATTAAATACACGGGATCTATCCTTTATCGACGGGGTCAATCCTTTATGAAATAGACACGTGCTTGCCGAACACACTCATCTAATTTGAAATGTACTAAAAATCTCTGTAAATGTACTCAAAATCACTGCAAATATGGACTGTAAATCACTCCATCTTTTCGTTGTACTCTGGCGCGCTCCAGCGATAATCAAGTGTTGCTTTTCCTGTAGGTGGCTGATCGTTTTGAAATTTTGGCTGTAGATGCGCATTATAACAACAGCTATCCCCCTAAAATGGCATCCTTCGTTCTTGAGAAACTTCTTTGTTTTTGAAAAAAAAAACGTCGAAAGCGGTCAGAAAGTGGTTTTTGACCATTTTTGGGCACCATCGACGGTTTTTTAAACCAAGAGGGTTTCTCAAAAACGAAGGATGCCATATCGCGGGAGAATTGGTACGGTCCCAGGGGCACACATTGGAGTTGACAAGACATCAACACGCTCCTTGGAACTAGAGAAATTTCCTGAAAGACTTCAGGAGTTAGGATAACAACGTGCTCCAACGACAATATTCTGGTTCTGACAGGTTCCTACAGGTTCCTTAACAAGTCCGAATGAATTCTAGCGGGTTCCGACAGTTCCTTGTGGCGAGAAATTTTTTATTTCAAATAAAATTTTCATCCGTCGAGATCGAAAATGGGGGTTGAAGATCTGTTAAATAAAGCGTGAGTGGGCTAGAGCCAGACATGTTCCATAACACGGCGGCACTCATAGACACTGGTAATCTTGAGGCGCAGACTGTGAGGCGCGGCGCCGATTCCCGTAAGTAGACCCGTTCGTTTCGAGACTCGTGACCTACGTCACTCGTGCCTCTCCCGCATGCATGGAATGGTGATTTTGTCGCCTTCGCACCCTGTCTCGCAGCATAGGGGTGAGGAAATGTTTAAACTTTCAGACAGCACGTAGCAGAATAACCACTCTACCCTTTCCGCACAGACCCACTCGAAGCTCTGGATGGGATTCCGCAGCGTTGTGGTGATTACCGCGATACGAGTCCGCTAATGGGAAAAGGGTACGCTTTGGATTAAAGTGAGGAAAACGCCAGAATACGGATCTGCCAATGGGAAACGTTTCCGCTTTAGACTAAAATGAGGAAAACGCCAGAAAAAAGGTCCGCCGTTGAACAGTAGAACCGCTCTGGTCCAGTGGGGTTGAAAACGTCGGGATTTGGGTTAGCCTTGGCCCAATAGTGGGAGAAATGCTAGAATACGGGTCCACCAATGGAAAAAGGTTCCGCTTCGGACAAAAAAAAAGAGGAAAAGGTCAGAATATGGTTCCCATCTTGGAAAGCGGATCCGTCCGCAAGGATACGGGTCCGCAGATACGAATGGGTCTGCTGTGGTCCAATAGTGAGGAGAACGCCCGAATGCGGATCCACCTATGGAGATTGAGTTCACCGGTACCCAATACTGTGGGGAATGCCTGGATTCGGGTGCCCTTAGTGGCGGAGGGTGTGACTGCGCCCAATTCAAAACTTCCGAAACAACTTGGAAACAAGCAATCTGACAAGTTGTTGGAAGGCTTCCGATAAGTTACCACATTGCTTGTATACAAGCTTGTTAAGAGATTGTATCCAAGCTTGTTCCAAGGTTGTTTACAACTTAACCCTAATGTTGTATCCAAGCTTGTGCCGAGGTTGTTTTCAACTTAACTTTATAGTTGTAACTAAGCTTATCCCAAGGTTGTTTCCGACCTGTTTCTGAATGTATACACAGCCTCCAAACTTTTTCAATTCGTTTTGGACCAGCGACTGCATTTGAGCTTGAGATGGTCATGATGAGGACACTGCATATAGGTTGTGATGTCACACTGCATCTCATTTCATTCAAATGGAATCCCCGCTGTTCGTTCGCCTTCTCACATGGAACCAGTGGCAATCATGGAATTTTCGGCCACTGCAGCTATATTGGGCGATTTCTCAGGGTACGGTCATAAAGTCCTCATGCTATTTTCTTAGAACACGTGTGATGGTCCTACGTTTGCAGATCTGCAACTTCTGTTCCGAAAACATACACACTCTCACCTATGGTCTCTTCGCACATGAGAAGGCCGCTGTAGTGACTTTGTCTGCATTTATGACTGCACTGATTCTAGATGGGAGGACGCCGCAGGATGCGTCTGTAGGGAGATTTTACTGAAGTGCCAGTAGGAGAACATCAAAATGAAAGATACCACACCACGTTCATGTCAAAAAAAAGAAAAACCAGATCAGTTGGCCGACAGCGTGGTGAGGTCGATGCGGACGGCGCCCCTCTATCAGCTGACAGACTGTACATACAGCAAAGAAAAAAATATGTGCAAAAATCTTGAAAAAGAGAAATAGCGACAAAGGAAGGAAGAAGGAAAGAATCACTAAATGGCAAGGAAAAGCTATCCAATGTGAATCGTCCGTTACCACTATCAAAAGTTAAATAGGTAGCTATAAGCTTGCTGCATCTCGTCATGACTTGATCGATAGTTGGGTTTGAATTTGATTTTCATTGATTGCGACGTGGCAGCATGAAGTTGGATAGAAATTGTTTTCAGCGAGATAAGTTGGAGACAAGTTGTCTCTGCCACAGATAAGTTGGAAACAACTTATCTTCGACGAGATGGATGGGATGCAACATGTTCCGAGCGAGATAATTTGGAAACAAATTGCCACTGATTGGACTGTATCGAATATATGTTGGATACAACTTGTTTTGATCCCGGATATTTTGCATCCAACTTGTTTCCACCCTCAGCGAGTTGGATACGATTTGATTTGGGCATCAGAAGTTGGAAACAACTTCTTTCAGAATTTCATGGAATGGAGGGGAGAACGTTATGCGACGAATCGCCCCAATGGGGAGGGTTTGCGCACAGGCTAAAATGCTCAAAGAAGTGTGCAGCAGTGGCGGGCGCAAGGAGGACGAAGGCGACCCATTCTCAGGGAAGGGCGAGCATGGGTCGCCGGATTTTCTATATCACTTTATAAGATAAATAAAAAAACTTGAATAAGCTCATTTTTCAGTTCTTATTTGTTTTGTTCCAGGCTCTTAGCAGATGCGTTTATTTCCACTGTGCTTTCGGCGATGAACGCCTTCGTCACGTGTGGCAAAACGACAACTGTGACTCTGACAACCGACACGAGATGCTAATCCCCTGGTTGTTGGTGACAGAATTTTCAGTCAAATTTTGATCTTTTCACCTATTATAATCGGTGTAAACTGTAAACTGTAATAATTATAATAAACCCATTATTATAATTTCAGTTGTTGGTGACAGAAAATAAAATTTTCTGTCACCAACAACCAGGGACTAGCATCTCTGTGTCGGTTGTCAGAGTCACAATTGTCGTCTTGCCACACGATCTGACGAAGGCGTTAATCGCCGAAAGCTTGGCGGAAATAAACGAATCTGCTAAGAGCTTGAAACAAAACCAAATAAGAACTGAATACGAATGGGGCTCAGGGACAGAAGTATACTTAATCAAGCTCATTTTTAATTGTTCACTTTTATTGTCACTTCTTAATATTTGTTGTTAACTAATTAATATTTAGATTAATCTTCCTATTATTTCCTTTGATGGGAAAAATATTAAATAAATGATAAAATATTTCCTAACACTCATTGTTAACCATTTAATATTCAAATAAATAACTTTAATAATCAATACAAGTAGAGCCTGATCTGTTGGACTACACCAACTCTTCCCAACCCCAACAATAAACCCAGTTTGAACCACGGAAGTGTATATCCATCGGAAGATTGATTAGATAAGTGCCGAAGCCGGTGGGGGGGGGAGGTAGGAAAAAAGCGGGTTATCCGCCGCCTTGGGGACTCTGATGGAAAATGTTGTAAAATTAATGAAATTAATAAAAGCATCACTTATAAGAGTGGGTGATCAACAAAAACAACTACAAAAATAATAACATAATTGAACAACTGAAAATTAGCTGATGCAAGATTTTTATTTGTTTTATTAGGTTGTAGCATAAGTTTCCGCTGTTTTCGCAAAGGCATTTTCAAAGGCTTCTAATAAATGGATACCTATTATATTTCGCGCTGTCTAGACGCTATCTTAAAACGCATGATCTCGCAAATATTCCGGAATGTAAGATCTATTTTTGCGCATTTTATTGAAGATGTAATTAATTTTGGAACCAACCCCTTTCGGACCAACGATGTGATAACGGTGCGCTGGCTCCGAAAAGTGGGGAAACGCCTGGAGTCGGGTCCAACGGTGTGATAAGGGTGCGCCGGCACCGAAAACTGTGGAAACGCCTGAAGTCGGGTCCAACAGTGTGATAAGGGTGTGCCGGCGCCGAAAAGTGGGGAAACGATTGGAGTCGCGTCCAACGGTGTGATAAGGGTGCGCCGGCGCCGAAAAGTGGGGAAACGCCTGGAGTCGCGTCTAACGGTGTGATAAGGGTGCGCCGGCGCCGAAAAGTGGGGAAACGCCTAGAGTCGGGTCCAACGGTGTGATAAGGGTGCGAAGGCGCCGAAAAGTGGGGAAACGCCTGGAGTCGGGACCAACGGTGTGATAAGGGTGCGCCGGCGCCGAAAAGTGGGGAAACGCCTAGAGTCGGGTCCAACGGTGTGATAAGGGTGCGCCGGCGCCGAAAAGTGGGGAAACGCCTGGAGTCGGGTCCAACGGTGTGATAAGGGTGCGCCGGCGCCGAAAAGTGGGGAAACGCCTGGAGTCGGGTCCGAAGTACGAAGGTGTGGTAAGGGTGCGCCGGCTTCCACAATTATTAGGAATTCGCTAGGCGGGTGTATTCCTGCATGAGAGGGACGCTTATCCTGTTTCGGCGGACCCTCCTACCTATATCACCTAGATGTACATTGTTTCCTTTCGTATCCGTGTTCTCTTCCCATTCCGTTTGCGTCTGAATGAACCACTCCTTCCTTTCTGTTTATATACACCGGTGGACCCTTATCACTTGAATTACCACCACAACCAGTTGAGCCTAAATCATTTCAAGACAACATTTGCGCTGAATTGGTTACACTCAGTTCTTCTTTACACGACCACTGAGTTCGCTCATATGGAAGAGTATAACTTCGTTCATATGGGGGAAAGCTATCAAGGGTTTCTTAGGAGAGCGATAGAAGTGCGTGGAAGGATGCAGATTTTATCAATCCATTTGCACTTTTGTGTTTGCTTTCAACGTGCAGTATGCGAGCGAAGCAAGCATCAATAGAACTCTGGAAGTCCGGCGTTAGCCGGACGGCCAGACTGGTATATATATAACCAGTCTGGCCGTCCGGCTAACGCCGGACTTCCAGACTTTTTTAATACTCGCTTTGCTCGCATGACTTTGGCACGCTTTATCCCTTTTCATCCGGACAGACTCACAGCCATGCCATTTTTTTTTGCTATAATGCGTATCTCATCCTTTCCATTGTTCTTCCTCATGTAAAACAGGACATATCAAATGAGATCAACTGCATTCCCCAGGGCAATTTTATCTTTCGCTCAACTTCGACAATGAGATAGCTATTTGTAACTACATGTAACCGATCCAACCCGGAATGATTACAGGAAATGGTTTACCATTCTTTGTCTGTAATAACTGGTCAAATGATAAGAGCCAGTTTGGACACATAAAAGAGGAGGGTGCGGTGTGTTCATAAACAAAAGAGAAATGAAAAACGCGGAAGTGGATGTGAGATGGAGTTAACCACACAGATTCCATACTACTCACTGCTGAGCTCTGACATTTAGTGTTTTACGATCGATGTTATAATCCAGCGGACCGATCGAGCAAAGATAGACTCGACTCATAGCATTTTCTCAGTACTGAATATGCGCATCCCTAATCCGTCGGTGGTCACATTTTCAGGCGTTTTTCCACTTTTGGACCCCGGCGCACCCTTATCACATAGTTGGACCCGACTCCAGCCGTCTCCCCACATTAGGACGCCGGCGCACCCTTATCACACCGTTGGACCCGACTCTAGCCGTTTCCCCACTTTTGGACGCCGGCGCACCCTTATCACACCGTTGGACCCGACTCCAGGCGCTTCCCCACTTTTCGACGCCAGCGCACTTCTACAGCAACAGTGGACCCATTGTAGAGCATTTTCTTCGGTCTAGGCCACACCCTCGAATTTTGTTTCACACACACACACACACACACACACACACACACACACACACACACACACACACACACACACACACACACACACACACACACGTGACAGACTAAGCCCTTTATTATGAGCCATGATATATACTAGACGGCATACCCGGCTTCGCTCGGGTGTTTTACTACCCCGGCAATTCCACACCAATGAGGACAATTGCTAGTGGCGACAAATTCATTGCGGGTACCTATAATTTTGGTGGAAACATATTAGAAGGCTTAAACTAAGCGAAAAGTCAGTAATGTTATTTCAGTTTCAAATTTATGGGAAGCAGTTACCGTATTCGTACTTAGGGTTTAGCGTTTTCGAATGATCCAGTGAACACATTCTTACCCCGTCCCTTTCCAAAACCGGGGAAAGAGCAAAAGAAGTTACTGAATCGATATGTCCCTGGAGAATAGTGTCATATTCGTGTATGGCGCAATGGAAAATCCCAGTAGACACGTCTTCACTGGTCCATGGACGAAAATGGCGAAAAATCATACCAATAATTCGATATTCTGCGCAAAATGGTTATCATACTCGTGTTTAGCGCATTGGGGAAACCCAGAAACCATGTCCTTACCGCCCCCTGGGCGAAAATAACGAAAAATCAGAAAATCGATAAATTGATATTCCGCGCAAAACGGTCACCATAATCGTGTTCAGCGCATTGAGAAACCCCATCAGACATGTCCTCGCCGACCCCTGAGCAAAAGTAGTGAAAAATCAATAAAATCGATACAATCGATAAGTTAATCAATAATGCCAGGCATGAAGTAGCCTAGAACCTCAGCCGGCCCATGAGGAATAAACATGCGAAGTTTGGTCTCGATCGGTTCACCCTCCGCGATTTCTATAAGGAACATGCATACATACACACACACCTACATTCTACTTATTCTACTTTATATACACAGATATATTGCATATTTATAGTCTTTGTGGTCTATTTATATATATTTATAGTCTGTGTATAAGTGTGTGTGTTTGTGAGTCACAAAATTCGTTCATCCTATTCTGAAGAAACAGTTGGGCGGTTATCCTACTACCATCATATCTCTAGCTTATTAGCAGACTCACTATGGGACCACCACTGTGATAAGGGTGCGCCGGCGTCCAAGAGTGGAGAAACTCCTGAAAATGGGTCCGTCGTGATGAGGGTGCACCGGCAGTGCTACGGGATAGACCTTTTTCGCCAGAGCCCAACAACAGATAATAGCGCCAAATTCCTGAGTTCAGCAGTGAGTAGCGTAATATCCATGTTATTCTGCCGTCATCATGTATCCTTCCGTGTTGTGCTCACCTCATGCTTATCCCATTCTGTCTGTGCACACCACACCCTTCTCTTTTATATGTTCCAAGTACTTTTATCACCTGATCAACCAAAGCAGACATAAGGAATAAACCATCCCGTGCGGTCATACCATGTTGAATCGGTCATAATAGCTACATCTAGCCATTCATCTAGCCATTCATATCGAGCGAATAAGAATTTTCTCCGAGGAATGAGGTTCCTTGAATGGTGAAGCGCCAAACTATGGAAAACTAAGAAAAGAAGACAGAAGGCATTATTGGAAAATGAGCATGGTTATTAGTTCTTCAAGACGATTACAAAGAAATGCGAGCGAAGCGGGCATCAGGAGAAGTCTGGAAGAGAAGTCCGGACGGACGGACGTACAGACTGGTAGGGCAGAGGTGGCACCTGGGTCGACTTTGTCCGCAATTACGACCTCGTCCCGAAGTCACCCAAATAATCAAATTTTTACACTTTTTTGATACGTATGTGGTGTGATTCCTTCCACTCTGATGTTTCCCTACTGCCATTTAGTAAAATCTCCTCCAAGTTGCATTCTGCGGACAAAGTCGTAATTGCAGACAAGGTCACCTCAGGTGCCACCTTTGGGCTAACAGACTATATATATGTATATCAGGTTGAGGCGAAAATAGTTGTCGTTTCGGAGTATGCTCAACTAAACTTTTCTCTTTTGACTAATCCTAGCAACTTCAGCCCAGCTTATGTAACGTTCTGGCAGGGCTTTTCCTCCTCTCTCAAAATGCTAGTTGAATCTTCATGACTTTAGTACCTGTGGAAAATTTGTGAGCCTCTGCATGCTTACATAGGGAGGAAGTATAGGTAGTGAACTAAGCCACGAACGAGCGCGTAGCGCACCGGCAGATATACATCTTGGCGTTTTCCCCACCATTGTCAGAGGTGCGATAACCTGAGACGCGTCTCAACCCACCCTCACTTACGATTACGCCCCCGGGGTGAACCTTCAGCCACGACGAAGAAGATAAGTCGGATTCGCGACGCAGCGCTGGATCGCAAAAGGTCAGCAATTAGATAGACAACTGCGCAACTCACGATTTCTCGAAACTAGCGCCCCTTCGGGACGCTAGAAAGTGGGGTGGGGCAGCCACTTGAGGCATGTGCAAAAGCTCCACACGTGCAAAATGCTTGGAAAATTAGCAAATAAGCAAAATTAATCATTAACTGAGCTCAAATTCAAAACCCTTCTTATAAGTTACGTATAAGAGAAGCAGAACAAATCTTCCAATGGGCCCAAACATGAAGTCCTTCTTATGAGTTGAGTATGCGAATGAGAAGTTCGTTCCCCATCGTATGGCGTATTCTTGCGCAGTCTTCACTATCGGGCCAACGCAGACGCGTTCTCCATCGGCGGAACTGTATCCTGCCGTATCCCACATTATTGGACAAAGCGAAATTGAATCCGAGTGTTTTCCACACTACTGGGCCGCAGCGGACTTTCCTCCATCGGTGGACCCGTATTCTGGCGCCATCTTCACACATTAGGCCTGAACCGTATCCTGGTATTCTCCACTTTACTGAGTCACAGCGGACCAATCCTATGTTGGCGGACCCGTATCCTGGTGTTATCCATACTACTGGGCCACGGCGGGCCCTTCCTCCATCAGAGCGCCCGCATTCTGGCGCCTTCCTCACAGTTAGGGCAAGCCGGATCCGTTCTCCAGGGGCGGGTTCGCATCCTGTCATTCTCAACACTAAAGTGAACCCGTATCCTGGCGTCCCTCACACCACTGGGCCCTCGCGGGCCTTCTCTCCATAGCTGGACCCACGTCATGGCGTTCCCCACAGCACTGGGCCACGGCGGGCCCTTTCTCATCGCTGGACCCGTGTCATTGAGTTCGCCACGGCACTGGGCCACGGTGGGCCCTTTCTTCATCGGTGGACCCGTGTCATGGCGTTCCCCACAGCACTGGGCCACGGCGAGACCTTTCTCCATCGGTGGACCCGTGTCTCGACGTTCCCCGCATCACTGGGCCACGGCGGGCCCTTCCTCCATCGGTGGACCCGTGTCTCGGCGTTCCCCACACCACTGAGCTAAGGCGGGACCTTTCTCCATCGGTGGACCCGTATCTTGGCGTGCCCCGCTCCATTGGGCCCTAGCGGGCCTTTTCTCCATAGGTGGACCCACCTCATGGCGGTCCCCACAGCACTGGGCCACGGCGGGCCATTTCTCCATCGGTGGACCCGTATCTTGGCGTGCCCCGCTCCATTGGGCCCTAGCGGGCCTTTTCTCCATAGCTGGACCCACCTCATGGCGGTCCCCGCAGCACTGGGCCATGGTCATGCCTTCCTATTTAGAGGCGATGCGGCAATAGCACCCACCAGATGAGGCGACCGCGTAGGCCCAACCTCCCGAGCTTCCGAGATGCGGCAGCCCTCATAGCACCCGTCCATCTCTTCCTGCAAGTGCACTCAGCGTCGCATCAGTGGAAGGCTGGTTTTCCTGCTGCGTATATTGTGCAGCCTGAAAGCTCGTAAACACTCCCTCACTCCTATGCGGCGAGACCGCCAGCGAAGGTGATGAAATCACCATCCCGTGCATGCGGGAGAGCCAGCAGTGACGTAATTTCGGGTCCCGAAGCGAACGTGTCTGCGTCCATGGAAATCGGCCATTTCGCCACACAGTCTGCGCCTCAAGATTGCGGTGTCTATGAGTGCCGCCCCGTATCTCTAACCGCTCTAGCCCCCTTACGGCGCTTTGTTTAATAGATTTGCTGAGAAATTTTTAAGGACGCAAATTCCCCGTGTACATTGTAAAACATTGATTCCTTCGTCGATTTTCGGTAAAACTGTCGATCTTGGTGTCATTTTGTAGAGAATTTCATGTGGAAGATCACTGATAACTGTGTAACATACTGTTTCATGAGATTACCAAATTATTTAGCGAAGATTAGACTGGGAACTCTCGGTATTGTGCTGAGCGTGGGGCGCGGCTCGAAAGCAGGGCGTCGGTGCAAATCTCTAAAATGTCAGCTGTTCGATATGTTACACTGCCGCTATAGTCCTCGAGGACTGTAGCACCCTGCGTCGCCGTCGCTGGCGACTGTGACACCGGTGCGAATCGATCGTGGGCGGGGCGTCGCGGCGGCCGCCGATAATAGCGACTGCGGTGTCGGTGCCTATTGATTTATCGCCAACATTGGCGGCCACCGTCGTCGGCGACGGCGACACAAAGTGCTATACTCCTCGAGGAGTATAGCGGCTACCTTAGAGTGAGATTATATTCAGACAATTTTTCGGAAGGAACGCAGCAGAAATCCGGTTTCCTGCTGCATTTCTTCCGAATAGCTGCTGCGGTCCTTCCGAATGGCCAGAGGGATGTGAAGTTTCGCAGAAATGCGTTACGCAATTAGTTCACTCTCGTGGGACTACGCGCTACCCACAAGCAAAAATAACAACCTCGCTGGAGATCAGTGGTTTTACGGTTCGATATACTCATAAAGCTAATTTCCCACTTGAAGTTCGAAGCCACTGGATTTTTGTTGGTCGCAACAAAACTGAGCTTCATAAAGGTATGATAACGCTCACTCTTTCTCCTGCATTCTGCTGCTGTCTTTCCGGTTTTCTGCTGCGGCCCTTCCGAATCGTTCCCACACAAATCTATTCCGCTGCGGTCCTTCCGAACCACTCCAGCGAGATTCGGAAGGACCGCAGCAAAAAACATCCCGCTGCGATCCTTCGAAAATTTTTATCTTTGCGTCTCTCGCTTCTTAACCACATGAGCGCGACATCTTTTTGCTGTGATCTTTCCGACACTTTGTCTGAGTAGGAAATTGTGAGCATATTCAACATTTCGGCTCTAAACGTGTTGTCATTTTTCTCTTCTTAAACAACACTGGAACTATTTTGGTGCAAATAAACCATCTTCATGTGCCTTTACTGTCCTGTACTCTTTAAATTTCACTCTTTTGACATTTTTCAACTTCATCGAAGAGGTTGGGGAACAACCTTCACTTTTTTGGCCCAGACAACCTTCACTATTTTGACCCCTGTCAACCACTATCGTATCTATGACTATTGGGCTAGGGCAGAAACAGTCGCCATCCGTAGGCCCGTATCTTGACGCTCTCTGCACTTTTGGGCCACGGCGGACCCAATCTCCATCCATGGACCTGTGGGCCCCTATCCCGGCGTTTTCTCCATTACTGGGCCACGCTGAACTCGATCCATCGCTGAACCAAACTATACTAAAATTTATACTAAAACTTTTAATACCCTGGCGTTTCCTCCATTATTTCCAATCACCATCCGTCGACTCGTACCCTAGTGTTTCCACACCATTGGGCCCCTGCGGACCCGATCTCCATCCGTGCACCCGTATCCTGGCGTTTCCCCTAGTATCAGGCCACGACGGACCCTGTCTTTATCTGTGGTCCCGTAACTTGCCATTTTCTCCACTATTGAGCCACTCCGGACCCGATCCGTCGGTGGATCTGCATCCTGGCGTTTTCCCAACTATTGGGACACGGCGGACCCTTTCTCAATGGACACACACACCCTGATGTTTTTTCTGAACTATGGGTGCCACGGCACATCAATCCGTCATCCGTGCAGCCACATTCTATGTAAATCTCGAGAGTAATTGAAGAAAGTTAGGAAATATTTAGTAAGTTTGGTCAATTGCACAACTGGTTTCAGAAAATGTTACAACAGCTTGTGATGACGCGTTCTTCGTTCGTTCATCCTGTGTATTGTACTGCCCTTCTTAAAAACAAAGGCGGATCTCACGGCTGCTTGATCCCCACGGGATCTTAATGAGTGGTGCACAAAGGGCATATCTCAAGTGAGGATACCGAGCAACTCCCATCGCTACGGAATCCCCAAAAAAAACCACCCGTAATGATGCTCGACAATAAAAGTGGTGTTAAACAAAATTATGGTTACTTCACCTCAATAGTCCAAATATCTTTTTCTTCTTTCTTTGTAATATCGACGCGTGGATCGACAATCACGTAAGGCTCTGAAATTAGTGTTGTGATTATCGCACTATCGCACGCTTTCCATAGCATTATTCCACATAGGAGCTAGCATGTCATCGAATTATAACACTGAAAGGCTTTTCTGAGTTTTGCTTCACTACAATAACCCATGCATGCATAAGCTGACGGTATCACGACATCATTGCCGTCATATAAATCTGAAGAACAACTTTTTTATTTCTTCGCCGCGATGGCGCTCGGCAACGTCGTTCAGTAAGCTGCGGCAAGGAATGATTGTGACTCTGATCCACAACTTTCGTTGCTCCTTCTTTTTATTGGGTAACAAGAACAGTTCCTTTGAGGATGAATCAAGATCAGGGTAAAGCGTGATGATGGTAAAAAGTCGATCCCCATACGACCCCCCCCCCCTTTCAGCCACCAAAAATACGACCCCCCCCCCTTTGCACATAAATTTCCTTCTATGCTTGCAGAATTTAGATATCTAGATATCCCATTGCAGGTGTTCGTACTGCGAGAGGTGTGGTGGAGCCAGAGCATAGGAAGGAGAAAGAGGCTCTTTTGTATCTAACTAGTTGTTTGGAAGTTTTTTGGAAAACGTTGAAATGTACGCGGTGGACAAAAAACGTGCATTAACTATGCAATGTTGCTTACATAACTAATGAGGCTCGAACAAATCAAGAAAAAACATCTATATACATCATCTACATGGTGAAGGATTCGATCTCTGCCGAGGCTAAAATTTTTGCTGAGGGTTAAAGCGTGTGCGAACAGCGAATTTCAGTCTGAGAGCGTCCGTACAGAGTTTCTAAACGAAATACCTTCGTATTCGTCACGAAAAACAACCATACACATCATCGACATGGTCAAAGGTTCGATCCCCTCCGAGGCTAGAATTTTTGCATGGCGTAAAATGAGACGCGCTTGTAGTAGATTCGAGATAATCGACCGTAAAGCACGAAATAACTGTTTATAGGGGTGTAGGACTGGGTGAGACTTTCAGTACGGACGTGCGAAGATTTTAGCTTAAAATTTAGACTCGTTCAGAGGCATGGTTGTAGTCGGACACGAATATCAGAAGATCTGGCCCGTTGAGGTCCCAATTTTTTTCAGATTTTTAATAGCCAATAGTTTGCGCTTTCAGGCTCTACAGCTCGTTTTTCCACAGCTGCTTCTACCGCGATTCAACTCCGTCGATAAAAAACATGGAAAAAAGGCCATTTTTATCGACGAAACCTCATCTCCGTAATTCCCGTGCTGAATCTTTCCTCTTGAAGCTGGAGACCTGAAACTTGGGGGTAAAGCACTATTGGCTAGGGTCCATAAAATGACTTTTTACCGGCCTGCAGGACTGGGTAGGACTTTCAGTACTGACGTGCGAATATTTTAGCCTATAACCCCCCCACTTTTCACTATTCAAATCATACTGTTAAAGTCGTTTAATCACGTCAAAACGTATCTCGTGTATGGATAATTCAGTGTCCCACTTCTTCCGTTTTTTCTACCTTTTTTCCTACCTCCTATTCCACACTAAGGCACCCCCCTCCCGACCACGACCCCCCCCCCTCTTACGACCCCCTCTTTCCCCACCTCACCCCCATACGACTTCGCCCCCTTGATAATTTATCGACACACGCTTGACCCTGATCAAGATTGTTGCCAGAGAGTGTCGGGGTTCTGCGAAAGCTCGCTCTGAACTGGCTAGCTACTTCAACAAAGTGACGATGAGCTTTGGGAGCATTGCGATGGAGTTATGTCGTGGGATATATTAGGTTGGCAAAAACATAATGTCTGAACTTTCCGTCTTCTTGTTATTATTGTTACTTTGCTCAACAATATACTCAATCAGCAATCGCGATCAAATCTAGCAAGAGGTTTCCTAGAAAGAAAAGTCTCAAGAGGAATTAACAAATGATAATCAGATGGGGCTTGGTCAGGAAAGTAGGGCGGGTAAGGTATGGTGTCTCAGCTCACCTCGGCTAGTTTGAACTGCATTTCAATGGCAATGTGAGGGCGAGCGTTGTGTGTGTCGGAGCCCTTCTGTGCTGCTTGCCTCGAAAGGCACTAGCTAATTCCTGGAGCTGATTGGCATATGTGGTAGCTTTGACCGTCCTACGTTGTAGGAGCAGCTCATAGTACAGCATTACTTTGGCATCCCAAAATCAGCGAAAGAGGACCTTCTTGGGCGGGTTTGGGCTGAGTTAGGGGATCATTTTCTAGCGGGAGCCAGACGGCACGGCGCGCACTGGGGTCGTAGAGAATCCAACACTTTTTCATCTAGAAAAAGAACTCCCATCTTCTAATCATGACTTACTCTGAACTTTCGTACCACGGTGGGCCCACCTCTATCCCACGGTGGGCCCCCAACCGACAGTGGGCCCACCGTTACCCTCCAGTTATCTCTCAGATATCCCCCGATTATGATGTCCGCACCCACTTATCCCACAGTTAGCCCACCATTGTCATCAGTCCCACGGTGCGCCCACCTTTTCCCCACGGTGGGCCCACCGTGCTCTGAGAATCCATGGTGGAACCTCCGTTTGCCCTCCCTTTGCCCACTATTAGCCCACATTTCCATTTTTTCCACGGTTGAACCACCTTTTGCCCACCATTTACCCACCGTTATCCCACCTATCCCAATTCCGCCTTACTCCCCGTTTTAACCACCACCAGCCTGATCGTCCGGCTGACGCCGGACTCTCAGGCTTCTTTTCGTGCTCGCTTCGCTCGCATATTTTCATTGTCCTCAGATAAGATTGGTGCAGGTGGATGAACAGACACTATCCACAGAGAAGTATTCTTTATCGCAGTGCATGGAACCACTGACCCACTATGGACAGCTCCTTTCCAACAACTTCTGCCAACGGCATTTCCCCACTTTTAGACGCCGGTGCACCCTTATCACACAGTTGGACCTGACTCCAGGCGTTTCCCCACTTTTAGACGCCGGCGCACCCATATCACGCCGTTGGACACGACTCTAGGCTTTTCCCCGCTTTTGGACGCCGGCGCATTCTTATCACGCCGTTGGACCCGACTCCAGGCGTTTCCCCGCTTTTGGACGCCGGCGCACCCTTATCACGCCGTTGGACCCGACTCCAGGCGTTTCCCCGCTTTTGGACGCCGTTGGACCCGACTCCAGGCGTTTCCTTACGCCGGCGCACCCTTATCACGCCGTTGGACCCGACTCCAGGCGTTTCCCCGCTTTTGGACGCCGGCGCACCCTTATCACGCCGTTGGACCCGACTTTTGTTATCTTGGACCCGACTCCAGGCGTTTCCCGCTTTTGGACGCCGGCGCACCCTTATCACGGACTTTTCCCCGCTTTTGGACGCCGGCGCACCCTTATCACGCCTTTGGACTCAGGCGTTTCCCCGCTTTTGGACGCCGGCGCACCCTTATCACGCCGTTTGGACTCCAGGCGTTTCCCCGCTTTTGGACGCCGGCGCACCCTTATCACGCCGTTGGACCCGACTCCAGGCGTTTCCCCGCTTTTGGACGCCGGCGCACCCTTATCACAGCCCACCTCTGATACTATCCTAAGGCGTAACCCTCATCCGTGTCATCCCTCGTTCGCCTGGTTCCTCCTCTTCGTTATAGAGGTGTCCTACCCTTCTCTTTCCTTTTACACGGTCCTGTAATCAAAAGCCTATCTCATTCATTCCGACCGTGATCAAAACAACTGTCGGCCATTAACATGTCTGAACGTGACAAAAGTGGCCCGAAACTCCTCTAGATCAAGGTAAAAATCAAAATTTACCACATTTTCATACATAACTCGACGCGCTGAACACGATGGTACACGTATTTTCCATTTTTGATGGCTGGTTCTCGTGCACACACACACACACACACACACACACACACACACACACACACACACACACACACACACACACACACACACACACACACACACACACACACACACATGAACTGCCAATTGATAAGAAGTGAGATTCGCCCACCATTTGCCCACCATTCGCCCACCTTTACCTCATCTAAAGACCTGTCCCGCGGGAGCGTGTTTGCAGAATGACATAGGTATTTGATGAAAACATCATCATTCATTGTGTTTCTCTGAACTTTCGTACCACGGTGGGCCCCCAACCGACAGTGGGCCCACCGTTACCCTCCAGTTATCTCCCAGATATCCCCCGATTATGATGTCCGCACCCACTTATCCCACCGTTAGCCCACCATTGTCATCAGTCCCACGGTGCGCCCACCTTTTCCCCACGGTGGGCCCACTGTGCTCTGAGAATCCATGGTGGAACCTCCGTTTGCCCTCCCTTTGCCCACTATTAGCCCACATTTCCATTTTTTCCACGGTTGAACCACCTTTTGCCCACCATTTGCCCCCGTTATCCCACCTATCCCAATTCCGCCTTACTCCCCGTTTTAACCACCATTCGCCCACCATTTGCCCACCTTTACCTCATCTAAAGACCTGTCCCGCGGGAGCGTGTTTGCAGAATGACATAGGTATTTGATGAAAACATCATCATTCATTGTGTTTGCTGGTTCCAATCCATTCATCCGATTCCGCTCCCGCTTGTGGTGTGTTCCTCTGGACTTCTACTAACTTTGAGACTCCAGCACGGCAAACGTCGTAAACGACTGTAGCAAAGTATGAAGCGAACTCTCCTTGATGAAGTGAGGAATGAAGGATTTTGTTTTAGTGGTTACTTCAGTACTAGCTCTTTTAGGTATTCTTTGACGTAGTTAGTGGGCACATATCGTAACTAATGTTAGAGGAGAAGTAATTGACTCAGACATTCGCTCAGCCCTAGGCTCGGCCTTGAGCAGCACTAGCTTTATGGCTTTTCGAGAAGAGCTGCTAATTTGAGAGTTCTTTATCATCACCAATAGAATGCCGGTCATATAGTATTCATATAATATCAGCAATTGCATCAGGTCTTGGGCAGATATTGCTGCTAATGTGGGGCGACAGTGCTGCCATAGTGGGCCGACAGTGCTGCCAATTTAAGGTCCGCGGCCCCCCCGCGGACCTTAAGGTGGCAGCACTATTGGCTATACTGCTGCCCCAACTCTGAAATTTTCTGATGGTCAAATGGTCGAAAAATTCATGAAAAAATTATTATCGACAAAAATACAGATTTGATCAGAATACACACTAAAACGAATAATAAGCATGCTAAAAGCGCCGTTAAGCTCCAGTAATGTCAGAAAAAACAGTTTTTTTTTATAAAAATCCTAAAAATGCTCTAATAGCAAAAATATCAAGAAATACACATCAAACTGGGTGTCTTGGGTCAGGCTAACCAAAATCTGCAATGAAATCCAATTCTGTCGATGCCCAAGACACCCAAAAAAACAAACAACTTCAGAATCCAGGATGAAGGTAGGAAATTTTGGGCAAAAAAGAAGTGAAATGAGGAAAACATTCAGGATCTCGTTACAATGAAAAAGCCCAAAATTTCCTAAAAACGTAAAGTACATACAATTATCAAGCGTAATCAATATCTTCAACAGTTCGGACAAGATTAGGAAATTTTGGGCTTGGAATTAAGTTAAACTATAATCTCGGCACAAAAAAGCCCAAAATCCCTTAAAGCATAAAACTAAATATGTACAAATTTTACGAATAATCAATATCTTCTAAGATCAAGTGAGTAGAGCGACCAGTAAATAAAATATCAAGTGAGTAGAGCGACCAGTAAATAAAATAATGACCGATAAGTGAGTAAACAGTGAGGTGCGATGAGAAAAATTACAAGAAAGAATAGTTAGCGCACGTGCACTCCTCACAACAAGTTTATCGCTCTCGTTCTAAAAGAACTTCCTTCTAGAAAACTTCCCACTCAGACAAAAAGTGCACCTGTGCTAAAAATCTAACAGAAAGCAAAAAGTTGAGGCAAAAATCCAAAACATTCATGCAAAGCACTCACGTTTTCGGCACCAGTATCGAAAGAAGTGAGGATTTCATCGGAATGACTGAGGGTAGAGGAAAAAGTGAGGTCAGAATTGGGTGGCACAAAGTTGAGGAGTGGTAGTCGTCGGAATTAGTCAGTTTCGGGAATTAGCGAGGCGTGGCAAGCAGGTAGATCAGGCTAAGGAGGTGAGAGCGGCAGCGGGATAACGAGATCGAGGCAAATTTAAAAGTGCGGCGAAACACGACAAATCCGAGAAGAGGGCGACGTAAATTGGGTATCAATTCCTAGAGTGATGAAAACGAGACAAGATTTTGCAACGTTTTTGATGAGTCAAAATTCAAGTCATAGTCAAAAAAATCAGATTCAATCCATGGTTCAAGTCAAGGACAAAAAAGTTAGAGTCATCCCATGTTTTAAAGCTCAAAAATCATTCCAAAAGAAAAAATTCTCTTCAAGTGTAAGTCAAATCAGAAAAAAATCATGGGGGATACTTCGAGATCGGGAAACAAACAGAAAGGAATGAAAGCAATAAAATTAGCAAAAGGAAGTAGCTGACCGACAGAAAACCAATTAAGGCATACGAACTTCCGGGCTACAGTCCTTCGGTCACGGAATTGAAAAGTTCTGTTTGCTTCCCTCTCTCTCCGTCGTCCACTAATCACTAATTCCATCATTTGAGATGTCATCAATCTGCAATAAAAAAATTTGGAAGCTCTCACATAGCTACTAGGTCAAAACCTGATTTACCTTTTCTTGGCTGCGTGCTGGGTTGGAGAAGCGTCGGCGTTTCTAAATCAATTTAACGGTAGAAGGCAGATTTCAAAATCTTGAGAAAAGGTGATAAAAGAATAAAAATTAGACTCACTGATAGTCCTTGTAGTCTCTCCTCCACCAGAACGTACTGGCGAATATCGGCCCTGCAAGAAGGACTCGAATCGGTTTCTAGTGCTTGTAAAAACCCTCTATACTCACATGGCTCTGGCAGTTGCGGCCCCGCATTCGTGTGTCCACCTCACACGACAGTCCCTACGGTACTGGAGAGCTGAAGAGCTCGACGCGTTATCTGGGCCCAGCCCCAACCAAAATCTGGAGTTAAGATCCACCTTGTCTTCCACCTCGCCCATATTCGCGCCGTCACACGATTGCCACCTGAAAAATTCCAAAATTAGAACAATGCCAGCGGACGCGCACATAAAAACAACGAAGGATTGAGTAGGAAGCGACAGAAGGTGAGAGAGAAGCGTTAGCAGAAAGAAGAAACAAAAAAGATTGAAGAAAATTAGTGAGCGAGGAGTTGCGCGCCAAAAAACAGTCATAGTAGAAAAAAACAAGTGAAAGTGCCCGCAAAAACAGTGCAAAAGCAGAGAGGAAGAGAGGAAGGATGAAAGAGAGACTGAAGAAGTGTAAAAGAATAGTGGAAGAATAAAAAGAATTGATGGGAGCGAATTTGTGCGGCGGGGATAGCGAAAATTTGCGATGAAACAGATGAGCGCGTGCTTAAAACAACCAAGGAAAGATTAGAGGAGAGGGTAAGGATGAGAGGAAGGCGAAAGGAGTGGAGGGAAACAAAGAAGATTAAAGAAAAACAGTGAGAGAGAAGTTGCGCGCGGGTGGGATACTCAAATTGCAACAAAACGAAAAAACGCGCGCCGGGGAGAACCAAATTTTAATAAAACAGAAGAACGACTAAAAAAACTAAAGAGAGAAGAGGGAAAGAGAGAGGGTGAGAGAGAGGAGAGAAGAGAGTGAAGGAACAAAAAAGAATGAAAAAAAACGTGAGGGAGAAGTGGCGCGCAAAGAAATAGTTAAAATGCACTAAAACAAACTTAAGCGCGCACAAAAACATTTAAAGAAGAAGAAGAAGATAGAAAGAGAGAAAGAAGTGAAAGAGATGAGAGAGAACGGGAAAGAAACGAAAAAAACATTTTCGAAAATGTTTCTCGGCGCGCCGCGCCGAAATTGCGTCATCGCGCTGGCGCGGAATTCGATCGATACCAAATCGATCTAAGTCCGGCAGCACAGTGGCAGCGGTGCTGCAAAAAATTTTGCCGTTTCTGAGTGCGCGACAACTTTCGGTACTGCCACTAAACTTGGCAGCACTGTATAACATTTCCAGCACTGTCGAACTTGTGCCGAATGGGCGGGGCGATGGGCGGAACAGGCCTCGCCCACTGAGACTAGTGCCGCTCGAATGTCTGAGTGAGTCAACACTCATGAATGCTCAAATATCGTACATTCCTTCTGACTTCTTCACGAGGAAAAAGGCCTGTCCAAGCGCGTGAGTAGATAACCTCCGAAATGTTCGTTCCAAGTGGATGAAAATCCTGCTCATATTCAGGCCACATGGAAATGCAAAGTCCTTGGTTTCTCTCCACTAAACATTGTTGTTCTGTTGCAGTCATGATTGTACTGTTTTTAAATGCCAATTTGTTGGAAATAAATCACTATGCTGTTATGTGGTGTTTATCCAGAAAAAGGCGATCAGGACACGATGAGAATGTGGGCGGAAGAGCATGATGACCCCCGCCTCACTCGTTGAATTACCCCGATTAACCCCTGGAAGTGCCCTGATTAACACTCGGAAATACCCCGATTAAACCCTGGAAATACCCCAGTTTCTCCACGGAAATCACACAGTCCCCCCTCGTGAATCCCCTACTCAGAACTCCAAAAACAACTTTCTGATCGCATCTGAAACTTGCTTTTCCAAAAGCTTGTTGACAAGTTGTTTTCACACTTCCTTGCCGACAAGTTGTTCGTCCGAAAAGCTTGTCGACAACTTGTTTTCAACAACGAAGCAGTGAAAACAAGTTGTCGACAAGCTTTTCGGGCGAACAACTTGTCGGCAAGGAAACGTGAAAACAACTTGTCGACAAGCTTTTGAGGAAGCAAGTTTCAGATGCGATCAGAAAGTTGTTTTTGGGGTTCTGAGTAGTTAGCCCAGGGTGGCCCCCACGAATAGCCCGCGGTGGCCCCACTATTTGCCCATGGTTGACGTGCCGAACATTAACCATGGGATAACGGTGGGTCCACCGTGGTACGAAAGTTCAGAGTATAATAACGGGCTTACTTTGTGTGTCACGTGTGTGTGTGTAGAACGAAATTCGAGGACGTGGCTTAGAGTGATGCCGACCACTCCACCGTTACATGAAGGGTGCGCCGACGCCCAAAATGGGGGAGACGGGTCCATGGCTGTGATAAGGGTGCGCCGGCGCCCAAAGTGGGAGGAGACGGGTTCACGGCTGTGATAAGGGGGCACCGACGCCCAAAGTGGGGGGAGACGGGTCCACGGCTGTGATAAGGGTGCGCCGGCGCCCAAAGTGGGGGTAGACGGGTCCAGGGCTGTGATAAGGGTGCGCCGGCGCCCAAAGTGGGGGTAGACGGGTCCAGGGCTGTGATAAGGGTGCGCCGGCGCCCAAATTGGGGACGGGGGGGAGGGGAGACGGGTCCACGGCTGTGATAAGGGTGCGCGGCGCCCAAAGTGGGGGGAGACGGGTCCACTGTGATAAGGGTGCCCGGCGCCCAAAGTGGGGGGAGACGGGTCCACGGCTGTGATAAGGGTGCACCGGCGCCCAAAGTGGGGGGAGACGGGTCCACGGCTGTGATAAGGGTGCGCCGGCGCCCAAAGTGGGGGGAGACGGGTCCACTGCTGTGATAAGGGTGCGCCGGCGCCCAAAGTGGGGGGAGACGGGTCCACGGCTGTGATAAGGGTGCGCCGGCGCCCAAAGTGGGGGAGACGGGTCCACTGCTGTGATAAGGGTGCGCGGCGCCCAAAGTGGGGGGAGACGGGTCCACGGCTGTGATAAGGGTGCGCCGGCGCCCAAAGTGGGGGGAGACGGGTCCACGGCTGTGATAAGGGTGCGTCCGGCGCCCAAAGTGGGGGGAGACGGGTCCACTGCTGTGATAAGGGTGCGCCGGCGCCCAAAGGGGACGGGGGGGGGAGACGGGTCCACGGCTGTGATAAGGGTGCGCCGGCGCCCAAAGTGGGGGGAGACGGGTCCACGGCTGTGATAAGGGTGCGCCGGCGCCCAAAGTGGGGGGAGACGGGTCCACGGCTGTGATAAGGGTGCACCGGCGCCCAAAGTGGGGGGAGACGGGTTCCACTGCTGTGATAAGGGTGCACCGGCGCCCAAAGTGGGGGAGACGGGTCCACGGCTGTGATAAGGGTGCGCCGGCGCCCAAAGTGGGGGAGACGGGTCCACTGCTGTGATAAGGGTGCACCGGCGCCCAAAGTGGGGGAGACGGGTCCACGCTGTGATAAGGGTGCACCGGCGCCCAAAGTGGGGGGAGACGGGTCCACGGCTGTGATAAGGGTGCACCGGCGCCCAAAGTGGGGGAGACGGGTCCACGCTGTGATAAGGGTGCGCCGGCGCCCAAAGTGGAGGGAGACGGGTCCACTGCTGTGATAAGGGTGCGCCGGCGCCCAAAGTGGGGGTAGACGGGTCCAGGGCTGTGACAAGGGTGCGCTAGCGCCCAAAGTGGGGGGAGACGGGTCCAATGCTGTGATAAGGGTGCGCCGGCGCCCAAATTGGGGACGGGAGGGAGGGGAGACGGGTCCACGGCTGTGATAAGGGCGCGCCGGCACCCAAAGTGGGGGGAGACGGGTCCACGGCTGTGATAAGGGTGCACCGGCGCCCAAGTGGGGCGAGACCACGGCGGTGATAAGGGTGTACCGGCGCCCAAAGTGGGGCAGACGGGTCCACCGCTGTGATAAGGGTGCGCCGGCCCCCGAGAGTGGGGAAACGTCTGGAGTTGTGACCAGCGGTACTATAAGGGTGCGCTGGCGTCCAAAAGCGGCAGAGCGCATGAAAATGTAGCTACCGACGGAGGAGGGGTGCGTCGGTGTCCACTACAGAGAAGACGTTATGAGTTGGGTTCATCTTTGCTCGATCTGTTCCCTGGCGTCTAACAACAATCGTGAAACATTAAATGTCAGAGCTAAGCAGTGAGTAGGATGCAATCCGCAATCCTTCCCCCTCACATCCCCTTCCGCGCTCTTCTTCTCTCATTTGTTCACGAACCCACCGCACCCTCCACTTTTATACATAGAAACTGACTCTTATCGCTTGACCAGCTATAACAGGCGAAGAATGATAGAGCATTTCCTGCGGTCATTTCAGGTTGAACCGGTTATACATTGTTAAAGAAGGCTTATTTCAATTGAGCAAAAGATAAAATTGCCCCGATAAACGCGGTTAATCCTTTTTGATATGTGCAGTTCCACATGAGAGAAAGCAATGGAAAGGATGTGGGACGCGTTATCGCAAGAATGTTGCGTAGCTGTGACACTAATACAATGAGAAGGGATAAAACCATGCGAGCGAAGCGAGCATTAAGAAAAGTCTGGAAGTCCGGCGTTAGCCGGACGGCCAGACTGGTACGAGATATCGCGGAAACTCCTTACTGCTTGAGCGGAGGATGAGAGACTGATAGATGATCAGGCGGCTCATCCTGGCACGGCCTGTCAGTTGGTGAGCGATTCCTGCTGGATCTTGCTAAAACTTTACGCGAGCCAAACTCATGGATGTGGTTTTCTGCAGTGTGATGCCTGCATCCAAGTTCAGACGCACACACTCGCTCCCTGATCCTCATTGAAAGCCGTGAGCAGAGCAGAGTTATCGAGTGACTGTGGCTCCTGTATCGAATGATTGTGGTCCCTGTAACGGTCCCTAAATTTTGAAACGAAAGGATTGTTTGGAAATTTTCGGACATTACTTTCTCGCCGAACTAATATCGACGTGATTAACTTCTTTCTCTATTTCTCCCTTTTCCTCTCTCTATCGATAATTTAGATATGTACTTACGAATTTCCAATGATAGTGACCAAGAGATTCTTTAAAAGGCAAGGTATGGTGCGAGGGTGGAGTCAAAGTCGGATTCAAAGGATGAGGGTACTCCCATGAAACCGGGGACCAGTAGCGAGGAAAACATCATGCTACTGGTCCACCGATGAGGGAGGGATCCTCCAGTGCCCAATAACGGTAACAACCCCGTACGACGAGTTCACCGATAGGAAAGAAAAGTTACCGGCAATCAAGGCTGTTGAAAACGTCATGCGACGGGCGCATCGCTGAGGAAATGATGCGCCAACGCTCAATGGGGTGGGAAACGTCGTGCCCCGGTGTCGTATTTAATATTCTGCCCGTCCGTTTGTGCCTGAATGAACCACTCCTTCCTTTCCGTTTATATACACCGGTGGACCCTCATCACTTGAATTACCACAACAACCAGTTGAGCTTTTCTCAGGAGAGCGATAGAACTGCCTAAATCATTTCAAGATGACATTTGCACTGAATTGGTTGCACTCAATTCTTCACAGCCATAACTTCGCTCATTTGGGGAAAGCTACCACCTACGGTATCAAGGGCTTCTCAGGAGTGCGATAGAACTGCGTGGAAGAACAAAGATTTTATCAACCCATTTACACTTTTGTGTTTGCTTTCAGCGTGCAATATGCGAGCGACGCGAGCATCAATAGAAGTCTGGAAGTCCCGCGTTAGCCGGACAGCCAGACTGGTAATAATAATAATGATAATGATAATAATAATAATAATAATAATAATAATAATAATAATAATAATAATAATAATAATAATAATAATAATAATAATAATAATAATAATAATAATAATAATAATAATAATAATAATAATAATAATAATAATAATAATAATAATAATAATAATAATAATAATAATAATAATAATAATAGTAATAATAATAGTAATAATAATAGTAATAATAATAATAATAATAATAGTAATAATAATAGTAATAATAATAATAATAATAATAATAACAATAATAATAACAACAATAATAACAACAATAATAATAACAATAATAATAATAATAACAATAATAAAAACAATAATAATAACAATAATAATAATAACAATAATAATAATAACAATAATAATAACAATAATAATAATAACAATAATAATAACAATAATAATAACAATAATAATGGTAATAATAGTAATAGTAATAATAATAATAATAATAATAATAATAATAATAATAATAATAATAATAATAATAATAATAATAATAATAATAATAATAATAACCAGTCTGGCCGTCCGGCTGACGCTGGACTTCCAGACTTTTCCTAATGCTCGCTTCGCTCGCATGGCTTCATTCCTTCTCCATTCAAATAAAGTCACAGCTATTCCACATTTTTGCTATAATGTGTCCCACACCCTTTCCATTGCTTTTTCTCATGTAAAAATGCACTTATCAAAGAGGATTGACCTTCTCGAAGCAATTTTATCATTTCCCAACTGAAATAGCTTTTTGTAACTAAATATAACCGGTTCAACCTGAATTGACCGCAGAAAATGGTCTATCATTCTTTGTTTGTTATAACTGGTCAAGTGATAAGAGTCAGTTAGAACATATAAAGTGGAGGGTGCGGTGTGTTCATAAACAAATGAGAAGAGAAGAACGCGGGGGAGGACGTGAGAAGGAAGGATTCATACGGATTGCATACTAATCCGCGCAGTGGTCTGACATTTAGTTTTTTTTAACGATTGATGTTAGACGCCATCGAATCGAGTTAACAAATATGGACCTAACTCATGACATTTCCCTGAGTAGTGGACACCGGCGCACCCCTCCTGCATCGGTAGCTATATTTCCAGGCTCTCCTCCGCTTTTGAGCGCAGGCGCAGACGCACCCTTATCACAGCAGTGAACCCGTCTCCCCCCACTTTGGGCGCCGGCGCAGCCTTATCACAGTGATGGACCCGTCTCCCCCCACTTTGGGCGCCGGCGCAGCCCTTCTCCATGGACTCCATTGACGGACCCGTTGTACACCATCCGACCTTCTGTTCGATCTCATCCCTACCCCACTCCACCACACCACACCCGTTCCTAGCCTTTTATATGATCACACAATCACGATCATTGACCAATCGTAGAATTTCGTAACGGTCTGACACACATTCTTACATACCTACATACTTAAGTGGCTTTCATACATTTGCCGCGGCGGCAGTCGCCCATGGTTAAGCATAGGCCGGCGGCGTCGCGGCGGCGGTGCCGCGGCGACGTCGCCGCGACAAGAGCTTGTTTACTTTTTTGCCGCGGCGCCGCCCGGCGACGTCGCCCAGCGGCAAGCGGCAAGGAGTGGTCGAGGGGGTATTTTGTCGCTGGGCGACGTTTGCCGCGGCCTTCGGTAGATGCCCGTTTTATCGCTTGTACCGCGTCAATTCAACTTTAATTGTTTTTTAAGGTTAGATATAGAAAACTATGTATCGTGTTTATAGCGAATGAGCACTTATATGGTATGAACCTTTAATGTTGTTAATGTTAATGTTTAATGTTTAATGCTCTGACTTCTCCTTTCTTTGCGCAGATGCTATCAATTGAGGTCAGTATGATTAGGTTTTGAGCTATACTTTTTGCCACTACCACTCCAATTGTTTTTTTTTTAGATGTTCTTCCTTAAAGGCAGGGGTCCACCTCATTTTCGTAGTTCAGCTAACAGCAGATTCTGCATCTACTCGGCGCGATGATTCCAACGGTATACATAAATTGTCTCAGAATGGTCTATAAACCCGTCTTCCAGGACGGGGTCTGTAACAGTTCGCCAACCCGAGTTGACATGTGAAGCCGTTGATCTTATCGATTGGACACGCCAAGACTCGTTGACCGACGCGGCAGCCGTGGCAGGCAGCCAGCACAGCTTGTAGCGATCCGCCTCCGGGCTCCAAATTTTTATCCAGTTCGAGCCTTTCAAAAATGGGGATTTCGTCGCTTCTGGGCCTGTTGATGTACATCTCAGGGATCAACATGATGAGAAGGTCTAGGAATTGTTGGTAAATCCAACAGGCAGAGCGAGGTGGCCTTCTGCCTTTAAGGCATTCGCAACAGTATGAAAGCGCGGGATGCCGCTCGGCGGCAACTTTTGCCGCGCACCCACTTTTGCCGCGGCGGCGGCACCGCCGCCGCGGCAAATGTATGAAAGCCCCTTTACATGCATACAGACACACATGTAAACAGGCTAAGCCCGTTATTATATAGAATGATAATACTCAAAGTAATCAAATACTCACTGAGTGATCAAGAGGTGGTGTCTCACCTAATTTCGATGTGAGCATCAGGGTTAAGCGTCTGATGGGAATTTCCCATGAGGGGGTCGTAGAGGAGGCTGGGAAGGGAGAGGGGTCGTATTGCAGAGGTGTGGGTGGGGTACGTGGCTTGACCATTGAATGTGAATTCACGATAAAAACTATCGTTATGACATGACAAAAGGCGTTCGGCTCCAGAATGAAAACGTCATATCGAGTTAAAGCAGGACTGGTTGGCAGCGTATGAGAGAAATGGGCTTTAGCGCACCTACGTTTCGATTCCCGGCGCCTTCCATAAACTTTTGAACGGGTGAGAATCACTTCAGAATCAAGTGTGGAGTAAAGAGGGTGGAAATGTTAAAAAAAATAGAGTGTGGGTAGCGAGATCAATCGACTGCACATGCGAGGATTCGCCTGCAGGGCCGTCAGAACGTGGAAAAGTAGGGTGACCTAGACCTCGTGCTGAAGTCCTCCGATTCGAAATCAGCAAATGCTTTTCTACGTATCCATAGAGAACGACCAGCTCTACCTTTTCTCAGAGTTTTAATTTTCTAGAACTTTATATGCTTTTGGGAAGGAAATTTTTCAATTTTTCGGGCCTCCAACGGGAAATTTCCCATCTCACTCACGCAAGCAGGAGCAATTATTGGGTTGCGTTAATGAGGATTAAGAATCAGTGCTTGGAGCTCTATTACGTGAAGGTAGTGAAATTTCGGTAGAAAGCAAACTCTTTTCATGGGAGCTGAAGAAGTGAAAATCTCGCAATTTGAACAGATGGTGAAAATGGAGTGAATCTGTTTGGCAAATCACTGAGAAGCAATTTGCAGATATCACGAAAACTTTTCTTTTATGAGTTTTAGATGAGGAAATTTCTACAGAATCTGGCTCCACAAAGTTCGCTCGTTTTCCCGCAATTCAGATGGGAAATCGATGGGAAATTCGCCAAATTTCCCATCGATTTCCCATGAAGCTCCCGAAGACATATGAAGGTCTAGAAAATTGAAAATCTGGCAGAAGATAGAGCTGATCGTCCTCTATGTACAGATAGAAAAACATTCGCTGATTTTGAGCCAGAGAACCTCAGTACGAGGTCTAGGTAACCCTAGTTTTCCACAAACTGGTATCCCCTGTAGGCGAATTCTCGCATATTTATCGATCGATTTCGCTTCCCTTTTTAAACCTTCATATCCTCTCTAGTCCACACTAAATCCTGAAGCGGTTCCAACCTGTGCAAAAATTTTTTGGAGGCGCCGGGAATCGAACCCGAGGGCGCGCAAATGCCAACACTGAAACAGATTCCTCGCATGCGCTGCCAAACAGTCCTGTTTTGACACGTAATGACATGATCGTTCCTGCTGACAGTCTTGTCCGATCGGATAAGGAAGGATGTATATCGACCTCAATGTTGTTTTAGTTCCGATTCTGGGTTTTTGATGTGTTTCTTTTGTGTGTTCTTCCTTGAAACTGTTCAGTGTTTCAGTGTACAGAGAAAACATGCGGGAATAGAAGGGGGGGGGGGGTCGTGAAAAGGTGGGGTTGGACGAGAGAATAGGGGGGGGGTCGTATTGAGGGTCGGTTTTTCCCATCGTCATGCTTGACCTTGGTGAGCATATTCTGGACCAGCTCAACGCGCTGACTACAGTGACATGCGTGAAATGCCCCAAAATGGTCGGTGAAAACCTCTCTACGAGGCGCAACCAATCGTAGCTTGTGCCAGCAGTTCGGTTTAATGTAACCGTTCAAATCTCGAGAACGATTTCTGATGTGAGACGCTTCCTTTGAGGCTCACTATAAGAGCAATACTTTGTAGCAAAACATTTGTCTCTTTTCATAATTTTATCTGATGTAAGCTGCTATATTTTGCAGATAGCGATGTGTTGCCTACAAGGGTACATAGACCAAAGTAAGCGCCTTCTTTCCTGATCTTCTAGCCCAGTTCGAAATTTGTGTAACATGTGTCCAGTTCCTTTTGCAGCCTGTCAGTGACTCAGCTCTACACTTGGAAGACAAAATTTCCGTATTAGGACTGCTCTTTTGTATGGGAACATCATAAAATAGATCTGAATCTGAATGTGATGTGTACTAAGAGGTGTGAGCATAAGTCCTTGCGCTTTTTTTCGGATGCATTTTCTTCACCATTTTGCCAAATCATATACGATTGGAAAGCGCTATTCTTCCTCGATTCTTCGATGACACCAACCATTTCGACAGAAGAAAAAATTGAACAAGAAGACCCGGTAACTGCTCCAAAGGAGTCGTATGGTCTAAGTGGACATCATACTTGTCAAAGTCATCAAATAACTTGAGTAATTCTGCTGAAAGAATCCAATCGTGAGGGTCTAGTCATCCTGCCACATGGTGATGTCAGACCCCACTTTCCAAAAATCGTCAAACTGGTGCTCCAACATTTTCACTGGTGAGATTCTTCCGCGTTCATCTTCTAGTGAGCTTACACGTTCAAACAGTATGGGATGCTTTCAGCTCCCTACCGCATACAAGGAGGAAATTGGGTTTTCCCCGAATTGTGTTTTTCTTCTTAGGCCCAAAAATTGAGGGATTCAATAGCACAGTGAAAGCTCTCGATGATTTGAGGGAGAAAAGCGCTTTCAGAAGGTATATTGCGTGATAGAGAATAATGGCAACTGGGCGAAGAAAATCGCAACTAGAAAAGGCGCAAGGACTTATGTTAACACCTAATATGTGGGGGGATTATCTGTCTTGAGAGACCACCTCCGCGCCATCGCAGGCGCCAACTTAGGCTTATTCGGGCCTTTTCTCATCGCAAAGAGCCTTCTGTGAATGAGAAATACCAGATCGGAATCAGAATTGTCAACTTGGTTTCTAGCACTAGATATGGATCTGTTGGAGAGTCCCTGTAATTCTGGACCACCCTTTATAACATGCAGTGTATAAAATGTAAATAATTTGAGGTGTAGAGATAATTCGGCCCTTCGGCCTAACCAAATCTCGCCTCCATACTCCCAGCGTCTCAAAAATATTGGGATGGGCAATAGGTTTGTGCGGTTTTTTTTTTTTCAACTTGATTTTTTACGACGATCTGATACAACCATTGTTCCCAATTCCCGCTACTTCTCATTTTCTGTCGCATGAAATGTGATCCTCCAATTCGACAAGAGCGTACATCTCCGACACCTCCAAATGTTCCACTACAATACATAGTGAAGCAGATGCAGCTCAAGCTGCTAGGGATGTTAGGAGCAGAAGGCATTATTGTTTAATAGACAGCGCAGAAGTGGTTGCCTGCTTCAGAGAGGTCGATTTGTGCTGGAAGATGCACCGTGTTCTGTACGCACAGTTCGTATGGTTATGAGAGGATTTTTTTTTGCAAGGACTTGCTCTAGATATGAAGAAGAAATACTGCAGATATCAACTTTCAAAAAACCTAAGTTCAACTAGTCCACTTTGTGAAAATACACCGAATGCTCAGAAAAACCGCACGAACTTATTGCCCTACATAATATGAGAGAAACCCACTTGATGTTCCGCCTTGGACATGATAAACCATCTGTTCCATTGGAATAAATCGCAGGGAATTAGCGCAAGCTTTCTGAATGTCCACACTTGAAAGTCCTAGTTCGGTTTTGCCTAATGGGTCCGTGAAACAAATGAATACTCTGAAAAGATAAGAAGATGGTTTTTAATGATTCCTAATTTATGTATACGGAACAGATGACTCACGCTTCGCAGCGATCTGGTGGTGCAAGGAAAAAGTTAATGCTGTTAGGTAAGTGATCGTAGTATGAAGCGTAGCCGGGTTTGTAGTAGGATGTTTTTCTGGAACTTTGCTATTAAGCAGGAACAAGAGGATAGACCGAGAACACTGAGATTTGACGCATTTTCACCATTGCACTAACCAGCCTTACAGATTTTCTTATCTCAAAGATGCACCTTAAGTTCCGAGAAAAAGTCGGAAACCCCATAAGTTATGGGATTCTCTTGCAGAGAATTTCGAATCTCTTGGCCAGTGGACAACAGAATTCATTTGTTATGGGTGCGGCATGGTGTTCCGACACGAAATTCTTGTTCAGTCGATTTTAGCTACTGCTAAGAAGTTCATTTTGTTGTGCAATCTTAACTTCTCATCTGCTTTTTCTAGTTTCACAGCAAAGAAAGGTCGTTCGCGCCAATATTAAATTTTGCCTTGAATATAGACCGTCTCTCCAGATTTCCTGTAAATCAGAGGAATCAGCGGTCGAGTATGAAAGGGTTCTGTTGATATCCTAATACTAAACATGAAGTGACGCACTGTGTTAAGCTAATCCAGAGGTTGCCTGGCGCGTAGTAATTATCTTGCGAGATAAGTAATAAGCTGTTCATCGTATCCATTTACCGTTCCTTCCTTGTAATAGGAAAAAGAAACCACTTTGTGGAAAAAATCTTAGACATTCGTGGATGGATGCTGTTTGGTCCCTCCCTATTCAGTTGCTGACCTGTAGTAACACGTTCATTATCCGAATATCACAGACTACCACAATCCTGTTGCAACACGTCGGCTAACAGGTTGCTAACAGGGGATACCACTGACGTGTTGTAACACGTCCGCTATCCGGGTATCATAGGCTACCATTATCGGATTTTAACACGTCCACTATCGAGAGTTTTGAGATTTTTGAGCTTCCAGGACGGTAAGTACGGCTAAAAGGGGGCTACAGTGGTTAAACCCCGGTCTCCGGGCTTACTTCGCTTCTTACACGCTGTTACCTTACAGCAAATGCTGCTGTTCGAGGGGTACCCTATCTTCGGATCTCTTTAATGAGGAATAATCGTGGCAGCTCTATCTTAACATGAAACAAAGATAGTCAAGCTTGTCTCATCGTTCATTTCAGACTCTGAAGACGGCGATTTGCGAAACGTCAGCCAAAATAAACTTCTTAAAGGCAGGGTCTCACCTCTTTTTTGATTATGGATATCAACAGAATCTGAACAGCTCGACACGCTGAGCTCAACTATGTATATGATTTTTGTTAAAACTGTCAAAAATTCGTTTTTGAGGGACAAATTCAACTTGGCGCGGACGAGTTTCTTGGCGAAGAAGCGGCATGTTTTCCCATACACCTCAGTTGATCTCATTGATCGCACCGATGTTCGCATTACGGCCTGCCCGTGAAAGGGGAGGGGCGCCTCGTACACCGGCCGAGAATTTGATCTCTGAGGCGAGGCACTTCCTTTAACGACCTCGCACATAGTTGAAGCAAGAACTGGAAAAGTCATGTTTCTGCCACGGATTCCAGTAAGCGCGGGCTACGCGAGGATGCTTACCCAAGCTCATCCACAGATGCCTGAAGATGCATGCGCTTTTTGCGTCGGGCCCAACGATTCCACAGCGATTTTCTCAATTCGCTCAGTGTCCGCTTCCTATTTATCTCACCTGAGCGATTGCTGTTCTTTGCCACCAGTTTAGACGGGCCTCATATAACCAGATGAATCCCACATGGCTCGTCTAGTCGAACCACGACTGAACCCTGATATCCAACCATTTGATCGTATACACCTTCTAGAAAGCTGGTCGCTGGTTTGCCTACACCATAGTTTCTCGGGTCATCCCCCATAGCATCCGAAGCGAGAAGAATTCAGGTCCTCATGCAAGGAAAAAACATTCAAATAATCAAAATTTATTTCTACAGACGATGAGGAAGTACTGGATAGAATTAGTGAGAGTGAACGAGTCACTCCAGAGACAATGCGGGGGTCCTGCTGAGCGGTTGCAATACAGTGCCAGTGACGGAGCCAAGACTGAGAAAGCGTGACCTCAGATTCTGTGCACAAGTGGCAGTATTCGGCTAGTTCTGTCCCAAATTTTTGAAAAACCTTTTCCACCCAAACTTCGTACAGGATGAGAGGAATATTTGAGGAGCTAAACACGAATATCGCCAATATTTGGTATCGTAACCCCATTTTGTAGGGTTACGGCAGGTGTACTGTAGGCATGGTATCCCGGAAGTCTCTCAAATTTTGTGCAGAGTGGTTGTTTCAGGCGCTGATCACGCTCATCAACATTATCTTGAAAGCCATTTTTATTTTCTTATCGAAATCGGCGCCTTTTCTAAATTTCCTACCGTATTCCTACGAAAATGAAGTCATGGTACAGAACGGATACGATATTCGTGTTCAGCTCCTTGAGTGACCCCCCCCCCCCTCTTTGCGAAGTTTGCAAAAAAAAAACTTCTCAAATACTTGGGACAGAACTAGCTTTTCGTGTCCTCTACAAGGAAATCCAAACTGCCAGGTGAATACGGACCACTGCCGCATTCCTCGATCGATGTTTTGGTGACGCTCTCTGATGCTCTCTGCACGAGATGGCCACCATATGTGGCCCGAATGGCAACTCAGTAGCAACCATCGGTTCCGCAGCAACGCAATAGCACCAATCGTTGCTGCGGAACGCAGTTGCAGTTGCTATTGCGTCGCTAGTTATAAAAATGGGCGGAGTCGGTTCGCTTCCGATTCGAGGAATGTCTGAGTATATACTCTAACTACTCAAACCTTTGCACTTTACTTCTGTGCTATTGGGCTGGAGGCAGGGTGAAGCACGGGTGCGATTTGGAGCTCCCCAATACGTACCCCCCTTCCTTTTTTCCTTCCACATGGGCGTAAACCACGTCCATGATCTCGCCATTCTTGGTGGTACACAGTCTTTGCATTATAGTGAGCAATTAACCCATTGACGACCGAGTGGCTCAGCGGTGAGCCGCGCTTTTTTGGTCGCGTGGGACCGCGCGGCTCACCGGTGAGCCGCGCTTTCGTTATCAACTTCTGAAACTCATTTCTGAACTATTTCGCAGTATTTCCATAGGGAATAAGCACAAAACTCTGAAGCAATGTCTTATATATTTGTGGTTCAAGAAAGACTTCTGTTTTATTGTTGCAAATACCATGAAAAGGGAGGGATTTTGAAAACGAGGAAGATTGTGTTAAATTTCTTGTGTTGTGTGGAGGAATAATCCGTACAAAAGTCGCATTTCGTGTACAGAATCACTTTCGTTACATTTAGTATTTATTTCCTTAGTCGTCAAGCTAGAGCCATGCGAACGTGCATACTCCTTGGACATTTCCTTATAACCCTAAAAATACCTTTTGCGAACTTCTTCCGGCCTCAAAGGAAGCAAGGACGTTGAGATTCTCCCTTTTCTGGTCCGATGATACTAGTAACCCTAGAGGTTTAGATCTTAAATTATTTTTGCCCAACTATCGATTCTGGTCCCAATTTTCTTATCGTAAAAGCGTGGAACCATGCGGGCGCGGCGCTCTCGAAAGAGGCGTTGGTCCCACGCGCTAGACACGCGAAAATGCGTGCGGCCGTCAATGGGTTAAACAGCTTACATTATGTTTTTTATCAGTGTTCGGCCTCTCTCAACCCGTTACACAGATTCCAGACATCACAGTCAAACCTGCCAGTTTTAAGGAAACGGGTCCAACAAGTTTGAGCATGTCGGACATACTAAACATAACACAAAGAAGAAGAGATCAGATCGCTAGAAAAGTGAACTTGTTTAAAAATCTTCGACATGCTTTAACACATTTTTACGTAGACATTCGTGTTGTCACTCCCTGCTCCCTCTTCGCTTTGAACGCTTTATGCGCATCTCCGTACTACTTCTGAATACTGTAGAGTCCACCAAAGGGCAGGTGCGATAAGGGTGCAATACACGCACCTTCTCCGCACCTGCCCTGTGGTGGAAGCTACAGCGATCTTTTGCAATGGAGCGCGGAATCGCATAGGAGCGCGAAGTAGCTCCACAGGGGGTTTCAGCTGAACTTCGGTGCAATTTTTGCAATATTGAACCGATTTGCATAGATGGAATGAAACTTAGAAAATTTACCGTGATTGTTCACCTGTGGCGAGCAATACATACTAGTTTTACTAATTAATGCGTGTATAACTTATCACTATTACTCTGTGTTGCTATACCGATCTACTGTGATGGGAAATTTTTGAAGTAACAGGTGAGATCGTACAGGTGTGGAACATCTCATCCACAGCTCGAATAATGTGTTAGGACGTGTACGTCGTTCCCTTCACTATGCTTCTCGAATAGAAGCAGTCGGACATTCTGCCGAAGTTGGTGCATAGGTGGGATAGTATAGCTATCGCAAGGCGAGGATCACTCATAAAGAAAAACACAACGTACCTCTCCCCCTTTGCTTTTTCGCGTTGCTCCTCTAAATACGTAGGGGTGGTTTGAAATGTCGCACCTGTGCTTTACCCTGGCTGGAGGTAAAGTGGTTTACAGTTCCCGGAAAAAGAGCTGCGAAGCGTCGCTCTGCACAGGCCCACTGAAGAAGCGCAGGGCCCCCATCGTCACGTGAGTGGGGGGGGGGGAGAGGAAGGGTATGACTGGCTGTCCCACCGACTTTGCCTGCCATCATTGAGCGCTTGGACGAAAATAAGTCTGCTCAAAGGGATGCCGATAGTGGTGTATGCCACAGGGGTTGCAAAAAATTATGCCAATGAAGAGTGCTGGATTTTTAAAGGCTGCATGATAGATCGATTTCGTAATCGTCGCATGACTCATCCACTCAGAAGTTTTTTCCATATTACATGCAACATTATTCCTACTTTGCGTGAACCGCGCAGCTTACGAAAAGCTTGCATGTAAGCTTTCAAAAATGTTGTATGTAAGCCTACAGAAATGTTGCATGTAAGCTTACAAAAAGGTTTCTGTGAGCTTTCACGTAACTTTTTGGAAACAGAAAAGACTTACATGTGACATTATCACTAGCTTGCGTGGTCTTCATGCAAGCTAGGAATAATGTCGCATGTAACATGGGAAAAACCTTCAGAGTGCACAAGCCGTTCATTCAGAAATGAGTACTGTACCAATAAAAAAATGAGTTACACATATTTCGGAACCCTTTTTAACGTGCAAGGCAGTTGAAAAAAAACACTGCAACTAACAATTTGGAACGTGCGCTACCTTTCAAAACCAACTACGCGAGGATGCACTACTTCACTTTTCACCATATGTAGAGTCTCAACTCAACTATGTAGAGACACTTGTACCATGTATGTTGGCGCTCATGATCAGCCATCTTTCTCGGTCATTATCGGCCACTGCGGGTAAGGCATCTGCCTGGCCACTAAGTGGCGGCAGCACGGTATCATTGCAATGAGAATTTTTTTCGAAGTGTAGCTGAGTACTTACAACCACAAAAACAGCTTGTCAACAAGCATTTGGACCTACAGGTTAGAGGCCTTGTAAACTCGTCGATAATTTATTCTCGGTTTTTCTTCACTAACGTGTCAGCTTTGCAATATTGCCCAAAGTAAGACATTTGGAGTATATCGGGGCTGACCTTCAAGTGACAGCAAGCGCTTTCCTAGAATTGAACCATGGTAACCATTGCCCTGGTAAACTCAATGGGTGCGTCGCATGCTACGCGGGCACGAGAAATTGACTCTCTTGGAGACAGGTTCTTTGGCTAAGTTGTTGCCGACAACGTGTTCGGCCAAAACGTTGCTGGCAAGTTGTTTTTGGGAAAGTTGGTCGACAACTTCTTTTTCCTTTTCTTTGTCACCAAGTTATAGGAAGAAAAGCTTGCCGACAACTTGGTTTTACTGCTGGATCAAGCAATTTACCAAGAGAGGTCGCCTGGCGGGGGAGGGGGTGATTATGAAAATCGTAAGGTAAAGAAGGCGGGAAAATTCCCTCTTTGATCAGAGCGATCCCAACCGCAGCAGTACCACCAGAAGACACGAACATCACTGCGGGAGATGTGGACCTGAATGGCCACGTAGGAGTGACGAAAGACGGCTACAAGTGTCACGGTGGCTTCGGATACGGGGTGCGCAACGACGATGGTGAGCGTATACTCGACTACGCCGAGTCTCACAATCTTGTCATAGCGAACACGAAGTTCCGAAAGCGAATATCCCACCTTGTTACTTTCTACAGTGGTGGCAACAAGACACAGATCGATTACGTCCTCGTGAAGTACCGAGACCAGAAGCTTGTCACGGACGCAAAAGTTGTGCCTCACGAGAAGGTCACGTCCGAGCATCGACCGCTAATCTGCACCATGAAAATCACTCCGCCAAATCAGAGGCGCGTCGAGCGATGTGGCCCGGCTCGATTCAGGTGGTGGAGACTAAGAGAGAGACAATTAGCTGTCATCTCCAAGATCAAGTTGCCACCTGTCGTAGATAACGTAGATGAGACATGGCAAGGGGCAACCAATAATATCCTTGCAGCAGCTCGTTCCGAACTTGGCACTACCAAACCAGACCAATGGAAGATCGAAAGAAAGACTTGGCTTTGGACGGAGGAAGTGAGAACGAAAGTCCGCGAAAAGGAGCGTTTGTACCATCTCTTCCTTGACAATAAAACGGCAGGCAACTGGAGCAGTTACAGGGAGGCGAAGAGGGCTGCTAAGAAGGCCGTGGCCGCTGCGAAAGCGGCTCATTACGATGAAGTCTGTAAGAAGTTGGATTCGAAAGACGGTGAGCACTTCATTTACCGACTTGCGAAGTCGCGTCAGCGCCAAGCAGACGACGTCGAGAAGTTTCACGGCGTTAACGATGAACAAGGCCATCTTCTCATGGGCCGCAAGATGGCGACGCAACGATGGAGGGATTATTTTAAGAAAGTCTCCACGGAAGAGTTTGCGCATCCTTCTGTTCCAGAAATCCCGCCCACCTTCGGACCGGTACGGCCGATCACCATCGAAGAGACCATGTTTGCATTGAAACGTACGAAGCTAGGCAAGGCGACTGGTCCAGATGATATGGCAGCGGAAGTGTGGAAGGCACAGGGTTGGAGCTCCGCTGAATGGTTGACGAAATTTTTCAACTTAGTCATACCGGAGAAGAAGGTGCCGAGGACTGGCAACGAAGCATCATCATCCCGATCTGGAAAGGTAAGGGCAGTCCTGCAGATTGCGCGAACTATAGGCCAATCCGTCTGTTGTCGCATACCATGAAGATCTTCGAGCGTATCATTGATCGCCGGATTCGTGAAATCGTTCAACTATCTCCGAACCAGTGCGGTTTTGTACCCGGATGCGGCAGTACCGATGCCATCCATGCTGCCCGTCTCCTGATCGAGAAGCATCGTAAGAAGAAACGGCCACTGCACCTAGCGTTCCTCGACCTAGAGAAGGCCTTCGATCACGTTCCGCACGAAGTAATCTGGTACGCAATGCCGCTCCAAGGCTTTCCAGAGGAGCTTCTCAGATGGGTGCAGATGCTTTACACCGATCATAGGAGTAAAGTGCACGCGGCAGCCGGCACATCGACAGAGTCCCCATAACCGTTGGCGTACACCAAGGCTCAGCTCTCTCTCCGCTCCTTTTCATCGTTGTCATGGATGCCCTCACAAAGGACCTTCAAAGACCGGTGCCTTGGACGCTGTTGTATGCCGACGACTTAATGCTAGCATCTGAAGACAAGGGTGAGCTTGAACGGCAGACGCAAGCGTGGAGTGACCGACTGGCATGGTTTGGCCTTCGCCTCAACATTAAGAAGACCGTGTATCTGACCACCGACGAACACGAGCCCGGCACTATTAAAGTTAATGGCATGAATCTCAAGAGAGCAACTGCGTTCAAATACCGCGGTTCAATGGTCTCATCGGACGGCAGTCTTGCTCATGAGATGATCGCACGCGTTAACGCTGCGTGGCTGAAGTGGCGCTCACTGACTGGTGTGCTGTGCGACAAGAGCATCCGAGACCGCCTGAAGTCGAAGATCTACCGAACAGTGGTACGCCCGGTCGCGCTCTATGGTGCCGAATGTTGGCCTGCCACCATAGAAATGGAGCGTCGAATCAACGTCATGGAAACAAGGATGCTGCGGTGGATGGGTGGCATTACGCAGCTGGATCGCTTCTGCAACCAGGACATATGGCAGCGATTTGGAGTTACTGCGATAGCCGACAAGCTCCGTGAGGCGCGTCTGCGACGGTTCGGTCACGTTCTCCGTGTTGATGGCGATAAAGTCTGTAGGATTGGCTTCAATCTAGAAGTACCAGGAAAGCGACCGAAAGGACGACCAAAACAAAGATGGCTTGACACTCTGCACGCCGACCTCAAGCTGGTTAGGATCCATCCCGACCAGGCGCACGAGAGGGCAATATGGCGTCAAAGGATCAGCAAAGCGGACCCCGCTACGAAAAGGGGAAAAACGCTAGGAAGAAGAAGAAGATTAGAGCGAACCCCGTTCATGCCTCGCGAAGATACTAGTTCTGCAAACGCTTCAATATGCTCTTTTCTTTCAGCACCAAGGCGAACACTTTCTTCTCAAGCTTTGACGTTTTATTTGACTACCAGTCTGGCTGTCCGGCCAACGCCGGACTTCCAGACTTCTATTGATGCTCGCTTCGTTCGCATACTGCACGTTGAAAGCAAACAGAAAAGTGTAAATGGATTGATAAAATCCGTATCCTCCCAGGCAGTTCTATCGCTATCCTGAGAAGCCCTCGATCCCGTAGATGGTAGCTTTCCCCCATATGAACAAAGTTATGTCCTCCCATATAAGCGAAGTTAGTGGCCGTGAAGAATTGAATGTACGAATTGATTGCAAATGTTATCTTGAAATGATTTAGGCTCAACCTGTTGCTGTGGTAATTCAAGTGATAAGGATCCACTGGTGTATATAAACGGAAAGGAGGGAGTGGTTCATTCAGACACGAACGGAATGGGAAGAGAACACGGATACGAAAACAAACAATGTATATCTAGGTGACTTAGGTGGGAGGGTCCGCCAAAACAGGGTAAGCGTCCCCCTTATGCAGAAATTGGGACGGCTGCGCACCCCACACCATTGGACCCGACTCCAAGCGTTTCCCCACTTTTCGACGCCGGCGCACCCTTATCACACCGTTGGACCCGACTCCAGCCGTTTCCCTACTTTTCGACGCCGGCGCACCCTTATCACACCGCTGGACCCGACTCCAGGCATTTCCCCACTTTTCGACGCCGGCGCACCCTTATCACACCGTTGGACCCGACTCCAGGCGTTTTCCCACATTTGTAAGCCGGCGCACTCCTACAGCGAGAGTGGACCCGTTGCAGAGCATTTACTTCGGTCTAACACACACACACACACACACACACACACACACACACACACACACACACACACACACACACACACACACACACACACACACACACACACACACACTCACACTCACTCACTCACTCACTCGTGACAGACTAAGCCCTCTATTATAAGTCATGATAAATCGAATCCAAGGCACTGGTAATTATGTAACTCATAACGGAATTCAGTGGATGGTGTTTTAGGATACTTGGACATCACTTGGTACTCCCAGAATCAAACCTTATGAGGATGCAAAACTTCACGACTTCTCTTTCGGTAGTACTTTTTCATGGCGATGAGATCTCACATGACACGACCACAAATTTTTTTTCTAAATTTAAGGTTTACTTTTTAATTTAAGGTCTGAGGAAAGACAGTCAATAATTGTCAAATCAGAAGGTCGTATTAAGACGACCCTAGGCATAGGAAAGGATCAGGTGAGTGCGGACCAGTGACTAGTTGACGAATCTAATCGACATGAAAGTCTCCTGGCCACTAACTTTGGAGGGAACGCGGCATTTTGACAGAGAATTATCTAAATTTAGTATGTGCTTTAGTGAGAAGCCCATTCTAATTCTCAAAGCTAGACCAACTACTTGGAATTAGGAAAATGGGGACTCTTCAGCAATACGACGGCAACAGACTCTGATTACTAACACAAACCGTCGCTGGTGCCGCACACCGGTTGGAGCCTCCGCGTGAAGCGAGCCCTGCTTTGCTTTGCACAGAGCAGGAAGAAGTACTAGATTAGAAAATAGAAGTAGTAATTAAAGGTAAGAGATGCAAATCTGACTTGGATACCGTTTCCTCCATTCTCATTTTCTTCTCGACCTACTCAGGCAATTGGACTGTCAAACAGCAGGTCGAACTCTCATCGTCCCCGGCCATTTTTTGAATTGTGGGAGCGTGTATCGACGTTCTGGTTTAGTAGAACGTGCTGCTTATGAGCCCCCACGTGCTGCTTCGTTTTCATCTTGACTTTCTTAAAGCGATGGCGAGTGTTTATGAGTTCTCATAATAGAGCAACCAGGGCAATTTGTACTACATGCATGCGTTAGTCGCGCATCAGGCTTAAGTTTGGGGGGGGGGGAATATCCACGAGGACAGAACACAAATAGCAATCTGTTCTAGATGCGTACTACAGGGTGCCACAAAAATATTCATAGTAACTTTAACGACTACTACAACGTCATAGATACAATCATCTTACTGAGGTGCAAACAACTTTCGGTAATTGAAAGAACTTCACTTGTCTGAACATGACAGAAGTGGCCCAGAACTCCTGTGAAGGTGAAAATCGAAATTTGCCACATTTTTGGACATAACTAGACGCGCTGAACACGATGGTGTAGTTATTTTCCGCTTTTCGTGGCTGGTTAATTGGCGGAGTTCGTGTGTGTGTGTGTGTGTGTGTGTGTGTGTGTGTGTGTGTGTGTGTGTGTGTGTGTGTGTGTGTGTGTGTGTGTGTGTGTGTGTGTGTGTGTGTGTGTGTGTGTGTGTGTGTGTGTGTGTGTGTGTGTGTGTGTGTGTGTGTGTGTGTGTGTGTGTGTGTGTGTGTGTGTGTGTGTGTGTGTGTGTGTGTGTGTGTGTGTGTGTGTGTGTGTGTGTGTGTGTGTGTGTGTGTGTGTGTGTGTGTGTGTGTGTGTGTGTGTGACCTACACCAATGTGTTCATCGCGTTGAGTTATGTACGAAAATGTGGTAAATTTTGATTTTTACCTTGATTTACAGGAGTTTCGAGCCACTTTTGTCATGTTCAGAAATGTTAATGGCCGGCAGTTGTTTTCACCACGGTCGGAATGAATGAGATAAGCTTATAATCACAGAAGCATATAAAAGGATAGAGACGGGTAGTATCATGACTTATAATAACGGGCTTAGTCTGTCTGTCACGTGTGTGTGTCAGTGTGTGTGAAACGAAATTCGAGGGCGTGGCCTACAGTGAAGACAATGTTCTACACCGGAAAACACCTGGAGTCGGGTCCAACGGTGTGATAAGGGTGCGCCGGCGTCCAAAAGTGGGGAAACGCCTGGAGTCGGGTCCAACGGTGTGATAAGAGTGCGCCGGCGTCCAAAAGTGAGGAAACGCCGGGAGTCGGGTCCAACGATGTGATAAGAGTGCGCCGGCGTCCAAAAGTGGGGGAACGCCTGGAGTCGAGTCCAACGGTGTGATAAGGGTGCGCTGGCGTCCAAAAGTGGGGAAACGCCTGGAGCGGGTCAAACGATGTGATAAGGGTGCACCGGCGTCCACAAGTAATAGGAATTCGCTAGGCGGGTCTATTTCTGCATGAGGGGTATGCTTATCCTGTTTTGGGGGACCCTCCTACCTAAATCACCTAGATGTACATTGTTTCCCTTCAGATCCGTGTTCTCTTCCCATTCCGTTTGTGTCTGAATGAACCACTCCTTCCTTTCCGTTTATATACACCGGTGGACCCTTATCCCTTGAATTACCACAACAACCAGTTAAGTCTAAATCATTTCAAGATAACATTTGCACTGAATTGGTTACACTCAATTCTTGACGGCTACTAACTTCGCTCATATGGAAGAGCATAACTTCGTTCATATGGGAGAAAGCCACCACCTATGGGATCAAAGGTTTCTCAGGAGAGCGAGAGAAGTGAAGAAAATGTTGTACACCGGATCCATTGCGTAGAAGGATGCAGATTTTATCAATCCATCTACGCTTTTGTGTTTGCTTTCAATTTGTAGTATGCGAGCGAAGCGAGCACCAGTAGAAGTCTGGAAGTCCGGCGTCAGCCGGACGGCCAGACTGGTGCCTTTATAACGAAGAGGAGGAACGAGGCGGACGACGGATGAGGATTAGGCCATAGGGTGTGCTAGAGGTGTGTCGTCGGTATGATAAGGATGCTCTGGCGCCCATAAGCGGGGAAACGCATGGATTCGGGTCCAACAGTGTGATAACGGTGCATCAGGGTCTAAATGCAGGGAAACGCCTGGAGACGGGTCCAACGGTGTGATAAGGGTGCACCGGCGTCCAAAAAAAGGGGGAACGCCTGGATCGGCGTCTTAAAGTGAAGCAACACATGGAGACGAGTCCCAATGGTGAGATAAGGGTGCGCTGGAGCTCAAGTCCAACCCCAATTTGTACTGATTTGGTCACATTTTACTTTTTACGTCCACCAGCGAACCGGAATGCGTCGCCACAAATGGTTGGAAAGGAGTTGTCCATAATGGGCCAATGGTTCCATGAGTCGCGGTGAAGACTACTTCACTGTGGTTAGTGTCTGTTCATCCAACTGCATTAATCTTATCTGTGGACACTAGAAATATGCGAACGAAGCGAGCACGAAAAGAAGCCTGAGAGTCCGGCGTTAGCCCGGACGATCAGGCTGGTAGTTGGAATAAATGAGATAGGCCTGTGATTACAGAATCGCATAAAAGGAAAGAGACGGATAGGGTGCCCTTACAACGAAGAGGAGGAACCAGGCGGAAGAGGATGACATGGATGAGGGTTGCGCCCGCACAGATGGTGGAGAAGGTGACATGAAACGACCCTATAGCTATGTCAGAGGTGCGTCGGCGCTCGGTAAGGGAAGAGTTGCCGTTGAGGGAAGAACAGCAGCGAGAGTGATGCGTCGGCGCTCATAGGTGGAGAAACGGGTCCAATGGTGTGATAAGGGTGGGCCGGCGTCCACAAGTAAAAGAAACTCGCTACGCGGATCTATTTCTGCATAAGGGGTACGCTTATCCTGTTAGGCGAACCCTCCTACCTAAATCACCTAGGTGTACAGTGTTTCCTTTCGTATCCTTGTCCTTTTCTCATTCCGTTTGTGTCTGAATGAGCCACTCCTTCCTCTCCGTTTATACACACCGGTGGACCCTTATCGCTTGAATTACCCCAACAACCAGTTGAGCCTAAATCATTTCAAGATAGCATTTGCACTGAATTGGTTGCGCTCAATTATTCACGGCCACTAACTTCGGTCAGATGGGAGGCATAACTTCGTTCATATGGGGGAAAGTTACCACCTACGGGATCAAGGGCTTTTCAGGAGAGCGATAGAACTGCCTGGGAGGATACGGATTTTATAAATCCATTTACACTTTTGTGTTTGCTTTCAACGTGCAGTATGCGAGCGAAGCGAGCATCAAAAGAAGTCAGGAAGTCCGGCGTTAGCCGGATGGTTATTACAGTAATTTTTGACGACTAAGTAACAATTGTCGTTCTATCACTCATTTCGGATTCGGTCTCGTTTTGTCTTGATACGCTCGCGGCAACTGCACGCGAATGCATCCACGGTGCGCCGCAGGTAGTCCGCATCGATACTGTTTCATTCACGGATCAGAGCAGGTTTCTGAGAAGCGATATTCTTTTGAGGCTTAGCACAGGCTCTCGCTTGCAACACTCTTCATACTTATTGACAAAAGAAATCCGGACTATTCCGTGGCCAGTCTTGGGAAGAAGTGAAATGGCGAAGATTTTTTTTGGCATCACTGTTGCACTTGGCGAGCGTCATGGGCTGGTGCTGAACTCTGTTAAAACATGTATGTATTGTTTTCCAAACGAGAATTTAACACTGGGAGGACACAAAAAATAAACTCTGTACCGCTTGAAAAACGCACAAAAATATTAGGAAAAAAATTATCAATACTGTTTCCGCACCCTATAGATGTCTAGACAGACCCGCGTACGTCTACATGGTAAAGAATAGGGTCAGTCGCTGACTTCGACATAAATACCAACCAGCCTGATCGTCCGGCTAACGCCGGACTCTCAGGCTTCTTTTCTTGCTCGCTTCGCTCGCATATTTTCATTGTCCTCGGATAAGATTGCTGCAGTCGGATGAACAGACACTATCCACAGAGAAGTATTCTTTACCGCAGTTCATGGAGCCGCTGACCCACTATGGACAGCTCCTTTCCAACAAATCGTGGTAACGCATTTCGGTTCGCTATGGTGGACGTGAATATTGAAAATTGACCGAGTAAGTGCAAACTGGGATTGGACCTGAACAATGGTGCACCCTTATCACCGTTGGGATCTATCTCCAGAGGTTCCTCCACTTTGGAACCCCTGTACACTGTTATCACGTCGTTGGACCCGACTCCAGGCGTTTCTCCGCTTTTGAGCGCAGGCGCACCCTTATCACACCGTCAACCCACCTCTAACACTCCACTAAGACATAGCCCTCCTCCGTGTCATCCATCGTTCGCCTGGTCCCTCCTATTCGTTTTAGAGGTGTCCTACACTTCACTTTCCTTTTATACGGTCCTGTAATCAAAAGCTTATCTCATTCATTCCGATAATGATCAAAACAACTGTCAGCCATTAACATGTCTGAACATGACAAAAGTGGTCCGAAACACCTGTAAATCAAGGTAAAAATCAAAATTTACCACATTTTCGTACATAACTCGACGCGCTGAACACGATGGTATAGGTATTTTCAATTTTTGATGGCTGGTTCTCGTGCACACACGCACACACACACATGAACTGCCAATTAATAAGAAGTAAGATACCAGCAAGGTGGGGCATGTCAGCTGCACTCCAAACCGTAATATGGGCGGGGATCACCTGCTATTTGGCTGATAGATTGCGACAATACTATTAAATAATAATTTAAAAATAATAATCGCCATAATAATAATAATTCTACGTAGATGTTCATTGGTCACCTAGTATGCTCATATTGTATACCAGTCTGGCCGTCCGGCTACCGCTGGACTTCCATAGACTTCTTCTAATGCTCGTTTAGCACGCACTAACTCAGTTTAAGTTTATCGAACTTCATTAGGAGCTGCTATCTATGACCGACTTACCATGGAATGATGGTGAAAAATGGCTGCCATTTCTAGAATGTTGCGGTAGACGAAGTGACATGGGTTAGCGTAACTATATAAAAGAGGGCGGTGAGGTGTGGTTAGGCACAAATAAGAGGCAGCAAACAGTGGAGGGGTGTGGGACGGAATAGAGGATACAAATACCCATTTTTGCCCCAATAAAAACTTTGCCCAAATTTCGCATGTAAGAGTTATTCGATGCGCTCACTGATCACGAAAATCATATTCATTTCAACCAGGAGGCCATTTCATGAGTTACGGCAGGTTCCCCGTTATGAAACGGGAAACGATGCTAATTTTGTAAGGAGATGGACAGTGTCTTGCTAAAGAAATTTGGTACTCGTGGTAATCATGTCAAATAAACCCATCGCTTCAAAGGATTTTCTGAGGTGTTGTTCCTACCGTATGACTACCGCAATCTCAGGAATACGGATCTACAGTAGAAAATATTAGGTTGTCGGGAAATGATCGAGACACTTTTCACCACAATTAATTTTTTATCTTTTTTCTATTATTACAAGACCTCAAGACTCAATATAATCACCATGTCTGTCTACCACCTTCAGCCACCGATCAGGCAAGGACTCAATGCCACGGCGCCAGAATTCCGGATTCTGCCGTTCGAAGAAGTCGCCAATAGCAGTTTGGAGGGCTTGAAAATTGGAGAAGCGCTGTCCGCCAGGGTATTCTTCAGCGACCAAAAAAGGTGGTATCGGAAGGGGCGAGATCAGGGGAGTAGGGAGGGTGCGGAACCGTGCTCCATCCTAGCTCTTCCAGTTGCCGACGAGTTGTTGAAGCCACATGTGGGCGCGCGTTGTCGTGCAGGAGGAGCACTTCGACACGTCGACGCCTTTTTTCTTGGATTGTAGCGGCCAAATCGCGCAGTTGACGGCTGTAAACGTCAGCGGTGACTGTGAGGTAAGCCGTTAGCAACTCACAGTACAGCATCCCCTGCGCATCCCAGAAGCAGCAGAGGAGAGCCTTCCTAGCGTGTGGGTTGGGTCGAGGCTGAACGGGTGCCTCCTCTTCGCGTGGTAGCCAACAGGCGACATGGGTATCATTACGGTAGCGCACCCAGCTTTCATCTCCCGTCACCAGATTGGCGAGAAACTCTCTGCGGTTGGGGCTCAGCAGCAACGATTGGCAGATTGAGACACGGGCAGTGCGGGTGGCGTCGGTGAGCTCATGTGGTATCCATCGAGCCATCACTCTTCGGTACCCGAGGGCATAGAGGCGATCGGCGATGGTGGAGTGGTGGCGGCCAAGCATCTGCGCTAATTCGTGGGTCAACGCCGTCGGTCGCTCTTCAAGCGCTCTTTGCAGCTCGTCGTCTTTCAACTCATGTGGTCGCCCAGTGATTGTCCGACTTTGAAGGGATGTGTCGCCTGAAGAAAGCCGTTGGAACCAGCGGCTTAGCGTCGCATGGCTCACAACCGTCGAGCCGAATGCCGCATTGATGTTGTCGGCTGTCATCCTTGCGCTGGTTCCGCGTCGGTGCTCGTACATCACAATTGCTCGAAGTGATTGCTTGTCCATTTGCACAGCTAATTGAAAAGCTGCGCAGAGATACAGCCTTATATACCCATGGGTAAGATGCTCTAAGATGCTCCGAGAATATTCTATCATATACTTGTAAAGACTTGTTCATAAATCTTGAAAGAAAAATAAAACAAAAATTCTTCGGTGAAGTGTCTCAATTTTTCCCGACAACCTAATAGTATGATTTTCGTGGCCTGCACATCAAATGATCCCTCAGTCAAAGAATCGTTGAAAACTGTGACACTGGTACTTCTGGAGCAGAATTAACCGTACAGTGCCTGGGAGTTGAACACTAGTTAATGGTAGGCGAATATAAGGGGAGACTAGCAAAATACCAGTGAAAACAAGCCATTGCCTCTACGCCAGAACTGATTCCGGCCAGCAGGGTTCGAGTAACGCTCCCATACCGTGGATTTTAAGACGTCAACGACATTGCGATTCTGGCATGCGTTGGCATGTGGGACACGCGCGCTCCCTTAACCATGTATTTGTGCACAACCAGTCGTGCACGCGGTCCCACGTGACAGTCATCGCGTGTTCGACCAGTCGTGCACGTTGTCGCGAACGTGGTAATAGTTTCAGTCAGGAAGACAGTGGCTTCTCATGTGAATCGACATCTAAGATCAAACAATTTTCGACAGATCTTTTGAATTAGCCGGATCTTTTGAAAATTGTTGGTTTCAGATCTTAAGATCAAAATATTCGAGACCAAAGCTTTTTCATTCCCGTTTGGTGACGATAGTCCGTGCCCGACGATGCGCGGGAATGTGGATGGAACGAATACCCTCCCTACTCCAAATGGACCCAGCCTCATTTGAGTCGGTAATGCGTACGCAGGTAAAATATAACTATTTTTCAAAATATTCTATTCCAGGGAAACAATCTAAGAGCAATGTTACCTTGGAAATATTGGAGTTATTTCAGAAGCTGAGGTTTGTAGAGCAAATTGCTTTACGTTTGCATCTTTAACTTCTAGGAGGAATTTTCTCAGTGAATTGCAATATGAACGGAGGAAATTTACCGAGGATACGCTGGGTGCAGGTCAGCGTACATATCTAAATTCATTACGAGTTTACCTCAGTGACAAGATCTCAACAACAGATTCAGAACCCACTAATGTCTGTGAAAAAAGTAAAGATAGGAGAAGAAAACCTATGAAAGAGCAAAAGCAGAAAATGATGGGAAAAGGCACAGGTACCATCGATTTCTACAACTGCCATGTGACAGACATGAGAAAGGGCGAAGATCAAGGAGTGCCCAGAGAAGAAAGCTTGCATGTAACATGTTTAAACAGGCAGAAGGTCACATGAAGCTTGTATAGACCCGCGAAAAGTTGCGAGTAATTTGTTTTTGATGGGGAAAGCTTGCATGTTAATTGCCTTGACATCTGGAAGACCTCATGTAAGCTTTGGAAAAATTTACATGTAACTTGCATCAGGCGTAAAAACGATTTCGACTCGAAAACGTTGCATGTAGGTTGTTTTCGCTCGAAAAAGATCGCATGCAAGTTGGAATGGAGGAGAAATGATACATATAAGTTGTTTTAGCCCTAAAAGCTTACATGTAACTTGGAAAAAAAGTTCTAAGCATTATGAGCGGTTCAACTGGAATACCCATTTCGGCCAAAATACCGACATTTCCGTGCTAATGTAGAGTAGTTTACGCCAAATGTGTTAATTTACACTGAACGAAGATGGAAAAAGATTGGTAAAGGTTTCCATTCCAAATTATTAGGTTGGTGTAAAAATAATGCGCGTTTTCATGCCCTTGATTCCGAACCTCATAACTCCTTCCAAAATCGATCTTTTTCAAAGGCTTAGAACTATTGCAATCCGCAAATCTTTAGCAATAAAGTAGATGTTTTCCGACAACCGTGCAATTCTGACCGTACTTTCTAGAATCAACTAACTTCAGGAGGGCAATTTTGGTATCACTTTAGTCTTTGAGAAAATTCTCCTAGAAGGAGTCGTCCAGGTTCTCGGAGAAGTGGTTTTCTGTGAGCGAGATGTTTGCTGATTATGAAGTAGGAGTCCGAGCTTCCTAGCTCAGTTGTTCCAACCTGTGAAGTACAGTACCGGCCAAAATTATATAGCCCTTTGGAGTCTCCTCCATTTTCTTCATAACTTCATTTAGAGTAAAGCTTCAAAGCTCATATTTTTATGGGTGTTGTAGACATTAACACGTGATAGAAAAAGAATGACATCCTACCATTTTGTCACCTAGTTCCCTGTAGACGAAATAATTACCCACAAAGATCAAAATCCAGAATTTTGCAGCATCTACAAAAGATCACAGAAGGGCTCCTATGGGCAGTATTTTAGAAGAATTGGACTCCTTGTAATCGATTGTGCTTTCAGATCGTTGGTCAAAGCATACGAAGCATGACTTCAGCAGTAAATCAGTGTAAGAATTTCTGCCAGATTAGGTCATTCTTCCGTGGTTACTATGTTAAGTCAGTCACGATGCATCCAGAAGTCCATATCATTATCAAAAGAGGTCCTTTCGTTTTATTCCATGCAAAGCCTTAGTCCTCAAAAATTATGCAGGAAAATTCAAAAGGCTACATAATTTTGGCCGGTACTGTATCTGTCGTGCAGGGTGTGCCTGGATGGTGCCGTGTAGGAATGAAGAATCCATTTTATTAAGCTAGGGTCATACAGTGAAGTTTCTAATTTATTTTATTTACACCTTGAAGGCACATACCAGATTAAGGAGAATGAATGAGCTGCAGTGAGCAATTTTTGCAGCAGGTCACCACAAATTCGCCATGACCTTATTTTGGTGTTGCTTTGGTTTCTGGAAGTGTTTCGGTGCATCTTCCTCGTTCAACTGTTGAGCAAGGCACCTCATTTTGTCGAAAAGGGTCTATATTTCATATTTAGTCACTAAGCGACCGACTGTTTGTTCGCAATTTTTTCAATACAAAGGTGGGAAGCACACCTCTCAACGAGGATCAATGTGGTACTCATTCAGTATGCGCGACATCAACTCGTCGAGCTTTTCATCCTTCCATTTTTACTGAAGGGAGGGATGGTCTGACAACAATCACCGGCAATGTTCTGCGAAACCAAATATGTTGGTTTAAATGGGTGCTCTTCGATAGTTGTCATCAGTTGGGGATCGCAAACCCCAGGAAGACCTATGCGACGTTCCTTACTTTCGAAGCAAAACACACCAAGCCGAAAAATCTGGAAGCAGCCCGGCGGAATGCATTCGCTCACACTTCCTTCGCCAAAACTATGATGGTATTTCGAGCGGTTCCTGCTGCGATGCCGGCTAGTTTTAGCTCGCTGAAAATAGTTTGGCAAAAAACTTGTTTTGGCGCCTTTCATTCCACAACTAAAAATTCGCCAAAAACATGAACTTCGCTCAAAATGCATGAGATGCTTGAAAAGGCCATGAAATTTGCTACAAAACCGTGTGCAACTTCTGATACCGATAATGAGAAACACCGGAAGTTTTCTGCACCGAAGATGAAGCAACGAAAAACGCGCATTATTTTTGCACCAACCTAATATAAAATGGATTCCACGATTCCATCTCAAAAAAGATCTCCAATTAAGTGTGTTCGCCTGTCTGGCGTTACTATGCTTCAATTGTAGCTATGTTTGGGGTCCAATTGAACAGAATTGACGGCACAACAACAAGTAACATCTCCCGGGTCTTGAACTTCGCGACAAATTCCTTTCTCCGGATCGTTTATTAACACTTGTCTTACATTAAAACAATAAGGTCTATAAATTCTGAACGAAAAAGAGGTCACTCGGGAGTGTATCAAATGCCGGAATCAACGAATTGTCACAAGAAAGGCATTCGATTCTCATGTTCATAGAAAACCTTACTTGAATTTCATCACTCTCCTCACGGAAAGAAAAGCGGAGTACACAGTTTCGGAGAAAATGATTGTCATCCGCGCGAAGCGCGGCAAAGCTGAATTTTGCTCTATGAAATTAAATAAATGAGAGAAGCCTTGCGTAGCACTGGTGCTGCCTTTTTCTTTTTTCTTCAAAATAACAAAGGGCAGTAGGTCCTTATGATTTATAAACCGCGCGTAGACTAGTTGTATAAGGCTCGCTGTTTGCTCGCACGATCAATGGTTCGATCCCGCCCTAGGCTAAGCCGAATTCTTCCATTGAATACACATTCTACTTTCTCACATTGAATGCGTATCTGCCTTGCACAGTGACTTGCGACGAGCATCCGATGTACTAAGCCAGTGCGTCATCCTCCCGTACTCCTCGTAGCAATTCACGGACACCGTAGGGATGAAAAGCTTGGCCGGCCTCAGACGGGATCGAGTTATCAACCGAGTACGTGAGCAGCGCGCCTCTTGCCACTCACGCGCCCACTTTGTAGGATATGTTGCATAGTCGTGCAATGAAAATTTACCCTTGCTCCATGAATATTGTCTCCACTTCTCCAGGAATATTGTATGGGAAGAAATCAGCCACACCGGTCTAAATAGCATCTCAATAATGTTGTACCCACACCTTAATTAAGAAGAGCAAAAGTCAAAAATTTTACAATGAAGAAGAGCAAAAGTCAAAAATTTTACTCTGGTAGAAGAAGTGCAAGAAGTTATACCATCAAATCAAAAGAAGACCTTGATGGTTAGACGGTATAGATGTGGATGAGCTTTCACGAAAAAAAAAGTGACTAGAGAAACTTCCCTTGCACCTCGCTTGCACTGTGTTAAGAACTACTAGGTTGTCCGGAAATGATTGTGACACTGGATTTTTTTCAGTCTTCAAAATTTTTGTCTTCTATTGGAGACCTTCAGGACAGGCGGGAGTGATCATGCACACCTATCTCCTTGTTCCACCCATCAGGGACAGCTCCAGCACGATGGGATCAGTAATCATGTTACTACCACGATGGGATCAGTAATCATGTTACTACAAGTCGAAGAAGTCTTATGTGAATGATCGAAAATCGTCAAAGTTGGCGAAGTACGGCCCGGCCAAGAAGTGCTCAAGCTACCAGACAAGACGATAGATGGAAAGCGCGAAGATGGATGTTGTGTGTGGCATCTGGTCCGTGTCTGCTCTGCTACTGTCGACGAGTCAACGAAGTCATGAGAGGACGCATTTTGTCGAATAGAATGTGCACCTCGACACGTTCGTGTTTCTTTTCTCCGATGGTAACGGCTGTCACCCTAAATTTACCATTGTAGATGTTGTTTTCCATTACGTTGCCTATCAGCAACTCTGCTGAGCATACTCTGCTCCTCAGCTCAGGAGATCGCTGATGAGGAAAGTGGCTTTGGGGAAACGTATCGGCCGAAAAGAAACTTTGGATCCGACGGCTCACGGTTGCTTGCCTCATGAGCACTAGGCTAGAACGATGATGATGTTGACGTCTATCCTGCTCCCACTGGTGCTCCATCGGAGCTCGTACTCATGTTCTACCCCAGCAGAAAAGGTCCTAGCCCCCCCCCCACTCCAATAGAAGAGGCGACGTGCTGCTAGTGCCGTACGTTCTGTGTTCACCTCCCCCCCCCACCCCCACAATTGTCCGTGTATCGTTTTCCATGCATTCACCTTTGGGGTTCGACCCCACCTCCCTCCCCCTCCCCCCCCCCGTCCTTGCACAGTCAGCGATTCAGGGATGAGCGGAATTCTGAAAGTTCGGAAGTTCTTGAAATCTGGCATTATGCGAGCTTTAAACTTCTAAATTTCTGGAGGGTTGGCAGTAGTTAAGTCACTCATACATGCTGTTTTCATTCCTCCAAATTCCGCCATATTTCGGAATTCCCTCAACTTCCGCCTTCCGACTTCAGGTCTTACGCATTACTTCCGCTCATTCCTGATTCACATGCTTGATTGCGGAATGATGGATACAGTGTCCGATGATTAAGGCGGTAGACTTAGACGATGATTCCAGGGTTTCGCCGCGGGACCCGTGACCTCCACAGGCGGTCTTGCAGCCGCCGAGTGAGACAATGTCTTTCTTGTGTTAGCATCCGTCTGAAAGTCGGGAAGCGATTCTGCAGCCACGGAATTATGCATTGGAAAAACGCGCCATCATAGGTCACTGTGATCATGTATGCATGTAGTCAAAGTTTCTAGATAACTCCTAACTTCCTTCCATTGCTCTCGATATTTGAAACATTTACGGATGCACCGATGGACGACAGGTGTAAAGGGCCAACGGTGTGAGGATACGGCTACGCCGATGGAGGAGGTGTTTATTAGGGCAAAATTATGACCAACGCCAGGATGCGGGTTCATTGATGGACGACAGACCGGTTGTGCCCTTAAAGTGTGTCATGTCAGGATATGCCGGTGGACTAGGTGTCCGTTCTCGTCCAATTATTAGGAACGTTATGGTACGGATCCCCCTCCCCCCATGGCACAAGGGTCTGATGGGGCTTAAAAGGTGGGGGACGCCACGATACAGGTTGGCGGAGACAGGAGAGGTATGCAGTGGCCCAGGTGTAAGGAATGCCAGGAAACAGGCCCCAGATGGCACATGGGTCTTCTGTGGAATAAAAGTTGAGGGAGCTAAAGGATAGGGATTTGTGGATGGAGATGGGGTCCACTGTAACTCAGGTGTGAGGAACGATAGCATTCAGTTCCATCGAAGGGTCTGCTGTGCCCTAAAAGTTAAGGGAACTCCAGGGTACGGGTTAACGGATGGAGGGAGGGTGCTCTATGGTCTAAAAATGTGGGGAACGCCAGAATACGGTCATGCCGATGGAATAGGGGTCCACTGTGGCGTTTTTATTGGAAACGCCTGTATACAGGTTTTCTCTGGCGCGGATAACAGCCCTCAGACGCTTGGCAACACAAACCGAGTTTGGAAGAGGTTCTATTCAGGAGGAATGGCCGAACACTCGGAGACAAGCATGAAGACGGTCACGTTGACAAGTTATTAATTATGGGGATTTTTTTTTGTTTTGATAGGCAGACGCTCCATCCAACCGAAGAATCCAGTGGTCCATAGTGTTTGGGAGCCGGTGCGAGCAACTACTTATTAAGTATACCCTTGTACACGTCCTTGAAGATTTTTACTCTCATTTCAACAAAAATAGGAGAAATTCACCCTCTCAGCGAAAATCCAACAAATTCCGGACGAGGATCAAGTGAGGCTACCGCACTAGGTGTTTTCAGAATCCTCATATATCTGCCTTCATATATCCTATGATTTTGAGGATTGCAGACCTCCTCAGTCGTTAGAAGCTGCTCGTCAATAAAGGTCGGTGTCGCGGGCTACCTACCAGACTACAATCATCACAGAATAGATCATGGGTACCGATCAATGATAGAAAGTTTCGGAATTTTCAGAAAAATCGGTTCAAGACTTCCTTACCACCCTAATACGCTCACATGCGTGGGAGTATGGGATTGCTTGCATTGATTGCAGGCTGTATCCTGCAAACCGGGCCCAGGCAAAAGCCTACATTCTAACGACTGGGAAGCGAATGAGAGGCGATTAGGGGCCGCCTCTAATAATTGAGCCCCTCGTCCAGTTTGGAGAGAAATTCCTCTCCCTCAGCGATTCCGGAGTCAGAATTTGCGACAGGTCGGCTACCGACGTTATCACCACGTCCCGTCTGGATAAAATCATTTATTGTGTAATTACAAATATCTCGAATAAGGCTAAGGCGTTCCCGAAGGCGACGCGCTTTACCACTACAGTCTACGTGTTGCGAAAAGTATGCATGGACTATTGGCCGTAAAATGCCATTCGAAGGAGCGGAAGGTACAGCACGATCCTTTCAGCGTCAATCAACATCGTGACGTTAACAGGAAGAAGCTGCGAAATTCGGCATTACCTGCGTAAAAAAAAACGAAGTGGAAGGGGCAAAGTCACGATATATTGGGGATAGATGCAAGCTCATGTACCATTGCTTATTGCGTATTGCTAAGAAACACGCCACTGAAGATCTCGGACATGTGGTGCAGATCAAGGACAGTAACGAACAATTACTCAGGCAATCTCCTTCCTGACATACTCAATCGGTGGCGCGAACACTATGATGCCATGTCCAGCGAGGAGTTCCTTCACCCACTGATGCCGACTAGCAATTTCGTGTCAGGGCCAGTGCCACAATTCAAAGAGGAATAGGTTGCTAGCAAGAATGAGCAGTAGCGCTAGCAAGAATGAAAAACGGAAAGTCATCCGGTCCAGCTAACCTACAATCTGTAGTCTGGGAGGTAGCAGGAGGTGCAAGAACCCGCTGGCTTTCTTCTTTTTTGACGAAATGATAGCTGAAGGGAAACTGCTGGTGGACAAGCAGCACCACAGTACCTATTTGGAAGGGGAAAAGAGACATCGCAGATTGCGCAATGTACCGACGGATTCAGTTGTTGTGTCATATGATGATCTTTGAACGAATTCTGGATAGCCGACTCCGCGACATTGTTGAAGTTGCACCCAACCAGTGTAGGTTTGTCAAAAACTGTAGCACAACCGACACCATTCACGCAGTCCAACTACTGACAGAGAAGCATCGAGAGAAGAGTAAGACCGTTCGACGCGGTTCCGCGTGAGCTAATCTGGCTCTCGTTGCGTGCTCACGGGCTCCCGGAGGAATACGTCAGATGGGCTCACCTTCTTTACGAGAATGCCGAGCTCAGTCAGATTTGCTGCATTGACATCATCGTCGTTTGAAGTTGGTGTGGGAGTTCATCAAGGCTCTGCACTCTCCCCCCCCCCAACCCCCCCCCCCGCCCCTGTTCCTTTGCATGGAGGCGATATCGGGCGACCTCCAGGGAACGGCACCATGGACACTCCTCTATGCAGATGATGTGATAGTTGCCCCGAGTACTCGAGAGGAACTCCAGCAAAAAGTGCAAGCTTGGAAGGATTGTTTGAAGCAGTAAAGGATGAGGCTTAACATCAAGAAGACAGAGTACGTGGAGTGTGGAGAGCAAACCCCAGGTACAATTCTTGTTGATGACGCCGAACTTTCGAAAGCCTTGACTTTTGAGTACCTTGGATCCCGCATCACAGCTGATCCAACCCCACCTTTTCATGACCCCTCCTCCCACCCTGTGCTCTCGCATGCTTTCTCTGTACTGTGAGCAGTTTCAAGGAAAGAATATACAAAAGAAACGCATTAAAAAGTCAAAATTGAATCTAAAACAACCTTGAAGTCGATATGCATCGTTTCTTATCCGATCGAAACAGGAGCTAGCAAGAACGATCACGTCATTACGTGTAAACACAGGACTGATTGGCAGCGCATGCAAGAAATCGGTTTCAACGCTGGCATTTGAGCGCTCACGAGTTTGATCCCCGGCACCCCCGAGAGACTTTTGCGCGGGTCGGAAACGCTTCAGAATTGTGGGGAGTAGAGAAGATCGAAAAATTTGAAAATGAAGTGAGAGGAGCGAAATTGAACGATTACCCATGCGAGAATTCGCCTGCTAGGCCCGCCAGCTTGTGAAAAACTAAGGTGACTAAGACCCCGTACTGAAGTTCTCTGACTCAAAACCAACAGATGCTTTTCAACGTTTCCATAGAGGACGATCAGCTCAATTTTTTCTCAGAGTTTCATTTTTCTAGATCTCCATATGTTTTCGGAAGCTCGGTGGGAAATTCATAGGAAATTTGACGAATTTCCCATCAATTTCCTATCTAAACTGCGAGAAAACGAGCGAACTTCGTGGGGCCAGACTCCGCGCCCTCGATGGGAAATTTCCTCATCTAAAACGTTTTTTGTGATATCTGCAAATTGCTTCTCAGTGATTTCCCAAACAGATTTACTCCATTTACACCATTTGTTCAAATTGCAAGGTTTTCACTTTTTCAATTCCCATGAAGAAAGTTTGCCTTCTGCCGAAACCTTTGTGTGATAGAGATCCGAGCATTCATTCTTCATCCCCATTATCGCTTCCCAATGTTTGCACTTGCTTTAGTGAGTTAGATGGGAAATTTTCCCTTGGAGACCCGAAAATTTGAAAAATTTCCCATCGAGCTCCCAAAAACATACGAAGCTCTGGAAAAATGAAACTCTAGCAAATGATAGAGCTGATTGCCCTTTATGGATAATTTGAAAAACATTTGCCGATTTGGAGTCAGAGAACTTCAGCACGAGGTCTAATTCACCCTACTTTCCCATATTCTGACCGGCCCAGCAGGCGAATCCTAGCATGTGCATTGATCTCGCTACCCACACTCTATTTTTTACCATTTCCACCCTCTTTACTACATATTTGATTCTGAAGTGATTCCGACCAGTGCAAAAATTAATTGAAGGCGCGGAGAATCGAAACCGTGGGTGCGCTGAAGCCGATTTCTCTCATACGCTGCCAACCAGTCCTGCTTTAACTCGCAATGACGTGATCGTTCATGGGCGGAACGTCATTTGTCATGTCATAAAACAATCTCAGGCATTTGCGGGGGTCGACTGCAGGTAGAAAAGGGGTCCACCCCCAGTTGTACCTGAGGGTGGACCCCAAATCGCGAGGCACCTACCCCACACATATGGCCGACGGCCCCCCACGTGCCCCCACAGACGTAACCCCACGTGCCCCCGGCCGACGTCCCCCCACGTGCCCCCGGCCGACGTCCCTCACGTGCCCCCGGCCGACGGCCCCCCACGTGCCCCCGACCGACGTCCCCCACGTGCCCCCACAGACGTCCCCGCACGTGCCCCCGGCCGACGTCCCCTCACGTGCCCTCATTGCTACCCCCGACGTACAGAACCACAACATTTAAGCTGAAATTGATCCGCTGCTTCAGGAAAAATCGCTTTCGCCCCACTTTTGACAAAATCGTCGTTTATTAACAAAATACAACTAATCGAAAATCGAGTATGCAAGAAAGTGAACATGGCACACAACAAAGACAACATAAAAGTAACAAAAAAGGCGTGACTCCGTGGAACCACGCGGATTGCACACTACCCACTAGACATTTGACTCGACCGAGTCATATCGAGTCGAGTTTCGAATAAATCGACTTTCGAGTGACTCGAAATATCGACTATTCGAAAAAGGCCAAAAATCGAGTTATTCGAAGTGTCGTCCATTCGAAAAACCTCAAAAATCGAGTTATTCGAAATATCGACTGTTCGAAAAACCTCAAAAATCGAGTTATTCGAAATGTCGACTATTCGAAAAGGGCAGTTATTCGACTATTCGTCGAATAACTCGACATTTTTATTGACTTAATAGCTGCCGTACCCGGCTTCGCTCGGGTGTTTTACTACCTTGGCTACATCGCACTGCTGAGGCCAACTACTATCGCCTACAAATTCATTGAAACACTAAAACCTGCATAATTTTGGTGCTTCCCCATGGACTTGTGGGCAAAAAGTTAGCAAAGCTATTTAGGTGATAGCAAATCGATGCATTTGTACAAAATGGTTGTAAGATTCATATCCAGCGTATCGGGGTACCTCTGGAGACATGTCTTCACCTCCCCATTGAGCAGAAGGGCCAAAAATCAATAAAATCAATAAATCGATATTTCGTGCAAAATGGTTATCATATGTGTGTTCAGCGTATTGAGAAACACCAGTAGAGGCGTCCTTGCCAGTCTCCGAGCGAAAGTGGAAAAGTCGATAAAATCAATAAATCGATATTTCGTGCAAAATGGTTGTTATATCCGTACTCAGCGTATTGAGGAACCCCAGGAGACATGTCCTTACCGCTCCATTGGACAGAAGAGCCAAAAATCGATAAAATCGATAAATCGATATTTCGTGCAAAACAGTTGTGATATTCGTATTCAGCGTATTGAGGAACCCCAGAAGACGTGTCTTTGTCCGTCTCCGAGCTAAAGTAGAAAAAATCGATAAAATCAATAAATCAATATTTCGTCCAAAATGGTTGCCACATTCGTATTCGGCGTATTGAGAAACCCCAGAAGACATGTCCTCACCGACCCCTGGCCGAAAATAACGAAAAATCAATAAAATCGATATAATCGATAAATCAATCGATAATCTCAGGTGTAAAGTAGCCGGCCCGCGAAGTATGTGCATGCAAAATTTGGTCCGGATCGGTTCACCCTCCGCGATCTCTATTCATTACACACACACACACACACACACACACACACACACACACACACACACACACACACACACACACACACACACACACACACACACACACACACACACACACACACACACACACACACACACACACACACACACACACACACACACACACACACACTTTGACTTTTATATATACAGATTAAATTGGCCAAACTGCACGCTAAAGCTGGCATGAAAGCACTAGTCCATCCATTCTAATGTGTATGTATTTAAAGATTTTCCATTAAAGTAATTAAAGTTAAAACAAATAAATTAAAGTAATAGTTCTAAGTTGCAGTATACGACTACTTGCTCATAGCGAAATGCTACTGAATACTTCTTTGGTTTCGCCACATGAATTTTTGACTATAGGTTTTTGACCTGGTCATTCTTTAAAAGCGCCGCTCACGGAAGTCTTAGCGTCGCAGATTTCGCTGTTTCGGTTGTTCAAGGGACATAGAACTCATATTCAATAATGAAACAGCGCCCAAAAATCCGGAAAAACAAGATGCCGTTTCCTGAGATGTTGTGCTAGCGTCTCTTGATACTCGCATGTCCTACCGCAATGATGCCATGCGTTCTTGTGAAAGTAAGCTGGCGCAGCGGACATCAAAAAGGCAACATTGACATTAGCGCTCACAATTTCTTCACAGGTTATTTGTGATTCATTGTCTCGATGACTACAGTAATTTTGACTAAGACTGTACTTATGGAATCTCTCCTGTTATTATACTGGCCGCTTCTTTATTCTTTAGGAATGGATCATCATTATCAGCACTTCTGAGATCTCATTGATTTTCATGTCACAGTTTGCTTTAATTTTCGCAATGTGCCTTCTTTCATTATAATCAAAGTTATTGATCGAAGTTAGAAATCATTGTGTTTTGGATGCTCTAAATAAAGTTTGGAATCAAATAGATAACTTATTGTTAATATGTTGCTTCATAATTAGTATTGCTGACTCGACAAAATATCGATACGAACATTCGAAATCGACTTTTCGAAAAAGTCCAAAAATCGAGTTATTCGAAATACCGACTATTCGAAAAGGCCAAAAGTCGAGTTATTCGAAATATCGACTATTCGAAAAAGGCCAAAAATCGAGTTATTCGAAATGTCGACTATTCAAAAAGCCTCAAAAATCGAGTTATTCGAAATGTCGACTATTCGAAAAAAATCCCGTCAGTCTACTACCCACTGCTCAGCTCTGACATTTAGTGTTATGCGGTCGATGTTAAGCGCTAGCGCTATCTGAAGAGTGTCGGGGCATCGGCCCGCTTTTCGCGACCACTGACTGCCGGCAAATATCTCCGAAAGGCGGCCTGGACGACTACATATTTCGGCTCAATAAGGAAATGGCACGCTCGGAATGGTTGGTTGGTGAGAGTAAGAGCGTGATAAAGGATGAAGGCAGCACCGGTCTGGAGTAGATCAGCAGCATGCATGGCCTAGTGGATAAAGCAGCGGACTCTCAATCATGCAGAAACCATGGACAGGCTGGTTCGAATCCCATCGATGGTCGAAAAAGGCTAGCACTACGAAACCATGGATGGAGCTCGCAAACAACCATCTTTTCGTATTTCTGATGTGAAATTGCGTATTTATGTTGTTTCTGTGCTCCGGTGGATCACTGTGGATCCGCAATTGCGTCAAACCCGGCACTCATCCGTCCGAGACTGTGAGCGAGGTGTGACCGATCCCCCGGGGGTTGTCACAGTGCCGGCGTTCAATCGACAGGTAATTGTGGAAAATACTGCCTTGTGCGCTGGATTAGGAGCGGTAGCGCCTGGTGGTTTGCGGACTCATGGCGGCCTGAACGAGGACGGTACTCGGGCGGATAGGAATGCAAGCCCGTTTTCAGCGGCCCTGCAGCGGCCTGAGCGCGGTCACTTCTCGGGTCAAAACACCCAAGCGCTCGCTTCGACCCTCGCCCCCTGCTCATTCCGAACGGGATTTGCTCCCAAAATTGTCTGAGTAGTTATGAGACCCTATTATGAGAACTCGTGAACACTCACCGCCGCTCCGAGGAAGAAGAGGAAAGTGAAAGCGAGGGAAAATGAAGTTGTTGATTAATTACATACACACGTGTTATCACGGTCCCGGCGGACAGCAGCACGTCTGGAGAATTCCGGCGGAAAGCAGCACGTCGGGGGGCATGAGCAGCACGTTCTGCTATACCAGAACGTCGATACACGCTCCCCCAACTCAAAAAGTGGGAGGAGCGATGGGGTTCGACCGGCTGTTCGACGGCACGATTGTCTGAGATCATCAATTAACATTTAATGGTCAAGCCACCACCACTACGTACCTCACCCACACCTCTCCAATACGCCCCCCCCCCCCCTACCCAGCACCCTCCCATACGACCCCCTCATGGGAAATTCCCATCGGACGCTTGACTCTGCTTATAATAACGGGCTTATTCGGTATGTGTGTGTCTATCTGTGTGACTGTGTGTCACAAAATTCGTTCATCCTGTTTTGAAGGGAAAGTAGGGCGGTTATCCTATTCCAGTCATACCTCGAGATTGCTAGCAGACTCCCTGCGGGTCCACTGCTGTGATAAGGGTGCGCCGGCGCCGAGAAGTGGAGAGACGGGTCCACAGCGGTGATAAGGGTGCGCCGGCGCCTAAAGGTGGGGGAGATGGGTCTATGGTGGTGGTGAGGGTGCGTCGGCACGCAGAAGTGGGGGAGGCTTTCGCGCTCTTCTTCTCTCATTTGTTCACGAGCCCACCGCACCTTCATCTTTTATATGTTCAAACTGGCTCTCATCATTCGACCAGTTACAACAAACAAAGAATGGTAAACCATTTGGGGTAGTCATTCCAGGTTAAGTCGGTAATATTTAGTTACAAATAGCTACTTCAGGTGAGTGAAAGATAAAATAAAATAGATAAAATTGCGCCGAGAAACGCAGGTAATCCTTCTTGATCAGTCCAGTTCTGCGTCAGGGAAAGCAATGGAGAGGAACGTGGAACGCATTATAGCAAAAATATGGTATGGTTGTGAGCCTATTAAATGAAAAAGGGATAAAGTCATGCGAGCGAAGCGAGCATCAGGAAAAGTCTGGAAGTCCATCGTAAGCCAGCCGGCCAGACTGGTAACAGATAACGGAAGCTAACAGAAGTAACAGAACAGATCGGCGACAGGGAGATCCCAATGAAATTGAAGTCGAAGATATATTGTACCAGTCTGGCCGTCCGGCTAACGCCGGACTTCCAGACTTCTATTGATGCTCGCTTCGCTCGCTTACTGCACGTTGGAAGCAAACACAAAAGTGTGAATGGATTGATAAAATCTGCATCCTTCCACGCGGTTCTATCGCTCTCCTGAGAAACCATTGATCCCGTAGGTGGTAGCTTTCCCTCATATGAACGAAGTTATCCTCTCCCATATGAGCGAAGTTAGTGGCCGTGAAGAATTGAGTGTAATTCAGTGCAAATGTTATCTTCAAATGATTTAGACTCAACTGGTTGTTGTGGTAATTCAAGTGATAAGGGTCCGCCGGTGTACATAAACAGAAAGGAAGAAGTGGTTCATTCAGACACAAAGGGAATGGGAAGAGAACACGGATACGAAAGGAAACAATGTACATCTAGGTGATTTACATAAGTAGGAGGCTCCGCCGCAACAGGGTAAGGCACCCCTCATGCAGAAATAGACCCGCCTAGCGAATTCCCATTTCTTGTGGAAGCCGGCACACCCTTATCACCCCTTGGACCCGACTCCGAAGGTTTCTCCACTTTTGGACGCCGGCGCACCCTTATCACACCGTTGGACCCGACTTAGGGCGTTTCCCCACTTGACGAGGCCGGCGCATCTTCCAAACCGCAGTAGACATGTCGCACTTTCCCTTCCGTTAGAGCTGCTCCTCATTCTTTGAACCTAACCATACCTGTCTCTATCATCATGTTGACCTCGCAATCAACATTACTGACCAATCAGGGAATCTCGTTTCACACACACCCACACACACACGTGACAGACTAAGCCCTTTATTATAAGTCATGATAGTTGCAAGGCTTGCTCAGACATTCGTAGGGGTCGACGGCAGGTAGAAAAGGGGTTCACCCCGAGTTGTACCTGAGGGTAGACCCCAAATCGCGGGAACGTCCCCCCACGTGCCCCCAGCAGACATCCCTCCACGTGCCTCCGGCAGACGTCCCCCACTTGCCCTCGCGGCTACCCCCGACGTCATCACCATCTACGTTCTACCCCCGACGTCATCTACATCCTCAGTGAAAAGAACGCGCGACCGCCGCCAGGCCGTAAACGCGTTCTATTCTCATTACTCCTAATACAAGGCACGCTTTAGTCAACGTTCTTCTCGCACTGCCCATCAGTCAGTAATAAAGATGTCATCCACTGAACCACACCACTACATTGTATATTCGCACAAGACAAAGTCCAGGGGTGTAAAGCGCAGCTATCCGCCACATAAGTCGCCACAAATTGCCCATTAAGGCAGCGTGTCACCTCAAAGATCGCGTTCGAGACCCTTACCTCAGCCGAACATATGCGAGCAGCTGAGCGCAAAGGTACACTTTAGGTCTTAGAGTAATGTCGAAGCCTCATAAGTTAGGGATTCTTTGGTCGAGAAATTCTTGACCAGTGGACGGTAGGTTTGATTCCGCATTGAAAACGTGCTGAGGGTGCGGTAAGGTTTTCCAGCACGGCAATGCTTATTCGTTCGCTTATTCAATAGCTACTGCTGAAAAGTTCATTATGATGTGCAATCCCAACTCCTCAGCTCCGCCTTTTCCAAATTCCTAGCGAGGAAACTCGTCAGCCCTAGTATTGAATTTGGCCCCCTATATATTTTTTGACGATTCTTCTCAATTTCAAGCATATTGCTGAAATCAGCGCGTCGAGTAGGACCGGATTCTGTTAATATTCCCATACCCATCATGAACTGGCACATTGCCTAATTGCCCTATAATGAGAACTCATGAACACTCACTACTGCTCCAAGGGTGTTAGGATGAAAGTGAAGGTTAGGGAAGATGAAGTTGTTGATTAATTACACCAGCCTGATCGTCCGGCTAACGCCGGACTCTCAGGCTTCTTTTCTTGCTCGCTTCGCTCGCATATTTTCATTGTCCTCGGATAAGATTGGTGCAGTCGCATGAACAGACACTATCCACAGAGAAGTATTCTTTACCGCAGTTCATGGGGCCGCTGACCCACTATGGACGGCTCCTTTCCAACAAATCGTGGTAACGCATTTCGGTTCGCTATGGTGGACGTGAATATTGAAAATTGACCGAGTAAGTGCAAACTGGGATTGGACCTGAACAATGGTGCACCCTTATCACCGTTGGGATCTATCTCCAGAGGTTCCTCCACTTTGGAACCCCTGTACACTGTTATCACGTCGTTGGACCCGACTCCAGGCGTTTCTCCGCTTTTGAGCGCAGGCGCACCCATATCACGCCGTTGGACCCGACTCTAGGCGTTTCCCCGCTTTTGGACGCCGGCGCACCCTTATCACACCGTCAACCCACCTCTAACACTCCACTAAGACATAGCCCTCCTCCGTGTCATCCATCGTTCGCCTGGTCCCTCCTATTCGTTTTAGAGGTGTCCTACCCTTCACTTTCCTTTTATACGGTCCTGTAATCAAAAGCTTATCTCATTCATTCCGATAATGATCAAAGCAACTGTCAGCCATTAACATGTCTGAACATGACAAAAGTGGTCCGGAACACCTGTAAATCAAGGTAAAAATCAAAATTTACCACATTTTCGTACATAACTCGACGCGCTGAACACATAGGTATTTTCAATTTTTGATGGCTGGTTCTCGTGCACACACGCACACACACACACACATGAACTGCCAATTAATAAGAAGTAAGATATACACGTGTTATCAAGGTCCCAGCGAACACGTCTTGAGGATTCCGGTGGACAGCAGCACGTCGGGGGGGGGGAGGGGTATGAGCAGCACGTCGTGGGCATTAGCAGCACGTTCTGCTAAATCAGAACGTCGATACACGTTCCCCCAATTCAAGAGGCGGGCGGAGCGACGGGGATTCGACCTGCTGTTCGACGGCGGAATTGTCTGAGTGTGGCATTGTATTGGGCGTAATGTTCGCCGATCACCTCGAAGCATGAGCAGACCTTCCAATTTCCAATTGGAATAGAAATGCGGTTACTCCGTTGGACCCATGGGCTCACCTGCCTCGACAGAATTCGGAGTTTGATGTGGTCTCGATGTTCGGTGTAGCACCAATCGCGGCGAAGATGCGTGAGGCTCGGTTATATTGGTACGGTCACGTGCTGTTGTGAGAAGTGACAACAGTTCAGTCGCCAAATCAGCTATGAACCAGCCGGATCGCCGGGCTCTCGTGCTTATTTTGGGCTCGCTTCGCACGCCTCGCATACGTGTGTATTAGGTTGTCGGGAAATGATTGGGACACTCCGTATCATGTGGAAATGATTGAGACACACCATAATGATCATGTACACCCATCGCCTAAGCCACCTATCTGGGAGAGTTCCAGCACTGCGGGGTCAGTATTCATGTTCCAACAGGGTGAAGAAGTTATCGATCGGTCAATGATCGAAAATCGCCAAAGCTGGCAAAGTGCTGCTCGGCTAGGAAGTGTTCAAGCTACTAGATGAGATGTTAGATGGGAAGCTCAGGGTAGGACAAGGATGACTCAAGTGGCACTGTGATCTTTGTCTGTTTCCTCTACTGTCGACGAATCAACAATTTCATTTGAGGGTGCATTTTGTGAAGCAAAATGTGTACCTCGATGTTTCTTTTCTTCGACAGTGATGGACGTCGCCCTAATTTAACTATAGTAAATGCTCCTGTTTTCCATTATGTTGCTTATCGGTGACTCCGGTGGAGCATGCCCTGCTCCTCGGCGCAGGAGATCGCCGATTATGGAAATGGCTTTGAGGAGACGTATCGCCCGAAAAGAAAAGTCGGAACCGACGGCTCACTGTTGTATGGCCGAGGTGCAACAGTGAATGTCATGATAATGTTGTCATCCTTCCTGCTCCCACTGCTGCTTCATAGAAGCTCTTGCAAGAAAATCACTTGAATTAGGTGTTCGTACATTTTCGCACCTAGACAACAAATGGCGCGGCGCCATGTCTTTACATACCCATGGTGCCCAGAGCATGGCATCATACATCCACATACCATGGGGATAGGTCACAAGTGGGAAGGTTGCAAGAAAGAATTACTAATGAAGTGTCTCAATCATTTCCCGACAACCCAATATTTTCCCCTCTACTGAGCGTTGGTATGGCACCAGTGCGTGACATCTTCAATACTTCTCGGCGTTGGTTGCAATAATTAGGAGTAGCTACATACGACCGATTTATGAATGATGACGGAAAATGTTTGCCAGTTCCTGCATTTTATGGTTGGTAAAATGATAAGGGGCGCGTGTGGCGCAGTGGTAAGAGGCTCGCCGCGCACGCACACGATCGATGGTTCGATCCCGCCCGAGGCCAACCAAGCCTTCCATCCCTCCGGGGTCGGTAAATTGGTACCAGAGAGTCTGGGAGGATGAAGCACTGACTTGGTACATCGGGTGCCCCCCGCAAGTCATTGTACAGGGCACATACGCATTCAACGCCTCTACGATGCTCAGATGAAGTCGAATGCGTGGCGCATCTCTCGTGACGGGATTGATTAACGCCGACCACTTTACCACTTTAAAATGATAAGGGTGAGCTTGAGTATAAGAGTATCCCCAGACTTCGCCAGCAATCGTTGCGATCGCCACGACAGCCGGCTGTCGTCGCGATCGCCACGACCGCCGGCGATCGCCACATGGATAAAGTGAATGAGGAGACCCCAGACGTAAGAGCGATGATAATAGATGGGGCGTGGCGGCCGATAGGCATCGTTTCCACTACTGCTATCACTCACATCGCCAGTTGATTTCGGCCACATCTTGGAGAGTACGGGCGATGAGCTCCGTTTGGCAGCGATCCATGGCGTTGTAACGTGCAATCAATACGCATCATTTCCACGATCCTTATCTCTTATATCTCCGGTTCATTTCTATTCATTTTGAACTGGCGAAGTCTGGGGATACTCTAAAGGAGGGCGCTGGGGGATGGTTACGTACAAATGAGAGGGAATCAACAAGAAAGGTGATGTGAGACGGAGGTGGATAGAAATACACATTGTACATCAGTTACAGGGTGTCATCGTTCGACAAATACCAATATTGCGCTCTGATATTGGCCTCACTAGCAAGAGAACTCGTCATGTACTGCCTTTTTTCCAACTGGTGCGGGCGCACACCTCCAATAACAGTGGGACCCGGATAGGTGCCTTTGACGCAATATTGACTGCGATGCGCGGTCGGATATTCGCCGGCCGAAGAGTCCAACGGCGTGATAAGAGGATTCGATATGATGTTTCCATCTCTTGACGCTTTCAAACTGTCGGAAACTGGCACATCCTTATCACAGAAGCGGACCCGTCTCCCCTACTTTTGGGCGCCGGCGCACCTTCGAAACCAAGGTAAACCCGTGTTTTGCGCCTCGTCATGCTTCAGTACCAAACAAACCTCGCCAAATTTATAGTCAATTAACATCAGAGTAGAAAGAGCTGGCTGAGGGTGCAGCATGTTTTTACGACACGGCAGTACTTGATCAGTTGATAATAGCCACTGCTTAGAAGTTCACTTTTATTTGCAACCTTAACTTTTCAGCTCCGCTTTGCTAGCTTCCTAGCAAGGAAACTCGTTCGCTACAATTTCGAATTTGGCCTTCAAAATAGGGGTTTTTAACCGTCTTTTCACATTTCAAGCACATTGTTGGAATGATCGTATAGGACCAGCCTTTGAACACTTTCTACTGGTACAAACAGCAACCGGTTGGGCTCCGTACAATTCTCTATTGGTCATTTTGGAGCGATGCCCGTTTTTCAGAATCAGTGAGTCGAGCTGGACTAGATTCTGTCAGCACCTCAGGATCGAAAAGAGGGGATACACGACCTTTGAAGCCCCTTTTAAAATGTTCTTTGTGTACCCATGTAACTAGCATGTTGAAGAGGTTCAGAAACTGATGCTACCTTAAACATAAAAACGAAGAGGGACACTGCCTTTGAGTTCGCGCACTCCCCTTCTGACTTTCAGAGCCTCTCAGCTATAAAGTTCAACACCACCAACAAAAATGAGCACGACGGAGCAACTCAGACACCAGAACTCTCCGCGTGCTGTCTTCAACTCGTTGAATACCCTACCACATCCTGCTTCAAATGTGCTTCTGGTAGCGTTTTTTTCCCCTTTCCACCTCTTTCTCCGCTTCCTCCCTAAACAAGTACTCATGCTTCACTTCAATACACATGACTGAGAACTTGATACCTCTTCTCCTCCATCGTCAGGACGTGGAGATGATGGTCTTGCTCCAATAACCAGAGCAAATGTGATGCCCACCACAAGCAACAACTGATGAGTTTCCATTGAGTAGGGTGTATGCAGCGTTTTGACTTTATATACCTCTCTACCGTTGATAACTGGTACATAAATGAAATAATCGGCTCATTTGGACTTCCCACCCCATCAAACGGTAAGTTCTCATTCTCAGAAAAAGTATCGCACACATGCGTAGGGCTACTGCAGTGCACCCGGAGGGCTTGGTCAGGAGACCCGGTCTGTTACAGACCGCAAGATCCGATTTAGTGCTCCGCAAGTCTCGGCACCCTCCTCCGCATGTCCCGAAATGGGGGTTTCTGAACAAAACTCATCACCCCTACTACCGCTCGAGGACTTCGAACTGACCTACCGATCATTTGCAATTGCTCTTCGATTGCTTCACAATCCGCTGTTTTACCTCTGCTCCATCCGTGCCCACAGATGAGGGACTACTCGAGGCATCCATTAATGTTTTTATCACAGTGCATTCCCGAAAGAAGGGAATTTCACAGAGCTCTATCTGCACCAATCACATCGAAACGTTGAATACATAACTCCTAAGGGCCTGTGGAGATTTTGGCACCCTTTCCGCCAAGAACTATGGACTGCTTCGCCCTTCACACCAATTTCATTGATTGTTGCCTAATTTTGTCCTGAAATCGCTGATGGCATGTCTATTGTTGTTCGATACGACATGTTTATTTTGATTGTTACGCTGAACACGAATATATCTACAATTTCGTATGAAATTATTGGTTAAATCATTCATTTTATCGACTTTCACGTTTTTGATCGGGGGATAGTAAATACATGCCCAGTGAGGTTTTCTAATGCGCTGATCACAAATATGACGAAAATTTTGCAGCAAAATATCGGCTCATCGACTGTTTATTGATTTTTTCATTCAAACTAATTTCCAACTCTCATTAGGGGTGGGTCAGTGAGAAAATGTGCATTATGTGCATGAAACGTCCACCCAATTTCAAATAGTATGATCCCATGCAATGTAATGTTTCGTGAAACTCATGGAAATCTACCTTGAAAAATCGCAGGGACGAACAACTCCATGCTGATTTCGTGAGCTTCGCCACCTTTCGCTATAGCTCTAGTCTTGAAGACTAAACAACAGTATCACTACGGATATTCCCTCAGTGGTGCGTACTTGCGGCAAGTTTGGATTTTTACGTTAATATAGAGAAAATCTTTCTGATTGCAAAAGTGAGTAGTTTTCGATGTTGTAGAAAAGTATTAGAAAGCTTCAGCTCTCGAATTCCTCGTGCGACACTCGTTTCCTGGCCAGGCTACGGTTCACATCTGTAATCTGGTCAGGCACAGCCCGTAGCCTGGTCTGGAAAAAACGAGGCCAGCAGTCCGTATAGACAACATCTGAGGTTTGAGTCAGTTCTGGTGTTGACCAGTAATTTCTCCGAGCAACATAAAGAACTGCTGATTCAGCCGTGGCCGCTTAAGAAACAGGGTCACCCTTTTTGAGGCCTGTCATGTATACCACTGTCCACGCCAGTTCACACTGATTTTCTCACCATAAAAATCTCGAAAGCGATTTCTAAGGTAAGACTCCGTTGCTATTAGGGCACACACAGAGTTAGAACCGCTATATTCTGTGTCAGGAACATCAGGAACCAAAATGGATGCTTTTGTGAGTCCGCTCAAATTGTAAAAGAGACACTTTAGAGAATTAAACAATGAATGCCGTTTTCAGAGTGAATATGACAATGAGAAGCTCAATAAACATTATCCTTCTCATATAAATCATGGTAGCGCAACAAATTTTCTAGAGCGCAGGCGTAGGGGGGATAGCACGTGATCGCATGCGCTTGCCGTGAGACTCAGTTATAGACTGTGCCTCGCGAGGATGCGAAGCTGATGGGGCATTCGGCCGATGTTTCGTCATAGGTGCATAGACGTAGTGGAAGTCGGCTGCATTCGGGATTTCGCGGCGGGACCAGCGGCTAGCAGTCTCGAACCCTCCAGGCGAGACAGCGTTTACAACGATTTGACGATGCATAGCAGCAATGTACGGAGCAGAGTAGCTCTGCTGGACTTTTATTGTTAGCACCATTCAGTTTCTGAACACTAAAGGTTAACCGTTTCGAAAAGACGGTGAATGCCGTGGAGGCCATAGCGAAGGTTGCTCTCGGTTTCCTCACTTGCTCCTTGCATCATATGGTGGGGATCGTACAGTCTGAGATTTTGTCTGTTTTTGATAAGTGCAACACAATCAAATATACAAGATGAACGAACGGAGAATGCATCCTTATAAGCTGCGAGACATTTTCTGAAACCAGCTGTGCAATTGATCAAACTTTACCTAACTTTCTTCCATTACTTTGGAGCTTTACAAAGAGTGCGGAGTGCACTGATGACGAGGCTCCGTATGTAATTTTGAAAAACATCAGGATAGGCGTACACTATCGAAGAAAAGTCCGCGGTTGTCCAATAGTGGGAAAGCGGCAGGACACGAGTCCATCGATGGAGATTGGGTCCGCAGGGGGCCCATTAGTCTGGTCATAAGAGAAATTTTCAGAGTGACTATGACTATAAAAAGCGTATTATACCTTGTTATAGGAGAAGTATGGAGCGCAGGGCTACAAGTATTGGAAAAATAGGCAGAACTTACTGCTCTGTGAGATTAGGCATTGAGGGAGTTCCCGGATTACCCGCCATGTTCCTCCGCACCCATCCAAGGCTTTTATCGGAGTTCGAAGGTATGTCGCACCCCCGACTACATCCTCCGCAAGGTCCGATGGTTTTTCGGGACTAGATCCCATCCATCGGCTAGCTTCTCCGCATGTCCCGAAGCAGGCGATTACCGCATGACCAATGATCTTCCTTAATAAATGAGGTCTATCGTCCTCGGCATGTCCTGACATTTTTGTCTGATTGTGAGTTGAGCATTCATGGATGGATAGGGATGAAACTGCGAAATAAGAGATAACCAGCCTGAACGATTGGCTACCGAGGGAGGTGCAAGAGGCCAGACTCGCAGATCCAAATGGAACCTATCTGGCCACTCGGCTATTCCGTGACTACTAGGATAAGACAACACCAGCAGCAGTGTAGTCAAACATGAAGTATGAAACTAAAATGAAAAATGTGTCTTATTACATTGCCAGACAAGGATTTTAGCAATATAGGTTTCATTACAATCTGCGATTCTGGTCATCACTGGGCGCAGGCGTACGTCTTACAAGCAATGTATATAATACTCGCTTCTTACTTATCCTCTACTTGCAGTCCTACGTACCTCTCATTCTTTCCATCCCCGGTCCTCTGGCTCCTCTTCTCAAAGGAAGGGAAACGGCACATTTGCAGTCACAGTCTTTGTTATATTTCTAGGTTTAAAGCTACCGCCCGGCTCACGCTGGACTCTCAGACTTCTCTTCGTGCTAGCTTCGCTCGCGTTGCTTTTGTATGACATCTTCCTTACAATTCGTCTGCCATTCCACATTATTCAGCACTTCTGTCTTCGGTGTTATAGTGCATCGGAGTCAGGGGTGTGCGGAATTTTTCGTTTTCCGTCTTACGCTTTCCGTTTTCCGCCCATTTTCGGCCTTCCGTTTTACGTTTTACGAGTTTTTAGCCCGGAAAACGGAAAATCTCGGAAAATTATGGGGGGAGACGAGGTATTTGTTTTCGGGGTATTTCCCTATCCTGAAGAGGGTTCACGTGTTTCGATGCGCAATATATATGAGTTCACAACAATGGCGCCAAAATTGACGTCCAACCACCATTTACCGTCGCAATTTCGCTGGTCCTCATCATTGTTCCAAATATGCCACACAAGTGCCCTGCTCTCCTCAGAATTCTCAAAAAAAAACAAGGTTCTACAGAAATTATTAATTTATGTTAAGATAAGGTAACTTTACTCCACTGCGAGCAACCTTTTAAATCGTAAATAATCTGCATTCAGCATTAAAGGCAGTGTCTCAGCTCGTGGGCCGCATTTGAGATTCCCATCTCAGTCGAACATACGCGAGCCGCTGAGCATAAAGATGTACTTTAGGTTTCGTAGAAACGTCGAAAACCCCATAAGTTACGGGTTTCTTTGGCCGAGAATTTCGAAATTCTCGGCCAGTGGACGAGAGGGTTCATTCCGCAGCAAGGGCTTGCTGAGGGTGCGGCATGGTTTTTCAACACGGAAATGTTTGTTTGTTTGATATAGCTGCTGCTGAGAAGTTCAATTTAATGTGCAATCTCAGCTTCTCAGCTCCGCTTTCGCTGGCTTCCTAGCAAGGAAACTCGTCCGCTACTGCATCTAATTTTGCCTTAAATGTAGGGGTTTTTGAGGGTGTTTTCGGACATCAAGCACATCATTGGAATCAGCGTCTCGAGCAGCACCTGAATCTGTGGATATCTCGATACCCAACATGAGGTGAGACACTGCCTTTAATACACTCTCCAAGTAGGATTTTACCTATACTTATAAGTATTTGCATAAAAGTGGTTATTAGGCCGTTGTTTGTACTGGGTAGATACCGCGCTCCAGTGTAAATGTAAGATGGGGATACCTTTAAATTACGCTGCGTACGCAGCAGTTAATTTCTGATTTGCGCTGCTTGCCTGAGTATCTGTTGGGGGCAACGCTGAGGACGCTATAGCACTTCACCATCATAAAGGCAATTTATACCAGCTGCGTGCATCAGTTGCGCAGCAGTCGCACGCATCCATTTGAGAGGGATTCTCCATGAAGACCGGTCAACACGGCATGTGCATCCTCAATGAAGAGAACGCGCGGCCGCCGCGATGCCGTAAACGCGTGCGTCTGAGCTGCGACTGCTATGCGACTGGGCCCTATTCTTCATCATATAGTCGCACGCGCGTCAGTCGCACGCATCCAGTGTAAATTGCCCTATATTGGCACGCGGCTGCTCGACTCGACTTCGGTGGGATGCGACGACGACTGCAGGACACAGGACAACTTACAGGTAAGTCCAATTTTTGAAAAAAAAAGCCCTCCCTCCTTACTGAGGAGTTCCGGGGAGGGCTTTTTCATTCCTTTACTCACTCTATGTCCGTCTAAAGGTAGGAACGAAACGGACAATTTTCCGTTTTATTTTTTTATCACTTTTTTTATTGATTTTTCATTTATTGATTATCTATCATATAAAAATTTCCATAAAACTGTGACTGCCGTGGTAAGAGCATCAAGCATTCCTGCGAAGCAACGCATGATGTAGGCTTTCTTCCAAGTTGACAAAAGCATAAGGCTACACCACAATTGCTACTGTTTTAGTCAGACGATGATCCCCGGCTCCACACTGGCGCCGTTGGCGCTTGATGTTTTGCGTGATATTTAGGGTGCTTGTGTTTCACGTTCCCCACACACTGTTCTTCTAAACCTTCCTCCCTCGCTAACTCGATCCAACGGGATGCTTCATGAATAACGTGATCCTCCCCAGATTGCAAATGTATTAACTACCGTAGTTACCTTTTTGTCTGAATTTTTGCAGAATCGGTCTGCTCTAAAGTAAAGCAAAGGCATCCCACTTTTCACACTTCACAGTTTCTCGTCTTAGTAAGTAAGTTCAGTGAGAAATATGCATTGATTATATAATTCTGCTAATCTCTCGTAACTACTCCGATAACTGTGCAAGACAAAAGCAGCCCGAACGTAATGGTTCGGCTAGAAACCCTTGCAGCAACGGTTGCCATTTGCTGCCATCCTCCCCTCGATTGCTACCCAATCTGTCGGCCCTTTAGCAGCAATTGCTGAGGGACGGCAGCAATCAAGGGGAGAATGGCAGCAACTGGCAACCGTTGCTGCTAGGGTTTCCTGCCAAACCATTACGCCATTTGGGCTGCGTTCGTGCTGCACAGTTATCAGAAACGGTGAAAGATAGACACTCCTCGATCTTCCTATATTCTAGGCGTTTGAAGTAAGTACCATCAGTAGACTTGAAGTTACCTAATTACTTGAAAGAGTCACCACTTATGCTCATCAAGAAGATATTTAGGAAATCTAATGTTGAGGAGGACTTTTGGTCACAAACCTATTCTTGGGCAAAATTTTCCGTTTTCCATTTTACGCTCTCCGTTTTCCGCCCATATTTGGCCTTCCGTTTTCCGTTTTACGTTTTATGGGATTTAAAATTTTACTTCCGCACATCCCTGATCGGAGTCCGATCCGGTCGTATAACTAGAGATGCGTATCGATCATCGTTATCCGACGATCGATACGTATCGTTCGTTATTCGACCGGACCGGACTCCGATGCACTATAAATAAAGCTTTTCACACGTCATTTTCCAACTTAGTATGCCTTTTCCATAGCTGTGCAACAGTCGGGTGATATTTTCGGCCTTGTTAATAAGCAGACTCACTCTCCTCCCCCTGTTTGTGAACAGTTCCCTCACTATCGTTTTCACTACGGGACGCCGCCAGTGAACTCATATCTCTGCACTTGCCTCACTACGGGTTGCATGTGCAAGTCGGGCCCAGAAGTGTGATAAGGGTGCGTCGGCACTCAGGAATGGGAGAGACGGGCTCAGCGCTTTGATAAGGATGCGACTGGGGAAAAAAGGGATTAAACTTCGGGAGATGGGCAGAGTTCAGAACAAGCTTAGCTCGAGCAGAAAAAATTACGAAGTACCCTTTGACCTAGCCTAGAATCTATGAATCCCCATTGTAAACAAGTTAACACAAGTTCGTGCAAAGGAAATGGGCTTCGTGTTTTCAATGCACATCGACATGTCCACACGAGTTAGCAAGTGTTAACAAGTACACTGGCGGTGGATCACGTCAACACGTTGGCACCGTCGTATAATTTTCTATTTTTCCAACTAAGATTCGAGAAGGGATGGAGATTTCGTAACCTTTTGGCATTAGTTTGACAGATAATAAATCCTGAGTACAACAGCGGCAATAAAATTATTTGATTTTCGGAGGAGTTATTTGAAGAAACTGCGTCGAAATGGTGCTGAAGACCAATTTTTAGCGTTTTTTTTTCCGCTGTAACTAGATAAACGAGGCAATTTTATTACTCACCGGCTAACCGCTTCAATACTATTGGAAATACTTGATTTTAGAGAAAGTCCGACAAAAATTCTTTGCACCGGTGCTGAATCCTAAATTTTAGGGTAATTTAGGGTTCAGAGAATTCCTGAGCAATTTCTCCTTTCGAAATCAAATAATTCCTATTCCCTCTAGCATTTGGTACTAGAGTCGTACTCGTAATCTTACTACAAAGTTCGAGCAGGATCTGTTCAGTACCAACGGTGCTGTGGGTGCTAGGTGTTTTTACAGGTGTACCTCCTACCAAATTCAACTAAATCCAATTCTCTTTGAGATCTGAACAGTACGTTGTCATCTGCAACTATTGCCTGTTTCCAGCAAGACCCGTGCAGATGTGTTTTTTATAAGCGCTGGAAATAGTGCTGTCTGCAGGAGTTTCGCATGATAGCCGCATAAACTCCCGTGAAAATTGATTGATTCCAATTTCCTCAGAACATTGGAGAAAGAATAGTATGTTCACTCTTGTTACAAAATTTGAACAGGATCCGTACAGCACAAACGATGCCATGGGTACCGCTAGGTGTTTTTTCAAGTGTAATCTGTAAAAAGTTTCGATTCTGTTCTTATTTCAGTCAGAAGTAGTAGAACTCATGAATGAAGAATTTCTCTGTTCGATCTCTCTTCTTTGTTCTTATCCGCAAAGGAGTGCGCTGCTTCCCGACCAAGGTCCAACTCCAACAAAGTCCCGTTTGCTCACCTCATCTTTTAAGAAGTCCCGTTTGCCTTGAGTCAAGTTCCTGCCGAGGTCTGGAGACGGGTTCAACGTTGTGGTAAAGGTATGTCGTCGTACATATTTGTAAAAACGCCGAGAGACTCGCACAACGGTGTGATATCGGCGCCTGCATCCGAAAGTGGGCGAACGATAGAGAGAGGTCCAACGGTGTGGTAAGGGTGCGGCTACTCCCGGAAGTGGGAGAGATGGGTTCACTGATGTGATAGCGGTGCGCCGGTGCATTGAAGTGGGGAAAGGCGGAAGACGGGTGCGAAGCTGTGAAGATGGTTTACTGGTGTCCGTATTCGGGAGAGTGTGGGGATATGGTTCCATTGCAGAGTTTGGCGATGGCGCGTGTTAGGCAGTCTGCATTGTTGGACCACCATGGCATGGTATTCTCCGCGGACTACAGCACGTTAATTTGTATAAGGTTCCTATGCGTGATATTCTATTTGCATCGCATCAACTCACTCATCTATTCCCATTTCTGACTAAAAGGGTTTTTACAGTTCTGATGCGCCGCGTCGTGGCCTATGTACTCAGACTAACCCTCGCTGGGCGCGCAGGTAAGGCTCCGGCAAAAGCGAGATCGCCGCGCGCGCCCAGCGAGTTTGTCGCGCGCGCCCAGCGAGTCACCGCTGTACATTGGATGGCGTCACGCCATGCAACCCCCACAAACACTCACTTACCAGTTCGTACCATAGCTAACAATATAGAAAAGGTGGAGGCGAAACAAATTTATTTACAGGCACTGAAAGCATTAATTCATGTCATAATACAGAACAATTCACGTCAAAATATACACAAGAAAACCGGTTCAAATCCTGCTAGAAAATTACGTGAGATCTCATGAAAATTCTCACTACTTCGATTTACAAAACAACAAAAACTCAATATGACCGGTAAAAAAATCAACAGATCAACGATGCTGAGCCTAGTAAATCTCATAAAGCTTCACAAATTCACTCAAATGACACAACTACATCGAATTTCCATTAGATCGAAACAACAGAACATAAATTTTCAATATACAGTAACAACAGAAAATACTCAACCTCGAAGATGATGGCATAGGCGCACGCTTCTCCTAACTGAAAGTGGCCGCGTTGTGGGAGGGGGGTCGAAGCTGACTGGAGAGTGCATGACAGAGACAAATGTAGTGATCGTGAGTTGATTCAAAATAGGACCCGATATGCGAGCTCAGCCTTGTTGGTGACGGCTTGGGAGGAGGCAGAAAAAGGTGGCTTTTCTCCTGGTGAGAGAGGCCGTGTGGAAGAGGCAGCTAGAGACATTGGCGGGTGGAGTGAAAGGTTCACCTCAGTAGCGCTACAAAAACCCTTTGCTTTTCGCACAGCGCGGATGGACATCATCTTCACGTTTGAGTTGTCAAAAAAAATTCAAATCGACATTGCAAAAAGAGTAAAATTAGCCAAGATCCGTGAAAGAACTGAATTCAAAATTGTTATTCTGATCTGAATTTGACTCATAATTGTGTGCGGAAGTGGTTGCAGACCGGATCACCTCCCACTGTTCGGCAGTCATTTTCAGTTTATCAGCTCGGCCAAAGCCTTTTTCGGGCCTCCCATTTTTCTGAAAAAAAAATGCTGTGGAATTATGCAAGAATAAAAGTTAGAATCCATTCGAGTGATGTACCACTCACATGCGGTGGATGCAAGTTTCCTTGAAAAAACCGGTAAGCACGGATGTCGTCTCTGCAAAAATAAGTCTTTGTATCGGCACTATTCGGCTAGCTCTTCCTCAATAATTTAAAGGTTATTTTCCACCAAAACTTTATGTTTTCCGAAGTGCTGAACACGAATATCATGACTTATAATAACGGGCTTACTTTGTATGTCACGTGTGTATGTGTGTGTGTTTGTGTGTATGTGTGAAACGAAATTCAGGGAGTGTGGCCTAGAGTGGTGAGGACCGCTCCGCATTAGCACGAGGGGTGCGCCGGCGTTCAAAAACAGGGACAAGTCTGGGGACGGGTCCCACCATATGATAAGGGGGCGCCGGCGTCCAGGTGCAAAACAAAGTCGCAAGGTGGGTCCACTTCTGCAGGAGGGCTGCACCAGCACCTTTTCTGGCTATCTCTCTTGCCTACATCGCCTAGGTGCACATTTTCCCTTTCGTATCTCTATTCTCTGTCAATTCCGTTAGTGTCTGAATGAACCATCTTCTCCTTTCCGCTTATACACAGCAGTGTTCCCTTATCATTTGAGTTACCGTAACAACCAGTTAACCGTAAATATCTTCAAGGCAATATTTGCACTAAGTCGGTTACACCAAATTATTCACAGCTTCTAGGGTTCACCAAAGTATCACATCCCCGATTAAAGTCTGGTTAAAGGATATGAGAGTCGGATCCTTCACAACTCCGAGGCCTGCAGTGCCATCTGGATCCCCCGAGAAGAGCACAGCCTAAACCCGATCTTCACCTCAAGAAGGTCCACCTTCTCCTATTGTGGTATGCTGAAGGAATGTTTTACTACGAGCAGCTTCCACAAGGCGGACGGTCACCCCTGCCACATATACAAATCAGCTCGACGAACTAAGAGGAAAAGCGGGCAGAGGTATAATACTTCGGTACACCTCCTCCACGACAGCGCTCGGACTTACACTCCCATCGACACCCATTACAAACTAGCCAATCCTGACTATGACACATTATCTCTCCCAGCCTAATCTCCTGACCTAGGCTGATCTGAAAACCCTTTGCACTGTCCTCCTTGTAAGAAAATCGTGGCGAAATTAGATTATGTCAAAACGGATGTTGTCGTGTTCTTCGACTCCCATATCCTGCATTTCGAACAGAAGAGAATCAGTATCCTCTTAGAAGGTCTAAAACAACGAACGGGTTTCTAAACGTGACCATGATTTTTGAACATGGTATTCCCTGCAAATTGAACTCGTGAGCCTTTTTGAACCGATTACGAGATGGAGGCAACAAAGTGCATTGCTTCGGTGGTCAACCTTCTTCCCTTGCAACGGACAGAGTAAAAACCCATTTTTTCATCAATGAACTACCACGACTCGTACCCGTCGCTCAAAAAAGTGCATTGGGAAACCCAAGTTTCCGGTAGTAGTTGTCACCCGATACACGCAACCTGGAAGATCCCTGGAGCATCCTACTGTGTAATGAATAATGATAATGAATGCACGCGTCTGACTAGTATTGAGTTGTACAAATATGTGTACTCATTGATAATGTAGTTTAGACTAGAAACAATAAAAAATATAATTAAGGAACCTAAAAAACCTAAATGAAATATAAGAGGAACCTTCAAGGCGTCTGCCATCGCCATCATTATCTTCACAGGCCATGTCATTTCATGTGGCAGGTCGACAATAGTGATGTCCTTCATACTACCCTTCATTCGGACCCCATAGCTCCAGATGTCTGATGGATCAATACAGGCCCAAGAAATGTTGTATTTGAGTCCCTTCTCACCGAGACTAAAGCTCAGTTACCTTTGTAAAAATTTTTGTGAAGAAGTCGACGATTTCCAATTGTAGCTTATGTCTCACTCTTTTTGGTGGCACATAGCAAGAAAGTTCCATATTCAAATCGATGACATGGAATAATTAAATTGGTCTGACAAGGGAAGTGCGGGAGACTAATTCCGGGGATCAAAACGAAACATCCATTTTTGGGAATATTGTCTTAGATTATGTCAATGCATGTATATCATTTTTGCCCAATGGCCCTAACGCATGCAGAAGAGCGCGTCAAAGACTTTTTCGCGACATTCATCTTTCACGCACCCAAGACCTTGAAGATTTTCTTGACTGAAACCTTGCATACGGGGTTTGTTTTAGGTGTTCAATACGAATATCATATTCATGTTGCACCGTAACCCTATTTTGCAGGATTACGGTAGCTGTACGGTAGTATGTGGAAGTACACCTACCGTAACCCAACAAACTGGTGTTACGGTGTTCAGCACCTCAAATAACCCTCCCATGCAGAGTTTCGGTCAAAACTTTTTTCTGAAGGTTTTTGGATCCACGATGGTTGAATAGTGCCAATTTTTCTGTTGCACTGTCATAGTAGTCTTGGCTTGGATTTATCGAACATCGTTTGCAGATGCATTATTGAATAACCTGGTTACGTCTGGTTACACGATCATGAGTCCTCGCTCCAAGCATGGTAGCCGCGGCGAGGGCGTCAAGTGAGTAACTAATCGGAAGTAGCTCTGGCAGTAGTTCTTGCAGTAATCCATGTATCTGATGCATTATAATCATTAGAAATACTTCAAACAAGTTTAAAAGCCTAAATTTTGAAAATACAAGGAGAGTTCTGCCGACAGGATCCAAACGCTCGATCGTTTGCTTGATACTCTGACGTGCTATCAACTAGGCCACCTCACAAGTGTTCGCATGCTTCGCTCACCTTTCCATAATCAATCAAAACAGACTATTCGGAAAAAAACGTGTGTGAACACTCGACGGCCCCTGGAAAGTTAGTCAAGGTAGCCACAGTTGGTTCAAGTGGTCAAAGTTTCATGATATCCAGCTTTAAATGGATACCTTCTGGCACAAAAGTTGCCAGTGCGTGTGCATGCACACATGCACTTCCAGCTTGATAAGCGCTGCGGCAATTGCAAGTTACTTGAAAGGAACAGATTCCGCAACGCTCACAATGCGAGTTCATCTGAACACGCATGTATTTGTGTTATCATGATGTCTTGGAGCACAAAGAAAATGTTTACTTCGTAGCTACAATTACAAGCCGAAACGTCAATCGCGACACAGTAGTTTAAGCCATCTTGGGTTTTTGAAGGAACGTTCCAGCAATCTTGTGCATCCTTAGTGATGGAACTCTGAAACTTTACAGTTGCTTTTATTTGAATTCAAGCAAGTAAAAAACCTGTGTCTCACCGCCAATCTCTCATAATGTAGCAACGCATTTTTTGCCTCCTTATGTTACGTTTTCGCCGTCTGGAGATGTCAGAGCCCCCGCGCACACTCTGAAAGTGAATGGATAGTCTAAGATGCCAGCCAGCATTGAGACAGTGTACTCACCACTGAAATCAGCTGGAGGTCACGATCGAGTGCATGTTTGATGAGTCCATTTGTTATCGCATCTAGTCTTCCGTCCGTTCTGTTTACTACTCAATAGTATATGTTTCAGTTTGTTGTGAAACAATTCTGCATCGTTGGTGGTCATGAATGGCGCGTCTTGGCGATTACAGACTGCCCACTACTTTCTTCTGCTGGAATTATTTTTCTCCATATGCAGTAAAAAAAAACGCACATAATGAGATCTTCAAGAAAAGGAATGAACTCACCTCCAGTACATCTTTCGCATCGATGGAAATCAACCACACCCACAAGAGGCAAAGCTTGATTCGAACTTTGTCTGGACTGCCTCAAGTAACATAGACTGGACTAGCTTATTGGCAGTATGGACGAAATATGACTGTAATGAGAAGATAACCAAATTAACAATGGCACATGTAAACAGCGAATGGGGCAATATACATACAGATAAGTATTCCTTATGCTTCCTCTGAAGGAATTGGCCAACGTGAAAAGTCCACAGCACTTTGATTGCCGAGCTCAATACTACCCTGAATCCGTTAAAAAAGACGTGGATGCCATCTGTGATGATGAATTTCGGGTCGAACTTCGGGACACAAGTCTAAAGCGCATCAGAATCAACAGCATGCTGACAAACCCAAACCGAATTACACCAACCTTAACCATCTGGAACAGAATTTTGACTTCAGTGGCACTCATATGAAATGACATTAGATGCGCGCAAGGAAAGCCATTGCCAGCATCTGACACAAGCAGCGTAGCTAGTCGTATCGCGACACGTGGAAGGTATCATCAATTGTAACATCGCGGTGTCCATATTTTTCTAGGTTTTTTTTTTCGTTTTGTGTAACAAATGCCAAAAAGCTAAACTACTGAGAATGAGGAACACTCTTGTCGACTAAAACTAACCTAGTACAAATCCATCACCGCTTATGTCTTCTGTCTCAGTGAGGCTCACAGCAGCTTCATTATCTTGGTCTTTCAGTAGCAATTTGAGAGAAGGAAGATCATCCGCGCTACTTCGGCCTTCGATCAAACCATAGCGTATGGCGATGTTGCTGTAAAAATGAAATAAAGCACAAAGAAAAACGTCCTAAAATGCATCAACTCATGTTATTTCCCTCAGTGTGATTAAACACATTCTTGGTTTTGTGGCTTCTTTCCCCGCGACCCAATTGCTCGTGCGTAGTTTGGACACTATCTATATATAGTGATTTTTAAACACTGTGGAGGACGGAACTTCCATGTCATTTTCGTATGCTTCGTGCGGAATTCCTGCCATTATCATGGACTTGACAATCAATTCACCTTCCTCAGACAAAGGGGAGCTTGTAGTGTTTATTTCTGCCCTAGATGTCCAAGACGAGAAATGACTTCAATTGTACCATTATCATAATGTTTCGCCTGAAAAACGCATGACAGGCAGGTTTCAAAGGCAATCCAGGTTTAGGATGAAACATAACTTTGCAAAGCATGGACAATGTTTATGTGTCTGTTTCGATTTCTCATACTGTTCCCTGTGCGTCTTTGGGTCAACGGTATCACACTCTCCTCGTGAATGTTGACATCCGTATGAGTACGTATTCCAACTACTGTTTTTTCTGATCCATCTTCTTACTAGTTTAGTGAATGTTTCGTGTTCTTTTTCCGTCTTCCATTCCTGCAAAAATCCTCTTATATAAATCATGGTAGTGCAACAAAATTTTCTAGAGCGCGGACGTAGGGGGACTAGCACGTGATTGCATGCGCGCTCCGTGAGACTCAGTTATAGACTGTGCCTCGCGAGCATGCGAAGCTGATGGGGCATTCGGCCGATGTTTCGTCATAGGTGCATAGACGTAGTGGAAGTCGGGTGCATTCGGGATTTCGCGGCGGGACCACCGTCTAGCAGTCTCGAGCCCTCCAGGCGAGACAATGTTTACAACGATTTGACGATGCATAGCAGCAATGTATGGAGCAGAGTCGCCCCTCGGCGGAGCTTTGTTGTTGATTTCACTCAGCTTTGGAACAGTGGACGATAACCGCTTCGAGAAGAAGTGTGCATGGATGTATTGAAGGATTCACTTGGTGTCCTCACTTGGGATATGATCCTTGCGCACCTCTCTTTGAGGTCCTTTGGGGATTATGCAGACTGAGGATCCGTCTGTTTTTAAAAAATACAATCAAATATACAGGATGAAGAACGCGTCACCATAAGCTGTTGTGACATTCTCTGAAACCATTTGTGCAACTTGTGCAGCTGATCAAACTTTCTGAATATTTCCTAGCTTTGTTCCATCACTTTCGAGATTTGCAAAGAATGCGGCTGAAGTGATGACGGACAGATGAGCCGGGGCCCCGTAGTCCAGAAAAACATCATGATAGGTGTCCACCAGTGGCGGACGCAGGGGGGGGGGCGGGAGGGGGGCGCCCTCCCCCTAGAATGGGTCGCCAAATTTTCGAAATTACTTTATAATACAAACAAAAATCTTGTATTAGTTTGCTTTTACTTGTTTATTTTTAATATTATTTCTAATATAATTTTTATTAATTATTTATTATTATAATTAATATTTTTATTAGTTTTATTCTCCGTCTGGATCCCCAAAACGGTGGAGACCGCACTTTCTTTCCCACGTCCCTCCCCCCTCCCGCCCACTTTCTGCGTCCGCCACTGGTGTCCACCGATCGAGAAAGAGTCCGCCATGGTCCAATAGTATGAAGACGGCAAGATACGGGTCCATCGATGGAGAAAGAATTCGCAGTGGCCCAGGAGTGGGGGAAACGCCAGGATACGGGTCCATCGATGAAGATTGGGTCTGCAGGAGCCCATTAACGGGGAAATGCCAGGCGACGAGTCCACGGATGGGGATTGGGTCTGGTCTGGCACAATACTGGAGAAAGCGGCAGAATACGGGTCCACGGATGGAGACTGGGCCCGCAAGGGACCGATTAGTGGGGAAAGCGCCGGGATACGAGTCCCACCGATGGATCGGGTCTGCGCTGGCCCAGTAGTGGGAATAACGCGAGGATACAGATCCACAAATGGAGGATGGGTCTGAACTGGCCCAATAATGGGATAAGCAGCAGGATACGGGTGTAGTGATGGAGAATGGGACCGCCGTGGCCCAATAGTGGGGAAAACGCCAAGATGCACGTCTGCCGGTGGAGTAGGGGCACACTACGCGCTCATTCGTGTCTCAGCAGACCACCGCTTTTTCCTCTCTGTTGGCTGTTCATGTGACAAAAAGACTAGGTAGTATCATTGTATCGGAAATCAGCGTTACATGTAAATGCGTGATTAGGAGTTTGCAGGCAAGGCTAAGATGGCGAGAAGACTCGAAGCCCGACGTTGGCGAGGCGGCCAGACCCGTAGAGTATATGCAACTCATAGGGAAAATTTCGTATTTGAGTTCAGCTAATGATTAGTTTTCTATTTTGCTGATTTTCTAAGCATTTCACACGTGTGGAGCTTTTGCACATACCTCAAGTGGCTGCCCCACCCCACTTTCTAGCGTCCCGAAGGGGCGCTAGTTATTTTAAAAAATGCTACAACATTCGTCAATTGGCAAAAGCACACCTCGAATTTATCCCATGAATCAAATGTGTTTTCCAATAACTGAATTCCGCGTCCCACCATTGTGTACTTCCTCAGGATGTGCAGCGGGTTCTATGTTGCTGTAGAATACACCTGTGCATCCTGGACATGTCACTGAGTTTTCACTGACATGTCACTGATATGGCCTTGTCATGTTTCCATAAATGTCTTGTTCTATTTGTTATTTTCCTATAAACTTCTGAATTCTAGATTTTTTGGGACAGAACTAGAAGAATAGTGGTGAGAATATGAGAACACCGAATCAAATAGTGTAAAAATATTCACTTCGAGAAATTTCAAGGTTTTATGAGGTATCACCGCCTTGTGTCTTTTTAGTCCGCGTGAAGAGAAATATGATATTCCGCAAATGTCACAGTGCACTTCCAGTTTATCGTGATTCCGCAAATGTCACAGTGCACTTCCAGTTTATCGTGGTTTACTGCCTTCTTCGCAGCGTTCTGGACTTCCTGTATTTCTTCTTCGGAACACTTATGGACAAGTCGTAGATGCGCATAAAGAATGTTCAGTAAGTACGGTCCATCTTTGCAGACATGGCACTGCGCTTCCGTGGCCATCCACGGGACGACAATGCCTCAATTGGATGCATAGTATAGCGAACACATCGGCTGTGTCAAGCAACGACAAAGGGAAGGGATGAAGTAAGCAATAATTAAGATTAGAAACGAATGATGAGAGCCACGTATGGTTCATGAAGGCATCAGTATTCGTGTATTCCTATATAAACAGCACAGAGGTGCTTCAAAAACATAATCACTACCTAAAATAAAGATACAAGATGACTTCATGAGTTTGACCCCGTATATGTCACTCATACATAACCAGGAACAATATTAATGTGATGGTTTGCAATGTGAGGAGTACCCAGTTATCGCTTTTGTGTAGTGCAACTTTCTGAGTTGGTATTCAGTCCAGGTGGGAGCGCTACAAGTTGAGAAAACGTGCTCTGTATGGAAAAGCCACGACGCGCGGGGTGCGCGCGGCGTATGATGCCTTCTGTCCACATGCCATATATCGAACTTCCAACATCTCGTCGCTGATGTTTCGAATCTGACGCAAAAATTAAAGACTCCGAGTTTGGGTGCGGGTGGTGAGTACAGACTCATCACATCATAAATGTGAAACGAACACAAACAATGATGACTCACCTGCAGAGAAAGTGGAAACGTCGTCGCGAACACGCCTGGCCATGTTCGCGACGACGAGTGCTCCGTGGTCGGGTGTGCGCATCCCGCCACGAAGCCCTGTGAATTGAACGCATTTCGTACTACCATTGCGCCAAAGCGTGCGCCGCCGCAATGGCTTTGGCGCCAAGGAAAACTCGCACCGGAGCAAACACGGCCAGGCGTGTTCGCGACGACGTTTCCATTTTCTCTGCAGGTAAGCCATCATTGGTTGCGTTCGTCCCACATTTGTGATGTGCTGAGTCTGATACAGGACTGAGTGGGGATACTTTCTTCACCCACTGTCTCCCTGGCAGAGGGCAAACTAAAATCGTTTCAGCACCACAGTGGGTCTCCAAAAGGCTGTGATACTGTAATCCTCTCTTATTATGATTCCTCCTCCGCTTTCTTCTGGATCAAGCGATAAACTTGAGTGCCTCCACTAGTTCATCTGGCTCTCATTTGTCTCTGGCTGACTAGCGTTTTATTTACTTCGTCTCCATGATTTTTCTTTCCAGAGACCTTTCAAGGTGACGGTGCAGCACTTTAACTTCAAAACCTGGTGCAGATTTTCGCATGTGTGCTGTAAAAAGGTGCCTGGAGAAGTTGCATTTCGGATAATAATGTGGTCGAAACAGCGCTCGTCGGTGCTCATTCAGTCGTTTTCTCAGTGGTCTCTCACTTTCTCCTACAGATTGTTGATCGCATCCGCTGCATTTAATCAGGTACATTGTCCCACGTAAGTGGAAAATCTTCTCGTTCCGACAGTAGCGACACTCGTTTTCATCATGTGCTTTGTATAAACGTGATGATGTCAACATCTTCTGCATCTTCTTCAGCCTGGGCGGTGGTCTGAAAATGAGATGCACTGGTAGACCTCCTGACAATGATGTCGATTCTAGCCTGGGCTAACACCTTTTTCTCACCACCGCACACGCTCAAGAAGATGTTGACATCATCACATTCGTAAGAAACAGATATGATGGAAAGACAATTTCGCTACTTTCGGGACGAGAAGATCTGCCAGTTACGTGGGACAGTGTACCTGATTAAATGCAGCAGATGCGATCAACAATATCGAGGAGAAACTGAGAGGTCACTGAGAAATCGACTAGATTGTATCAGGTTGGTGCAAAAATAATGCGCGTTTTCATGCCTTCGATTCTGAACCCCATAACTCATTTCAAAATCGATCTTTCCAAACGGGCTTAGAAATGTTGCAATCCGTAAATTTTGGCAATAAGGTAGATGTTCCCCGGTTACCATACCATTCGAATAGGACCTTTTAGCGTAGACGAACCTCCTGAAGGCAATTTTAGTATCCCCTTAGTCTTTGGGAAGATTCGTCTAGAAGAAGTCGTCCAAATTCTCCCGGAAGTGGTAGACGGTGAGCGAGAGGTTGCTGATTATGATGTATGAGGCAGAGCTTCCCAGCCTGATTGCTCCAGCCTGCAGGGGCTCTGGGGTGCGAGGCATAGATAGACGGTGCTGTGTAAGAGTGAGGAATCCATTTTATTGAGTAACGCTGGGCTCACACAGTGGAGTTTTTTAAATTATTTCGTTTATATATTGGAAGTGCTTCCCTAGTGAGGAAGACCAAATGGGGTGTAGTGAGCGATTTTTGCAGCAGGTCAAGTCGCCATGACCTTGATTTGGAGTTGCTTCCGTTTCTGACAGTGTTTCAGTGCTTCTTCCTCGTGCAAATGTTGAGCAGTGCACTTCATTTCCTCTTGGATGACCTATAATTCACACCGCACTAGTAAGCGACCAAGTTTTTGGTCTCAATTTATTCACTACAAAGACGCGAAGCAAACCTGTCAACGAGGGTCAATCTGATACTCGTTCAGTATGCGCGACTTCTACTCGTCGAGCTTTTTCATCCTTCCACTCTTATTGGAGGAAGGGATGGTCTAACGGCAATTACCGTTGAGGTTCTGCGAAACCAAATATGTTGTTTTGAATGGGTGCTCTTCAATGATCGCCATCAGTTGAGGATCGCAAACCCCAGGAAGACCTATGCGACGTCGAAAAAATCCGGAGGCAGCTTCGCGGTATGCGTTTGCTAATACTTCCTCAGTCAAAACTATACAGGTATTTCGAGCGGTTCCTGCTGCGATGCTGACGAGTTTGAGCTCGCTGAAGTGAGTTTGGCAAAAATTTGTTTTGGCGTCTTTCGTTCCAGAACTAAAAATTCGCAAAAACGTGGATTCCGATCAAAATACATAAGATATTTGAAAAGGCCATAAAATTTGCTATAAAACCATGTACAACTTCTCATAGCGGCTATAAGGAATACAGGAAGTTTTCTGCACCAAAAGTGAAACAACGAAAAACGAGCACTATTTTTGCACCAATCTAATAATTTAAAAAATTTCTTTTTTTTAATTAACCAATTTTTATTATATGGGGTGATGGCTCCTCAAATGTGGTAGCGCTTGGTAGGACTCCCCTACCCTTGATGGCAGTTTTCAGACCAAAATTTCTTCTCCAAATTTTCTATAGGAGACAAGGTCTAACAAGAAGCTTTATTCAAAAACAGCATAATGAAGCATAAGTAGGTTACGAGTAGTGTATTGGATATTACATAGAGTATACGCGAGTGACGTTCTATAGTGATTGTCTTAAGCATGTAAGGTGATGGTGAAGTGTATTGAGAGTTACAACATGAAGGAATCAGAACACGGACTAAATGGGTTGAATTAGCTATACTGTAAATAGGGAGGGGCAGGAGGGAATGCCCTCCTACCCCTTGACAGAGTACAATTAAAACTACAACAAAGAAGCAAACAATAAGAAAGAGTTTGAATAAGAATCAGAGAGGTATTTTTTGCTAGCGGTTTTATTGTTCCAGACTCCCCTGCCCTTAATGGTAGTTTTCAGACCAAAATTTCTTCTCCAAATTATCTATAGGAGACAAGGTCTAACAAGAAGCTTTATTCAAAAACAGCATAATGAAGCATAAATAGGTAACGAGTAGTGTATTGGATATTACATAGAGTATACGCAAGTGACGTTCTATAGTGATTGTCTTAAGCATGTAAGGTGATGGTGAAGTGTATTGAGAGTTACAACATCTTCTTCTTCCTAGCGTTTTCCCCGTTTCGCAGCGGGGTCCGCTTTGCTGATCTTTTGACGCCAGAGTGTTCTGTTGTGCGCTCTGCGGATTGATCCCAGCCGTCTTGAGGTCACCGTGTACGGTGTCAACCCATCGTTGCTTTGCTCGTCCTTTAGGCCGCTTTCCTGGTACCTCTACATCGAAGCCAATCCTACAGACTTTGTCGCCATCAGCGCGAAGAACGTGACCAAACCATGCAGACGCGCCTCACGGAGCTTGTCGGCTATCGCAGCTACCCCAAATCGCTGTCGTATGTCCTGGTTGCATATGCGATCTAGCTGCCTAATGCCACCCATCCACCGCAGCATCCTCATCTCAGTGACACTGATTCGGCGTTCCATTTCCTTATGGGCGGGCCAGCACTCGGCACCATACAGCGCGACAGGACGCACCACGGTACGGTAAATCTTCGACTTGAGCCGGTCTGGTATGTCCTTGTCGCACAGCACACCAGTCAGCGAGCGCCACTTCAACCACGCAGCGGCGACGCGTGCGGTGATCTCATGGACGAGGCTGCCGTCTGATGAAACCAGCCGAGGCATTTGAATGTAGCGGCTCGCGGAAGACTCGTACCATTAACTTTGATAGTGCCAGACTCGTGTTCGTCGGTGGTCAAATACTCGGTCTTCTTAACGTTGATGCGGAGGCCGAACCGTGCCAGCCGGTCACTCCACGCTTGCGTCTGCCGTTCAAGTTCACCCTTGTCTTCGGATGCAAGCATTACGTCGTCCGTGTACAGCAGCGTCCACGGCGCTGGCCTGTGAAGCTCCTTTGTGATGGCATCTATGACTACGATGAAAAGAAGCGGGGAAAGGGCTGAGCCTTGGTGTACGCCCACGGTTATGGGGAACTCCGTCGACGTACCCGCGGCCGCCTGCACTTTACTCCTGTGATCGGCGTAAAGAATCCGCACCCATTCGATCAGCTCTTCGGAAATGCCGTGAAGCCGCAGAGCACACCAAATGACTTCGTGGGGGACGCGGTCAAAGGCCTTCTTCAGATCTAGGAAAGCTAGGTGCAATGGTCTTTTCTTTTCACGATGCTTCTCGATCAGGAGACGGGCGGCGTGGATGGCATAGGTAGTGCCGCATCCGGATACAAAGCCGCATTGGTTGGGAGATAGCTGGATGATTTCGCGAATCCGGTGATCAATGAGGCGTTCGAAGATCTTCATGGTATGCGACAACAGACGGATTGGTCGATAGTTCACGCAGTCAGCAGGGCTACGCTTGCCTTCCAGATTGGGATGGTAGTGCTTCGTTGCCAGTCCACGGGCACCTTCTTCTCCGCTATGACTAGATTAAAAAATTTCGTTAACCAATCAGCGGAGTTCCAGCACTGCGACTTCCACAATTCTGCTGCCATATCATCTGGACCAGTCGCTTTGCCTGGCTTCATTCGCTTCAGTGCATACATGGTCTCTTCGATGGTGATTGGCTGCACTGGTCCGGAGGTGGGCGGAACTTCTGGGACGGATGGATGGGCAAATTCTTCCGTCGAGACCTTCTCAAAATAATCCTTCCATCGTTGCATCACCTTCTTGTGATCCATCAGGAGGTGGCCTTGCTCGTCGTTGACGCCGTGAAACTTCTCGACGTCGTCTGCTTGGCGCTGACGCGATTTCGCGAGTCGGTAGATGAAGCGCTCACCGTCCCTCGAGTCTAACTTCTTACAGACTTCATCGTAATGAGCCGCCTTCGCTGCGGCTACAGCCTTCTTAGCAGCCCTTTTCGCTTCGCGGTAACTCCTCCAGTTGTCTGTCGTTTTATTGTCAAGGAAGGAGTGGTAGAGCCGCTTCTTTTCGCGAACTTTCGCCCTCACTTCCTCTGTCCAAAGCCAAGTCTTCCTGTCAATCTTCCGTCGATCAGGCCTGGTCGTGCCGAGTTCGGAGCGAGCAGTTGCGAGGACAGCATCAGTTACCTTTTGCCATGTTTCGTCGACGTTCGTGATGGGTGGCAACTGAATGTGAGAGATGACTGCTATTTCTTTCTCTCTTAATCTCCACCACTTGATTCGAGCCGGCCCACATCGTTCGACGCGCTTCTTGTTTGGCGGCGTGATTTTCATTGTGCAGATTAGCGGCCGGTGTTGCGACGCGACCGTCTCATACGGTACGACTTTTGCATCCGTGACGAGCTTCTGGTCTTGATACCTCACAAGCACGTAGTCGATCTGTGTCGTGTTGCTGCCGCTGTAGAAGGAGACGAGGTGGGATGGTCGCTTCCGAAATCTCGTGTTCGTTATAACAAGGTTATGAGATTCGGCGTAATCGAGAATGCGCTCACCATCCTCGTTAAGCACCCCGTATCCGAAGCCGCCGTGGCATCTGTAGCCGTCCTTCGTCGATCCTACGTGCCCATTCAAGTCCCCTGCAATAATGACCGTATCTTCTGGTGGTACTGCAGCGGTCTTCTCATCAATCAGCGCCCAGAAGTCGTCTTTGGCTCGATCTGAACATCCGGTCTGTGGGGTGTATGCCGAGAAAAAATGGATGCGCCTTTCCAACGTGACGACAACAATCTTCATAAGACGGTCGTCAAAACGCTCCACGCCTGCTATGGAATCCCTGAACAGTTCGGAGACAATGATGCCGACACCATTTCTTGTACCTGGGCTACCATTGTAGACAATTTTGAATCCGCACCCGATGTCCTTGGATTTGCTGCCAGACCACCTCGTCTCCCGCACCGCACACAAGTCGATTCGAAGGCGCTGCAGTGCTGCTGCCAGTTCAAATGAACGGCGTGTCAACGTGCCGACGTTCAAAGTAGCAATACGCGTCTTGGCTACGTTTCCTTAACGACTCGCCTGCTTGCCCCCCGATGCCGCCGTTCGCGAAGCATCGGGGACCCTCGCATATTATTGTCCACACTCACCGGGCCCCGCGAGTGGGCGTCGATTCCCGCGTACGCCGTAGCCTTCTTCCTGAATCCATTTGACGTCATGATCCATTAGATGTGACGTGGGGTGTTCGTCAGCCGGCCTGTCACTACGGCCTGTCGCCGGCATTCGAATGACGAGGAGAAGGATTCCCCCCGTGGACAAGGGACTTATTTGTTAGAGGCGGCCTCTACTCGCCTCTCATGCGCTTCCTAGTCGTTAGAATGCGAGCTTTTGGCCAAATCCGAACTGCAGGATACAGACCACACAAAGCATTTGCACTCACCCACGCGCGTGAGTGCATGTTCACACTCATATGCCGGCCGTATGAATCGAATCCAGCACTGTCGAACTAAGGAGTCCCCTAGATCTACCCGCGTCGCAGGGCAAGCGCATGGCTGCTTTTGGTCCGCGGTAAACCCCCTATCCGCCACCCGGGGTCGCGCCACGTAGCCTCGCAGCAAATTAGCTGGGATCCCTCGTAGGAGGGAGATCCGTGGATTGAGAGTTACAACATGAAGGTGAGAATCAGAACACGGACTAAATGGGTTGAATTAGCTATACTGTAAATAGGGAGGGGCAGGAGGGAATGCCCTCCTGTCCCTTGACAGAGTACAATTAAAACTACAACAAAGAAGCAAACAATAAGAAAGAGTTTGAATAAGAATCAGAGAGGAGTGAAGGGGAAGGGTAATTGGGGGTGTGGTGAGGGAGGAGGGTGGATCTGGCTCGCCTCTTTTTATACATCATGGGGGCGAGGTTACGCACTTGACGAATAGCAAAATATTACTATTGTGGCCTTAGCTAGAACAGGAATTTCGCTTTTCCTAAAAGATGAGCATCAGAGATGAGCGGATACGAGATTTTCATACGAGATCACCCAGATAACGGTGCGGATAACGGATGGGCCAAAAATGACCGGATAATGGATACCGGATAACGAATAACGGAAAAGTGATCTAGATGCTATTAGATTGTCGCGGAAGTTTCCCGCCATTCCCAGGTTTTCCTTTCAAAATAATTTTTCTTCTCTAACACAAGTGAAAATTACGCAGTATTCGTACTACCATTATTCACAGAAACTCCTGTGGAAACAGTAGGTTTGTTGGCAGCAGCTTCCGATGAACGGTTCCCTTGTTCCCGTCAACCACTGAGCTCTGCATTTTGAGGAGGCAATTTCCGTTTTACCGGTAAAATCCAAGGTTACTGGCATCCAAGTCACCCAAATTTCTTTGCATGGTTTACCTAAGAGACCTACTTCTCGTCACTCGTAACCAAGTCTGCGAGCCAAGCAAAACTCCGTTCAGAACCCAAAACGTTCAAGCACGCACCCACCGCATTTGAAGCTAAAGGTCACTCAGATCATGAGGTACCCATACATCCTATTTCCCTGTCTCTGCGAGAAGATGCAAATAAACAACTGCTGTATTGAAATGACGCTGGAGTTCCTCTACCAGCTCATAGTTGTTACGACGCGGATTGTATTCAATCAGCTCCAGGAGGCGCTTGTCATCCACTTCAACTGATCAACAAAATCCTATTTCATCTCACAAGGGAAGTGCACGGGGCTAACCTAGGTTGTTCAAACGAAACATCCATTTTTGAGAGCGTTGTCTAAGGTGATGTTAACATATGTATATCATTTTTGCCCAATGGTCCTGAGGTGCTCAAGAGAGCGAATCAGAGAGTTCCCGGCGCCATTTATCTTTCACGCACGAAAGATCTCGAAAAAAAATTTTGACTGAAACCTTGCATACGCGGGTTCTTTGAGGTGCTGAACACGAATATCCCATCCATTTTGCTCCGCAGCTCCATTTTTGGTGGGTTACGGTAGGTGCACGATAGTATGCGGTAGTGCACCTACCATAACGCTATAAAATGGCGTTACGGTACAAAATGGGCAGGATATTCGAGTTCAGCACCTCAAATAACCCTATTGTGCATGGTTTCAGTAAATAAAATTTTTCGAACAGTTTGGGTGCATGAAGGTTGAATAGTGCCGATTTTTCTACTGCACTGTCATAGGAGACCTGGCTTGGATTCATGGAACTTCGACCACGCAATCCAACCGTGATTGCCGTGATTAGCTGTCCTATGGACTATCGAACGTTTGCAGACGCATTTTTGAAAAACCTGGTTTCGTCTGGTTCTGCGTTTATGAGTCCTAGCTGCAAGCATGGTAGCCGCGTCGAGGTGGCCGAGTGGATAACGCATCGGACGCAATTTCTGCAGTAGTTCTTGCAGTGGTGCACGTATCTGATGTGTTCTAATCATAAAAAATACTTGAAACAAGTCGAAAGGCTTCAAAGGCTAAGTTTGAGTTTCTTACAGAATATCAATCCTCCCTTAGCATGCATGGGTTCAATGTCAGACCCATCGCCCCGCCCACTTTTTAAGTTGGGGGAGCATGTATTGACGTTCTGCTATAGCAGAACGTGCTGCTCATACCCCCCGACGTGCTGCTGTCCGCCGGGACCGTGATAACACGTGTATATGTAATTAATCAACAGCTTCATTTTCCCTCACCTTCATTTTCATCTTAACTTTCTTGGAGAGGCAGTGAGTGTTCACGAGTTCTCATAATAGGGCAACTAGGCAATTTAAAGGCAATGTGTCACCTCATCAGGGTATGAGGATATCAAGAGAATCCGGCCCTTGTCGACGCACTGATTCCAACGACATGCTTGAAATAAGGAAAAATGGAGTGAAATGGAGAGTGAAGGGGGGCATTTGGTATAAGTCGATAACATGACCTGTGCTGCACGTTCAGACTTGTTTGCATTTCAGATGACTACTGGGGCCGTATCGAAGAAAGTTGGGAATATGGGTTAAATGGGATAAACTGGCAAAAATGGGGGTGGCCGCTTTTTCCTGCGATCCAAGAAGATCCGTTTCACACACACACACACACACACACACACACACACACACACACACACACACACACACACACACACACACACACACACACACACACACACACACACACACACACACACACACACACACACACACACACACACACACACACACACACACACACACACACACACACACACACACACACACACACACACACACACACACACACACACACACACACACACACACACACACACACACACACACACACACACTAAGTCATGATCTTAGACCTTCTCACCATGTTGATCTCGGTTATGTTCATCAACAGGCTCAAAAGCGACGAAAGCCCCATTTTTGAAGGGTTCAAAGTGGCTTCATTTTTGGAGCTCGGAGATGGATCGCTCCAAAAGATCGCTGTGCTGGCTCGCTGCCATGGCAGCAGCGTTCGTCAACGAGTCTCGGCGTGTTCAATCGGTAAGATCAACAGCCTCACACGTCAACTCGGGTCAAAACTGTCACGGACCCCTCCCGGAAAAAGGAGTTTTACCTATACCGCTGGATTCAGACTGTCGATGAGATGGAGAATCTACCATTACCTCAACCAGGAATGTGAGGTGGGTCGTTTAGTAAGGTCATTAGTAGTCTGACATTGAACCCGTACATGCTAAGGGAAGATTGATATTCTGTAAGAAACTCAAACTTAGCCTGTAATGCAGTCTCGTTTGGAATGTCAGTGTAAAGAGAAGTTACATCGAAAGACTCTAGGATGGACTCCTGTTCAAGCCGAGTGTTTCGTAATTGCTCTAAGAATTCGAAAGATGCGCGGGGACATATTTTAGCAGTGGGGCAGGAATAATGTTGAGCAACCATGAAATCCTATCTGTTGGGCCACCCCTTCCACTAATTATCAGTCTGACGTTGTAATCGTGCGGATCACTTGAGATGAGTTGTATGGTCTTCATAACTTAAGTCCTCGGAGAAAATTGTTTGATGTTTGTTCTGTGTTCAAGATAGTTTCCAACATGTACAAAATTCGATTAACAAATTTTTACAAACTTTTGCCATCCAAGACAAGAGGACTTCCCTTCAAGATTTCATATCCGAAACCAAAAAGATCAATAAGAGAGCAATCAGTGTATTTTTTTCATAATCAGCTGTAATTTTCTCGAATAGTTTGTGTTGCATCGTGACGTAACCTTATCTCACGACCGTCGTATATAGTCGTAATAAATCTATCTATTTATCTAAATTGGCCTCCAAAGTAAGGTTTGACCATTTCGGGCAAAATGAATTTGGGGGCACTTAGTATAATTCAATAATATGGCCTGTCCTACACGTTCAGACTTATTAGCTGACACGTCCAGAACGCTCTGACTCGTTAGCTCTCTTAACGTACAGAGGCCGTATCCAAGAACATACATCCGAAATGAGATGCATAGAGAAGTGTGACCGCGTCATGGCGACTTTTCCAATCCTGTGATCCTAGAATGATTTATCTACTCTGAACTTTCTTTCCACGGTGGACCCACCGTTATCCCATGGTGGACCCCCAACGGACGGTTGGTCCACCGTTATCCCCTAGTTATCCCACTATTAAAGGATCCATTGCCACTTATCCCACCGTTAGCCCATCATTGCAATCAATCCCACAGTGAGCCCACCATTTTCCCACGGTGGCCCCTTCAAACTCGTCCGTCTCACGGTGGAACCTCCAATTACCCACCCTTTTCCCACTGTTAGCGCACCATCCCTCCATACCTATAGAGCCATCGTTTGCCCACTGTTGTCCTCACCCATCCCATTTCCCTATTGTTCCCTCCATTTGTCCACTAATGACCGACATTTTGCCCACGTTTAGCTGTGTGTTGAAACAGTTACTGCGTTACTGTTGAAACACCAAAAAAATGTTTTTCGGTCAAATCTTCTTGAATCGCAGGAAAAAGCGGCCACGCCCATTTTTGCCGGTTTATCCCATTTAACCCATATTCCCAACTTTCTTCGATACGGCCCCAGTAGTCATCTGAAATGCAAACAAGTCTGAACGTGCAGCACAGGTCATGTTATCGACTTATACCAAATGCCCCCCTCCCATCTCCATTTCACTCCATTTTTTCCTTATTTCAAGCATGTCGTTGGAATCAGTGCGTCGGGAGGGACCGGATTCTTTTGATATCCTCATACCCTGATGAGGTGACACATTGCCTTTAAATTGCCTAGTTGCCCTATTATGAGAACTCGTGAACGCTCACTGCCTCTCCAAGAAAGTTAAGATGAAAATGAAGGTGAGGAAAAATGAAGCTGTTGATTAATTACATATACACGTGTTATCACGGTCCCGGCGGACAGCAGCACGTCTGGAGAATTCCGGCGGACAGCAGCACGTCGGGGGGTATGAGCAGCACGTTCTGTTATCGCAGAACGTCAATACATGCTCCCCCAACTCAAAAAGTAGGTGGGGCGATGGGGTTCGACCTGCTGTTTGACGGCACAATTGTCTGAGTAACGCCGATAATAATCACAGCGAAGAAACAACATAATTACACAAATAACATAACTGGAACTATCATAAACATAAGTGTCACGCACACACTAAGATCACCACATAATTGCCAGAGATCTGCACACTGTAGCACATAAAATACCGAGAAAACAACAATACGGAACAGAGTGAAATAATACCATAGCAAAAAATCACACAAGAGCAAAAACAGTCACTCAGTGAAACGTCGGGGAAGTTGAAGATTGATCATATCCACTGAAGATCGAGGTACTTGAAGATCGTCAACAATACATCCACTCTTTTCTGAAAATAGAAACTATCAATCCGGCTCAATAGAAAAGTGGTTGAGTCAAACCATTATTGAATACCAGTCTGGCCGTCCGGCTGACGCCGGACTTCCAGACCTCTACTGATGCTCGCTTCGCTCGCATACTCCGCATACGATGCAGAAAAAAAGGTGGACAGATTTAGTAGATCCTGTGTATCCTCTCGAGTAAGCCCATCGACCTTTGGAAAGTTCTCGATCGCGTGAGCGGTAGCCTTCCTCCACGTCAGAGAAGTAATTTCTTTTGATTGGCCCCAGTGGCCGTTGTTAATTGGACGTAGCCGATTCAGTGAAAATGCTCTCTTGAAATAATCTATCTTTAGCAGGTTGTTGTGGTAACTCAAGTGATAAGGATCTGCCCATGTATAAAAACAGAGTGAAGGGTGGGGTCGATTCAGATGCAAATGGACTGGAATGAGGAGGGGATACGGATTTGAATAACGTGCACCTAGGTCACATAGGTAGAAGGAGTAGCCGGAACGGGTGCCACAGCGCCATTCATGAAGAAATTTACTTAGGCAGTGACGAACTTCCTTTTCTGGACGCGGGCGCCTTTATCACAACGCTGGACCGTCATGCGTTTCCCCACCTTTGGGCGCCGGAGCACCCTCATCAAAATGGTGGACCCGTCTCCACCACTTTTGGGCGCCGGCACACCCTTATCACACCGTTGGACCCGACTCCCCCATTTTTGAGTGCCGGCGGAGCCTTATCACAGCGTTGGACCCGTCCAACCACTTTTCGGCGCCGGCGCACCCTTATCACAGTGGTGGACCCATCTCCCCCCCCCCCTTCTGGGGGCCGGCGCACCCTTATCACAGCTGTCGACCCGTCTCCCCCACTTTTGGGCGCCGGCGCACCCTCATCACACCGTTGGACCCGACTCCCCCACTTTTGGGCGCCACCTAGGCCTTATCACAGCGTTGGACCCGTTCAACCACTTTTGGGCGCCGGCGCACCCTTATCGGAGAGTGGACCCCTCCCCCCACTTTTGGCCGCTGGCGCAGCCCTTCTGTATTGACTTCATTGACGGACCCGTTGCACATTGTCCAACCTTCTCCTCGATCTCATCCCAACCCCACTCAACCATACCACACCAATTCCTAGGCTTTATATGACCTCACAATCACGATCACTAACCAATTGTAGAATTTCGTAACGGTCTGACACACATACATACAGACAGATATGAAACCGACTAAGCCCGCTATTATAAGTCACCAGTCTGGCCGTCCGGCTGACGCCGGACTTCCAGACTTTTCCTGATGCTCGCTTCGCTCGCATGACTTCATCCCTTCTTCATTCAAATAAAGTCACAGCTATTCCACATTTTGCTATAATGTGTCCCACACGCTTTCCATTGCTTTTTCTCATGTAAAAATGCACTTATCAAAGAGGATTAACCTTCTCGAAGCAATTTTATCATTTGCTCAACTGAAATAGCTTTTTGTAACTATATATAACCGGTTCAACCTGGATTGACCGCAGAAAATGGTCCATCATTCTTTGTTTGTTATAACTGGTCAAGTGATAAGAGTCAGTTAGAACATATAAAAGTGGAGGGCGCGGTGTGTTCATAAACAAATGAGAAGAGAAGAACGCGGCGGAGGACGTAAGGAGGAAAAACTCACACGGATGGCATACTAATCCGCGCAGTGGTCTGACATCTAGTTTTTTTTTTTACGATTGATGTTAGACGCCATCGAATCTATTCAACAAATATGGACCTAACTCATGACGTTTCCCTGAGTAGTGGACACCGGCGCACCCCTCCTGCATCGGTAGCTACATTTTCAGGCGCTCCTTCACTTTTGAGCGCCTGTGCACCCTTATCACCGAAGTGGGCCCGTCTCCCCCCACTTTGTGCGCCGGCGCACCCTCATCACAGCAATGGACCCGTCTCCCCCCACTTTGGGCGCCGGTGCACCCTTATCACAGCCGTGGACCCGTCTGCCCCCACTTTGGGCGCCGGTGCACCCTTATCACAGCAGTGGACCCGTCTCCCCCCACTTTGGGCGCCGACGCACCCTTATCACAGCAGTGGTCCCGTCTTCCCCCACTTTGGGCGCCGGTGCACCCTCATCACCGAAGTGGACTCGTCTCCCCCCACTTTGGGCGCCGACGCACCCTTATCACAGCAGTGGACCCGTCTTCCCCCACTTTGGGCGCCGGTGCACCCTCATCACCGAAGTGGACTCGTCTCCCCCCACTTTGGGCGCCGGCGCACCCTTATCACAGCAGTGGACGCGTCTCCCCCCACCTTGGGCGCCGGCGCACCCTTATCATAGCAGTGGACCCGTCTTCCCCCACTTTGGGCGCCGGTGTACCCTTATCACCGGAGTGGACCCGTCTCCCCCCACTTTGGGCGCCGACGCACCCCTATCACAGCCGCGGACCCGTCTCCCCCACTTTGGGCGCCAGTGCACCTTTATCACCGGAGTGGACCCGTCTCCCCCACTTTGGGCGCCGACGCACCCTTATCACAGCCGTGGACCCGCCTCCCCCCACTTTGGGCGCCGGTGCACCCTTATCACAGCAGTGGACCCGTCTCCCCCCACTTTGGGCGCCGACGCACTCTTATCACAGCCGTGGACCCGTCTCCCCCACTTTGGGCGCCGACGCACCCTTATCACAGCAGTGGTCCCGTCTTCCCCCACTTTGGGCGCCGGTGCACCCTCATCACCGAAGTGGACTCGTCTCCCCCCACTTTGGGCGCCGACGCACCCTTATCACAGCAGTGGACCCGTCTCCCCCCACTTTGGGCGCCGGCGCACCCTTATCACAGCAGTGGACCCGTCTCCCCCCACTTTGGGCGCCGGCGCCGTTATCACAGCAGTGGACCCGTCTCCCCCCACTTTGGGCGCCGGTGCACCCTTATCACAGCAGTGGACCCGTCTCCCCCCACTTTGGGCGCCGGCGCACCCTATCACAGCCGCGGACCCGTCTCCCCCACTTTGGGCGCCAGTGCACCTTTATCACCGGAGTGGACCCGTCTCCCCCACTTTGGGCGCCGGTGCACCCTTATCACCGGACTGGACCCGTCTCCCCCACTTTGGGCGCCGATGCACCCTTATCACAGCAGTGGACCCGTCTCCCCCACTTTGGGCGCCGGCGCACCCTTATCACAGCAGTGGACCCCTCTCCCCCACTTTGGGCGCCGGCGCCCCCTTATCACAGCAGTGGACCCGTCTCCCCCCACTTTGGGCGCCGGCGCACCCTTCATGTAACGGTGGAGTGGTCGGCATCACTGTAAGCCACGCCCTCGAATTTCGTTCTACACACACACAAACACACACACACACACACACACACACACACACACACACACACACACACACACACACACACGTGACACACAAAGTAAGCCCGTTATTATAAGTCATGATGATTATTGAATATCTTCTGAAAGCAAGTTGTGCAAATAGTTCATAGATTCGGCTGCTCCATTAGTGAATGAATTTTAACCATTCACTAATAGTAGGTATCGAAAAAGCAGTAAGTGCATTCGGACTATCCATTCACTCGACTTTGGAAACTATTGACTTTCGAATTCAATACTTAGTACTGGATTCAAATAGATATGACGACCGATGGATGTGATGACCTTTTGCGGCAGCATAATTTTCCATGGTTTCATCATTTTTCATCCTTAGTGTCTTGTAAATTACCTAAGGCGCTCCGACGTATCCTCAGGAAAAGTGCTTGCGGGCTTGAAGAATGGCTGCTAATCTAGGTAAACTGCATAAACAGAAGCGATGTGAAAGGACCCATGCAATATGTGCAGTATGCACGTCGGATGGTTAAGGTTCTTGTCCTTCGAATTGCTCGAAGGTTCTGGATGTAAAATACCTTTCAATAAAAAATACCTTGCAATGTAATCATGTCCTTCTTTCCTCCTCATCGTCTTCATGGGAAAGTGCACTGCGACTAAAACAAGTACGAATGTCAATTAAAAAAGCATGAAGTTGCAGTTCTGTAGAATAACGGTAACTGGTTTGATATTACTCGAACTTACATTGTCAAATGCAGTGACATGAATACCTTTTGTTCTTTGGTTGTCAAACTGCAGCCGTGACTTTAGCACAAACTTGCACATATACTGCAAAAGGCTTTTTTCACTAATAAGTAAGCGAAGAAGAAAACAACGAAGGTACCAAAAAAAGACCAGCAGCGAGAAAGTAAAAATAGCAATGAAGATCGAAGATGAGGGCAAAACTACTTATGTTGAATGGAGCAATGGTCCGATTCGAACGCAGCGTCTGTTTTCGTTGTGCATTACTTTGTGTGTTGGCTGTTCCACGCACTGTTACACAACTTTTAAGGTACGCGGGTCGCACGGAAAAACATCAAGGTATCTCGCACTGCGCTTAGTCACGCCCACAAATCAAGGCACGCGGCTCACACGCTCGGCGGTTAAGAAACGCGGCCGCACGCTGTTATTGACTGAGTACCTGCGCTTACATTCAAAGTATGCCCTCTCGCGAAGTTTCCGAACTTATAAGCCGAAAGACGTCTTACACCAAAAAAGTGTAGGCAAACTATTTCGAAGCTAGAACTACTTGGGATACTTATGGCTACTCGACTAGCAAACACGATCATCAGCACATCTCAACATAACATCAGCGACATGTTCATAGTGTCAGACAGCGAGATTGCTCTTTACTGGATTAGATCCTCCAAAAAAAACTGCTAGTATTTGTGAAAAATCAGCGATAAAAAATCCTAACGCTGAAAGAGCAAATGGAGGCTAATGGAACTAAAGTTAATTTCTATCATGTTACAAAAGACCACAATCTAGCTGACGCTGGCACGAGAGGCCTGATAGCAGAGCAAATCAATACCCATGAATGGGTCAGGGGACCCCTAGGCTAGAAGAAAACCCAGCAACTTGGCCTATGAAATCAATTGATGCCACTCATGGAGAAACGGAAGAGGACGAAATTGTAGTAGTATCAAATGTCCAAACACCTTACCAGACTAAGAAGAAAGAAAGCCTCGTCGATCTGACTAGATTCTCAAAAATGGATAAAGTTTTACAAGTAGTAGCAAGAGTAGGAAAATCAGTCCACATCTGGGCTCAGAAAACGAATGCTACCAGAAGTTTACACATGAAACTTATCGAATTCGATTCTACTATAGAGATTTCTGCTTCCGATATTTCATTAGCAGAAAGTCTTCTCATAATTCAAAAGCATAGAAACGTCGACGTCGACGCACTGCAAAAGCGGTTTCGTGAGAAACATGTCATAAGAGATGAACATGGAATAATTCGGCACAAATCACGTCTCCAAAGTGCAGCTATTCCATTCGACACTATCCGCCTATCTTTATACCACATGACTCGGAACTATCTAGACTAATAATGCAGAAGACTCATATTGAAAATGGACACTGTGGAATGGATCATACATTGTCGCTCGTTAGACAACGATTCTGGATCCCCGTCCGTCATACGTCTTCAAGAGGTATATTAAACAATGTGTGACGTGCAAGAGGTACCAAGGTCTGCCATTCGGGGTGCCAATCATGCCACCGTTACCTAAGGATAGAGTTGCTGTAACGAGGCCGTTCGAAAACACTGGCTGTGACTTCATGGGACCGTTCATGTCCAAGACACAGGAGAAGATGTATGTTTGCTTATACACCTGCCTAACTACTCGAGCAATACACCTCGAAGTGACCGAAAATCTGACTACCGGAGCTTTTCTCAACACCTTCGTAAGGTTCATCTCACGCCAAGGTACTCCAAAAAATCATGCGTTCCGATTGCGGGTCCAATTTCAAACTTGGAGAAGCAATAATAGAAAAAATGTTTGAGAAGGATAGTGTTGCTGGCAGTTCCCTGATGTCCTATTGTGCAGCAGAACGAATCACATGGTTATTTAACCCTCCAGGATCACCATGGATGGGTGGTGCCTGAGAAAGACTAGTCGGAATAGTCAAAAAGGCATTCAATAAGTCAATAGGCCGAAAACGACTTAATTTTGCCGAAATGTGCACCGTCACTACACACATTGAAGCGATCGTCAACACAAGAGCGCTCACAAAGCTAAACTCAAGTGATATCACGGAAATCCCACTACGACCAGCAGATTTCTTGAGAGGAAACCCAAGTTTCTCCTTACCTAACGAAGAAATCGTAGCTACTCCGGAATACGATCCTGATCTTATCCAGACGGAAAAACAGGCAATAGAGGCCTTCAAGTTCTCAGAAGCAGCCGCAAATAAATTCTGGGGGAAAAGAAATACCGATTACCTAACTCCCCTGCGGGAGCAGCAAAGAATCCATCTCAAACAGCGGAGACATCTACCAAAGGCGCCCCCGATGATTGGTGAAATCGTCCTTATCGAACAAGAGTTAATCCCAAGAGGCTGTTGGATGTACGGCAAGATCCCGGACATAATCGTTAGTAACGATGGCCTAGTCAGCTCAGCAGAAATCCTACTTCCAAGCCACAAAATCATTCAACGCCCACTCAGCAAAATCATTCCTCTCGAAATCCGAAGTTTGCCGGAGGAACATACAGTCCTTGTCGAAATATAGACGGATTCCGTGACTGCGGAAACGCGGTGGGACCCGAACGATGGATGCGGAGAGAGTATGTTCTAAGTGAGAGGGTGCAGTAGGTCCCAACGCGATTCTGCGGCCGCGACGATATGAAAGCGCACGCGCAATCCGTCTATCTTTTCGACAAGGACTGTACAGGGTGCGTCAGAATTATTGACGCACCTAAAATGAGTCTGTAGAAAAGAGAAGATGCAAAAACATTCCAAAAAAGCATATGCAGAATAAAGCCAATGTCTCGCTGATCCGAATAAACGCACTCTTTTTCACATCAAGCTCCTTCCTTGCTGAAGCACTCACCGAGACGACGAGAGATCGCACAGCCTCTGCGCCGCAACTAACCCAGGTCTACCTTGTCCCAGATCTTGAATAGATAAGCCTTTGGGAGCATGATGTTTCTACGGATGATAGCGCAGCTCTTGCTTTCTAAGATATCTATATGGGGTCATACGTGGACTGGAACTCGGTTCACAAGGAAGCCTATTCTCTGCCAAATTGAACTCCCTCAACTAGATTTTTGAAACTGGGCCCGTACTACTTTTGTCTCTTGCACAACAGCCAAGCCCTGCCAAAGTACCTATGCATTCACCTTGTGATGAGAACTAAGATAAGCTAGAAAATGTGCCCTTAGAAGATTGCTTGAATGAGAAACAAGAAAAGGAAAAAATTTTCTATAGTGAAACATAGATGCCTTTCATTGGTGGGAACACGACAAGACTTGCGAACATGGATATGCTTTCATGTGATACTTGGAGAGGAAGGCCTGCCCCACTTCCCATGGGAGTATCTTTTTCCTAAAGCTTAACCTCTTTATAATATAGAAGATTAATGAGCGAACTTCAGTTGCGGCGCATCGGGGATATTCTCTACTGACTTCTTCGTGGCTGCTTTTACAAGGAGAGGGAGCTTTTCGAATAGGAGTGGATTTTTTTGTATTCGCTAAGACATGATCTTTATTTTGGTTATGCATATGTAGTGGTTTTCGGGATGTTGTCCTTTTTACAGCATAGCTTTAGTGCGTCAATAATTATGACGCACCCTGTATATCCCCAAATCGAGATTCCGCAACTACAACGGTTGAGAAAGTAAGAAGACAGCCGGAGCGTATTGCAAAAACCAGAGCATACGTGGTCATCAAGGATTATGAACAAAGATTAGAGAATCCAAGAGGAAGTGGAAGTCTATTCTTCGCGTTTATGTTCATGGCAGTGATGGCGTTAATTTCTCCAGCAACAGCTCAAAATAATTTGTCGAGTATTACCTGCTATGAGGGAAAGATCAAAATAGTCCCCCCAAATGGAAGCTTCAATCTACGCTTCGATAATGGCTGTCGATTATGTCCCCAAATTGGTAAAAACCTCTCATTTACGTTACCTATCTCTCCACAGAACGACCAAGTGAGCGTCCGCTTAATTGCTTCAGAAGAAGACAGAACCGATGAACTAATTCTAAGATGTGATCGTCCAAAGTTTTGTAATCATTAGTACTTGTTGTCCAAGAGTCTTCTCGGAAATCCTCATTGTTCGCCAATGGGTGCAATCATAAGTGTGACCGCGATAGCCTACGTAATGCTAGTCATCCTAATTGGATCGACCTATGCGATTCTTACAATCGAAAGTAAACTCAGGCCTAAGGCCACAGAAGATGAACGAAGTGAGCCCAAATCGAAACGCCGGCCTTCGCGCTTTCGTTCCTGCCCCATTACCTGGATACGTCCTCGCCGGAGTTTGCTTGCGAATGATGCTGTAAGCCCAACAATGCGCTCATTACTCACTTCACTCCTTGCACTCACTCTCTATTGTACAGTACATAATAAATATCCATTGAACCACCGCGTTTATCGCACATATGGACAACAAAAGTCCAAGAGTCTCAGCGCACGACGATTTTGAAGCGCACTGCTCCAAAATCTAATAGCGTCTTCTGCGAGGTAGATGAAAACCGCGACTCTCATCACAGCGGTAGATGTTCACGGTATCCCGATCCAGTCTCTCGCACGGCGTAAGCCACGAGACTGGGACTATGTCTCCGCTGCCTGAAGGGATTGCATAGGGAAGAATGTGATGTAAAGTGCGGCAATTGTGGCCAAGGCCACAATGTGCTGCTCTGTCATCATAGGAGACCCCAGCAGCCTCCCCAAAAGCGGCCGAGATTCTGAAGTGACAATCGTCTACGACCCGCCATTCGTCTGTTATTCAACCATCTGCCACCTACTATTCGACTCGTCCCCCTCCGCCGCACACCTTCCTTTCGCCTCGTCTGCCGATTCCCCAATCCACCAAGCCGCACCGCCAACGACAACCGCCTCGCCGACAACGCCACGAAAGTGCCGAGTCAAACCGAACGACATCAACTGCCGAACAATGCCAAACGCCGACGACTTTTGATATGATTTGTTGTGATACACTGTGTGCTTGTATTGTAACAGGTATCGCCTCTTGCCTGACCAGATTGCAGGATATTAGTGGGTGCGAGAGACGATGGGTGGAAACCCTGCTGAACAGACCTTTTTCGGTGGTTCAGTTTAGTGAGAAAGGATGAGAGTTGTGCGGGAGAGTACACGACTTTAGGTATAATAGGTTTATCTGGCGAAAACCGTAACAACGGAACTATGCCCGCACTGAGGAGAAACTGTAGTAGAATCTAGGGCAGGCCCCGCCCACCATTAGGATCATCGACACGTCGATGATACAGGTGTTAGCAGGGAATTTTTGTAGTCGCACCCATATTTTTCTACAGTGCGAAGAAATTCAGAGCTGAAGCTTATGCCAGGTGGATGTGCCCCTAACTTCCTCCCATAAAGTCGAAAATTGCGCAATTTCTAGGTCAAAACGGTTTTTCTCCGTAATAGCATGCGAGTTGCACCCTGCCGCATGTACGCAACACAATTATGAGGAGACCCGCGGTTGGAGGTGTGTTTCAAGCTTCGAGGCAAAGAAATCTGTGTCATGGAGTGGTTTGCACTCAAAGTTGGGATCTAGTGGCTCATCCAAGAGATTTTTGGTGGTTCCCTAGGGCTTTGTGGGATGCCACACCGTGAGGGACCATGTTATCTGATTTTTGCAGGGACGTCTGGTGTGATGCCTGGCTAAGCGAGCTCCCCCCCCCTGGTGTTGCCTGGTCAGTTTCCGGGTGTTGCCTGACCAGTTTCCGGGGGGTGGTGAGCGTTCGGTGTGATCCAATTCGTCTTCAACCTCGCTCGCACCTTTAACGCAGTTGTCGCTCGCAGCTGAGCTGGCCGCATCCTCTAGGAACTCCCCTCGCCGCTACCGTCGCGCGCGCGATGTCGCGTTTCTTGAGCGACACGTACGCTGACAGCAACGCGCAGCAGACCTTTTCAGGAATCCGTGGAGAGTCGAGGCTTGGCAGAGTTCCAGTAGAATGTATACAGGGTGTTTTTCCGGGAGTAAAGATCGGTGCAATTGCGGACCCAGTACAATGGCTACGTGCGAATTGCTGGAACCTCCGCTTTCACATAGTCTTTCAACTGAGAATTTGATCTATTGGAATGGATCAGATCGCGCGCGATGTTTACTCGAAGATAAATGCCCTGTAAGATGATGAATCTTATACATTACGAAGCATTTAAAATTGAATGAAGATGTAATTTCAGTTTTGGAGAAAAACGATGGTTTAGAAGAACAAAGTATTAATTCGGGGGTTATTCGACAAGATGAGTACGAAATTTCTTTTCATAATGTCTATTTTTTAGTGTCTATTTTGTGTCATAACGCGCCACTTTAGTGATGTTTCAACAAATATACGGTAGGTACTGAACTTTTCTGAATCTTCTCAAAATTTGCAAACAGAAGCTATTCTTCGTTCTGATAACGAGTCCAATATATATTTTACTAGCTGCCGTACCCGACTTCGCTCGGGTGTTTTCATACCTCGGGTATCTCACACTGCTGAGAGCAGTTACTAGCACCGATAAATTTATTAAAATGCCCATAATTTTGGTGGTCAGTATATTAGCGAAGCTCGAGTAACCCCTTCCCACCGACCTGTAGGCGAAAAGTCAGTGAACTTATTTCAGTGGCATTTAATTGATGTATTCGCACGGAATAATTGTCATATTCATATTCATCGTATCGAGGAACTCCAGGAGATATGTCTTCACTGCTCCATTGGGCAGAAGAGCCAAAAATGAATAAGATCTATAAATCCATATTTCGTGCAAAATGGTTGTCATATTCGTATTCAGCGTATTGAGGAGCCCCAGAAGACATGTTTATCGATTAACTGATTTTATTGATTTTTCTCTATTCTTCATCATGCGATGATAAAGATATGTCTCCTGGGTTATCCCAATACGCTGAACACGAATATGACAACCATTTTGCGCCAAATGATCGATTTATTGATTTCATTGATTTTTCGGCATTCTTGCACACGGGTTGGTGAAAACGTGCATTCTGTGATTTTCTGAAATGCTGAACGTGGGTATGGCAAACATTCTAGAAGAATTTATTCACCACTCAAGCAAGTTCACCCCATTTTTTGAGGGAGGGGGAAGGGTGAAGAAGGGTCACTTAAGCTGATCACCAAATGATGAACATTTTAAAAGGATTTTTGATTCAACAAGTGTTAACATCAGGTTCAAACTGCTGGGAGAAATTGAACACCCGAGCGAAGCCGGGTACGGCAGCTAGTAAGAATATAATATTCGAGAAAACACCAATTCCAGAACGAAACACGTGGAATGACCTGGTATTTCTAATGCATATTCATGAAGAATCTAGATTACTACATGAAAAATTTCGCAAGGGAACATTCCTACGATTTCTTTTTCTTTTTTCGCTGTAGGTAGTTTCGTTTTGCAACGCTTTAACGCTTTTGAAATTTTGAGTGGTGATAGATCAAAATATTTTTCCATCTAATGCTTATAAATACAGATCCAAGTCGATCGTTTCAAGAAAGAAGGTGCACCCGTCTATCCCTCAATTGACAAATAATCATGACTTATAATAACGGGCTTACTTCGTCGTGTCACGTGTGTGTGTGTGTGTGTGTGTGTGTGTGTGTGTGTGTGTGTGTGTGTGTGTGTGTGTGTGTGTGTGTGTGTGTGTGTGTGTGTGTGTGTGTGTGTGTGTGTGTGTGTGTGTGTGTGTGTGAAACGAAATTCCCTTATTGGTCAGTGATGGTGATTGCGAGGTCAACAAGATGATAGGGACGGGTATGGTGAGGTTCAAAGTATGAAGAGAAGCTCTAAAGGATGGGGAAGTGGAGAGCGGTGAGTGCACCGCGGTGTGGAGGGTGCGCTGGCGTCCAAAAATGGGAAAATGCCTGGAGTCGGGTCCAACGGAGTGGCAAGGGTGCGCCGGCGTCCACAAGTAACAGGAATTCGCTAGGCGGGTCTATTCCTGCATGAGGGGTACGCTTATCCCGTATCGGCGGACCCTCATACCTAAATCACCTATGTAGATGTACATTGTTTCCTTTCGTATCCGTGTTCTCTTCCCATTCCATTTGTGTCTGAATGAACCATTCCTTCCCTTCCGTTTATATACACTGGTGGACCTTTATCATTTGAATTACCACAACAACCAGTTGAGCCCAAATTATTTCAAGATAACATTTGCCCTGAATTGGTTACACTCAGTCCTTCACAGCCACTAACTTCGCTCATATGGAAGAGCATAACTTTTTCCATGTTCGACTGTCCTTGAATCTTGGCATATTGTTTGTGCTTTCGGAATACAGTAGGATTCTTTTGAGCTGTTAGCCAAGATGGTTATCGATCTTTATTGAGGCTAACGTTTCGGCGATGTCGCCTTCGTCAGAGCCTGGAAAGTCAAAGACTTAAGTGATTTACCCTCTCAAACGCCTCATCCCTCTACAGGACATCCTTCATCCAGCCGTACACTCAAAAACAGTACAATGATCACAGATAAGGTAGAGCTCACCTTAGTTGCGGACACGGTGGTAGAATAGCGGACCACTAGTACCAAACCTGTGCTCCTAAGGATTTATAAGGTGCCTTAACAACCCGCCCACGTAGATCAAAACCCGCAGAGGTTTTGATACAGAGCGAGCTCGTTTGTGATGGCGATGCACTCATCTTTTCTATTCATTTTTGGGTTTTTGGCCGTGATCCAAAACGCTTCTAGAGTCCTGCGTGCTATGATTTCGGGCTCACGTGACAAGATCGTGACTCCAATCTGGATTTCAGCGTTTTCATGGCACAGCCTGCGATGAATACCCAAAGGAGTGGACGATTTTGATTTGCAAAGTCCATCCAGATGTTCCTTTATCCTAATGCAAAGCGGCCGCCCCGTTTCCCCTATGTATTCGTCCCCGCACGCCTGGCAAGTGATGAGATAAATTGTTCCAGAGATCATACCGTCACCATCCCTACTATGCGGACAAATAACGCATCCAGGGGTTGTGCAGAAGCGATCATACGCCCGATTGCGAACTAAGTGCCGCTTGAGGTTAGGTGGCGGAATGTCCACCACTCTCACATCATCTTGCAAGCCCGCCTGACGTAGGCTCTTCCGTACCGCGTTACTCACTTCATCCGAGATGAAGGGTAGGCAGAAGGGAATCTTTTCGGAATCATCCGTCAGACGGGATCTACGATGGGCGAGACGGGAGGAGCATTCCCTTACAGGGTAACCATTGGATCTAGCAATTACGTGTGCTGTGTTTACGACTCGCTGCGGTCCTGAGCACTGGATGTTAACCTTGTGGCAGTGCGATACATGTTCCCTATGACTGACCGTTTAACCTTGATGGGGTGTGCAGATAGATAGTGGATTAAGATGTTCTTACTGCTAGGCTTACGATACCATCTAGTTCTATACTCCCCATGGGCCAGGTATACCTGAACGTTCAGGAAGGCCAGCCAGTTGTCCCTGGGTTTCTCCCTGGTGAATTTAATTTGAGGGAACTGCTCGTTCAGGAGGTTAAAACAAGTGTCCATCTCTGTCTGAGTCGGACATACAATGCAACAGTCATCTATGTAGCGGCAGTACAACAGAGGTTTGCGCTGTAGTAGGGGTTTCTCCACCTTAGACATGAAAACTATAGCCAAGGTAGGTGCCAACCTTTGCCCCATAGCGAGCCCTCTAATCTGTTTGTAGTACTGTCCAGCCCAACGGAAAATGGAGCAACTTAAGCACTCTGCTATTAGCGTCATAATCTGCCCAATATTAAACCCATACAAGCTTAGGGAGTCTTGATATTCCGTGAGCAGCTCGAAGATAGCCTGCAGCGCGGCATCATTTGGAACGTTAGTGTACAGAGAAGTCACATCGAACGACTCTATGACACACTCTCGCCCGAAACGTGCGCTGCGTAACTGCTCAAGGAACATGTTGGTATTTGAGAGGTGAGCCGGAACATGCTTTAGTAGTTGGACGATAATTGTGTTCAACAACCACGAAATCCTATCCGTAGGGCCACCTATCCCACTGATTATGGGTCTAACCTTGTACTCCTTTGGGTCGCCGGAAGCAAGACCACAATTAGGAGGTTTGTGAGTTTTTATGAGCGTGTAAAGGACGGGACAAACCGGAAGATCGTTCTTGAGGCGCGTAATGATGTTCTTAGGTATTCCCGCAGATCTAGCTGTTTCTACCCAAACCCTGTTTAGCCGGCGGTATTGCTTTCTGAACTCCGCGGCGGATGATGGCACATATGTTCTATCATCCTCTAGATGGCACTTGGTTATTGCCATGTCTAGTTCACGTGACATTACCACAAACTCCCCTCCTTTGTCGCTGGTGGAGATCTTGATCTTCCCAGCAGCGCAAAGATCACGTATTCCGCGTAGGCCGCAACGCTGTGCAGGCGAGAGGTTATTAACAGATCGTTTTCCCGCAACCGACGTTGTAAATACACGAAACTTAGTGTCTACCGAGGAGTTTGGGTCCTGAGGCTTGAACATTAAGCTAGGGAAGGGAATTGCAGGCAGATTTGTTGTTGCTGCGGTGAGTTGATCCCGTGCGCGCCCCTCCTCTTTTGTTCGCAATCGCAGGCGCTCATGAACAAATTGGAGGCTGCCAACAATCTTGCGTGTGACCCGTGGTCCTATTGATTGAGATGGCGAGAAACTAGGACCAAGATCCAAAACTGAGAGCGCATGATCTGAGATGGATACATCACCAACAATTGATACACGTGATGGGCTAGGCACATTGTTGGAGCGAGTATTGGTAGTGCTGTGGCTGCTACTGCTACTAAGGACCTCTCTATCTCTCATCTGTGATTTCTCATACTGTCTCCGGTCTACTAACTTTTTGAACTTGTCCTGCAGTCTAGATTTAGCCTTAGAGCGGATAAGATCACAGATGAACTTTGACTCACCCACGATTCTCCTCCAAAGGTTGGTCGGCACGAATCGTTCACAACACTGTTCTTTGTACATACACTTGCATAGCAACGAGAACATATGATCCTTCTTCGACTTTAACGCTGTGCGTAGTAGGTGTTGTTCGATTTCGTGGATTTTTTGGCTTCCTTCGGGTTGTCCGCATAACTTGTGAAGTCGCTTCTTGGATATGAAGTCCTGCGATTGCGAACAAAAGAGGAGGGGCGCGCACGGGATCAACTCACCGCAGCAACAACAAATCTGCCTGCAATTCCCTTCCCTAGCTTAATGTTCAAGCCTCAGGACCCAAACTCCTCGGTAGACACTAAGTTTCGTGTATTTACAACGTCGGTTGCGGGAAAACGATCTGTTAATAACCTCTCGCCTGCACAGCGTTGCGGCCTACGCGGAATACGTGATCTTTGCGCTGCTGGGAAGATCAAGATCTCCACCAGCGACAAAGGAGGGGAGTTTGTGGTAATGTCACGTGAACTAGACATGGCAATAACCAAGTGCCATCTAGAGGATGATAGAACATATGTGCCATCATCCGCCGCGGAGTTCAGAAAGCAATACCGCCGGCTAAACAGGGTTTGGGTAGAAACAGCTAGATCTGCGGGAATACCTAAGAACATCATTACGCGCCTCAAGAACGATCTTCCGGTTTGTCCCGTCCTTTACACGCTCATAAAAACTCACAAACCTCCTAATTGTGGTCTTGCTTCCGGCGACCCAAAGGAGTACAAGGTTAGACCCATAATCAGTGGGATAGGTGGCCCTACGGATAGGATTTCGTGGTTGTTGAACACAATTATCGTCCAACTACTAAAGCATGTTCCGGCTCACCTCTCAAATACCAACATGTTCCTTGAGCAGTTACGCAGCGCACGTTTCGGGCGAGAGTGTGTCATAGAGTCGTTCGATGTGACTTCTCTGTACACTAACGTTCCAAATGATGCCGCGCTGCAGGCTATCTTCGAGCTGCTCACGGAATATCAAGACTCCCTAAGCTTGTATGGGTTTAATATTGGGCAGATTATGACGCTAATAGCAGAGTGCTTAAGTTGCTCCATTTTCCGTTGGGCTGGACAGTACTACAAACAGATTAGAGGGCTCGCTATGGGGCAAAGGTTGGCACCTACCTTGGCTATAGTTTTCATGTCTAAGGTAGAGAAACCCCTACTACAGCGCAAACCTCTGTTGTACTGCCGCTACATAGATGACTGTTGCATTGTATGTCCGACTCAGACAGAGATGGACACTTGTTTTAACCTCCTGAACGAGCAGTTCCCTCAAATTAAATTCACCAGGGAGAAACCCAGGGACAACTGGCTGGCCTTCCTGAACCTTCAGGTATACCTGGCCCATGGGGAGTATAGAACTAGATGGTATCGTAAGCCTAGCAGTAAGAACATCTTAATCCACTATCTATCTGCACACCCCATCAAGGTTAAACGGTCAGTCATAGGGAACATGTATCGCACTGCCACAAGGTTAACATCCAGTGCTCAGGACCGCAGCGAGTCGGTAAACACAGCACACGTAATTGCTAGATCCAATGGTTACCCTGTAAGGGAATGCTCCTCCCGTCTCGCCCATCGTAGATCCCGTCTGACGGATGATTCCGAAAAGATTCCCTTCTGCCTACCCTTCATCTCGGATGAAGTGAGTAACGCGGTACGGAAGAGCCTACGTCAGGCGGGCTTGCAAGATGATGTGAGAGTGGTGGACATTCCGCCACCTAACCTCAAGCGGCACTTAGTTCGCAATCGGGCGTATGATCGCTTCTGCACAACCCCTGGATGCGTTATTTGTCCGCATAGTAGGGATGGTGACGGTATGATCTCTGGAACAATTTATCTCATCACTTGCCAGGCGTGCGGGGACGAATACATAGGGGAAACGGGGCGGCCGCTTTGCATTAGGATAAAGGAACATCTGGATGGACTTTGCAAATCAAAATCGTCCACTCCTTTGGGTATTCATCGCAGGCTGTGCCATGAAAACGCTGAAATCCAGATTGGAGTCACGATCTTGTCACGTGAGCCCGAAATCATAGCACGCAGGACTCTAGAAGCGTTTTGGATCACGGCCAAAAACCCAAAAATGAATAGAAAAGATGAGTGCATCGCCATCACAAACGAGCTCGCTCTGTATCAAAACCTCTGCGGGTTTTGATCTACGTGGGCGGGTTGTTAAGGCACCTTATAAATCCTTAGGAGCACAGGTTCTCAGGCAATTCTGGCGGCCCGCCCGCGCTTGTTTTGCGGCCGGCCCCACATCGCTCCCGCGGGCGAATTGCAAAACGAGCGCGGAAGGCACGCTAAATGAGCGCGGAAGGCACGCCAAGCGGGCGCGGGCGGGTTCCTAGAACAGCAGCGCGTGGCAGAGTGAGCGCATCATAACGATCCCTCTGAGCACGGAAACAGTATAAAATTATCAAAAACTTCCGAAATTAGAAAAAGCGGACATTTTGCAAAGCCCGCGCATCTTTAGATTGTTGTCGAGCTCACTGAGGATTCGAACCTACCTTCTCATTCTCCAGAGTCCGCTGCTTTACCCACTCGACCATCCTTGCAGATATCCAGAAACCCTTTCAGTTCGCTAATGGCTTCATTCTCAATCACCTCAGCACTCTATCGGTACATATGGATACATAGTGAGTCGATTATGACTCAACGTCCCCGATTTGGGACTACAGCGAACGAATGAGAAGGTTGTGCTGACTAATCTGTTAAGATTAGTTTTTAGATGGGATGAGACTTGAATTACCTATAACTACCAGTAACAGGAGCACTCATGAATCTTGAAGCGTTCAAGGCAATTTATACTAAACACGTGCGTTTGACGCGCTTGCGTCTACATGATGAAAGATAAGCCGAGTCACAGCTGACCGCCTCGTCCCCTGACGCAGCGCAGGTGGGACGCAGGCGTTTTCAGCCTCGCGGCATCCGCGCTTTCTTACCATTGAATATGTGCATGCCGCATTAACCGTTCTCAAGGGAAATAATCCACAAAAGAAGTCATGCACCTGACGAGCGGCTGAGGCACGCACCTAGTATGAATTGCCCTTCTAACACTCTAACCACGAGCCGCTGTATTGACGTAAGACTTCCTTTCATCGCATCAGAGTGGGCATCAAAATCCATTGCATGAGAACCCTTGCCCAGGAAATGCTGAGCCTTTGGATAGATAGATCTCATTGGCGGCGGACGCAGGGGAACGCCACCACCCCCCCCCCTCAAGAAAGAAATTTGGAAACTGCTTTGTAAAACAGATTTTTAGTGTTTATAATAATTATTACTCTTTGATAGTTATCACTGATCATTTAACACTGAAATTGATATTTATTATTTTTATTTTACATCCGCACCCTAGAGCGGCGAGCCACTCCATTTTTTTCCACCTCTCCCCCTCCCCCGTCAACGTCCTGCATCTGCCACCGCCTCGTCCTCACGCACCCACACCAGAAATTCTCGCGCGCCGGCGGCCCGCCAAGGAGCCCCGCCCACAAACGTGGCACGCGGGAGGCCCGCCAGGAAACCCCGCCCACTAAAATGGCACGCGGGCCGGCCGCGAACAAGCCCCGCCCACTGAATTGGCACGCGGGCCGGCCGCGAAGAAGCCCCGCCCACTAAATTGGCACGCGGGCCGGCCGCTGGGCCTGAATCCGCCCGCGGAAGGCCCGCTAGAATTGCCTGAGTTTGGTACTAGTGGTCCGCTATTCTACCACCGTGTCCGCAACTAAGGTGAGCTCTACCTTATCTGTGATCATTGTACTGTTTTTGAGTGTACGGCTGGATGAAGGATGTCCTGTAGAGGGATGAGGCGTTTGAGAGGGTAAATCACTTATGTCTTTGACTTTCCAGGCTCTGACGAAGGCGACATCGCCGAAACGTTAGCCTCAATAAAGATCGATAACCATCTTGGCTAACAGCTCAAAAGAATCCTACTGTATTCCGAGAGCATAACTTTGTTCATATGGGGGAAAGCTACCACCTACGGGAACAGGGTTTCCCAGGAGAGCGATAGAACTGCGTGGAAGGATGCAGATTTTACCAATCGATTTACATTTTTGTGTTTGCTTTCAACGTGCAGTATGCGAGCGAAGCGAGCATCAATTGAAGTCTGGAAGTCCGGCGTTAGCCGGACGGCCAGACTTATGACATCATAAGGCAAAATAGATACTGAATTCGTGACCAGAACGAAGAATAACCCCTGTTTGCAAACTTTGAGAAGATTCGGAAAAGTTCAGCATCTGCCGCATACTTGTTGATACGCCACTAAAATAGCTTCATGATACAAAATAAAGGGAATCCTTCCCCTCAACAGTCGAATGCCGGCGACAGGCCGTGGTGACAGGCCGGCCGAAGAAGACCCACGTCACGTCGTATGGTTATGACGTCAATAGTGCCTGAGAAGAAAACTACGGCATAAACGGGAGTCGACGCGCACTTTCGGGGCCCGGTTGGTGTGAAAAGTATGCGAGGGTCCCCGATGCTTCGCGAACGGCGGCACCGGGGGGCAAGCAGGCGAGTCGTTAAGGAGGACAACGTAGCCAAGATCGGCACGTTGACAGGTCGCTCGTGCGAGTTAGCAGCCGCACTAGAGCGCAGAAGAATCGACATATGCGCGGTTAAGGAGACGAGATGGTCAGGCAGTAAGTCGAAGGACATAGGATGTGGCTACAAACTCATTTACCATGGCAGTGCAGGTACCAGAAGTGGTGTCGGGGTCGTAGTCTCAGAACGCTACCGAGACGCAATAGCAGAAGTCCAGCGTTTCGACGATCGGCTTATGAAAATCGTCATCGCCACTGTTGAACTGCGGCTCCACTTCTTCTCGGCATACGCTCCGCAAACTGGCTGTTCTGAGCGTATCAAGGACGACTTCTGGGCGTTGCTTGATGAGAAGACAGCAGAGGTGCCGAAGGAGGATACTCTTGTCGTTGCGGGAGACCTCAATGGTCACGTGGGAGAAACGAGGAGCGATTACAGTTGTCATGGTGGGTTCGGCTACGGTACACGTAACGAAGACGGTGAACGTATTCTGGAGTACGCCGAGTCTCACAACCTCGTCGTAACGAACACATGGTTTCAAAAACGTACGTCTCATCTTGTTTCCTTCTATAGCGGCAATACGAAGACACAGATCGACTATGTACTTTTGCGTCGTCAAGATCGAAAGCTGGTCACGGACGTGAAAGTCGTGCCGTATGAGACAGTAGCGACACAACATCGGCCACTGATCTGTTCGTTGAAAATCACTCCACCGAAGAGGAAGTACGAGGAGAGATGCGGACCAGCTCGAATCAAGTGGTGGAAACTGAAGCAGAAAGAGGCCGCGGTCATATCTCGCATTCAGCTACCGCCTGTGACGAGTGTTGAGAAAACTTGGCGGAAAGCAGTAGATGTGGTCGTAGAGGCAGCGCGGTCTGAACTTGGTGCGACTAAACCAGGTCGAAGGAAGATCGACAAGCAACCTTGGCTATGGACGGACGAAGTGAAGTGAGGGTTCGGGAGAAGAAGCGCATGTACCATGCCTTCCTGGACAGCAAGACAGACGACCGCTGGCGTAAATACTGCGAAGCGAAGAGGGCAGCGAAAAAGGCTGTGGCGGTGGTGAAAGCCGCACATTACGCGGATGTCGAAAAGAAGCTAGACGCGAAGGAAGGCGAACGGCTCATATACCGGCTCGCGAAATCTCGTAAACGTCAGATGGAAGAAATCGAAAAGTTCCATGGCGTCAACGACGAGCATGGCCACCTTCTAATGGACCGCAGGAAGGCAATGAAGCTATGGCGTGATTACTTCGAGAAAGTCTCGACGAAGGAATTCGCCCCTATGTATCGCCAACCTACGGGCCCGTGCAGGCAATCTCTACGAGGAGACGGAGGCAGCGCTGAAGCGAATGATGTCACATAAAGTGACTGGTCCCAATGACGTGGCAGTGGATCTATGGAAGTCACAATGCCGGGGATCTGCTGAATGGCTGGCGAGGTTCTTTAACCCAGATAGTGGCGGAAAAGATAGTGCCCTTGGAATGGCAGCGGAGCACCACAATCCCGATATGGAAGCGCAAAAGCAGTCCCGCTGACTGCGCTAACTACCGACCTATTCGCCTGCTGTCCCATACCATGAAGGTTTTTGAGCATGTCATTGACCGCAGGATTCGCGATACCGTGTGGCTCTCCGCTAACCAGTGCGGATTTGTAGCTGGGTGCGGCACCACTGATGCCATACATGCTGCACGTCTCTTGGTCGAGAAGCACCGTGAGAAACAAAAGCCGCTGCATCTCGCCTTCCTTGACCTAGAAAAGGCATTTGACCGCGTGCCCCACGGAGTCATCTGGTACGCTCTTCGGCAGCAAGGCGTTCCTAAAGAACTTATCGAATGGGTGCGGATTCTTTACACCAGTCCAAGAAGTCACGTGCAGGCGACTGCCGGCACGTCTACGGATTTCCCCATTTCCGTTGGTGTGCACCAAGGCTCTGCTCTGTCCCCGCTCCTCTTCATTGTGGTGATGGATGTTGTAACACGGGATCTGCAGAAACCCACGCCATGAACTTTGTTGTACGCAGACGACGTCATGCTCGCGTCTGAAGACAGGCAAGAACTCGAGCGGCTGACACAGGCTTGGAGTGACCAACTTGCACGCTTCGGCCTACGTCTTAACGTCAGGAAGACAGAGTATTTAACAACCAGCGTGGATCAGCCCGGTACCATAAGCGTAGACGGCGCAAAATTACCGAGAACGGAAGTGTTCAAGTACCTTGGGTCAGGAATTTCATCTGACGGTAGCCTTTATCATGAAGTTGTAGCCCGAATTAATTCCGCATGGGGAAAGTGGCGCTCGTTGACCGGTGTTCTGTGTGACAAGAAGATCCCGGACCGACTGAGATGGAAGATCTATCGTACCGTCATCCGTCCCGTTGCTCTCTATGGCGCCGAATGTTGGCCTGCAACCAAGGAAGTAGAACGTCGCCTCAGCGCTATGGAAATGAAGATGCTGCGCTGGATGGCTGGAGTAACGCGGCTCGATCGAATCTGCAACGAGGACATCAGTAGTCGGTTTGGCGTTGCGGCGATATCTGATGAACTTCGCGAATCTCGTCTGCGATGGTATGGCCACGTTCTGCGTGCCGAGGAAGGAACCGTCCGCAAAGTCGGCTTCGATCTCGAAGTCTCCGGCAAACGGCCAAAAGGTCGACCAAAGCAACGCTGGCTTGACACTCTCCACGCCGATCTTAAGCTATCTGGAATCCACCCGGACCAAACGCGCGATAGGGCTAAATGGCGTCAACAGAGGACAAACGCTGAAGAAGAAGAAGAAGAAGATACAAAATAAAATTTTTGTTTCCCAGGTTTTCGGTTTTTTTTCAGCTCGGTTGCGAGCGATCACCACAATTAAAGGTGTGAGCAAGGTGCGAAGACGTTAATGATTCCTGGAGCATATCTCTAGTTTCTCGCTGTTAAATGGATTGCACCGAACGCTACACACCCGTTTCCGGGTGCTGCCCGGCCAGTTTCCGGGTGCCTGGCCAGTTTTCGTCATGTTGCCTGAACAGTTCCCGGGTGTTCATGGCTGCCTGATCAGATTCCGGGGCTGAATTTCCTTACCACTTCCCGGGTGTTGCCTGGACAGTTTCCGGTTCTTGCGTGCCTGGCCAGCAGGCAATCACGTCTGCTGGCCAGTAGAGTTTTGACCGAATCGAATAAAATTCGAATATTTATTCGAATGTTCGAATACTCGAAAATTCGAATATTCGGAAATTCGGAGGTTCCGAAAAATTCGAAAGTTCGAATATTCGAAGATTCGGGGGTCTCAAAAAATTCGAAAATTCGAATATTCGAAAATTCGAGGGTCCGGGATTATTCGAAAATTCGAATATTCGAGAACTTTAGGCCGAAAATTCGAATTGGAACTGTTTGGCTTTGCAACTGTTATTTCAGTTCCATTTTCTCGCTAAAGGACCATTCCGATTGGAACTCCAGTCCAATTTCTCATTTCAATCTCAATTTCCCAAAAATCTGCTCATATCTTTGCACGCATTCGAAAGTCACCAACAGCATTTGAAAGCTTTGAAACTGCAATCCTACGAGGTATACGACATTGGCGACGATGATCTCTCCGGTGAAACCTACGTATGTACCTTTCTAGACACTTAAGAAACCAGCAGTTTCAACTATACTTTTGATTATTCAAGCCTTTCCTCCAGAACTATCTAAGTGAGATGCAAACTATAAAATTTTACACAGCATTCCTCCTTATATTTAGATGATTTCCGACTACTGCTTCGTTTAAACTCTTTCTAAGTACATCACCGTTAGTTATGGAATTCAAACTTCACACAAAATCTTGAGATCTATTATTATCCCTTCTGCCCAAACATACTCCGATTTCTTGTTATAGAAGTTCTGTTGGTCTTAACATTCAACGTACAAGCATGCAGTTGGACCCGATAAACAGAAGTAATAATGAGGAACGGGATAACACACAGTGTTTTTTTTAATATTGCTGACGCTTTTATGTGATAGCTGGAAACTCATTCATGATCAAGGTAAATGAACCGCTGTACCCAACATTATCTTTACCGCGTCAATACCTCTACATTTAGTATCATGGCACGTTTTGTTAAACTACAACACGGGGATGTTAAAGTGAAAGCCTTCTCACGGACGAAGGGTTTCATCCACTTTACGATCCTTTAGTGATGGTTACAGATCTCAAGTGACGTTCTTAAGCATAGTGATGGTTACAGATCTCAAGTGACGTTCTTAAGCATAGGAATTTCAACCCATTGCAATTTTATAACCGATAAGGGACCAACTCCACAGCAGCACAGACTTCCACTCATGAGAAGGTTGTGAGAAATTTCAAAACGGCAAATGAAACTTACTACCCGAAAAGTTTCACGCCCGTTGTAATTGGCAAACATATCGCCTTGTTCGCCTACATGCATGGGTACAAAATGTTTTTACCAAATGGAATGTTATTCGAATAAATATTCGAACATTCGAATATTCGAAAGTTCGAATATTCGAAAATTCGGTGGTTCGCAAAAATTCGAAAATTCGAATATTCGAAAATTCGGAGATCGCTAGAATTTCGAAAGTTTGAATATTCGAAAATTCGGTGGGTTCAGAAAATTCGAAAGTTCGAATATTCGAAAATTCGATTGTTCGCAAAAATTCGGAAATTCGAATATTCGAAAATTCGGGGGTCCCCAAAAATTCGAAAATTCGAATATTCGAAAAATATTTTCGAATTTAAAACTCTACTGGCCAGGCGACGAGACCCGTAAAATGTTCAGGCGGCGGACTTCAGAGTTAACACCTTGAAATTCCCTCATATCAAAATGTTAGCATATAAATACCTTCCGGAACCGCCAACTGAGTGCGAGAACCTCTTCTCAACAGCAGGCTCCATTATGTTGAATATAAGAACCAGTATGACTGCGAAAACTTGGTAAAACTGCTCATTTTGCACCATAACATACTTACATGCCGTCTTTTCACAAATCTTGCCACTTGGCAGTCCGCCAAGATGAGATAAGTCTCGCCACGTTGTTATAGGCGAGACATGTTTTGGCACGCTTCCCGCTACCGATCGTCGATTGACAGCGCCAATTTCCCTGATTTGGCGTGTGATAAAATGCGCTTTTGTGTAATGGAACAAAACACATTGGATTGATCTGATTTTTGGAACAGACAGTATATTAGGATTCTGAAGCACGCATGAGTGCCTTGTCCTCTAAATCTCTCACTTTCTCTTATGAAGCCTAGGATCTTGAAGGCAGCACCCACCGTAGTTCTCGTAGATTTTAAGTGTCTGGGTCCCTGAACGATGGCCCTAACAAACCTATGAAACTTGCACCATCGTAGACATCAACATTGTCGAGATGTAGAAGCGTTGATAAGATATCCGTCTATCTCCGGATGAGTTGTTGCATGAAGGCCGATCGGTTATTCTGTTTGCTGCCACTGCCCTTTCTTTTTGATAAAGCTTATTTTCCATACCGATTTCCACCCATCACACCTAACTATATCCGTTCCAACTCAGCCACTCTTTTCGCAAGGGCCGGAACGAGTTCTTTCAGACATGCGTTTTCCGCAGTTTTGGAGAAAATTGATCAGTGTATTCGTGTTCATCATGGAAACCCAGAATTACAGCTAAATCTTGATGACTTGTTTTTACATAGGTGCCGTCTTTAAGAATTCTCATCCGTTCCTATTGCCAAAGATTTATTATGAAAATTGTGAAGCAAAACTACCCAACTCTCAACCAAAACAATTTCTTTCATGTCTTTTTTTTCAGTGCTCTAATGGCACGTTTGTTTTTTTTCTGGAGAGAAATTACCATTTCAAATGTTTCCATCTTGATATACCGTGCTGCCAAAGCCAGAAGAATCTACAGCTTATTTGCTTTTAATATCAATTAGGGAACTCCACTGCCTGTTACAGCTGATGGAACTTATCAAAATTTCCAAAAATCCGTCTTCTAACGAATTAACGGATTAGGTATTAACGCACTGACGCGTAACGGCTATTTTTGGCCTAACGAATTAACGGATCAACGAAATCTGAAATTTTTTAACGCACAGCCCTGCTGAGTATGCTCTCGCGCCGAACAGCATGATGCATGGCACGCTCCAATTTCTAATCCGCGCACGCGACGCAGTCTCCTGGGACGCGTCGATTCTTCTTCGCTTTGGCCGCCTGGAATTTCTCATTGAGCTCTTGCACGTTTTTTTTTTATTCCATCGAACACATCCCACATAAATGTCATAAGAAATGTATCATACAGGCTCAGCTAGTTAATGTGACAGAAGTGCCTTCCTTTCAAAGTGGTGAGACCATCGCAGCGCTCGAGAATTTATGTACAATGTGACAAGATGAAAAGTTAAGTTCCATTGGTGGCTGCTACAGTACGCATTTTTAGGCGTCGATTAAATTGTGCCGTTGTGTAGTCGATGTATTGCACCGAATTTCACGACTGTTTCGCAGAAAAACGGTCATTTGGGGGTTATTGAAGATGCTGATCATGAACATGGCAACCATTCAGCATAATAATAACGCCAGTGTCGACTTCATGGCACTATTCGGATATTGCTACCCCAAAAATCTCTAAACCATAGTTTTCGCATGGACTCTGCCTACAGGAGTTACCTCATGCGGTGATCACGAAAATTCTACTCATTTTGTACCGTAGCCTTGTATTTCATGCCTGTTGGTAGATTTTCGCACGCTCCTTTATCCAGGTTCCCAAAAGTGTCAAAAGAAATTTTTTTTCATTCAAACTGTATAAAGGAGGAGGCGATTATGAGGAACAGTGTTCTAGGGACATTGTTCTACCCATTCTCTCGTTTCATGTGCCTTCCACAAAGGACACCGGTCGGTTTTTACAGTTTCTATGAAGATATCCTTTATTGGCAAGGCTTCCATGTCATGATTAATCGAGCCTAACAGATATCCTTATGCCGGTAGAAGCGGAACGATTTTCCAAGCGAATAAAGCCTACTTACTTGTATCCAACACGCAGAGCCAACATCCTCTCGCCACTAAATGCCCCACAATCCTCTCTCATAGCTTGTAAATAAAACCACACAAGAATTCCAGTTTCCTATTTATTTGCATAAAGTGTTGCAAGATTCTTGATCACCTTAGTAAGGTGCTCGTTGATAACATGATGCGAGTAACCGGTAATCCCCACTCTCGCTATACAAAACTTGGAGTGATTCCCGCACACTCATACGATGCCGCAGGCCTACAAAGGCTTTAGGGCGCAAACTGGTTGTCGAATTCTTGGCATGCACACGAAATAGCCACCTCTGCTAAGGATCAGCTAGTTGTTCTTTTTTTCTTTCAAAGGTTTGGGTCATAAGGAGTTGAACATATTGTATCGTAAAACTATTGTTGAAGGGTTACGGCGTCCATTTTTTTGGTAGCAGTTGTAGTAAGCGAGCGAAAGTAATGTTAATTTTGTGTGAAAAAACTGACAGTGTGTTGCCAAATAATCTTGACACTCGAGATCAGCAAATCAAATGACCCCGCTGTGTAATGTTTCAAAGATTCTGTGATGTATCGCTTCTACTGTATAAATAGCTAAATCATAAGTTCGAGATTCGAAATTTTTGAGGCACCACTAGCCGAGTTTGCTATGAGGGCAATACTGCCATTATTATTATGCTGAATGGTTGCCATATTCGTGATCAGTACCTTCAATAACCCCCAAATGACCGTTTTCTGCGAAACAGTCGTGAAATTCGGTGCAATACATCGACTGCACAACGGCACAATTTAATCGACGCCTAAAAATGGGTACTGTAGCAGCCACCAATGGAACTTAACTTTTTATCTTGTTACAATGTGCGACCACATTACATTTCTGGGTCCGTTCCAGCATGCGAATCCATCAAGACCTTGTCCACTGCTGCCTACTTGTCTTCATTATTAAAAGGTGCCCGAAAATGATGTGAGCATAAATATGTGGAACGCTTGTGTTCTGTACGTATGTATATAGTATGTATTTAGGGAACGCCAAGCGTTATTGCACCGCTCCCAAGGTGTGGGGAGGAGGGGGGGGGGGGGGGTTGAGGGCTGTACCACTCGTAAACCCACGTTGACCTGTGTTAATCCAAACGTTTGTTCGTCCTTTATTTTAAGTTTATAAATTTACCAGTCTGGCCGTCCGGCTGACGCCGGACTTCCAGACTTTTCCTAATGCTCGCTTCGCTCGCATGGCTTCATCCCTTCTTCATTCAAATAAAGTCACAGCTATTCCACATTTTTGCTATAATGTGTCCCACACCCTTTCCATTGCTTTTTCTCATGTAAAAATGCACTTATCAAAGAGGATTAACCTTCTCGAAGCAATTTTATCATTTGCTCAACTGAAATAGCTTTTTGTAACTATATATAACCGGTTCAACCTGGATTGACCGCAGAAAATGGTCTATCATTCTTTGTTTGTTATAACTGGTCAAGTGATAAGAGTCAGTTAGAACATATAAAAGTGGAGGGTGCGGTGTGTTCATAAACAAATGAGAAGAGAAGAACGCGGGGGAGGACGTAAGGAGGAAGGATTCACACGGATTGCATACTAATCCGCGCAGTGGTCTGACATCTAGTTTTTTTAACGATTGATGTTAGACGCCATCGAATCGATTTAACAAATATGGACCTAACTCATGACATTTCCCTGAGTAGTGGACACCGGCGCACCCCTCCTGCATCGGTAGCTATATTTTCAGGCGCTCCTCCACTTTTGAGCGCAGGCGCACCCCTATCACAGCAGTAGACCCGTCTCCCCCCACTTTGGGCGCCGGCGCACCCTTATCACAGCCGTGGACCCGTCTCCCCCCACTTTGGGCGCCGGCGCACCCTTATCACAGCCGTGGACCCGTCTCCCCCACTTTGGGCGCCGACGCACCCTTATCACAGCAGTGGACCCGTCTCCCCCACTTTGGGCGCCGACGCACCCTTATCACAGCCGTGGACCCGTCTCCCCCCACTTTGGGCGCCGGCGCACCCCTATCACAACAGTAGACCCGTCTCCCCCCACCTTGGGCGCTGACGCACACTTATCACAGCCGTGGACCCGTCTCCCCCCACTTTGGGCGCCGACGCACCCTTATCACAGCAGTGGACCCGTCTCCCCCACTTTGGGCGCCGACGCACCCTTATCACAGCCGTGGACCCGTCTCCCCCCACTTTGGGCGCTGACGCACCCTTATCACAGCCGTGGACCCGTCTCCCCCACTTTGGGCGCTGACGCACCCTTATCACAGCCGTGGACCCGTCTCCCCCCACTTTGGGCACCGACGCACCCTTATCACACCGTTAGACCCGACTCCAGGCGTTTCCTCACTTTTGGACGCCGGCGCATCTTTATCACACCGTTGGACCTGACTCCAAGCTTTTCCCCACTTTTGAACGCCGGCGCACCCTCCACACCGCGGTGCCCTCACCCCTCTCCACTTCCCCATTTTCTAGAGCTTCTCTTCATTCTTTGAACCTCACCATACCCGTCCCTATCATCTTGTTGACCTCGTAATCACCATCACTGGCCAATCACGGAATTTCGCTTCTGACACACACACACACGTGACAGACGAAGTAAGCCCGTTATTATAAGTCATGATAGTTCATCGAAGTCCGATTCGGTCGGGTAATGAATGGTACGTATCGATCGCCGGATCAGATAAGCCGTTTGGACAACCGTGCCTGGCTGCCCTCTTATCATTCACATTTGTTATGCTGGATTCATAGTAATCCTTCATCCGTATACTGACTGCCGACTTGAACGGTTGAACATGTTCTCCGAAATGAAGCCACCTTGAAGCGATCACTTCTATCTCTGCAAAGGATTTCCAAATTTCGAGAAGTTTCTTCTTTTCCCACTACTTGGCTCCGCCACAGGAAGAGTGCGCAAGCGTTCAGTAGTGGGGAAGCAAAATCGTCCTATGCTGGGATGCATAAGGCGTTAATCACGAAACCAAAGATGGTTAAAGCGATTGCTCACCCAACAGACCAGGAAATATTAGATGTATTACGCAAAAGTAGGATTGCTAACTTGGTCTCGCTTGGTTATGCGTTTATGACTTCTGCACTAGAAATGCACCCTCCAGGCGCTGTAACCTGCTAGCTGCTGAACTACTGAACTGCTATATAGGCTTGTTGATGCTACATCCCAGCCGTTTCGGTTCCTTCTCCCTGCATGTGAATGATACTTACCCTTTTCGTTCGCTTATATACCCATGCTAGCCGTTATCATTTGCAGCTCGTTTATATCCTGACAAAACATGTAAATTAATGATAGGGCAGCCAGGCATGGTTGTCCAAACGGCATTTCTCTCGCCGGATAACGAAGATCATAATTATCTTTTGGTATCCGACCCGATCGGACTCCGATACACTATGAATGTAGCTTTTGACGTGTAGGGTTGTCGAGTCATGCGAAGCTTCATCCATTGCCAGTGGTGCAACAGCAATTGATGTTTCCTGTGACAGTGTGATGGTTTCACCTTTAAACGGCGGTTCAGAACCGACTCGGTATGGGTGAGTTTCCTCGTGAAGAGCGTGGTCCCAGTGGTTTCTAGCTACTTGCCATGTTAAAGGCAGCACTCACGGAAATCTCCGCGCCGGAGATTTCGCGATATATCGGGGTTTTTAGGGACGACGAACTCATTGACAATGATGAAGCAGCGCGAAACACTCGGGAAACAGGAAATGATGGCGCTATTCCACGTGCGTCCACAGGGCGGACGAGTGTTTCGTGATGGGTCCCGCTACGAAACCTTGCAAGTGGTGCGTATTCCACACAAAACCCTGCGCTAAACCACATACGCACACCCAGTCGATGGCATTAGCTGAAACGATGGAACCCCTTTTGTCCAGAGCGGCAGATGTGTCCACGGCAGTGTCTTCGCAGGTAGGCCTCTATTCGCTGTGTTCAACTTACTCTTGTAATTGTCCAGCGGCCGACGACACGGTAAGCGACTTTCTTCAGAGGTGAAAATTTCTGTGAGTGCTGCCTTCAAAACGACCCGGAAATAATTATGTGGAAATATGTGGAAAGCATGTATTCGAGCGAGTGCGATACCGAGTCCGTGGTGAATAGCCTGTATAGTGAGTGCATCGGAGTGCGATCCTTCTTATCACTTTTCCGACGAGGATCAATACGTATCTTTTTTCTTGTCTGACCGGGTCGAACTCTGATGCACTATAAACTCAGAACCCCTCGAGCAAATTGCAAACAAGGATTTCTCAAAAACAACTTGCAAACAAGCTCAAATAAAGTAGTTTGCAAGCTTTTGCTAAAAACAACTTGCAAACCAGTATGACGTCATCACCAGCCTGGAAAAAATAGTTGCCGACCAGCTTTTCATTTTGCAACTATTTTACTAGGAATTCAAAACAACTATTTTACCAGCTTTCTCCAAAAACAACTATTTTACTAGCTTTGCGCTGATACTCTGCGGCTATCACGCAGAAATGAAAGAATCCTTCGTATGTGGTAGGGTATTTTAACGGTCCCATACAATGAAGAGCGGCTGTTACTCCGCTTCCATACAAAGCGTGAGTTATACATATGTTTTCAGACTTTGTCTCCATTTTTTGAATCTCCTCAAAACAGGTATTCAAATAGTTCAGTCCACTCAATCAGTTGCTAGTGAAACCACATAAAGTATTAGCGAAAACAAAGGTCTGGAAAAGCTATATCCGAGAACTCTCGAAAAAAGAAAGCGCTTTAAGTTAAGTTTTCAGAATGTACTTACTCTTACCTATGCACCAATTCACTGGCAGTGCTCTGTTCAAGACCTTTCAAGGGAGATTTGCAAATTAGTCATGACTACTATAGACCGGTTAAAGAAGATCATTTAAACAAGCTTGATTTCTTTTCTCAGTATCCATTCTGAAGCAAGGCAAGTTTGCTTATTACAAAACTATTTAAATTAATAGACTGCACACTGAATTAGAATTCCTTTGATAACTGTGCCGCACATCGAAAGCAGCCCGAACAGCGTAGTGCGACAAGTAGAAACCCTAGCAGCATCTCCTCGCAGCTGCTGCCACCTTCCCCTCAGTTGCTGCTTTAAAGAGAAAAATTTTGCAGCAAGGGCAGGATGGCAGCAACTGGAAGGAAGTACTGCTAGGATTTTCACTAGACGCATTACGTTGTTGGGTTGCGTTCGCGCTGCACAGTTATCAGAGTCCCTGTTGGGGCATCTAAACTCTAATCTAATGTAGAAACAATTTCCGAAGTTTGCAGCCTGTTTGGACAATTTCGAATCTTGGCTGAGTGAAGTACGACTGCGAAAGGTGATGAACTAATCTGAGCAGTAGCCGAAGATTGCCCAATCACAGTAAACTATGAGAACTACAGAAGCAGTCCTCTGACACGAGTTGTTCCTACAACCAGATTTGTGGCTGGGTTGCGCCACACAGTTTGGAGACGTTTATGAACGCCACCAATAAAGTCGTTGTATTCTGAATGAGTGTGATCCACAAAACGTTCCTGTTCTAACGGGTTGACTTCGGAGAACAACTATCTCACTAGCTTTTCATTTTGCAACTATTTATCAAGGAAGTGGTCAGAACAACTAATTAACCAGCTTTTCATTTTACAACTATTTGGCAAGGAAGAGGTCAAAACAACTATTTTGCAAGCCTTTCATTTGCAACTATTCAGCAAGGAAGTGCCAAAAAATAGTATTCTACCAGCTTTCGAAAAACTAGTTTCAGATGCGATCTGAAACTAGTTAATCAAAAGCTGGATAAATAGTTGTTGCAGAGGTTCTGAGAATGTAGCTAAAGCTACATTTATAGTGCACCGGAGTCCGCGGATAAGAAAAACGAGAATCGACATGTATTTTTTCCTATCCGACCGGATCGGACTGCGATGCACTATAAATGTAAGTAGTCTGTCCGAAACGACGAGTCCGCCCACGCATGCGGAGATCGAGAAGCCGCCACGTTTGCCAGCACTCCACGTCATCATCTCTAATCACGTTTCATCGTAACTTCATGGTATTGACCAATGATATAGCTGTGACGTGAACGACGTGGCAGCCAACAGCATCCGTCCCAGCCGCGCCGCCTCTCGATCCCCGCGTGCGTAGGCGGACTCGTCGTTTCGGACAGGCTATAACTATACACGTCAGGTTGCCCGCAGAGTTCAGACGCGCTTGAGCGCGTTCGGCAAACGCACTCATCGGCGTAGCTGCTGGCTGTCGCGCGCAGCGTCCGCTAGGTGATTGCGCGCGGGCACTCACAACGCGCGCGTCTTGATCTACCGGGGAGTCGTGTTCGTTTTTATCGACAGGACGTGGTCGTCGCTCGTCGGCCAGCATCGCTCGGCAGCCAGCAGCTGGCGGCGGAAGCTGGACTGGACTCTGCCGTCTCCGACGCTTTTGCTACGAGCGTGCGCGTGGCAATCGCCGATAACCAAGATCGATATCCATCAGCTTGCCTCAAACGCCGAGACGCGCTCAAGCGCGTTCCGGAACTCTGCGGGCAACCTCAGATGCACGAATCCATTTTCGAGGGGGTCTTCTATGAAAAGCGGTCAGTGCGCCATGTGCACCTTCAATGAAAAAAAAAACGCACGGCCGCCGCGATTCCGTGACATTTGAGCTGCATTGCCGATGCGGCTGGCCCTATCGTTGATTATATGTTATCGCAACAGGTACAGTCCTTGTCGAAAAGATAGACGGATTGCGCGTGCGGTATCATAGCGTTGCGGCTGCAGAATCACGGCGGGACCTACTGGATCCTCTCACTTCGGGCATGCTCTCTCCGTATCCGTCGTCCAGGTCCCACCGCGTTTCTGCAGGCACGGAATCCGTCTATCTTTTCGACAAGGACTGTATATATTGTGATGCGCCTCGGCATACCAGATGGGTGTTGCAGCGTGAAGCAAATATTTTTGAGAAAGACTTTGACGCACGTGCGTCAAACGCACGCATCAACTATAAATTGCCCTTTTCTGAGTAGAGGATAATCCTCTCTTAAGAGCAATATCACAGACTTTAACGTTTTCGAGACTACAAACTGATTCTTTTCATGTGATTTCAGCGAGGCCAAGACATTCGAGCTCCCAACTTCCATATGTTTTCTTGTTCAGGGAAATGAGACGTGCGGTGTTGCTTTGTCGTCAACACATCGGATCCGTGAGGTTGTGTTCAGGGATCACAAAGGCAGCACCTTCACAGGTTACTCAGGAAAATGCTCAATTCGACGAAGTTACACACACAGGCCAGGTGAGGTCTTCTTTTTGAAATGAAACCTCGTCTCCATTTGATTTTTCAACCACATCCTTAATTAATCACCACCTTGATCAGTGTTATTGTGAACTTTTTGGTTACCTAATAGTCTGTACCTATTACCAACTAGAGTTTTTCTAGGCTTGGGATCAAGCCGACTATCGCTTGCAAAGATTCGACATCTCGAAGAAACAAGTATGTTAGATGTTAAAGCTTTTTAACTAATTAGTTGATTTCTGGATAAAGTGAGCGTAATAGAACGAATGAACTTAATTAATGACACTCCGGTGGGGGAGGGGGGGGGGGGCATTTGATCCTACAATACCCAGAACCCTGCACATCAAAGTCTTTTTCTTGTGCACATGAGTACTTGGAACTGTTCATAGTCCATTTGAAGAAGAGTTGAAAACATTTAGACGATGTTTCTCATAAGTCTGGCGGGTTTCTCGCGTTAGGGTGTAGAATTACATTGCCTGAGGTGAAACGGATGACAAGACACATGTAGGAGTGCTGTTTGAACCATCTTGACGGGAACCTAAAGAAAGTGTCATTTTTCCACCATATGTGATGTTTGGTCATTTTTGTAATCAGCTGAGTTCGTATTGCCTCTTGAAACTTCATAATTTTCGGCCTTACTACACATCTTACGAAAATTTATCCGCATTTAGTATGTGGAAAATTACGTGCATTATTGTGCAAAATACCTTGATGTACCATATGCATCACGTGGCCACATGGGGACAATAGGGCGTGATGCACCATGTACACCACATTGTTCGCAATGTTAATCTAGTAAACTTGGAGCGGCAGTTACCAATCTGGGATTTCTTTATAGGTCAATCCCAACGTGGCAATGCACCTCATCGCACAGCGACCACCGAAAGACTGTGGTAACGAGCGTGTTGTATTCTGCGATGGAGGGCATCCAGCACTTGGACATCCTCGTGTATTTATAAACCTGGTCAGTTTTATTTGCACTGCTCAAGATTCTGGTTTTGCGCGCATGTGGCATAAGTCGCTAGTCATATGGTACGTGCGTGCTTCCCGCTCACTGTCGTATTCTGTACAGTCTGTGTCGAATTTATTGTTGGACAGTGAGCTCCCTGTACGGAGCTGCGGCCCCAGAAGCGCGAAGTGATTCATGCGACAAAGGTAGGTTTTGCGTTTTAAAAATGTTTTTGTGCTTTTTAATGCGTTCTTTTGCACTTGTGAATTTATTTATTTGTCACTTATTTGTTTGATGTGCGGTTATCTAGTGGTAACGGATTGTGATTTCTGCTCTTCTGCTTTTTGCCACCTTTTTTCGGGCACTATTCCACATTTGGGCCCAAAAATTGTCAAGAAAAATTTTTCGCCGAAATTTTGTAAATAGGGGTTGAGGTGCTGAACACGAATATCCGATTCATTTTGTACCGTAACCCCATTTTTGTAGGGTTACACGGTAGCTCCGTACTTCACAGAATCTTTTCAAATTTTGCGTAGAGGGATTATTCTAGGCGCTGTTCACGATCATCAACATTATTTTGTGTGACAATCTCATTTTCTATCCAAAATCGCCATTTTCTCGGATTTACTACCTTGTACCTACCGTATACTCGCAAGAATGGGGGTTACGGTACAAAACGGATACGATATTCGTATTCAGCATCTGAAATAACTCCATTGTGCAAAATTAGAGCGAATTCCATGAGGTACCTTATCTATAGTAACTCTACCGTAACTCGACAAAAATGAGGTTCCGGTATAAAACGAGTACGATATTTGTGTTCAGCTCTCTAAATAACCCTCCTATAGAAAGTTCATGTGAAAAAAATTGAAAATTTCGGGGCCCCCAATGTGGAATGGTGCCCTTTTTTCGCATTTTTGAAGATTTTATGACTTTCATTTCTGGTAAGGTCCACAAACTGCAATGGAAACGCCGGCTGGTGTGGATTGCCTCTGAAGAGTGGAAGAATCATGTCTTACAATAAAGGGCTTAGTCTGTCGCGTGTGTGTGTGAAACGAAATTCAGGGGGTGTGGCCTAAGCTTACAGTGCTGAACCATATAGAGTCCAGTGACCTCTGAAGGGTGCGCCGGCGTCCAAAAGTGTGGAAACGCCAGGAGTCGGGTCCAACGGTGTGATAAGGATGTGCTGGCTTCCGCAAGTAATAGGAATTCATTGCGCGGGTCCATTTCCACATATGGGGTACGCTTACCCTGTTTCGGCGGACTCTCCTGCCTAAATCACCCAGATGTACATTGTTTCCTTTCGTATTGCTCTCTTCTCATTCCGTTTATGTCTGGATGAACTACTCCCTCCTCTCCGTTGATATACACCGGTGGATCCTTATCACTTGAATTACCACAACAACCAGCTGAGCCTAAATCATTTCAAGATAACATTTGCAGTGAATGGGTTACATTCAATTCTTCACGGCCACTAACTACGGTCAGATGGGAGAGCATAACTTCGTTCGTATGGTGAAAAGCCACCACCTACGGAATCAAGGGCTTCTCAGGATAGTGATAGAACTGCGTGGAAGGATACAGATTTTATCAATCCATTACGGCCGGACTGGTGAAATATACCTCAAGGAAGCTGTGGGATAGTGGAAGTATGGCCTTATTATTTTCTTTTTGAGTTTTCTATCATTTCTGATTCAAAATATGCTCTTTTTTTGTTGTTTGCCGCTTCCAAAATAATTTCCTATTGATGGACTCTCTCTGGCTTACTGATCAGGCTCGGGCAGGGTTTTTCATGTTCATTTTGTTGTATGTCCAAGGTTAAGAAGTGAAACACCCTTCGCGTTTAGGTGAGATGTTATCTTTCAAATTCTGGCGTTATCTTTCGAGTTCTGGCTCGGGAATGATAGTTCAGCCCTAGCCACACTGCAAAATAAACATGGGAAACCCTCACAAAGGATCATCAGTAGCGCAGGTAAGGTCCATCACATATCGCGAACTGACTTAAGCACAAAGTGGCGGAAAAGAAACCGAATATATTAAATATTAACTCTATGTATGTGTTCTCCAAAAACAAGTAATAAAGCCATAGTTCTGCAAAATCACAACCTTCCCAAAGAATAACAACAAATCATTTATTATATTAATTTCGTGCGTATTGACGGTGGGCGGGCCGTCGCTGGCAAAGGTCGCCGCTGTCGCCGACGCCGTTATCGTGTCGGCGACAGCGGCGACCTTTGCCAGCGACGGCCCGCCCACGATCAATACGCACGAAACCGCTATACTTCTCGGGGAGTATAGCGGCACCGTACTCTGCAGGCCCAACTAGAGTCAGACGCCCGCGGCGGGGCAAATGCAAAAGCGAGGCCACGCCCTCTGCAGTGTCCCTTCGTTTGTTCTTCTATCCACTCATCTTAAATGATGAAGAAAAGGAAGACACATGAAATATTAGAAAAATGCAAACATAGAAGTATAGAAAATGGATATCGAAGATTAGAGGAATAGAAGCTGAAGATTCCATTGGAGGCTGTCGGACAGGCGCAAAACTACCAATTCAGTGGTTTGAAAATCACACGGAAGTTCTCATTTCATCAATAAGTTTGTACTGGTTGCTGAGCTCAATCAGAAGAGTGGTATGGTAGCGTTTGTAATGTTTCTGATTGATTTCTATCATTAAGTTGAACGGAATGAAGTAGAGAATCAGCTGAAAGCCGCCGTTACGCGGCGTCATCCGACTGGTCTGCATGGCTGTGGGTCACGAAAATTTCAATTTTCGTTAATCTGTTAATTCGTTACGTTAAAGAAAAACGGCCATCACGCATTGATTAGTTGGTTCGTTGAGACATAGTCCTTGTCGAAAAGGTGGAGGAATTGTAAGGAGCCTTTGAAAATGTCTGTGCGAAAACAGCGGAAACTTATGTTACATCCTAATAGAAAACGTATTCCACTATTATTTATTTCACTATTATTTTCATGTTAGAAATCCTTGCATACGATGATCGAACGTTGGATGTGGTGCTAGCAGAGCGCGTGGGCGCGTTTTCCTCTCGCCACGTGCGCACAGCTACTCAGACAAAAGCCATGCCGCGGCCCGCTCGAAGAGAAAATCCCATGTGAGCGCGCCGCGAAAAAGGCCTGCGATCCGGTCTACCGGGCTCCGCTTTCACGGCACTTTTGTCTGACAAGGAAATGATACTTGGTCAGTGCGGTCATTCATAGTGAGGTGTAAATTGCCTTATGCAGCTTTCGACGCTGATTTCAAATTCGTTTTCAAAATCGATCAAACTGCTCTCTATGATGAGTTATGCCTACTTTGCTGCAAACCCTGAGATTAGGGTACAGAGAGGCCTATTAGCGCGGAAACAAGTCCGTTTTTCTCCTAACAGGCACTCTATGGTTCAAAATCTATAGAACATTAATAGGGACTGGTTGACACATCGGAGTTTGTCAAAATGAGATCATTGAATGGAGAAAACATTTTTACAACTGCTCACAATACCAAAAATTGGCATAACTCATTACAGGGAGCAGTTTGGTCAATTTTAAAACGGATTCGAAATCAGCGTCGCAAGTTATATAGGGTGATAAGCATCTTCCCATGAATGGTCATACTGTCCAAGTATCCTTCCCTCGTGAGTACTGTGGACAGCGCCGGGCATGCAAAGAGTGGCTTCGCTAATCAGTCGCGTGTACCCACTGTAAGTTCGACGCAGACTGCATTTAAGCACTATAACCCGAACATTTTCTTTTCGCAACAACAACCACTTCTTACAGGACAAGCCGGGCGTCCATGCATGTGGCTACTGCGGTAACCGCTTTTACAACTCCCACGTTACGAAAGGCGATGACATGAAGATCGAGCATCTGAACTGCTAATGATTTAGATAGTGTGTGGGTGTAGATATAAACTAGATGATGTTCCATATTAGCAAGCATGTTACATTTGCCATCGCCATTACATGAAACTATCCTCAACAGTAGTGTATGTTTAGTCAAAATGTGTTTATCGCCCAACTCACTTCTTTTACCATCGTTCCGTTGATCCTTCCCGCGTCCTGAACGGATCCTGGGCCGTAAGGAGGAGTGCCCAGGAGAAGCTCTGACCCTCAAGACACTCTCGCATGCGTTCTGAAGGGGCTGCTCTCTTCACTGATTCCCAACAAACTGTTCACTGAATCTGCTTTTGTTATTCGGCACCTATCGAATAAACCGAGGTCTCGGTACATCTTACACTAACTAAGATAAGTTACTGTGTCAAAACTAGATCTACGCAGAGGTCTTCATTCGTGATGTTATATGTTGTACATCAAATCTAGCAGATGGTCTTTTGAAGGAAATGGGTAATGCATGAGACAAACCGGCACAGGAATGAGGGTTCAGATTTTTGTGAATTTCGTTTTGCTGACACAAGTTTCAAACTTTTAGTCACACTTGAAGCGATCTGAAATCTTGGTGGACATTTTTGAAGAGTATTCCATTTTTTTTCGTTCGCGGCTCCCGTATTTATTGCTTCGGACACTGATATTCACTAGATGTCAATCGTTTTGTCTTCAGTGACAAAACTAAGTAATTTCCAAAAGCCTTAATCTGAACGGAATTACGCTTTGTACTGTTTCACTCACCAAGACTGCATATAAGCAAGGTTTCTGAATGTCCCCAGATGCGGCCGTCAGCATCACTTCGATAGGGGCGAGATGGGGAGTAGGAAGAGTGAAGGTATTTTAGGGCAAAAAGTAAAGGTTGTCAAGGGCCAGATAGTGTATATTCTCCCCAAGATGGATTGCACTGATATGGTTTGTAATAGTCCCAATGTATATATTGAAAATACAATATATTTGGAGAGTGAATGTCAAGTATTAGATTTACACCGTCTCCATGCTTTCATGTCAGGATCAACGCTTAGCTTAGCACGAGACAGTTCGGTTCTTCCTAGATCGTTCTGTGGTTTGACAAAATTGTGCGTTATGCAGTTGTCAGTAAACGTGTTCATGAAATGCTCTACAAAATAACATCAATATGAAGTTTCAACACAGTTCCAAAGGGAAATCATTGCTTGAATTCCAGACGGGGATTACACCAAGGGTGTGCGGATTGTCCGTATTCGGTTGCTTGTCGTTATCTGTAGATCTTGGCCTATCCGTTATCCGCACCGTTACCTGGGCTTCTGGATAACGGTGCGGATTAGGCCGGAGAGAGTAGCCTCGTTTCGCTCGTTCTAAACGTCGTTTCAGAGAAGTAGAGGTCTAACGCATTTCACGTCATCATTGGTTTACAGCTTTGTAGCAAAGTAGGAAAAGGTAATACAGACTTGTACCTACCCAAAGAAATGCTCTTGCTCATGCTTTCTGGGTCGTCCGACAAAACTCAGGCAGTAAACTCACAACCACCATTTACTTCTAAAATTACCAACAACGTTGGCTGATGTTTGGCCATTAACAACGTTGAATTTGGTGACCTCGCAGCTCATCGAGGAGCGGTGCGGCAACGTTCATTCCGATTGTTCGCTGAACCTTACTGTTCCTATCAATTTTCGAATGTATTGATCAAATATCGTTCGCAAGTCAATGTGTTCGTAACAGTCAGTCAGTACTAAAAGTTTTATCAGAACTCCACAAAACATGTATAGAGGAAAGTTTCAGCCCCCTTCAGCTTCTGCCACCATAAAACATAACTTTGGGGGTGTGGGTCATGATGAGGCAAAATGGGCCAGCCTCTTCCCGCCCTTCGGCGTCGACTCGTCCCCACTCACATTCAAATTTGCATGGGCAACTACGGTGAAATCGCGCGCGAATTAGTGCGAGTAGGTCCTGAAGGGTGGGGCGAGGGTTCGAATGAACCAATCGCAGACACATTGCCCACCCACTTTTGCCTCATCATGACCCACACTCTTACATTGGTGGTACCAACCTTCGGATAATTCACCTTCGTACTGAAAAGACGCGGACGCGCATCATTCCAAGCAACTGGAATCCCAATCAGATTAACAAATACCAAATGTCACTGGAAACTGTCACTTTCATGGCAACAAACTCTAGTTACTACCTCTAGTTACATACATACAGAGAACTTCAAACGGACGCAGTCGAGAGTCAGGACCGCGGCGCGGCTCTCTTGGGCAGAGTCACGAGAGCTCAGCATAGTGTGCGCCTGCCTCTGTCCATGAGAACCGCACCCCGGTCCCCACCCTCGTCTGCGTACGTTTGGAGCTCTGTACAATGCTCACATCTCCTCACAATGACGCAATGTTCAGCGTCGTGCCCAGGGCTGGGATTCATGAAACGATAACCAAGCAAAACCAGGCTAGCAAACCAAGTTTTGCCGTCTGCGTCTCTTAGCACTACATAGACGATAACCAATCACGCTAGCCATCCTTGGTTTGCTTGGTTATCGTTTCATGAATCCCAGCCCAGAATGGCGAATTTTGATGGCTAACAAGATGAATTCGTGCTAATTATTCTCCACAATATTCATAACGCATTTCACCTTTATCATTCTAATATTCTAGAATGTGGTGTCTTGTAGTCCCTGGAACACTTATCCGGTGTCCATCATCCGGTCATTTTTGGCCTATCCGTTATCCGCGTTGTGGAAAATCTCGTAGCCGCTCCTCCCTGGTTTGCATCCTTTAAAGTTTTTATATATAAAAGTGAGGGTTTGTATATATGTATCAGTGGTGGACGCAGAAAGTGGGCGGGAGGGGGAGGGGGTGTAGGAAAAAGTGGGGTCCCCGCAGTTTTAGGGACCCAGACGGAAAATAAAATTAATAAAAACAAACAATTAAAACAATTAAACAACAAAAAGTATTAAACAATTAATAAAAATTATATTAAAAATAATATTATTAGAAATAAACGAGTAAATGTATCGTAAAGTAATTTCAAAAATTTGCCGACCCATTCCTGAGGGGTTGAGCGCCCCCCGCCACTGGTATGTATGTATGTTCCGAATAGAAATCGCGGAGGATAAAACGATCGGCGCTAAACTTTGCACACATCTTTTCTATGGGCTGCCTGAGGTTTCAGGCTACTTTCCGCAGAAAGATATCGAATGGTTCATCCATCATGTCGGTTTTATTGATTTTTCGTCATTTTTGTCCATGGAATGGCAAGGACGGGCCAACTAGGGCTGAACCCAAAAATGACAACCATCTCGCACGAAGTATCGATTTGTCGAGTTTATTGATTTTTCGCTAATCTTGCTCATGGGGTCAGTGGAGACATGCCTGCTGGAGGTTTCCACCGCGCTGAACACGAATGTGATAACCACATTGAACGAAAACATCGTGTTATCAATTTTCCTGCTTTTCCTGAGAAAAATGTAACAACCAAACAACTTTACCTACTTTTTGGCAAGGATTGGTGAAAACGGTCTTCAAGGCTGATCACCGAAATGATGATCACCTTGAAGGAATTCACTGAGTTGAGCAGGTAGATACTGCTGAATAGCATCGTCAACAGCACTAAATAGCCGGAAGAAATGAATCATCCGAGCGAAGCCGGCATACCGTTTAGTTAATCCATAGTTTTGGAAAACAACGATCTGCACTAGCGTCTGCTTAATTTGCGATATATGGTACGACACTGGGTTAGAAATCATGCACAGTTTTGTTTTAACTTATCTTTAATGCTTAAGGTAACACAACACGCGTTAATAACAACCATTTGCACGAATAACCTAGAGCATCCCCAGCAGTCATCATTTTCGTTTCGTCTGTTCTAGACAAATACATAGTACTCCCGTGAAGACAGAGGCAGATTTATCCGTCACTTCATTGAAAAGAATGGATGCTTAATTGCCTCGCCACAAGTTATTCGCTTCGCTGGCTCCAACACTAACATTTGTTCCAAGAGGGATCGGAATGATTGAACCTTAAACAATGTTCTCACCCAGGAAAATATGAAATTCAAATTATTCCATAAACAAACTTGACATATTCCATCACGATCAAGATCCTGTTCTCCGATGAGTTCAAGTTCCAGATTACGAGATATACGTATGTTTGACAATACAGTAACCTGGAAGAGGAGAGGAATGTTCAATCAAAACTGAGCTACTGCATCGCCAACGCTTACCTTATCACGTTGAGTAACTTTATCGACCTCATGGTAAAGAAGGTTGCAATTCGCATCGAAGTGCTGGTCACGAAATTGAGCTCTCCGTACTAGTTTGTTCGGATATTTGCCTTTAACCTCCGTGAACAGCTGAAATAAAGAATGGACTTCTTCCACGATGTCCCTAAAAAATTTAGCACTCCAGTGTATTGGATGAAAACTGATAATTAATAAATAGCATACATTCCGTATTCAGGTTAGCAACACATTCCATGACCAAAGATTATCCGCAATGAAAATTTGCCTTACACATATCGTCACAAGTAATGACAAGTGAAGTACCCGATAAACAGTCAACAGTGACTACGGAGACAAAACCTGGTTCCTTCACTACAGTTGCGCATACTTGTTTAGCGTGGTTTAAAGGCAGGGACCAGCCTCATGAATCGAAACTTCTATATTGTGTGAGATACAGGCCCGTATGCATGAACATCCCCGCAGGGAAGGGGATGTGCTGTAAAGCATTGCAGCGATCCCCAGTGGGGTTCACGCACATCCTCTCCCTCGATCCCCGTATGCATGAAGCAAGGGGATCCCCTGAGGGAAGGGGATGTACATCCTCTACGAAGAGTAGGGGGTTCGAGAGGGTATAACGATCAACAATCAACTGTTTCTTTTCAGAAATACTCTATTTTTCAGGAATTGCAAATTTTTAGACGTGCTTCATGTGCTTCATCCATTTTCTAGTGTCTACTATTTCCTCTCTCTGTGTATCTCATGCACCTTTGTTCTTTATGACCAAACCTTATAATCTGAACCTAACTTTATGATTTGAACCTTACAATCGGTGTATTCCGTCTCAAATGGTATTCTTAAACGGTGCTTTGATGCTGAGGCCATGGATATAGTTGTCCGAGGAAGGAATGCGACGGAAATGACGGAGTAGAGTCACAACCATCGCTAAACATGTAGTGTACTATGGAAATGCTTGAAAATGTGGGAAAAGTTAACTCTCATGTCTTAAAAATCAAAATATCTCTGCCTCAGCCGCATTTTTACACGGTGTTTCGATGCAAAGGACGTGACTGCACAGAGCGCGCAAGCAGCATGCGCAAGGGATGCATCCCCTCCTCTCGAGAAGTTTCATGCATAGCAGTGAACCCCGCTGGGGAGGGGAGGGGATCGCTTCCCTGGCGATGAGCATCCCCTCCCCTCCCCAGCGGAGATTTTCATGCATACGGGCCAAACAGTAAAAAGAAATGTGCAGTTTTCAGTATGAACCACAGATAAGATGAAGTCACAGTGACGAAGGAGGAACAGGAGTATAGAACTGAAGATGAACTAGACCGGTTTTGTGATTTTCTTGGTGCCCCGGGTACTGGACCCTTTCATCAGTAGTTCCCACGGACGTTTCAAAAGATGTAATGCATGAGAAGTAGTCGATAGGGTGGAAGTGTGGTTAGTGTATGGATAACTAAAGAACCATGAACAGAGAGGTAGTCCAGAAGAGTAAAGTATAAAGACTACTCCAATTCTATATCACCGTGTTATACCATATTCGTGTTTGAGTTACTAACACATTCCGAACATTCTCATGGCGCCGATTCCGGAAATGTACTTAAAATGTTCCAAAATGGTCTGCAAACCCGCCTTTCGGAAGGAGGCCTGCACAGGCCAGATTGCTGGAGCAAATTCACGTGCAAAAACTGTATCACCGTTGATCTTATCGATTGGACAGGCAAAGACGTGTTCACCCGACGTTGCTGCTGTGGGGGACAGTCAACACGGCTTGGAGTGAAATCTCGCCCTGTTCCAAAGAGCGGGCACATCGACTCTATCAAAAACGGGGTTTTCGTCACTTCTGTGACTTTTGCTGTACATTATTGGAATCAGCGCTTCGAGGGGGCAACAATCTGCTGACATCGACATGAAAAACGAGGACAAACACGACTCAGGAAGGCAGTTTATTTTATTACGGAAATTGTTAGATATGTAACTCGCAAAAACCTCACGTTTCCTATACGTTCGAGAGTCCGACTTGGACTCTGATCCTTGATCTGTGTTTTCCAAAATCTTACCAAAGTTGTACTTTGTACCAAAGAACACTATAATAAGGACTCATTCGAGTATGTTGTACTACTGAGTCCCGGCTAATAAATCCGTAACATCGACGTGTTTATTCACTCTACCTATTCCAGCCTGTGAAACACAATAGAAATAAGGGTTAGAACAGCAAAGATAATGGGAACCGATCAGAGCGAAATTCTCTGCTTTCAAAACTACGAGGGGAAGTATTGTTGTCTTATAACTATCATTAAATGCAAATGCAAAAATAAGAGGATAAGTGCAAATGCAAAAATAAGAGGACAAAAATAAGAGAATTTGTGAAAATTATAGACTCCAAAACGCGGAGACACATTGTGGCCAACATGTCCCACTACAATGACAGAAAATTAAAGTGTAATGCTGACACTAAAAAGACTGACCTTCAACATATGATTGTTGCTTTTCCCTGGAAACATTATTTTTCCAGTGTAAACTTCATACAATGTCACGGCTATTGACCACAAATCAATCCCATAATCATGTTGGATTCCAAGCACTGAAAGCAGCTGGTTCAACTGGATTCAAAGAACAATCCCTTCTCCTAATCAAGTGAGCGTCATACCATAGCAACTGCATCTCATCCATGCCTAGAAGGTTGGTCATTCTATGGTAGTAACATCCCCAAAATGTTGTTGTAAAACATCTCATTCCTAATAGAACATAAAGAGCCACTTATCAAGAAACTTGGATAGTTGATTAGTTGTGCTCCTCGAAAACTTGCTGAGAAACCGTTATAAAAAAGATTGTAGACTTTACAGAGCGTTGTTATTCTGTCCTCGAAATCATAATATATAGAAAACTCCAAACGTACGTAGACAAGAGTCGAGATCGCGGCGCGGCTCTCATGGACAGAGACGCAGGCGCACACTATGCCGAGCTCCCGTGACTCTGCTCAAGAGAGCCACGCCGCGGTCCTGACTCTTGACTGTGTCCATTTGGAGTTCTCTGTAGGTAGAGCACCACTCAGCGTTTTACCGCAGCGAGCTCGCCCAGCGAACGACGACAAGGAATTTGCAGTACTACTTTTGCAGCTCGCGACAAAACTCGCCCATAGATTGGCGGCAACAACCTGACCCGCCCTCACTTGCCTCTCGGCGGCCAAACTGATCTTCAATAATACTGAAAGCAAAAGCAACGCACTTATTTCTGGAGCTCGGTAGAAGCGAGAGACAAGATACGGAGCAATCTCCTGATCTCGTACATGACCGGCTGATCCAAAGTCACACAATTTCAGCGTTAACTTCGATTCATTCACCTATAACAGTAAAAACATCTTCTGCAACGGACACAGTAAGTCGTGATACCACAGGAAGCAGAAATACATAGAAATATATATATACCAGTGGCGGACGTAGGGGGGGCCTCCCCCTCCTGAGAATGGGTCGGCAAATTTTTGAAATCACTTTACAATACATATAAAAATCTTATATTGGTTTGTTTTTACTTGTTTACTTTTAATATTATTTTAATATTACACTTTAATATTATTTTTAATATAATTTTATTAATTGTTTACTATTATAATTAATATTTTTATTAATTTTATTTTCCGTCTGGATCCCCAAAACGACGGAGACCCCACTCTTTTTCCCACGCCCCCCTCCCGCCCACTTTCTGAGTCCGCCACTCACACATACACATACATGCATTTGCTCGACGATGCTGGTACTATTTTGGACGGTTTTTGAATCGTCTCCAGCTAGACTATCGATTTTCTGAGGTCTAGATTCTGGATGTTTTAGACGGATATCCATATTTTCGCGAGTATTCCCAGATTCACTCAATCTCGCGGTAAGCAAAGTGATGAGGTCGTTTGCCTCAGTTATAGCTATTTGAATTTGAGACTCCTCAATGTGTACGCGGCCTGCCGCACAGAAAATTCGCGTGCGGTTAACCTCTCCAAAAACGCGGCGTTGCGGCGATTTTGATGGAATGGCGTGAGAAGCGATAAAGCTGAGTAAAATGAACGCGATGGAACAGGTCCCAAAAGAAAATTTCAAGGATAAAATGTATTCCCCCGGGACTATTTCAGAATGGTTCGCTAGAATTTGTATGTCTTATTTGTGGAATGACTGATATTCGTTTCATTTTCCACGTATGTCCAATGTTATTTTTGGGTTGTTTTTGTCACTGTACCCAAGTTCACAGGGTTAACGACTAGATTTGGGGGGGACAGAGTTCATAGGCTTGTCATCGGACTGAACACGAACAAATCGTAAGAGGGGGAGGGGTGGCTTGCAAATAGTAAATACTAGAGAACCATCTTGAAATAATCCCGCGAACACAACTTACCCTTGAGGTCTTTTTTGGGACGCGTCCCACGCTTTTCGTGTTCATTTTACTCAACTTTAACGCTTCTCACGCCATTCCATCGAAATCGCCGCGACGCCGCGTTTTTGGAGAGGTTAACCGCACGCGAATTTTCTGCGCGGCAGGCCGCGTACACAGCTCCAATCAATGGATTCGTTTTCACGCCCTAAGCGGGCGCAGGCAGCGTAGATAGCGCGCGCACCGACTGGCAATTGCAGGTAAGCCGCGGCCAGCGTTCGGTGGCAGCAACCAACTGCTATCTAACGACCCGCTGCGGGTCAAATAGGGCGCCAAAGTGGCGGAAACCATTCCAAATTCCATGGAAAAATCCTCCATGCATACGGTTTCACAACTGCTCCATTTCGATTAAAGGAAAACGAGAGAGATACGAAAGACTACAGTAGCCTCAAAAGGGCCACAGTCTTCACAACTTCAACCGCCTGTCGTCAACGTCATGCCACCTTCCACACCGTCCAACCGCCGCTCGCCTTCACCATCGTCCAGCCGCCGTTCACTTCCATCGTCATCGCATCGCCGTCTCTCACGTCATCGACTCTGCCACTGCCCACGTCAAGAGATCAGTTCTAACACCAGTAAGAAGAAGAAAGCTAAGTCCAGTGATCCTAATGGTTTTCGTTCTTGTCGCCCGTCGGAGTATCATCGACAAATCGATGATCCTTTTAGTATTCATGTTCACCGTTGATACTGTACCTCCTGTGGAGAGGCGGAGCTGACCCGTCTCATACTAGAGATACTATTTCTTAGGCAGAATAGTGCTCTAAGCCGTACGAGTTGCTCATTACTCACTTCACTCTTCGCACGCTCTCTCTCTCTCTCTCTCTCTCTCTCTCTCTCTCTCTCTCTCTCTCTCTCTCTCTCTGTAAAATAGGATAAATGTATTCCACTGAACCACCATTTCTGTTGCACACACGGGCCATACAAAGTCCAAGAGTCTCAGCGCCCACAACAACGCCAGCCATGATGACTCCGGCCTTCGTGGCCCCGTCCACCCCGGCTGTGAGTACGGGGGAGGGGGGCACCGAGTCTATACACTCGTAACTAGAGCGCTCCAAGAGAAGTGGCTGATCGTCTAATAAATCTGAACCACCAATCCTACCTATTCTTAGTGCAGGGCCTCGAAACCTTGTGGTTGTCTTCCGGATGCCTATTTCGTGGACATTGTTGAAAGGGCTTCTTACCCATCGTCTTCACGCCCATATAGCATGCGATCGTTCTGCCATCGACTGTTCGTAATACTTTCGTAGACTGTAAATGAAACTCACTAGAATGTTATCCGGTTTGATGTCAGCATGAACAAGACCACATTTCTTCAACAGCCGTAGAGCCATAAGCAGCTGATGTGCGTAACTCCGAACTGCCTTCATATGCAAACCAACATTGTTGCCGTACTTCTTCAACAGTTCGCGCAAATTCATGCTGTAATTGAATATTATGAAGCCAAATACTAATAACGCTTGCAAAATCGGAGGACTGAGATAGAAATAAGATCTATGAGCGAGAGAGTACTCTGCCATTCTTTCAGTGGAAGTGTTGACAAGCATAGTCTAAAAATGTTTTCTAATGTGATGACAGAGCATGCTTGAAGTGAACAATTCAATGCCAAATGAGAGTGGGCCCATTGATGAAATTGCGGGAAGAGACCAAATCAGACCGTGTAAACGCATTGACTGCCGGGGGACACAGCGCCTGCACACGTATTTACAATATCAGACACCAAACATGTGAGCATACATGAGAGCCTTTGTGACTTCTGAAATACTGGCATCATCAATCGCACTTCTTGCATAGAAGTCATCAATATTGGTACGGAATGGCAGAGACTCGGCACACTGCCTACCTCAGATTCTCGAAACAAAGACACAGATGATTGTGGTGATTGAATGTGCGGTACAGCTGCAAGCAGTGAAATCTGTCTTCCCTGTCGGCTTCATTCAACTTACGTAATACTTCTAATTCCCGTAGACCAGTCTTTCGCCTGAAACCACATTTGTGAACACTTATCTTGACGATAATGAAAAAATCTAAGCTTCAAAAGTAAGAAAGAGTAGACATCGGATGTGCGCAGCTCAAATGAACAGTTAGATCTTGTGAGCAATTTTTTTTGTCGAATAGTGGTCACAAACCAATAACGACGCATTTGAGTAGCAGAAACTATGAGCTAACTTCGTCATCTAATTTCTGGTTGCATCTCCGATCAAACAAAAGCATGAAAAGGACAAAAATATATGTTCAGTGTTTCAAAGCCTATGCTAGTTCAAACACGGGTTGGAAACAAAGCAAAACTATTACATATAAAGATTGTTATTTGAACAGCTCACGTCGTACCGGGCTACGTTAGCACTGAGACGAAGTGAGCTTAGGCTTATCGCCTGTTGATATCTATGAAGACGGGTGCGACGATTACATGAGATACGTTCCCCACCTGCGCTGCGGCGGCCGCGCGGGGCTAGAGCATAGACAGGAGGGTGGTGGGTGGAGGCAGTACAGGGACCCGTTAGTAATCAGAGACGCAGAGAGCGAGAGGACTCGCGGTGCGCGGCAAGCTCTGGCCGTGGCTGGGGAACGTATCTCGTGCAACCGTGTGCGACAGGCCCAAAACCCTGCCCCAACGCGAAAGAAGCCCGGGGGCGGACCTAATCTAGTAATGCACTGTCTAAATGAAAAGATTGTAATATGATTCTGAAAAAAGTCACGACAGAAACAATATCTTCCTGCTAATTCATGCGAAAAAAAAACAGAGACACAAAAAAACTCACATGATCTCATTGTTTCGTATTATTTTTATAGCAACCACATCATTTCTCTTTTGATCAGTACACCTAACCACATTTCCGAACACGCCTGCTCCAGTGTACCCAAACACCCGATAACGGCCATCAAGAACTTCGCCTATCCGAACTCCTAAATTTTATTAAACCTAATTATCTCGCTAATGCAGTAAATCAAAAATGCTTACGGTAATATCCCTCGGCGTCATCCCAGTTGTCTCTGAGGGTGTCGTTAGTTTGTTGCCCTTGCGACTGCAGAACAGCTTCATCGGCCACAATGCCATCCTGGTAATTATAAGATGAAACAGCAGTACTGGGCGGGCATACGGGAAACATTGCCACTAAGCTTCATGCAAGAATATGTCATATGTATGGGCTCTCGTTCCAAATACTAAATAATAATAATAATAAGAATAATATGTAGCAATAATAATAATAATAACAATGATAATAATAATAACAATAATAACTAAATAATAATAATAATAATAATAATAACAATAATAATAATAACACTAATAATAATAATAGTAATAATAATAATAATAATAATAATAATAATAATAGTAATAGTAGTAATAAAATAATAATCCTAAATAGTAATAATAATCATTAATGCTTGTGTACTATGTACCTCGTGCCATCCACCTATGCCATTCAACCGAGCGGTTTTCAACAAGGTTTATTCCTAGATCCATGCATCGCCTACTCTCGCAACTCCGCAAAAGATTTGTGGTCTTCCGGGAAGTGTACAAGAACGTCATCCCTCTATGCGAACGAAGCGAGCACTTACGCGAATCCGATGCCATCTGGACCGCTACCATAGGTGGAATAGTCGTGCAAATGGGTCTTTTAAAGTGATGGTTGCCCGTGAAAATCTGGGATCGAAAAGTGAAGGTAGTCAGCCTCAGTAGGCCTCGACGGGGGGGGGGGGGCAGCAGGTCCCCAGTCTGAGTATTGAATAGGAGGAGTTTGAAAAATGTTAATGTAGTAATAACAAAAGTGAGTAAAAGTTGAAATAATAAAAAAAAGTTGAAAATTCCTTTTCGATTTCTTGGATTTTCCACGTGGCATTTCTCCGGATCCGAAATAGAAGAGCCAAAGCTCGGCTAGTTAGAGGAGACAGCGTACTACACGAAAAATCCCTGAACTGATCCCTTATCGAAAAATGCACTCCACAACTTCATCCTGATAAATGGAAGTTTCTTCGATTTTATACATGGCATTTCTCGGGACAAAGGAAAGCTTAGCCAAAACTCGCCTATGGCAAGTTAGACGAGACAGAGCACCGTGTCATTTTATGCAAAACTGGTGGGGCATCATGAAAACAAGCACAGAAATGTAGTCCACAACTTTCATTTTCTCCTAATTTTGGGAGGAATTTTCAGGAAAACCCTGGCGCGCTCCGCGGCCATGCGATGTTTCGTAATCGGTAGCAATTGCTGAGTTAGACAATGTGTGAAGACTTGGCGGAAGTCCCCTGCGTAGCTCAGCGTTGGCGTGGGAAAAACCGGAAAATTGAGTGCATTGCAGGACTGGGTCCGCGTCACGGCCCGCCACGCGCCAGATGTTGATCTTTTCTCAAATGCGCCGTTTTCTAGTAACAGGGGGAGGTGTCCTCTATCGAACCAAATACAAAAACTCCTTTATCGATCGCTACCTCTTCCTGCCAATTTCTCTTGAAGGGCCCCTTTTTCGAAATCATTGAGATCCTTTTCAAAATGCACGGTTGTCTGTGTATTCCTGGTAGAATTCTGCGTCGATCGGTATATGACTCGGAGTACCGTTTTGCGTCGGGCGCTGCGGACTGGTCGTGGAGTACCATAGTATGCTTAATGGTCCATGTGAGATAGTGCGTAAAGGGCGGAGACCAGACCAGACGCAGACTTCCGTGGTGCACCCCTATTGTGAGGTACTCCACGACCGGTCGGCAGGGCTTCCGATGCAAAATGTTATTCCGAATCCTATACCGATTGACGCAGAATTCCACCACGAATACACAAACAACCGCGCATTTTGAAAAGGTTTCCAATGAAAGCCGCAAGAAACCCCAAAAAAAAAATTCTAAAATAGCCGATGTTTGGACAAATTGGCAGAACGCAGCTCACAAGAAAACCATCTGATCTGCATATGATTAGATAGAGGAAACCTAGGTCTCACACCAGACAACCGCGCGTTTAAGAAAATCAATACCTAGCGCGCAGCGGGCCACGCGGCGCACCTGATACCTATTTTCCTGAAATTTCCGTCTTTATTTTCCAACCTTTGCAGGCATGGAATCTGGCACCTCTATATATGAACCGTCGCAGCATTGCGAGCTGAATACGAAGACAACTGTGTATATGAGCAACGATTTCGTTAAAACCTAAAAAATGCGACCGAATTTAACGAAGAACTGCATGTTCAAAGCTCAGTTCTGACCGTATCCATGATCTCAGGTGACATGTCTCTGAACAGTCCTGCACGTCTCCTTCATGTCTCTCATCCACCTGTCAGTGCATTAATTGATAACTCCTTCGATATTCGACATAAGTGGGCCTCAACATCCTAACAATGTTTAGAGCTAAAGTCTGACCCAATCCATAACATAAGCTGACCTGTCTGTACATCTCCCTGCACTTCTCTTCATTGTTTGCAATCTTACCTCCGTGGCCCGTATGCATGAACATCACCGCAGGGGAGGGGATCGGCTGTTAAGCATTGCAGCAATCCCCAGCGGGGATGGCGCACATCCCCTCCCTCGATCCCCGTATGCATGAGGCGAGGGGATCCCCCCAGGAGAGGGGATGTACATCCCCTACGGATAGTAGGGGATCGAGAGGGGACCACTCTCAACAACCAACTGTTTCTTTCCAGTTTGTTTCACAACTGTTTCTTCCCAACCAAATTATTCCAGCCTCAGCGGCACTTTCACACGGTGTTTCGATACGAAGACGTGATTGCACCGAGCGCGCAATCAGCATGCGCAAGGGATGCATCCCCTCCCCTCGAAAAGTTTCATGCATAACAGGGACCCCCACTGGGGAGGGGAAGGGATCGCTCCCTTGGGGAAGCACATCCCCTCCTCTCCCCAGTGGGGATGTTCATGCAGACGGGCCCGTGCCAAGCTTCATCTTTTGCCGAACAGAGGGGGTCCCCCCTGTTCAAAAGTGATGGTCGCCCTCCTACCTCAAAAGTGAAGGTGGGTGAGTACGATACTCCGGGTATTCCACCTATGACCGCTAGACCGTTATAAAGACAATAAAATTAACTGTTTTACCATTATTCAATGCGTCATTAAAGTGGAAACGGAAAAATGCTCGAGACTGCAGCAAAAAATTAATCGCTGCAGCACAAAACAGTCTACAGTTACAGAAGCTTCATTGATTCACTCAGATTATGAGTCCTTCTGCGACAAAGAGGACCTTATTTCCTTTCATTGTGGCAGGATAAGATGTATACGAGATGTAAAAAATTATTCATACATATCGAGCTCCAGGGAAACCTGATTCCTTCCAAGACTATTCTATCAAATTTCTTGGTTTTTCAGAAATATTCATTTACTGAAATTGTAGGGTTAAAGGCAGTGTCCAGGCAAAACCCTTGGGGCTGAATGCTCGCTAGATTATGATAGCGGGTCGGCTCCATCGGCAATTGCCAAAGTTTCAGCGAAAAGGTCGCAGAAATAAGCGAGATCCGCCTTAGACCCAGTACCCAAATCCATCTCCAGTGCCCAGCCCGCCCACCCAGTGTATACCTTTTTGCGCATGGAACTGCTGCAACATGGAGCTTCGTTGGAAAATATCAAACTGATTGTGGCAGTGTCTCTCTACTGTGACTGATTCATCTACGTGTATGTGTCTCAAATTTGCATATGTGTTGCAAACATTCAGACACTGTTGCTCAACACTTCAGTTCTTCATTTTAGACGATATTGGATCTACAGTTCACGTGTCTTTACTTGATGGAGTGTTCGACGATCATATTACGTTGGAAAATGGCTATTCATACCGAAACCTACCTCTTCTTGTTAATGCTGGCCAAAAAGTAGTATTTTAGCAGAGATTCGGACCCCTGAAGGAAAAAAAAACTGACTGATTGAAGCTAAAATTGAAGCAACGAACTGGCGCTAAGGATTGATTAAAAATTTTCTCTGCGCCTTCAACTGAGAGAGTATTGGACATCTCGTCCGCATCAGTCAGGAAAGAGCTCGGAAGGTGGTTTTTCGTAGCATTTTGTGATCTTTCAAGTTCACATCTGGTATGCGTGAGCCAAGCTGGCCTAGAAACCACAGACATCTAATACTTGAAAATTTTGCCTGGACACTGCCTTTAAAGGCAGTGTGCAGGCAAAAATTTCGACATTTCAAATACGGATCATCTTACTCTTCTTGACAAGCTGATTGCAACTGTATAGGCTTTAGCCATAGAAACCTTGAAATTCGCGATTTTTAGAAAGTTGGAAGTCACAATATGCACGAGTTGTCTGGTGAAAACTGGAAAGGAGGCTATGAGGCTTCCGTTTTCAGGAAAAACCAGCCAGTTCTTGCTAACCATGGCGTACCACTTATATTATGTCTCAGAAACACTGCCCTCTCTTTATTCGTTGGTATCTTTTCTATTGACCACTTTTTTTTTGAAAATTCGGGTCGAAATTTCTGACCATTATCGATTGCAAGACGCGTAGAATTCAAGAACACGTGTCGAGCAAGCTGACCCATGTTGGGAAGAGTGCCATCGCGAGCATAAGAGAATGGAGAGGGACAAAACAGTAAGACAGTGGAACATGTTTTGACCATCTCAGACAAGATTTGATCCGTTTTCACGAAATTATTGAAGGGGCGGGCTGGGCACTGGATCCGCTTTGGGATATTAGTACGATCCGTACTAATTGTGAAGATTCTGTCTGGACACTACCTTTGAGAAGGAAAACGCCAACTCGAGAAAAAAAAGATTTCTTATTTGTATTCGGTAGCGACCGAAAAGCGACCTACTGTCTGTTCCAAAAATCAGAGCAATTCAATGTGTATTCTTTAATTACACAGCGCGCACTTTATCACACGCCAAATCATGGAAATTGGCGCTATCAATCGACGATTGATAGCTGGAAGCGAGCCAAGACATGTATCGCCTATAAAGTTATTCATGCTTGCGGCGCGTCAAAGTTTACGCGCCTAGACAAAACTCCACGAAGTTTTCGCGCCGACCCAAAGCGGCGAAAATGGAAACGCGGTTTGTTCGCGCGGCAGTCGCAACGGCGAAACTAGGAACAGTGCTGACCTGCCAGGATTTGTCTTCTACCTCCTCCCTTTGCACTGTGTATCGGCGCGTAAACTTAGACGCGCCGCAAGCATGAATAACTTTTATAACGACGTAGCAAGAATTACCTCATCTTGGCGGACGGCCAAGTGGCAAGATTCGTGAAAAAGACGGTATGTTGTTTGAATACGTAAGCTGTCTAGAATATAGATGCAAACGAACATTATCAATCGAACTATTGGAGGGCCAATTTGACGACTTTGTCAAGGGTAGATCAAGAAGTTAACATGGGGTCAGATGACTCGACCCTGCGATTTGATTCTTTCTGCAGAGTTACCTCATTTAGATGGTAGCTTTAAGAAGTACGATGTCCAACTACATCAGAGAAAGAAGAATGTTGCATGTTCAGAGCTAAAATCTGACCCAATACACAACATCAACAGACTAGCAAGAAATACGAACTTGGCGGATTTCCACTCCTGCCGACAATACAGTTCTGGTGCAATCATACACCACTTTTTTGTTGAGCTTCTTATTCATCTCATGAACTTTATGCAAGAGTTGAAATTGCGCGCTACAAATTGAGACGTCTCAAATAACGCAATTTTTTCTAGATATGAAGCTGAAAAGCTGCCCTATCTCTTACAGCGTTAATAGAAGGGTTAAGGAGCTATGTAACCCATCCAGTGTGGTTGACATTGTTCGTGGAAAGTACAGGCGGTTCAGAAATGAGTCGGTATTGGTGCATTTTTACGTAAAGAGATCACAGGGGCCTTTGGCAAGTCGCGCATGTTCAAGCTTGTTAGTCGCAGTGATTTTTAACCGCTTAACATGTTAGAAAGGATCCCGGAAATGATGTGGGAGTACGTGGAACACATGACTCACCTCAGGTCCGTGAATGCACCAGTACCGACTCCTTTCCGAATGCCCTATAGCGGTTTTATGCCCGTGAGAAACCGCACGAACTTATTCCCCAACCCGATATTCCGCCCATTTAGATGAACTCGCTCTAATGAAAGATACGTACTGTTCCTCGTTATCCAAGGATCGATACGTACCTTTCGTTATCCGACCGGATGGGACTCCGATCAAGTGTACAGTCTTGTAGATAAGGGGGCAGGGATCTTCGCGACGCTTAGAATCGTCCACGTCGTTCCACGTCGTCATCTCCAGCAAGCAGATCATGGGTCGACATGTAAGAGATGACTGAAGACAACGTTCGACCATGATACGCAGTTATGCCTAACATGTTAATCAATGATCTTCTTGCTGGAGATAATGAGGTGGTGGAGCACAAGCGTTGCGGAGGTCCTTCTGTCTCAATCTACAGCACTATAACTATATACAGGGCCAGTAAAACGACGTCTGCAGTTACGACCGAACTGGTTCCACCGATATAGGTCCCTGCAGGGTGCGTTTGGAAGGAGACTTTACTAAATAGTAGAAGGTCAACATCAAAATGAAAGGAATCACACCATATACGTGTAAAAAAAATGTAAAAATTAGATCAGTTGGCACACCACGATGAGGTCGTGATTGCGGCCAATGCCCTCCCATCGGCCCTCTCTGAGCTAACACATTGTCGGCGTAATTCGAATATTCTGTCATTTCAATGGAAAATTATCTGAAGATATATGTTTCTACTGGGGCAAGTGTACCGCAGACGAAAGAGGCCCACTGGAGCTCAAGCTGTCGATGGTTCGATTCCCAATCCTGGCCAACCAAGCCATCAATTGATCCAAGGTTAGCAAACTGGGACCAGAAGAGTTTGAGAGGATGAAGCGCTGACTTGGTACATCGGATGCCCCACGCTCCCTTTACATCCGTTGTTTCCCACCAACGGCTGAATATTTGAGATACATGCACTGTTCATTTTTCAACTTACTTGTGGTAAATCTCCGTCATCTGCGAACATATCAAACTCCGCCTTCGATTTTGTGGTTGGCTTTGGAGGATCGACATCCTTCTGCGAGTCTACCTGTAAAAATAAAAGTCGAAGTGATCAAATATCTAAAGAAGGAGAACGGAGAACTACTCTTTTGATTTCCTGATCATTCAAATATTGAAAGATGAGATCCGTCAGTTTACGGACCCCCTACATATACCTAGTATTTTTCCTCTCCTTATCGAATCCTAATGTACTTGGAGCACCAAAGCATGCTTGAGCCACATCTACACCCGGTTCAAGTTGTCATCATCCTTGCTACATAGCTATTTCGTGGACATTGCGCGGCTCTCGAGCAGATCCACGAGGCCTTTACTCCACCCCCACCCTCCCCAGTATTCATATCGTCCCATGATGTCTTCTCTTTGCGCTTTTCGGCCGCAACTGAACATAATCCATGATATGCTTAACCTTGTACGTCAGTTTCTCTCACATGTTTTACCCGATCCATGAGACCAAACCTCGTGCGTAACCTATCGCCCCTCACACCTACTTTTCGGTCCAATTACTAGCCTCGTTTTTTTGTGGACAATTAAAGGCATTACAGATCCTTCCTAGCTCACCATTTCGATCCTTCCACGAAAACAAAACATGTTTACTCTCGTCTCATCCGCCTTACAAGGCTAAACAGGTTAACGTCTGTGTCCTCTCAATTCCTCATAGTCATTGGCGAATGCGGCGTACGGACGAAGCCACGAAGTGTTGGCAGTTTTGGTTTATTAAAACAGCGACGTGGAAAAAAGATGGAGGACGGTGTGGTTTTGCAATACAGCACATGATCCAAGCAACAATCAAGTAATGAACGGGAATATTCGCTAGTGTGCACCAACAGTATAAAACGGCTTATTTCCGAGCAGCATAGGGAATTTTGGGTCAAATTCGCCAATTTGCATGATAAGGGAAGGCAAAACTCGTGAAAGTTTGTCTCATCTACTGAAAAGATCTCTTCACAAATCACCCAAATGAAAACTCGTAAGAAATGGCAAAGATGTTAGTGACTCTGCGGTTAGGAAAGAAAGTTTCTAGAAAAAGTGAATTTTGAAGTGAATGCGCAGAAAATCACTGTCATCCGCGAGGCGCGGCGAAGCTGAAATTGAGTAGGCCCAAATGTAACGTGGCTAACGGGTCCGAGTCCAAGCGCCTTCGACTCGAGTTCGAATAATAAGCTGGATGCTCGAAACGTTCATTCATCCCTACTGTGTAGTCCGCGGTAGAGGGTTGCTAATAAGTCGTTTGTTAACTACGGGCCATCGACAACAGGTTCGTCGAATAGAACGAATAGATAAACAATGGCCAGAATGAGCGTTTATATGCACAATGTAAGCAGGGGTGCCAACCTACTTGCTCTGAGTTTGTCAGAAGAGGCCATACAGTGGAATGTTCAAATATGTTGGACGTCACTGCCGTAGAGCGCCCGCACCCACCCCCGCCCCCTCCCCCTCATTGATTTTCTGTATCCTCTTCCCTAGGCCGCACTATTTTTCCTTTTCTTCCTTCCGCGGTTTCCACGGCTGAGGCTCATTTCTCGGCCACCCTCGAATACAGGAGAGGATGAGATACGGGTGCGAAACATGCACCTTCTCTGCACCTGCCCTGTGGTGGAAGCCACCGTAACGTGATGTGGCGTGGATCTCTGTTCGCGTGCAAGTGAGCTTCCACTGTTCATGAGAGATAGGCAGGCACCAAGAAAGGCTCGAAAAGATGGTCAAACCACGAAAAACTTACAGAAACATGAAAAGTTAAGGAGTGAAAGACATCTTTTTGATAAAAGTAGAAGTTCAGCTCAGGGTTTCGCAGTTTAATGTGCTGTTTGAGTGGAAGTGCTGAGAGATTAGTGTTTGCTTTCTCATTAGCTTTCTCTTTCCTATGTACCAAAATACATATGGGCGGCTTGTATTGTCGTATCCGTGCTTTACCCTAGTAGCGGATTGCAAAAAGAAGCAGAGCAATAAAGTCTAAAATTTTATATTTTTTCCTACTTTTGGGAGGAATTTTCAGGAAACCTAGGAAAATTTTGGGATGTGCCCTCTGCGAAGCTCACTACTGGTGTACGAAATTCCGGAAAATTAGGTGCATGTCAGGAATGGGTCCGCGCCGCAGCCTGTCTCCGGCGCGGTATTGATTTTTTCACAACGTTTCTGGTAATGGATGAAGGTTTCTCCTATCGAATAGTATAATGGAATCCTATGTTCGTTCGCTACTTCACCCTGCCAATTTTTCCAAACTTCCATTTTCGAATCTTTAATCACTTTTTCCAGCCTTGGTTGAAATGTTCTTTCAAATGCGACATTATCTGCGTAACCAGCTGGAATGCGCCGGAAATGGAGACGCCGAGACATCAGGTGAGCATGCCCGTTGTAGCGTGCTTACCTAACTGGCGGCAGGACCTCCTACCCAAAATCCAGCTCCGAGTCGCATACAAGTCGACGTAGAACCGCGAGCTGATTATGCAGATAACGTCCAGAAAAACGATTTCAACCAAGCCTGAAGAAAAAAAGCATTAAAAGTCTAAAATACCTGATGTTCGGAGAAAATAGACGGGTGAAGTAGCGAACGAATGTAGGATTTCAGTATAATTCGATAGAATAAACCCCCATCACATAATAGATAAAGTCGCTAAAGTCGCATTTGAAACCCTTTGAGATCCGATCATGACATGCGCGTAATTTTCCGGGCTTTCCGGCACAAATAGTGAGCTTCGTAGGGGACCTGTTCCAAACCTACCACAAATACACGAAGCGCATCCTAGTTTTCCTGAAAATTCCCTTCCCGCCCATTTTCTGCATCCATTCTCTTATATCTTGCTGTGGACGGGCTTCCTCTCTGCTCTTCTGCATCCTGAGAGATCCTGTGTAGAAAATGAAAGAAATCTTGAATGCTCAATCAATGCAAGCTCTTCCGGTTTATTCATTACAATTCTGAAAATTTTGCTATGTTATTCCTCCTCATCTGTACTGCCGCATTCACTTTTGGAACCATCTCCCTTTTCACACCTGCGGGGAGTATCTGTGGTCCCCCTACCTAACCTATCTCCAAACTCAAGGTCCTCCCCCTTCCCCCCCCCCCAACCCCCCCCCCGGACTTGGCAAAGAGTGAAGGTGAATTGATCAGGATATTCTAGAGAGCCCGACAACAAACAGCAGTAAACAATACATAGACTAGATTTTGAGACACTACTAAATGAATTGTGTGCTTGGAATAAGGCAGTTCACTCCAGCAGTTATTCAACAGCAAAACCACGAGAACTGCTGCGTGACATAGTATTGCAGGTCGTAGAAGAGGAAGAAAATAATTAAACTACTGGTCTGAAGGTTGATACCTTGGATCCGAATCGATTTTTTTGGTGGGTATCGTCATGATGGGAAATGAGGCGTTGCCACCAGGGATGAGCGGAAGTCAGATTTAAAATTTCGGAACTCGGAAGTCGGAAGTCGGAAGCTCCAAAAAACACCGGAATATCGGAAGTGCCGGAAGTCGGAAGTCGGAAGTACACAGTAGCCAATACATGTATGTACTTACGGAGACTTGAATGGCGGAGGAGGTTAACCAGTGTATTGTTAGATAGACCAGTGTTCATTTGAAAAGCTTCATCCAATTGTGCCCATGAATGACGTTACTCAGGAATTCAAAAACAAGAAAAATGAGTCACCGATGAATAAAGAAAAAATAAGTACTAGTAAACCATGGTGGTCAGACAAGGAAAACTCAACAGTTGAGATGAAAGCTTTTTGGAGTGGTGTAACCATCATACTGCTCCCAGAGTCACGGCTTACAGTGAAGTATGTAGAGCCTTATTAGCACCATTTCGTTCCACTTCTCCACTCTACGGTAGTTTCTCTTGTCAATTAACCAGTAGAGTTTCCACATCTTCTGCGCAGTATCCTGTGCGACACTATGGTTTGAACCACCGGTTTGAAAGAACTATTTGTTGTTTCTGGGTCATTTCTATACTGTTTAGTCAGTTGACAGTACGCGTAGCGTACTGTCAACTGACTAAATGGTATAGAATGCTGAGCGAGGGTGAATAGTTTCGAAGTTTTAATTGCTCTTTTCACCATGTACCCAATGTTTAGCAGCATTCTCTTATCCAAACAACTCACTCTCCGACACTGTGATTTCCTTCACATGCTGATATCTAGCACTGAACTCAGTGAACATATTTGGTACAAAATTAACAGTAAAACAGCAGGCAGCGTAACGCAACTTTTAGAATTTCATTGTTTTAGAAAAAAAGGTGAAAGTTCCGGCTAAAGGTTGTTGTCTTTTATGTTCGTGTGGTACGATGGAGTACGACAATGCATGCAAGAAAACAGAAGACAGACAGAAAGCTCCACTTTTGGTATATGTATTACTGCTGGGTAGGGTAGATGGTGTCAGATACCTGCTAAGAAACTCCATGAAACTCATATGACAAAATCCAGCTTGGTCACCCCTCAAAACTTCCGAAAACTTCCGGCTTTTTTCGCGATTTTTCGGAAGTCGGAACTCGGAAGTCGGAAGCCCAAAAAACGCCGGAATATCGGAAGTTTCGGAAGTCGGAAGTCGGAATTCCGCTCATCCCTGGTTGCCACCCTGCTCGTGATTAGCGCATTCAATCAGTACGCCAATCGCGGTGGCCTGTTAACGCCTCCCTTCCCCTCTCGATGACACACACTCAATTTTTTTCTTTCCTAAAAAAGAGAACTAACAGGTTTCGGTCCTTCTTCGTCATCATGGTATTCTCTCTCTCGTTTAGCATCATCCTCTTCTTCCTTCTTTCCTCTAAGTAGTGTCTCCTCCACAACATGCTCGTCAGCACCTCTGAAAGCGACTACTGTAATGAAAAATAGTAACTTTTGCAATGATAAACTTACTTAACATGGACCATTTTCTCTTTCAGATCAGCGAAAAAATCTCCCGGAGTACTTTCGCCATTATCTCTGTCGGGGGAAGATAGAGCGCTGCTACTCATAGGGCTTTCACTTCCGACAGCCGTCTAAAAAGTCTCGGTTGCACCATCGTCTATTCCACGAATGTCAGCGGATTAAGAAGACGAAATCTAGCGGTACCCTTCTAACGAGAGAGCGGGCTTCCCTGATAAGCGCATTTTCCTCATCCGAGCTGTCATCCGAATATATGTTCACGTTTGTCTAGAATATCAACCATGAAAATGTCATATTGTGAGGCAATTATGTTGTTTGACTGATTATGAGTTCGACGACTTGTTTCTTCCTCTACAAGAATATCTACTAACATCACATTTCGCACTACTCATTTTCGTTGAGGTTTTTTTTCAGATGAACGAGAATAATGAAGTGAGAAAAAAAACGTATGTACCACCTTCTCCGCGTTTGGACGGAGTGTAAAAGTTTCAGAATGACTATGAACACGGATATAAGCAAGAGACTCACCAAAATGTTATGAGCTAGATGAAAAATTGAGCAACAATAAACAAAGGACGTGGTATTGACAAAATCTAATAACTATCAATTGATCATAACTTAAACTACTTAGATTCGACCTACATCCTCCTTTTTTGGATTCATTTGCTGCAATAATTTTCTTCTTCTTTCACGTTGCTCCCTAATCTTTTTCTCCTCAACGTCGGAGTCTTCTTCCAGATTCCACTCAATATCGGGTATCACTTCATCATCCTGCAAATTAAATCAGTGGCGTATTTCCTTACTAACAAGTGATGAGTCCGACACCATTTCACTTTCACGGACCCAAAAACTTCGAAAGATAGAGGATATTTGAGGTTCTGTACACGAATATAACATCGATTTTGTATGCAAGCCTATCTCTGTGAAGATAGCTGTGCAAAATTGGAAGAAAGTGCCGATTACGGAGAAGCAGTTCATAAAATAGTCTAGCCATGTCATTCGGCTTACATCCTTCTTGCCATCGTCACTGCGCCTTCTGTCCGGTGATCGACTGCGCCGGGCACGTCGACGATCACGGTCACGATCTCGATAAGAAGCCACCCTAAGATATACCACAGACTTCAGTTAGCCAACATAATCTACAAATAAGCCAAATACAAAAGGAGCCAACCTGCGCACATCTCTTCTATCCCTACACGAGCGAGATGAACTCCTATATGGCCTGTGCCGCTCCAGGCTTCGCTCTCTTCTTCTTTCAGTGCTTCGACGCCTTTCACGATCCCGCCTATCTTTTTCTTCTCGCTCTCGCTGGAGAAATGAAAGGCAAATATCACATAGGCAAACTCGTTGCGTAAAAAAAAGAACAAGAATAATGCTCACAATTGAGTATTTGTCGTCACGACGATCTCTCCTCTCCCACGAACGTTCACGGCCCCTACTGTCTTCATCCTCTCGGTCCCTGCTCCTCTCGCGATCTATCCTGCCCTTCTCCTTTTCTTGTTTCTCTCGACTCCTTTCTCGGACGTCCTCCTTCCGAAGTTCTCTCCTGTCATTTCTGTCCTTGTTGGACAATCTGCTTTCACTGCGGGATTCGCCGTCATCCTGATGTCGCTTATTTAATTTTGTATCCTTATTTCCATCCCATTCTTTGGCTTCGTCATCGCTGCTATTCTTGAGACGGTCAGGGCTGCGTGAATTGTCATCACCGTTTGAAAGCGGCTCCACATTTCTGCTAGAGTCGGCGGAGAGCCTTCCCGGCTCGCTGTTTGATGGCTCTGGGGATGGATTCTCGACAAATCGTCGTTTCACTTAAAAAATAATACAATAACATTGCACAAAATGGCAAGTATTAGGTCGTCAAGTATGAAATGTCCGATTCTGGAAGAGAATGTTTCAACAATTGTTTATCAATCAAGATGAGGAACAAACAATCTATACTATGTGCACAGCAGTGTCATCTTAAGGATAACTTGGTAGCACCAACATCTTAGAATTGTGGAAAACAGGTGATGATGACGTGCTGCAGAACGTTTTCAGCATCACATTAAAAACTAAAAATATTCTCCGGCAAGAGCCGGTCCAAACCTTGTTTGGCCATCAAAGTGAATGGCAACTGGTTTCTCATTTCTACTCCTCAGCGATTTAAGCAGCGTGTTCTGCGAAGTGGCCAAAATTTGGTACCTATTTTTTAGAGTTTAGGAGGAGAGGGCGCGCGTAGAGCAGTGGTGAGAGGCCTGCTTTTGCCCACAGGATCGATGGTCCGATGCCACCCGAGGCCGGACAAGCCTTCCATCCCTCCGGGGTCGGTGGTATCATGGAAGGATGAAGCACTGACTTGAAAGATCGGATGCCACCCGCACTTCACTGTAGTACAGGGCACATACTCAGACAATGATAGCGTGCGGCCCGCGTGCCATGGACGTCAAGCGTGCGATCGGACACCGTTCACGCCGATGGCACGCTGATAGTATGTGATAGTATAATATGAGTACGCTGGCCGCACGCTTGCCTAATCGAGAAGTTTCCATGTTGGTACTGCGCGATCGGCGTGCTTCAAATCAGCGGGCGGCGTTCATTCAGCATGCCATCGGCGTGACCGGTGTCCGATGGCACGCAGTTATTTTCTGAGTATGCATTCAAAGTCTCTACGATGCTCAGATGAAGTGGAATGCGTGGCGCATCCCACAGATGGGACTGATTAACGCCGCCACTTTATCATTTTATTTTTTAAAGTTGAACTGTGAAACATTAGCTACTTTACTCAAATGCCCCAATACTATTGAGTTATGAACGTAACTGCTTCTAATGTGATACCGCTTATGCAGGCCCAGTTTGACACCTATCCGGTCCCGCTATAGTTTCCAGCCCATCATTATCCAGCCACAAGGCTCACTTTGCTGGTTTGTGTCACCACAAAGGAACTTTTCAAGAAAACGGTGTTAGTGCATTTTATTGGCCACAAATTCACTCAACATTAGTTTGTTTTAACAGCTCAGCTGTTGAACTACTTTCGAAAATCATGAGATCACTCTCAGATAAAAACTTGAAATCTGATCAAAAACCAAGGGAAGGGAGAAAGGGAGTTGGGGGGAGAACTCTTGTGAAGCTTGGAGGGCAGTGTGTCTCCCCACGATGGGTCGATCGTGGCATCAAGATGTGTTTGAAATCTGAAAAAAAAACGGCCAAAAACCCCTATTATAAAGACCAAGTTCGATATTAGAGTCTCTGGTGTTAGCACGCCGACGGTTTCCGCCTGGATTTCTGGGAAACCCTGCCCAAATTTCTCGGAAAAGTGTGAGGAATCGGGAAATAAGCGGAATTTAGTGGAATTCCAGAGAAACTTTAGGCGGAATTTGCAGTGCCGTAGATCCGCCTCCTCCTCAAGGCGCACCGCCAGAGATCACACGTGGCACTGTGCATGAATCTAGGTGAAGACGCGCAAATGCTTGTTGAAACATGAACAATGGAGGAGGATAGTTAATCAGGATCTATCAAGATCGCTCGGGGGCAACGCCAGCAACTTTTGGCATTACATCCAAAAATTCGCCCAACGTGTTTCACCACGTGGTTGCGGTAAAGAAGCGTACAAGTTCAGCATTTGAGCCTATCTTGATGCAATAGTTGAACGCTCTAATATATTGGGGCTGTTGGCTCGCATAACAGCAAGGTGCTTTTTGTGCTTTCAACGCGGACAAATTCTATAACATGCAAATTTGATCCCGTTTTTGCCATAGAACGCACAGAAGCACTGAACGAGGCAGATGTGAGTACTAGAATCCGTGTAAGTGAGATAGGAAGCTAGTTTTTGAGGCATTGCAGCATTTAGTTTTATGGTCCCAATTTCTTCATTGTCTTATTAATGAATTATTAATTTTATTCTGTTTTGCCCTCTCATTCGTTCAGTTTGCCTAACCACAAAATGAATAAAAATCCCAAATGTGTCCCTGATCTGGATATTCTAGATCGTTCTAGTCGGTAAATTGTGTGCAATTACGCTGATTTCCGTTTGAGTTCTATGTAAATTCTAATTAATTTCGTGCCACACCGCTCAACATTTCCCCCTGAAGTTCTGGTGCAAATCACCATATGGAGTCATCTAAGTGAGATGTGGACATCTGAGGGATATTTTCACGAAAACAAGGAGCATTGAACAGGATCAGCCTGTAGTATAGAGCAAGCAGTTCAAATAGCACATTGAACACTAAACCATGAAGTTCATAAAGGAATTCAGTGCAGAAGGTGAGCCCTTGGAATGTTGTGAAAATTCTCGCGTTATTCACTACTGTTCAGAATTACTTACAAGGAATTTAGGCGGAATTTAAGAGAAATCCGCCGGTTTACACGAGATTTAACCAGAATTTACCCGAAAACCGGCGAAATTTCAGGAAATACACGATTTACACGGAGATTTTTAACAAATCAGGCGGAAACCGAGGTTGTAGAGCTACCAGAGGTGGACCAGTTGCTGGGAAGTTCGAAAAAGAGCAGCTGAGAAGTAAAGTTGCCCATTAAAATGGTCTTCTCAGCAGTAGCAATTATCGATTGGACAAGTACTGCCGTGTTCGGAAACCATGCCGCACCTTCAGTAAGCCGTGCTTAGTCGCAAATTTACAAAAAGAAGACTATAAGCTTTTATATGGTGCCACCCCTCTCCCTTCCCCCTCCTCACTGCCCTCGAAGATACCGGTCGTCAAAACAACCACTTTCTAAGGATCCGACTTTTCATACTTGACAGCTAATAAATTTAATCTTATTCAACATACCTTCTTGAGACTTCTCCTTCTTATGTTTCTTATCTTTTTTGTGCTTCTTCTCTTTCTTGTGCTTTTTCTCCTTCTTTCTTTTCTTTTTCTCAACTTTTTCTGAAAGAAATACCTGTGGGGACGGATACCAGATCGTCAACCAATCAACAATTCCAACCTACCTTCCTTGTCTGATGCATCCGAAGTTTCAGCGAACTTCCTCTTTCTGTTCTCCTTTAATTCACTCTCATCCGAACTACACTGCTGGCCTCTGTCAGAGAGCTCACCCTCCTCTTGAGGTGACATCGATACACTGGCAGCCATCTGAAATTTACCGATAAGTAAAATACTAGGGAAAAATCATCAAGTTTGATGAGTATGCATATTACTAGGGAAAAATCTACTTTGGTGTGAAAGCAAAAATAGGCGGTATTTATGGTTGATGCGCGTCAAATTTGACGCGGTAATACACAGTGCAGAACGAAGAGGAGAACAGAATTCCTGGCAGGATGCGAATGTTCCTGGTTTTGCCGTTGCGACGTCTGCGCGAACAAACTGCGTTCTGACCTTCGCCGCATCGAGACATCGCGAATACTCCGTGAAATTCCAGGCCGACGCGTCAGATTTGACGCGCATCAAGCATAAATACCGCCATAATGAGTGTTTCTTCCCTTCGACGTTGAAACACACGTTGTTACACTCCACTTCTCCGAAGAGTGATTGAAAATGAACACAATCACAGATAATCACCAGTTCCACCAAGGGTTAAAAACTCCTCTCAAGAACAACACAGACGCAAAAGTAAACAAGAGAGCAACTGGTTGCGACAAGCTCAAGCCTAGTGAGGAAGACCACCTTCGAAAGCGCCGAATCCATAATACTTGCGTCGCGGTCGCGCAGCAGCCACGATTAGAGCACGGAAATTTTATATTTCTTTTCGTCTTATTGTTCTCGATTTTTCTTATTTCTGGAACGTTTTTGGTCAGGTTTTCGCCAGTTTTGATGGATTATTTGCTACTACTCCTACGAAGACGATGTGAAGAGCAATGCTGAGGCGCATATCCCCAGTATTCGTTTTACTAAGTCTATTCGTTTCTATTTTAATGCAGAAGCCACTGTCTCCCTGACTGTCCTCATATATACTTGATATCCTCATATATACTTGATATGAGGACCGCATCCTCGGCCTGGTGCCCCGTCCGATCCCTAATGCTCACTAAGGGGCGGGGCTAAGTGCTAAGGCACTCTTAGTCCTGTTCGAGCAGTAGGACACTTGCTCTTGTATTCGACAATAAACCACTAAACCGCCTCCCCTCTGTGCTCTTAGTTCAGAGCCTAAAAACCCTGTTTAATGTCTTCCTGCCGTACACCCTGTGGACATTTTCGGAAGGGTTCCGACCCACAAAAGTCTTCTTGCGCCCCCACATTTTGGAGCATCGGCCAAACAGCCGAATTTCCCGCGTCAAAGACTAACTATCTTTGGAGCCTGGAACGAAGGCAGTACTCTAACGGGTACATTTTTTGAACGGTTCAAACCAGAGCCGCGAATCTAATAGATTCATCCCAACAAAAGGGAAAGCATTCTCCCGTACGAAAGTATTTGGAGACAACGATCTGTTGATCAGTCAACGGATTAATTTCGCAGTATCAAAAAAAGTGCATTGGCAAAACATGGCTCTCCACTTTCACAAAACACCCGTTATGATGAGCACCAAAACGCTCAGGAATTTGAATTTGCGGTATAAAGAATACACCGCTAAGGTAGATTTTCCAACAGTTGGCGAGGGAAACTATGAGAAATGCAGAGTCACCATATCATTACTTGAGATCGGCATAAGGCAAATCAAAGAAGGGGGAAACACCTTGAAAATCTTCACACCGAAATCAGAGACGAGTAGCGAAACTGCAAGAACAAGTCAGAACGGGAAGACCTCATGTTAGAAATAGAACAAATATAGGAAGGGTCACAATTACTAGTTGCCATAGGAGAGGCACACGACCTAATATTCATGCTGACAACTCGGCTGGATGAGTGAAAATGCGTCCGAGATAAAATGGACGTCAAACTTGGGTACATCACACAAAAAGCACGAAGAAACCGAACAGTTCTGGAAAACCAAGATGTGCAAATAACCCAGAACGACGATTCTGAACAGACGAGTAAGAACAACGATCCAGAAAACATGGAATCGTCTACGGAAGTGTCAAAAGTTATTCATGCTTGCGGCGCGTCAAAGTTTACGCGCCTAGACAAAACTCCACGAAGTTTTCGCGCCGACCCAAAGCGGCGAGAATGGAAACACGGTTTGTTCGCGCGGCAGTCGCAACGGCGAAACTAGGAACAGTGCTGACCTGACAGGATTTGTCTTCTACCTCCTTCCCTTGCACTGTGTATCGGCGCGTAAACTTTGACGCGCCGCAAGCATGAATAACTTTTCAGTCTCACAGAATAGCGGAACAAATCGATCAAATCAGGGTCCATACCCATCGATCAGACCTCCGCAAGCTACGTTGCCATAATTCCATGGCAATGCTGAGGAGTTCTCAGAGTACTGGGCAATTTTCAAAACTCTTGTGCATAAAAACAGTGAACTAGACGTTATGGAGAAAAGAAACTTACCTAAACAAAGTAGGCAGAGCACAAGCCCATCAAGGGAATAAAACTAATTCCAGAGAACTACGACTGGACAATACGAACGTTGCAGCAGAATTACTGCAATCAACCAACAAATAGATCCCAGATCGTACAAAGGCTGGTAAACCTAAAACCAGCTAACAATTTTGCGGACAGCTGCTCCGCAGTTTTTGACCAGATACAGATACTGGTTAATCAAATGATATCTGCTGGCTACGACTTCCGAAAATCATGCGATCCAATATGGTGTGAGAAAATCCTAGCCAAATTCCCTCAGGGTGTGGTAAAACCCGTGCTGGTATCTGGCCAAGCGATCGCAAATCAAACAGTTGAGGACCTCCTGGCGCAACTGATTGTGAGAAAAGAAATTGCCGCAAAAGGTTACGTCGAGAACAGACTCGGCCACACGATAAGCAATAAGGTCACCACTTCAAATAAGAAGCATATCAACCAGCGTTCCTATACCAATGAAGGATGCTTATTCTGCCATAAGTGTCGCGACTTTGTGCGACTCTTTTTTTGTCATCATTGTGTTTGTCAGGTCGAGCGCGCATGGTCCCTAAGCTCCTCTAAATTAGGCTCCACCCTCTCCGCCGAAAACACATAAATAGCCAACGCGCCAGTACTGAAAGTTCATTCGTCGTCAGTCCATGGATGATGGTTTGAAGATGGTTAGATGATGGTCACAGTGTCGATTCCAACAGTACACAGGCCACGGGTACAGGGAAGGAGCAACTCCAAGTCTGAGGTAACTCGACGTCTGCAAGGTTTGCTCAGAGGCGTTGAGCACACGCTCACACTGCCGGCTCGTCCAAGCGGTCGAGGAGTTTGTGTTCGCTATGACCCCTAGAGACTGGATTGGTTGGATCCTCCCCTTAGTGTTTATCTGTATATATAAAAGTGAAAGATTGTGTGTGTGTTTGTGTATATGTTCCTTATAGAAATCGCGGAGGATGAACCGATCCGGAGGGTGTGGGTCATGATGAGGCAAAAGTGGGTGGGCAATGTGTCTGCGATTGGTTCATTCGAACCCTTGCCCCGCCCTTCAGGACCTACTCGCACTAATTCGCGCGCGATTTCACCATAGTTGCCTATGCAAATTTGAATGTGAGTGGGACGAGTCGACGCCGAGGGGCGGGAAGACGCCGCCCCATTTTGCCTCATCATGACCCACACCCTCAAATTTTGCATACAGGCCCAACGGTGGCCGGTGGAGGTTATAGGCTACTTTGCACCTGGGATTGTCGATTGGTTTATCGATTATATCGATTTTATCGATTTTTCACTATTTTGTCCAGGGGTCGACGAGGATATGTCTACTAGGGTTCTTCAGTATGCTGAACACCATTATGACAGCTGGCATGGCAGTATCGATTTATTGATTTTATCGATTTTTTACAACTTTCGCTCGGGGATCGGCGAGGACATGCCCACCGGGGTTTTCGAATGTGCTGAACACAATTATAACAACAGTTTTGAATGACAATATCGATTTACTCATTTTGTCGAATTTTGACAGCTTCTACTCGGGGTTCAGTGAGGACATGTTTATGCGCTGATCACAAATACGACAACCACTATGCATGGAACATCGAGTTATTGGTTTTAATTTCTAAATTTCTTAACTTTTTTTGATTTTTAATCAAGTTTTTGGCTTTTTTCCGCTACTTTTGAGAGAAGAGTAAGAGCACATTTATTGAGGTTCTCAAAGATGCTAATGGCAAATATGGCATGCTTTTTCCATAAAGTTATTCTCCAAATAACTCACTATTTCATTTTTCGCCAATATGTCGGTATGAGGGTCATTCGGGTCCGTCAGCGTGCTAATCACCAAAATGATGAGCATTTTCAATGGATTTACCGGTAGTAGCGATTTCCTCATCAGCGTGAAATAGCCGGGGTAGTAGAACACCGGAGCGAAGCCGGGCATATTGTCTAGTATTGTATATTTGTGTTCATTATTATGTGGGCCATGAATTTGGGCAGTTTGATGTGTTGGTGTTGTGTAGCAAGAACTACAGAGTAGCAGTTGTATAATCAGTACAGTTACCATTATGCATATGTGCAGCGCTGACAGGAGATGGTGGCAGCTCTCCTGCATATCATATGTGTCGTACTGTTGTGATCACATGAGTCAGTGTTGGTGCATCTAAGGATGCCCGGGTGCCAGTTGTATAACAGTGGTGTATTGATATGGCTGGTAGCGTAGGGGCCTCCACTGCAGTTGTGCTGTGAACTACGTGGCAGGTGAATACATGCATTCTGACGCAAGCCAACGTGGTGCCAGCCTTGGCGGGTTAAATGTCCCGTCTGTATCAGGTCGCGGGTTTCCTGATAGTTGCTCCGCCGATGCGTTGGTTCTAGGTCTGCTAACTACTGCTTGAGTGAGCCCGGGAAATCACGACAATAAGGGCGATCATGCATCAGTGACATGCAGAACGATAACAGATCCAGAAACTCGCCGAAAAACAGTGAAGGGCGAGAACAGATGTTGGGAATGCTGTTCAGCAGATCACAGCAGTTTCGATTGCCAAAAACCTGACTGCTCTAATTGTGGGCAGAAACACCATTCGAACTTGTGTTTCAAAAGAGATGCGAATAAGCAAAGATTCCAAAATCCTAGAGTAGAAGGCCTACAACAAACCATGCTCATACTAGTGCGAGAGTCACGGAATCTTCAAACTCCACTAGCGTCAGTGCATCACAGCTTGTACTCATGACAAGTGAAGGAAATATTTGGAATTTCAATACCGGAGAGTGCGAGAAGGTACTTTTTTGACTCAGGAGCCCACAAATCAGTGATCGAAGCGTCGGTAGCCAATCGATTTGGCCTTCCAAGAGAAACCACAGAAATATGCACCATGTCAGGCATGGGTGGGCACATAGAGTCCTTCAAGAGCCACATAGTGAACATGAGGGTCAGTACAGCTTTCGGTGAAGAGATCGAAATGAAAATCCAAAAAAAAAAAACAAACAGAACCCGTAATCACCAACAGTTTCCCGAGCGTAAATCTCAGTTCGGTTGATATCACCCATCTGAAGGAGAACAACATCTGCTTGGCTAACTCGAAACTAAGAGGAGAGCAGCAGATCCCTCACATACTCGTGGGATTAGACCATTACCATGACTTGGTCACCAGTCCTGCCGAAACAATGCGAACTCCTACAGGACTTCACATAACAAGAACGGTATTTGGACCCACTGTGTACGGCAAGGGTACAACAAATGCGAAGAATATGCAGAGCACTACATTTTTCGGACTAACCGCTGCTTATGAGAGCAGTGAAGAGGAAATTCTGAGGAATATATTCGAGCTAGAAGGTCTTGGGATATCCGCACTCGAGTGCCAAAAGGATGACAAGATCCACAAATATCTCAACGAGTACTCGATGAAGATCTCGTTTGAATCTGAATGCATAGCACCGTTTCCTTTTAAAGAAAACATCGTTTTTGGAGGACAACTATGCCGTGGCGATACGGCGCTTGGAGTCCCTCCAAAGAACGCTCCAGCAAAACCGTGACCAATGTGAATGGTACAGCAAAATTCTCAATAACTACGAGAGAGATGGAATCATCGAGACATTCTCCACAGCAGAAGAAAACGCTGTAGGAACATACTGCACTAGCTGCCGTACCCGGCTTCGCTCGGGTGTTTTATTACCTTGGCTACATCATACTGCTGAGGCCAATTACTATCATCGACAAATTCAATAAAATCTCCATAATTTTGGTGATCAGCATGTTAGCGAAGCCCAGGTGAAGTTTTCCATCGTCTTGTGGGCGAAAAGTTAGCAAAGCTATTTCGGTGACATTGAATCGACGTATTCGTACAAAGAAGACATGTCTTTGTCATATTCATACTCGGTATATCGAGGAACCCCAGGAGAGATGTATTCACCGCTCCATTGGATCCAAGAGCCAAAAATCAATAAAATCGAGAAATCGATATTTCATGCAAAATGTTTGTCATATTCGTATTCAGCCTATTGAGAAGCCCAAGAAGACATGTCTTTGTCCGTCCCCGAGCGAAAATGGGGAAAAATCGATAAAGTCAATAGATCAATACTTCGTGCAAAATGGTTGTCATTCTTATCCAACGCATTCAGGAACCCCAGTAGACATCTCTTTACCACCCCATGATCAAGAATAGCGAAAAATCAATAAAATCAATAAATCGATAAATTGGTGCAGAATGGTTGTCATATTCGTGTTTAGCGCATTGAGGTATCCCAGCAGGCATGTTCTCGCTAGTCCCTGGTCAAGGAGAGCGAAAAACCAATAAAATCAAGAAATCGATGAATTGGCGCAAAATGGTTATCATATTCGTGCTCAGCGCATTGAAATACCCCAGTAGACATGTTCTCGCTAGTCCATGGTCAAGAAGAGCGAAAAATCAATAAAATCGATATGATCGATAAACCAATCGATAATCCCAGGTGCAAAGTAGCCTATAACCTCCGCCGGCCAGTGGAGAGTCTACCTGCAAAATTTGGTCCCGATCGGTTCACCCTCCGCGATTTCTATTCGGAACACACAAACACACAAACACACACACACAAAAAAACTTTCATTTTTATATATACAGATGCCTCATTCAGGCGTCTGGAATGCGGGCAAAAAAGTGCCACTAAGGATAGTTTTCGACGCTTCCTCAAAAAGAAATGGGAATCTCTCGTTAAACGGCGTGATGTACAAAGGAGAGTCATTTGTGAAGAAAATTCACGACATTCTGATACCAGCACGGTGCAACAAAATCGTTTTGTTGTGCGATATCGAAGCGGCATTCACCCAAATTCGTCTCGTCGAATCAAACAAAGATTTATGTAGGTTTCTGTGGCTCAGAAACGTCAACCTGCCGCCGACGAAAGACAACCTAGTGTACTACAGATTCAGACGGCTTCCTTTCGGAGTAACCGCATCTCCAAGCATTCTAAACATGTGTCTAACGTCCTTCTTAAACTCGCAAGAGTCAGACTTGGCATAAGAAATCGCCCAAAATCTCTACGTCGATAACATAATGATGACAGCAGATACGATAGAGGCTGTTCGCACAAATAGGGATGAACCTTCGGGAATATGTATCCAACTAGCGCCCCTTCGGGACGCTAGAAAGTGGGGTGGGGCAGCCACTTGAAATACATGTGTAGAAAAGCTTCACACATGTGAAATGCTTAGAGAATTAACAAAAGAAGCAAGACTGATCATTAACTGAGCTCAAATACGGAACCCTCTTTATAAATTGCGTATATTCTACCAGTCTGGCCGCCTCACCAACGTCGGGCTTCCACACTTCTCGTGGTCCTTGCCTTCTTGCAAATTCTTAATCACGCACTTACATGTAAAACTACTTTCCGATACAATGGTACTATTTACTGTTTTTTTTTGAAAGTGCATTCATTCAACGCCTATGGACCCGTCATAGCCAGCCACTCCCAACTCTGCATAGTATGTAGTATCTTACAGTTGGCCTAAGGGCCTGTGTACAACTCAGCATAACCAACGTAGTGCGAAAATCACTTCTTTCCACACTACTGGGCCACCGCAGACCGCTATCCTGGAGTTTCCCCCACTACTGGGCCAGGCCGACCCATCCTCCATCTGGTTGCCCGGTATTCTGACGTTTTCCTCACGGTTGGGCCAAGACAGACCCATCCTCTATCCGTGGACCCTTATCCTGATGTTTCCCTACTGTTGGCCACGACGGATCTATTCTTCATACGTGCACCCATATCCTTGCGTTTTCCCCACTACTGGCCGCAGGCAGACCCATTCTCGATCTGAAGACCCGTATACTGACGTTTTCCCCACTTCTGGGCCAGGGCAGACCCGTTCTCCATCCGTGGACCCATATGTTTTCGTTTTCCCACTACCGGGCCACGACGTACCTATTCTCCATCCGTGGACCCTTATCCTAGTGTTTTCCCTACCATTGACCAGGGCAGACCCATCATCCATTCGTGGACCCATATACTGGCGTTTCCCCCACTACTGGGCCAGGCCGACCCATCCTCTATCCGTGGACCCTTATTCTGATGTCTTCCCTACAATTAAAGTACAATTGAGCGCGTGTGGCGCAGTGGTAAGAGGCTCGCTGCGCACGCACACGATCGATGGTTCGATCCCGCCGAGGCCAACCAAGCCTTCCATCCCTCCGGGGTCGGTAAATTGGTACCAGAGGAGTCTGGGAGGATGAAGCACTGACTTGGTGCATCGGGTGCCCCCCGCAAGTCATTGTACAGGGCACATACGCATTCAACGCCTCTACGATGCTCAGATGAAGTCGAATGCGTGGCGCATCCCTCGTGACGGGATTGATTAACGCCGACCACTTTATCCTTTATTTATCCCTACAATTGGCCACGACGGATCCATTCTTCATCCCTGCACCCATACCCTGGCGTTTTCCCGACTACTGGCCGCAGGCAGACCCATTCTCCATCTGAGGACCTGTATACTGACGTTTACCTCACTACTGGGCCGTGGCAGACCCATCCTCCGTCCAATACTGACGTTTCCCCCACTACTGGGCCAGACCGACCCATCCTATGTCCACTGACCCGCATGGTGGCGTTTTCCCTACAATTGGCCACGACAGACCCATTCCTCATCGTGGACCCCTATATTGGCGTATCCCCCACTACTGGGCCAGACCGACCCATCCTCCATCCGTGGACCCTTATTCTGGTGTCTTCACTACAATTGGCCACGACAGACCCATTCCTCATCGTGGACCCCTATATTGACGTATCCCCTACTACTGGGCCAGACCGACCCATCCTCCATCTGTGGACCCGTATGTTGGCGTTTTCCCTATTGTTGGGGCACGGCGGACCCTTTCTCGATCGGTGGATTCCTATCCTGGTGTTGTGGTGTTTTTTTCTGAACTATGGATCCCCGGCACATTTGTTCGTCATCAGTGCACCCGCACTCCTTGTGAATCTCGAGAATAATGGAAGAAAGTTAGCAGATATTCAGAGTTTGGTCAATTGCATGTGCTTTCAGGAAATGTCACAACAGCTTAGGATGACCCGTTCTTCATTCGTTCTTCCTGTGTGTTGGATTGTACTGTCCTTCTTAAAAACAAACACTGATCCTACGTCTCCCTAATCTTTGCGGAACCTCGTGAATACGACGGACCCATTCTTCATCCTGGACCCATATATTGGCGTTTCCCCCACTACTGGGCCAGACCGACCCATCCTAAATCTGTGGACCCGTATGCTGGCGTTTTCCCTAGAATTGCCACGGCAGAACCATCCTCCATCCATGGACCCTTATCCTGGGGTCTTCCCTGCAACTGGCCACGACGGATTCTTTCTCCATCCGTGCTCACCCGTATACTGGCGTTCTTCCCACTACTGGGCCAGGCTAACACATCTTCCATCTGTGGACTCTTATACTGGCGTTTCCCCCACTACTGGGCAAGGGCAGACCCGTTCTCCATCTGTGGACCCGTATGTTGGCGTTTCCCCCATTGTTGGGGCACGGCGGACCCTTTCTCGATCCGTTAATTCCTATTCTGGTGTTCTGATGTTTTTTTTCTGAACTATAGATCCCCGGCACATTTGTTCGCCATCAGTGCATCCGCACTCCTTGTAAATCTTGAGAATAATGGAAGAAAGTTAGGAAATATTCAGAGTTCGGTCAATTGCATGTGCTTTCAGGAAATGTCACAACAGCTTAGGACGACCCGTTCTTCATTCTTTCTTCCTGTGTGTTGGGTTGTACTGTCCTTCTTAAAAACAAACACTGATCCTACGTCTCCCTAATCTTTGCGGAACCTCGTGAATACGACGGACCCATTCTTCATCCTGAACCCATATATTGGCGTTTCCCCCACTACTGGGCCAGACGGACCCATCCTAAATCTGTGGACCCGTATGCTGGCGTTTTCCCTAGAATTGCCACGGCAGAACCATCCTCCATCCATGGACCCTTATCCTGGGGTCTTCCCTGCAACTGGCCACGACGGATTCTTTCTCCATCCGTGCTCACCCGTATACTGGCGTTCTTCCCACTACTGGGCCAGGCCAACACATCTTCCATCTGTGGACTCTTATACTGGCGTTTCCCCCACTACTGGGCAAGGGCAGACCCGTTCTCCATCTGTGGACCCGTATGTTGGCGTTTCCCCCATTGTTGGGGCACGGCGGACCCTTTCTCGATCCGTTAATTCCTATTCTGGTGTTCTGATGTTTTTTTTCTGAACTATAGATCCCCGGCACATTTGTCCGCCATCAGTGCATCCGCACTCCTTGTAAATCTTGAGAATAATGGAAGAAAGTTAGGAAATATTCAGAGTTCGGTCAATTGCATGTGCTTTCAGGAAATGTCACAACAGCTTAGGACGACCCGTTCTTCATTCTTTCTTCCTGTGTGTTGGGTTGTACTGTCCTTCTTAAAAACAAACACTGATTCTAGGGCTACCTAATCTCTGCGGAACCTCGTGAATACGACGGACCCATTCTTCATCCTGAACCCATATATTGGCGTTTCCCCCACTACTGGGCCAGACGGACCCATCCTAAATCTGTGGACCCGTATGCTGGCGTTTTCCCTAGAATTGCCACGGCAGAACCATCCTCCATCCATGGACCCTTATCCTGGGGTCTTCCCTGCAACTGGCCACGACGGATTCTTTCTCCATCCGTGCTCACCCGTATACTGGCGTTCTTCCCACTACTGGGCCAGGCCAACACATCTTCCATCTGTGGACCCATATACTGGCGTTTTCCCCACTACTGGGCAAGGGCAGACCCGTTCTTCATCTGTGGACCCGTATGTTGGCGTTTCCCCCATTGTTGGGGCACGGCGGACCCTTTCTCGATCCGTTAATTCCTATTCTGGTGTTCTGGTGTTTTTTTTTTCCTGAACTATAGATCCCCGGCACATTTGTCCGCCATCAGTGCATCCGCACTCCTTGTAAATCTTGAGAATAATGGAAGAAAGTTAGGAAATATTCAGAGTTCGGTCAATTGCATGTGCTTTCAGGAAATGTCACAACAGCTTAGGACGACCCGTTCTTCATTCTTTCTTCCTGTGTGTTGGATTGTACTGTCCTTCTTAAAAACAAACACTGATTCTAGGGCTACCTAATCTCTGCGGGACCTCGTGAACAAGTGCGCAGAACGCACATTCCCAGGGCAAGAACCGAATGCGGCATCGCTGCGGGACCTCTCAGGATGCTCATCCATCCAATCTAGGTGGATCGCTTCCAGTGCACCGTCCTTGAGCGGAGATTATGCCAAAGCGCCAACAGAGGGGCTACTCTGCTCCGTACACTGCTGTTACGCAATGTCAAGTTGTTGTAAACACTCTCTCCCCCGGAGGGCTCGAGACCGCTAGAGTGGGTCTCGCCGCGAAACCCTGAAAGCACTGTCTAAACCTCTCGCTTTCATCATTGGAGACTGTATCCATTTTTCCGTCAGTGCCGCCCTTACGGTGCTTTGTTAAGAGGATTCCGCAGAAGTCAACGCTCAAATTGCAGTCTGCGAGAAACCGGACAACGGTCCCTTCAAACTATTGGGTGTCAATTACGACATCAACCGAGATTCCTTCCACGTAAAGACTCGCTTTCAAAACAGGAACGCAGTCACAAAAAGAGACATAGTTAGTCAGATAAACTCCGTATACGATCCCATCGGATTGGCCAGACCACTTCTCGTCAATTTGAAGTCGCTGGTAAGAGAAGTATTCGATCAAAAATCGACTGGAAAACCCCACTAAAACGATCCTTTCGCGATCGATGGGTGTGTATCATCGTGAGGGAAAACGAGGCGGAGTCTTCCCGCCCATCAGGATCAACTCGTCCTCGGTCGCATTCAAATTTTGCATAGTCAAGTATAGCGGAATCGCGTGCGAAGGGAACGAGTCAACCGATCTGGGCGAGAGCAGGATTTGAACGAACCAATCGCAGAGCCGTGTCACGCCCCGTTTTCCCTCACGATGATACATACCCGCGATCGATGGAACAAGGTATGTGACCAGGTCAATAGCGCCAACGTTTCCGTCCCAAGATCGATCCCACAACTCCGAGGCGATAGAATGCGCCTGTGAGTATTCGCTGATGCGAGCAATGTCGCGATAACAGCTTGCGCGTACCGGCAGTGTATTTCCAGCTGCTCATCATCCACTCTAATTAGCGGAAAAACAAAGCTCACACCAAAAAAGTGTCGACAAACTATCCCTCGACACGCCTTAGCAGGGTCGTAGCGTCAAATATGAGCGGTCTCATTAAAGAAGTCAATATCGTAACTGATAGTGAAATTGCTCTATGATGGCTGAAGTCCTCCAAGAAGCTGCCCATTTTTACATCGAATCAACGCGAAAGAGTTATGGATGTTCGCGAACAACTCAAAGCTGAAGGAATCCCAATGCAGTTTTTCCATGCGGACACGGCACACAACCTAGCCGATGCCGGCACCCGTGGCTTGACAGCCGAACAGATCGATAACCACGACCGGGTAAGGGACACGCTGGTTAGAGCATGACCCCGAAACGTGGCCATTGAGACCAATCGATAGCGTCGAAGAGGTCACCAACGTCGACGAGGGGTTGGAAATATTAAATATTAAATAATAGTATCCACTGCCTTAGTTGCAAATCACAACACTCAACCCAAGCATGAAAAGCTCGTGGATCTAGCTCGATTTTCCAGACTGGATAAAGCATTAAGCGATACTGCGCTTGTCGGAAAGATTGCCAAAAAATGGTTGATGTCTACCAATGAAAAACGAGCCAGTACGATAAGGCTCGAAACCACCCAAAAGGTAGACGTAAGCGAGGAAATCACGTCAACCGACATCGAGTTGGCCGAATAAGTCCTTATTTGTCAGAAGCAGAATCATCTCAAACTGGAGGAATTGCAAAGACGATTCCTTGAGAAGAAAATCATATGTGACTCAAAAGGGATATTGCATCACGAATCCCGGGTTCAAAACGTGTGCATGCCGTTTGACACAAAGTCACCTATTTTCATTCCCAAAGAATCGGATCTTGTGAGGTTAATCCTCGTCAAAATCCATGAGGACAACGCATACTGCAGAAAAGACCACACTATTGACAGCGTCAATACTGTGACAGAGGTTTTGGATCCCTCGTGTCAGCAGCTCGTTCAAAAAGTATCTAAAGAACTACACTACATGCAAAAGATTCCGAGGACTGCCACTCGGAGCTCCAAGTATGCCACCACTTCCATCAGATAGAGTAGTAGTCTCCTAGCAATTCGAGAACAGAGGCTGTGACTTTATGGATCCTTTCACCTCGAAGACACAATAGAAAATGTATGTCTGCCTCTACACCTGTATTACCACTGGAGCGATGCATCTAGAAGTTGTGAGAATTTATCAACGGCTGGATTTCTAAACAGTTTTGTACGATTCATCACACGCAGAGGTGTGCCGAGAATCATGCGTAGTGATTGTGGTACTAACTTCAAAAATGGCGAGCAGATAATAGACGCCATGTTCAAAACAGATGACTGCTCAGGCTCATCCTTGATGACCTACTGTGCCAAGGAAAAAATCAAGTGGTTTTTCAGTCCTCCCGCATGTTCCTGGACGGGTGGAGTTTGGGAAAGACTCGTTGGATCTGTCAAGAAGGCCCTAAACAAATCGGTTGGCCGCAGAAGACTGACGTTTGCAGACATGTGTACAGTCATATCGAGGATAGAGGCAATCCTTAATACCAGACCGCTTACCAAGTGTGATCCCGAAGACCCCACAAAAATACCGTTACGCCCGGTTGATTTCCTTCAGGGGAACATCAAGTTCGCAATCCCCGACAGAAACGTGCACGAATCAGATCCAGAGTTTGATCCAGCTTTCATTCAAACAGAGAAGCAAGCTCTCGAAGCCCTCCGATTTCCCGAGAAGATTGCGGACAAATTCTGGGAAACGTGGAACACCCAGTATCTCGTTTCCTTGCGGGAAATGGAGAAAGTCAACTACAAGCAACCCAGGCATACCAGAAGATCGATCACAGAATTGGGCGAAACTATCTTAATAGAACAGGATCTAATACCCAGAGGAAACTGGCCACACGAAAGAATTATGGAACTGATTTCTTCCGCAGATGAGTTGGTAAGATCATCTAAAATTCTGATGCCAAATAATCGGGTCATCCAACGATCACTCAACAAGATCTTTCCACTAGAGATCAGGAGTCCTCTAGAAAATCAGAAGACCAACGAAGTCGCGGAAATCGATGAAGATCATCGGCCACTTCTAGGCGACAACTTCCAAGTCGCGTCGCGAAGACCTGGACATGCGAGGTGATCAGAGATTTCGAAAAAAGCCTAGAGTCTCGCCCACAAGTTTCTTACACCGCCAAGATGTCATTACCTATGATGACGATACTGTGCCTAATATCTCCAGGCCTGTGCGGAAATATTTCATCCGACATCCAATGCAGCAACAGAGTGGTGAGAATATTCTCCTGGTGGACCGTTCGAATTATGTTTCAACCAAGATTGTCACGTCCCTGATGACCCAGGGAAAAACCTAAGCATTGCTCTCCCACTCTCACCTAGAAATGACAAGATGGACGTATACTTACCGAGTCTACTATCCAACAACAGTTTTGAGCAGTCCAAAGTATGTGATCGTCCTCAGTTCTGTGATCACCAATACTTCCTATCCAAGAGTATTCTCGGGGACCCACAATGCTGGCCAGCTGGTGCCATCGCAACTGTTGCCGTCCTAATCTATTTGGTGAAAGTCGTAGTGATTCTAATCCTGTGCGCCATTTCCAGAGTAACGGAGAAAATCTCTGGGCCAAAAATGCTCAATAACGAAAGGAACGTCCAACCAAGACAAGCAATCTCAGCGTCCAACGTAGCAAACTTCGAGCTGATTCCTCTACCTAGCGCAACTCTAGCAATCTGCACAATGATCTGCGCATTAAGTTCTAATGCTCTCGCATGTCAGCATGGATACATGCACACAGACCTAGTGTGCAAAGACAAAGTTAACTGTCACCTAGAGTACAACAGGGAACTATTTTTCAACAAGCTCCAACAGGAGCTGTGCGTTGAAATCTTCCACGACAAAAAGGCCATAGGAACAGCCAGGTTTACCAAGAAGCCAGTAGAGTTCAAATGCTCCAAACTCACGGAGTCTTTTACCAGAATGACAGCCACCTCCGTCTATCAAAGCAAGCGTTGCGCGCAAGCTGAATCGTGTACCGATGACATCTGCGAACGCGTGAAAGCTAATGACTCCATCCCTGAACTAGACAAAGCCATGCGTTATCCCGGGTATTCTCGCTGCTTCAGCAGCTGTGGAGGGTTCCTCTGCGGATGCTTCATGCCCCAACCAACCTGCTCCTTTTACAGGGTCGCTCATGAACCACTACCGAAGAAATATTTGAAATCTCTAGGTGCCCTCATTGGAGCCGTACAGTCACCATTAATTTGGAACTAAAGATTCTCGGCAATAGTACATCTTTGTCTGAATCACTCGCGCCATACCTATCAAGAGAAATCAATGGCTTCAATGTTACTGTCATCTCAATTCAACAACCAGTCAACTCAATGGTAAACAGACGATTCGCTGTTTCAAGCAATGTTTCGTTTATTCTATCGGAAGATTTCCGGATCCCAATGGAATGCTACACCTATACCCAAGCAAAAAATCAATCACAGCTGGCCAAGCAGGGTCAGATGCGAGTGCAGTAACTCAGTCAAAAACTGCCTATGCCCAAAAACATCGTTACGCCATAATAGTGAGGCCATTCGCACCCTCATTTTGTGTCCTCATAGCTGGTACATATGAGGACCCCATCCTCGGCCTGGTGCCCCATCCGATCCCTAATGCTCACTAAGGGGCGGGGCTAAGTGCTAAGGCACTCTTAGTCCTGTTCGAGCAGTAGGACACTTGCTCTTGTATTCGACAATAAACCACTAAACCGCCTCCCCTCTGTGCTCTTAGTTCAAGGCCTAAAAACCCTGTTTAATATCTTCCTGCCGTACACCCTGTGGACATTTTCGGAAGGATTCCGACCCACAAAAGTCTTCTTGCGCCCCCACATTTTGGTGCATCGGCCAAACAGCCGAATTTCCCGCGTCAGAGACTAACTATCTTTGGAGCCTGGAACGAAGGCAGTACTCTAACGGGTACATTTTTTGAGCCAGACCCGCGAATCTAATAGATTCATCCCAACAAAAGGGAAAGCATTCTCTCGTACGAAAGTATTTGGAGACAACGATCTGTTGATCAGTCAACGGATTAATTTCGCAGTATCAAAAAAAGTGCATTGGCAAAACATGGCTCTCCACTTTCACAAAACACCCATTATGATCCATTTTCTCAGGTGTTATTCATAAAGTACAGCTCCCCCAATCTCACAAATACAAGGTTGCGACACAAAATGAGCATGAGTTTCGCGATCTGCGCATCAAAATTCCCCCTTAGCCAAAGTTTGGTCGAAAACAGTGGTTCTGGAATGCTCACTTCAACGAGAAGGTTCTAGGAAACGACATCAATACTGCAGCGGTTCTAGATAACAACATTTAACGATAACAGTACTCGTTCACAAAAATGATAATACCCATAGACTTGTTATCGGTTCTACTACTTTTAACTTTTACTCTCGTCTTACTATTTTCAAAAACGGCTTTTAATTGATCTGTGACGTCGATGTTCTAGTCTCATTGCAGTAAGCCGTTTCAAAGGAAAAAAAAACACTTTCGAATGGTGTGCGTGTTTTCTTCTAACTTGAAACGATATTATTTTGGCTAGGAATTTAATAGCTATTCAAGAAAACTGTTTCACAATGTAAAACATCCAAAGACAGCCGCTTCTGAAACGCGGATGTATCGTCACTTCCACAAACAATGGAGGAAAATGAAGCATTGTGCTTGATGACGCAATAATGAGTTGAAATAAGAGAGTTGCTGCTTCTACTTTGAAGGGGTGGCAACTGGAAGTGTTGGCTGGTCCCGCCACGAGTGGGCGGAGTCGGACGAGTTTCCCCCGCAGCCGTTTTTTCATTGTAGGTACGGCGAGTACTGCCGTACAGTAAACAGCAGTTGAATACTTGCGACTAGTAGGCGAATGTAAGGGTAGGATAGTAGAATACTTGTGAAAAAAGCCACTTTCTCCACACCACGAGGGATCCGGGCCAGCCGGGTTCCAGCAACGCACGCGCGTGCGGTGGATTTCAATAATGTCACTCAGGGAGACAGTGGCTTCTTTTTAATGCTGGCACTTGCTAGTGTTGGTTTTGTTTCGTCATCTACTTCGCATTATCAGTGCAATTTGCGTTTAATATGAGACGCAATTTCTCTGCTGATGTTGGAGTGGGTAATGACTTCTTATATTGAATTGTATAGTTGCAACATATTTGCGTTATTCAAATTTCTTCAAAAAAAAAAAACAAGCAGGATGATGACCGTGTGTTAATGCTCAAACTGAATTCCAGTGTAGGCCGAACACTTCTAATTGTTTAACACATTCGCGACCTTACGCTTTTGGCATGAAGTCATGCCCCGGCACGAGGTCTTCCCCGGGCCAAAATTAAAACTAAGCTCTCTTTGAAAAACCAAAATTTTGCGAAGCCTCCTTTGAACATGTAAGCGAAAAGAAAAGTTGGACCCACTTCGAAAATTGGAGTCCCAGGGAACATCTCATGCTGGGGCACGAGTTCACTGTTCGAATTATAATGTGAGGAACGTGAGGGCACAACATTCTGACGCTTAAAAAAACAAATTCGAAGAAAACACCTTCAATCCGGAATGAATGGACTTGGAAGTTGAGCAGATCAAAGGGCATTTTACACTAGATGCGTGCGTTCGACGCGCGTGCGTCTTTATGATAGGATAGGGCCAGCCGCATCGCTGACTCGCCTCGAGTGCCCGAGTTTACAGCCTCGAGACGGCCGTGCTTCATGGAGGATGTGCATGCCGCTCTTCAGGGATAATCCTTCGGGAATTGATGCGTGCGTCTGACGCACGCAGCTAGTATAAGTTCCCTATAAATTGCCCTTGAAACGGTCACGAAATCTCAACCACTGCTTCTCAACTACTTCATGTAATAAGAATCACCTGTCCATCCTCACTGGAACATGTGAGGATGGACAAGTGATTCTTATTACAAGGCGAAACGCGTTGGAACTGCGGGGTTAAGGGCAATTTATACTGGATGCGTGCGACTGACGCGCGTGCGTCTATATGGTGAAGAATAGGGCCCAGTCGCATAGCAGTCGCATCGCAGTCGCAGCTCAGACGCACGCGTTTACGGCCTCGCGACGGCCGCGCGTTCTCTTCATTGAGGATGTACATGCCGTGTTGACCGAATCTTCGAAAATCCCTTGGAAATGGATGCGTGCGACTGACGCGCGACTGACGCACGCAGCTAGTATAAATTGCCCTTTACACAAAATTATGGAACGGAAGTTCATATTTCTTGTGAGGTGAGCCAGTTGGAATACCTGAACTATACATTCCTACAGCCATTATTCTACTCTATAGATGCGATCTCGAAAAGACTTGAGATCTGCTATTATGCGTATGGCAGAGAGCTTGAATGGAGTGGTTGAGATTTCGTGGCTGTTGAACATCCCACATTCGATCGTTTTGCGTCTAGACTGCGCCGAAATCCTTGGAATCCTACGTGTTTGTAGAATATGTGCTCCAATCGAAATACTTGAACCTGACACTCGCCTGACCGCTCAAAGCAAGAGCCGCTTCTCCGCACTTAATGAATAGGTCACATAACTTATTAGGTCGTCAAGTATGAAATGTCCGATTTTGGATGAGAAGATTTCGAGTTTTGTTTCCAAAGCAAGATGCAGTATAAGATACATATCCGAATATGCTCCTACACTATTCCCACAGTCTTGCCATCTTAACTGCAGTTTGATTGCGCTAACAGTTTGGAAACATGGAAAGCTAGTAGCAATCAAGTGGCGAAGAGCGTTTTCAACATCATGTTGAAAATTGGACATTTTCTCCAGCAAGAAGTGAGCTAATCCCTGAAAGGAGTTGTGATCAAATAGAGCAAGGTTTGCCCAGTACAGTGAGTGGCAGGTTGGTCCTAACCCCTGCTCCTTTGGCTTAAGCAGCGTGGATTTGTGAAAAATGATCAAAAATTGGCACCCATTTTTGAGGGTCAAACAGGGAAAAATCCCTTTACCGAACCACTTTTAATGGTCATATTGGCTTGAGTACCTAAATATTATTGGATTATAGAGGTCACACCTTGCTGCTTACGCTGACGTAGTTTGACTCCTATCCGCTTCGGCTACGGCTTCCAGCTCATCGATATCCAGGTTCATCATAAGGCTCACTTTGGAGCTTCACCTGAGCGGAACTTTCCAAGCAAACGCTGTTCAGTGCATTTACTAGCCAAATGTCCGCTAACACTACCCTGATGTTCCCAGCTTTCTCAGCTCTAAAGGATGGAAAATGGAACCTATGTTCCAAAACGACACGATTTTTCGTTTTTGAGTAGTTCTACAAAAAATGCTTCTAAACAAAAATTCGAGGACTGATCAAAAACCCAGGAAGTGATTTTGAAAGGAAGAGGATGTGCCTTCATAATGAAAATAAAGATGAGAAGATATCTAGTAAATCTTCGCAGGTAGAGACTGTCAAACTGACCGCTCATAAAATCGGACATTTCATACTTGACGACCTAATATTTAGTCCTCCTATCTTGCCTGATGAACGTGATGCCTTCCTTAGAAGTAACAGAAGCATAATCTTTTCCTAGGCCCCAGACCCCAGTACGAAGCCCCTTTTGCTTTTCGACCTTTTTACGAAGCCTAGCTTGTCCCCGGAAAGACCTGTGCTGGGGCTTGCATGGAGTCAGTTACCACATCAGGTACTAGTATTTCATACGCAGAATCCAAAGACTTAGAGAGAACCGATGAATAAGAGAGCATGCTGCGAAGGAGGAGAGCCACTCCACCACCTGACCGAGAACTTCGATCACACCGTAAAACTGTGCAGTCCTTAGACCAGCTATCAATGCGATAGAATGGAAACTCATAGATCCTAAAAATACATCAATATACAAAGCTTTCCTTGGAAAAGATCTTAGGTTGGCATATAGACATTTTAGCACTGTCAATGAATTGTTTTTACTAGCTGACCGAGGAGCATTTGCTAGTTTGAAGGAACATCTGAATTACTGGAAGATAGGCACCAGTACGGATCGGTGTTATCGATATGCTGTCTTTCAAAATTCTTCTCTTGTTGGATCCGAACTTTACGTCGGCGTGCTCGTTCTTCAGGAGTTAGGGTTTCTCTGAGGTAAACACTTCCACGTGAAAGATGCGCAGGCCTGGTGCTCTCGTTATAGCAATACGCTGAAATATCCTAGCGGGAATACCACCTTTAATAATCTACATTTCGATTGAGCCGCTCTACCTAATCGATATAAACCAGTAGGGAAGCATTCTACACCAGGGCTGTGCGTTACTAACGTCACGAATTAACGCATTAACGCATAACGGCTATTTTTGGCCTAACGTAACGAATCAACGAAAAACCCCGAAAAATCCGTTAGAATCCATTTCGTTAACAGGCTAAATGGTATCTGAAATGCGTACTTTTCTCATTCTACACAGCTTTCTTGTAATATACAGCAGGGTGTAGGTATAATCACTACGATTGTGAAATATGAAATGTAGTAAGGCAACCGGACAACTATCTGCTTTCATGAGCATCTTATCATCTTAGCTTCCATGAACTAAACCACGGCGGTGGGTATAACTGCATTATTGTTAAGGATAGATGTACGAAGGAGAACTTTCATGAACCTGCAACTATTTCAGGAAGAGAGAAAGCAACTATTTCGAATACCTTGCGCACAAGCCATCGCTCTCTACTGATTCTTCTAAGTATTAGAGCAGCGATATCGACACCACGAAATTCCCTCATATTAAAATGTTGGCATATAAATACCTTTCCACACCGGCAACTGAGTGCGGGCACCTACACAGCAGGCTTGATTGTATCAAATCTAAGAACCAGCTCGACTATAGAAATTCGAAAAAAAACTGCTCTTTCCGCAGATAACATACTTATACCAGGACTCTGAGGTACGCCTGCGCGCCTTGTGCTTTGAGTCTCTCACTTTCTCTATGAAGCCTAAGATCTTAGGAGTTCTCATCCGTTCCTTTTGCTAAAGATTTATTGCGAAAATTGTGAGGCAAAATAACGCAACTCTTAATCGTAGGCATCTCTATCACTTGTCTTTGTTTCAGTCGTCTGAGCGTTGCCTATATTTGTTTTTCTGCACCCATCAGTAGCGGACGCAGAAATTGGGCGTGAGGGGGGCGTGGGAAAAAAATTGGGGTCTTTGGAGACCCAGGTGGAGAGACCGCTTTGGAGACCCAGATGGAGAATGAAATTAGCAAGGATTTCAGTTATAATAATAAATAATAAATATATTAAAAATAGTGATAAAGATAAACAAAAAACTAATATAAGGTTTTTATTTGCATTGTAAAGTAACTCGAAAATTCGGCGACTCATTCTCGGGGGGGGCCACCCCCCTCCCCTGCGTCCGCGGAGAAAAACTATCATTTTTTGAATCTTTTCATCTTGCTATACCGTTGTTCCAGAGCCAAAGGAAATGTTAGCATTTGTTTCATCTTTTTGTTGAGTCTACAGCTCATTTGCTCTGGATATCGGTCAGGGATCTCGACTGCGTGTTACAGCTGGTGAATCCTATCAAAATATTCACAAATCCGTCTTCTAACAAATTAACGGTTCAACGTATTAACGCATTAACGCGTAGCGGCCATTTTTGGCCTAACGTAACGAATTAACGGATTAACGAAATCTGAAATTTTTCCAACGTACAGCCCTGTTGTACACCTAAATGGGCTAGCACTTCCGAAACGTTATCGTAATCATGCTTAACTCTTTCACGCACATTTACACTGTCCGTTCCAGGAATGCCGATGATTACAATCGATCTAATTCATCGACTAGCTTCAGCGATGGATCGGTCGATACGTGTATCGATGAAAAACGCAGCTAGTTGCGTTATTTACCACGAATTGCAGACGCTTAAAGTGGTGAAATTTTGAACACATAGCGCCGTTGGGTTTTCCCTTCGGCACGTCTGGTTCAGGGTTGTTGGGGGGGGGGGATGGCCTAGTGATCCAAGGCGCTGCTTTAGAGCACCATGTTCCCACGGGGTTCCGGATTCGAATCCCGCCGCTCCTCCCGTAATCGAGCGAGAGGCCGTCGTGACAGGCCGGCTCAGGAAGACTCACGTCACACCCCTATGATCAGTGACAACAAATGGTTCTAAGATAAAAGCTACGGCGTCCACGGGAATCGACGCGCACTTTCGGAGCCCGGTTAGTGCGAAAAATATGCGACGGTCCTCGATGTTTCGCGAACGATAGCATCGGGGGGAGGGGCAAGAATGCGAATCGTTAAGGATCACAACGTAGCCAAGACGCGCATTGCGACTTTGAACATCGGCACTTTGACAGGCACTTGAGCGTCGTCGAGTTGATTTGTGCGCAGTGCAAGAAACGAAATGGTCTGGTAGCAAGTTAAAGGAGATAGGTCACGGCTTCAAAGTAGTCTACAACGGCAGTTCGAAGACCAGGAACGGTGTGGGTATAGTCGTCTCTCAACGCTTCCGTGACTCGATGGCCGATGTGCAGCGTTTCGATGACCGCCTCATGAAGGTCGTCACCATCACCGCAAATCAACGCCTTCACTTCTTCCCGGCGTACGCACCACAGACAGGCTGTTGTGACCAGGTCAAAGATGAATTCTGGATGCTGCTTGACGAGAAGACCGCGGAAGTACCACAAGAAGACACACTCATCGTCGCAGGAGATCAAAATGGCCACGTAGGAGTGGCAAAGGACTGTTACAGATGCCACGGAGGCTTTGGCTACGGGACACGGAATGAACATGGGGAGCGCATCCTGGAATATGCCGACTCTCACAACCTCGTCATAATCAATACAAAGTTCCGAAAGCGTCCTTCTCACCTCGTCTCCTTCTACAGTGGCAACGTGAAGACCCAGATCGACTTCGTTCTCGTACGACATCGCGATCAAAAGCTAATTACCGATGCAAAGGTTGTACCCTACGAGACCGTGGCCACGCAACATCGTCCGCTTATCTGCAGCGTGAAGATCATGCCGCCAAAGAGGATGCGTGACGAACGGTGCGGACCGGCACGAATCAAGTGATGGCGGTTGAAGGAGAAGGAAGCCACTGTAACTTCCGCCATCAAGTTGCCACCGGTCACAACCGTTGACGTGGCACATTCAGAGCTTGGTACGACTAAACCAGTTCGCCGGAGAATTGACAAACAGGCGCTTATGGACGGATGAAGTAGAAGTAAAGCTGCGCGAAAAGAAACGTCTCTACCACATATTCCTCGGTAACAAGACGGATGATAACTGGCAGAAGTATCTAGAAGCGAAGAAATCAGCAAAGAAGGCTGTGGCTGCCACGAAGGCTGAGCACTACGACAATGTTAACAAGAAGCTAGATGAGAAAGATGGCGGGGAACGCCTCATCTACCGAGTGGCGAGGTCTCGCCAGCGGCAGACCGAAGACGTCGAAAAGTTCTACGGAGTTAACGACGAACACGGTCATCTCATATCAGACCGCAGGAAGGCAACGAAGAGATGGTGTGACTACTTCGAGAAGATCTCCACGGAAGAATTCAGCCATCCACCCATTTCACAATTACCGCCAACTTACGGTCCTATTTAGCCGATCACCTTGGATGAAACCATGGCTGCGCTAAAGCGGATGAAACCAGGAAAAGCGACGGGTCCAGATGACGTAGCGGCGGAACTATGGAAGTCGAGACACTGGAACTCAGCTGAATGGCTGACGACGTTCTTCAACCAAATCATCGCAGAGAAGATGACCCCTGTGGATTGGCAAAGAGTACCATAATCCCGATCTGGAAGAGGAAAGGCAATCCTGCGGATTGCTCAAACTATCGGCCAATACGTCTCTGTCTCACAGTATGAAGATATTCGAACGCATCATCGACCGCCGAATACGCGACATCATCCGAGTTACCGCGAACCAGTGTGGATTCGTAGTGGATTCCAACTGCGGAACTACGGATGCAATTCATGCGGCTCGACTGATGATCGAGAAACATCGAGAGAAGCAGAAGCCACTGCATCTAGCATTCCTCGATCTGGAGAAAGCCTTCGATCGCGTGCCACATGAAGTCATCTGGTACGCGTTGCGGTTGCACGGCATTCCAGAGGAGCTCATCGAGTGGGTTAGGATTCTCTACGCGGACCCGAGGAGCCGAGTGCAGGCGGCGGCGGGCACGTCAGCGGAATTTCCCATCTCCGTAGGTGTACATCAAGGATCAGTTCTCTCACCGCTTCTCTTGAACGACAGACACAGGCCTGGAGCGAACGTCTAGCGGGGCTCGGTCTTCGGCTCAATGACAGAAAGACTGACGACAGATATGAATGAGCCCGCCACCATTTAGGTTGACGGCAATGGCCTTCCGAAAACCGACTACTTCAAGTACCTCGGCTCAACAATCTCAGCTGATGGCAGCCTAGCCCATGAAGTCGTCAGTCGCGTCAACGCTGCATGGCTGAAATGGCGCTCAATGACGGGAGTGCAGTGCGACAAGAAGATCCCGGATCGCTTCAAGTCGAAGGTGTATCGAGCAGTTGTTAGACCCGTCGCACTGTATGGTGCAGAATGCTGGCCAGCCACCAAGGAAGTGGAACGCCGCCTGGGTGTGATGGAGATGAAGATGTTACGATGGATGGCTGGTACCACGCATGTGGACCGCATACGCAATGAAAAGATCCGAGAGTGGTTCGGCATCGCCACGATTGCTGACAAGCTCCGCGAAACCCGCCTTAGATGGTACGGCCACGTACTGCGCGCCAACAAAGACACCGTCTGCGAAGTCCTTGATCTCGGAGTACCAGGAAAGCGGCCAAAAGGACGGCGAAGCAACGGTGACTGGACACACTGCATGCTGATCTGAAGCATGTGGGCTCCCACCCAGACCAGGCCCACGATAGAGATAAATAGCGTCAGAAGATCAGAAAAGCGGACCCCGCCAACGAACAGGACAAATGCTAAAGAAGAAGAAGAAGAAGAAGAAGACAATCGATCTAATTCGTTCAAACTCGTGGCAATCAGTTTTAGTGCTCTCAGACTTAGTGTACTTAGGCGTTATAACCGAATTAGCGCTAGCTGATTCGTACAAACGAATACGATTCTTAATTTCCTGATTTTCGATGGACAGACGTTTGTTTTCCCTACAGATTTTCTCATAGGCCTTTCACAAGGAACTCTTCTCCTCCGATAACGTGTTGAGGGCCATCTTGACGCAGTTCGGTACTTTCGTGGAGTTTTCCACCTCTTCTAATGCAGTCTTCAAACTGAAGGTAGAAGTTTTCTGTGGGACTGCTTTTTTCCCCGTAACACGCTCCTTAACAGTTTTCGGAGAAGGCATGATTTCCTTAGTCAACTTGTAAGCGATGAAAAAAATAGATCTAGTAGGGCGACCTATACAAAATTACTCGTGGGTCGCACACGTATCAAGTAGCCAGTAAGCATACGAAGCTTCCAGGAAAATGCTAATCAATACACAACAGTCAAATAACTTAGCTGGTCGGGTGGCAATTCGGAAACTATTCGTATTTGTCCTCTTGCCACAAAGGACACCATGTTGCTTTGATATCATCGGAAACCAGCAGCTTCAAGTCGCCAATTCGACGGATAGTCAGAGGTGGTGACCACTCGCTATCCGACCAACTGATCAATTGTGACCGATGACGTTGACTGTTCTCAATGGAAAGTCCTCCGTAGACGCGTGTGCACCAGGGCTGTGCATTACAAAAATTTTAGATCTCGTTAATCCGTTAACTCGTTACGTTACGGGAAAATGGCTGTTACGCGTTAATATGTTGATCCATTAATTCGTTAGGATGGTGAGGCATGTTAAATATCAGGAGCTCCAGTTAGGTTGGATGTTTTCTCATAAGAAGAAGCGTTGGTAAGCCAAGTAAAAAGATTTAGACGACGAATTTCAGATGTGATCGACATTTTCGGCTAAAAAAACGCATTGACCAAGAGAAACTATTAATTAGGGAAGAAAACGAAGTCCCTTGTGAGGTAGCTAAGCATAATTACCTAAAGGAATGATAGCACCCAAGTATGGTCTATTAGCTCACAGAAGGCGCCTGATCCGACTTTGTCTGCAATTACGACTTTGCCCGCAGATTGCGTCTGGAAGAATATTTTAGCGAGTGGCAATGGGGAAACATAAGGATGGAAGGAACCACACCATATGCATATCAAAAAAAGTGTAAAAAATGGACCAGTTAGCCGAAAAATGATGAGGTCGTAGTTGCGGACAAAGTCGGATCGGGCGTCCTCTGTGAGCTAATAGACTCTAATCATTAAGTATTTCCAATGAGGTTTTCAACCCTTTCGACAGTCACTGTTCTAACTTGCGTAATGTCACTTGATTCAATGTCATTTCTTCCACAGAGACCTAGCAAGAAGTTGATCACCTTGACTCCCTTTGATCTTCGGATATACTGAGAGGGCGGCAGCAAACCTTCCATTTGTCCCTCTCGAGTGCCAAAGTCGTTCAGTGGATTCTTTGCGTTCGAGGGACACGAAGAGAATTGTATCTTTCCTTGAAGGTTTCAACGAAGTCAAAGGCTCTCTCCAAGTCGGCAGAAGGGCGCTTTGTTTTTTCGCGATACTTCGATGAGTCTAGTGACGGTGTGTATGTGGTCGATCATAGTGAATCCTTTTCGAAACCCTGCTTGCTCGCGCGACTGTTTTTCATCTAGTGTTCTTTTGATCCTGTTTAAGATCACTCGCACTTGTAGACGACGGACAGTAGGCAGATGGGGCCATAGTTGCCGATGTCCTGCCGGTGTCCTTTCTTGTACAGCTGCACATTCGTGCTGGTACCATGCATTCCGACAGGTATCGCGAGAAAAGCTTAGTTAGTGTGTTGATAAGAACTGGCGGTAGGTTCTTCAGATGCTCTGGTCGGGTCCTATCGGGGTCCGGTGCTGTATGATTCTTCACCTACTTGTTGGCATGTCGGACTTCGGATGGGAAGACCGATGGGACAACATACCCATCCTCCCTAAGATGACATTGAGGGAGGTGGACGTGGCTATCGAAGAGATCCGACTAGAAGTCGTAGATGATGTTCTCCGTTACCAGTCTCAAAGAAGAAGTTGTTCCGTCTGGGCGCCGCAGGGTGGACATCTTTGCCTTGCGATTGGCGAAGTATCGGCGGGCGTTGCGAATGCTTTTCCCTGCATCTGCGGTTTCGGCCAACACTGCTGCCGGTGTGTAGCTGTTTATCCGCAAAGGGATGCCGCCACTTCACACTTGCAAAGGTCAAAAGGTCATTCCGGATAAACAGATGATATAATATAAGCAGAAGCAGGTGGATGCATTCTTTTTTTTGTGTTTAATAAGAATACTAACTTATAATTTTCGGTCATGTAGCGGTTTACCCGGTAGTTTAGCAGTTCGTCCGAAATAGGCCGAGCCCCCCGCGCATGAATAGCTCCCCTCCTCCCCCCCCCCCCCTGCTGCTCGTCTCTCCTCGATCGCTTCTCTGCACCATTTTGCGAGCTCGGACGTTAGCTGGCAGTTGCCTGCGGCTTCCGCTGCTCCACTCTGGCTATCAGCTCAAGGATGTCGTAGGACAGGCGCCTATTGGTGACTCTTGAACCCTCGGCTTTCTTTGCGCTGTCGAGGAGATGCCAGACAAGCCGATCATACTCCTCGTTGATGTTGTCGAAACCGCATCTTCTCAAAAGCCGGCTAACGAGTGAAGAGATCCCAAATGATGACGAGCTTGGGACTCCACTTCTTGAATTTCGCGGCTTTTTCTGCTTTGGATGAGAAGAAGAATCTTGCGTGAAAGAGGCGATGATCTGATCCGTTGTAGAACTTCGATACAACACCGACATCGGTCAGCCAGAACCTTCAATTGACGATGATGTGGTCGATTTCATTATGTTTGACTCCCAGGTCCACCGTAAGAAGGTTGGCTTCTGAAGTTGTAGACTACCAAGGGTGGTCTTCGTCGTCATGATGAATTCAGACAACCTCTCTCCCTGTTTGCTCCACTGTAAACCGTGGATACCTATGTGAAGTTCCTCAGGCGTTCTCCTAAGACCAGTCTTAGCGTTGAAGTCGCGAAGTATGGTCTTCCCTGTAGAACTTTCCCCAGTCCATATAGATCTCTTCTTCGTGGTAGCTGGATGTTGGAGCGTAGGCGACAAAAATTGTAAAGACTGCTATTGATCCACATCTTCCCAGTCGCAAACGTCCGATTCGGGTTGCTAGCTGTTCGAATGAATCGATGTTCATGACCACGTTCGTATTGACGAGAACACCGACTCCTCTACTGTCGCAGGTTCTGAAAAACAGTTCTTCGCCAATGTCGACGGTGGCGTTTAGTGGCTGGTGTAATCTCGTCTCGGTCAGTCCGATGCCGTTGTACCTGATCTTCCTGGCCTGCATCATCACATCCTCGATGGGAGCCTCCGATGCAAGTGTGCGTGCATTCAAGGTGCGGTGCATCAGTCCTTCCAGTTTCAGGCAGCCTAGACAACTTCTGGACCTCGTCCTTATTGGCGCTGCCGTACCAGTGAGGCTTCCGAGATCAGGGAAACACTTTCTATTATTGCTGAATGTAGCTTGACAAAAATGTAACCCCACAGGAAACAGCTTGCTGAGCTCTATACCCCCGTAAGAGGCTGGGGTATGATTTCACCGGGATTTCCAACCGGGCTTCCCGGAGGTGGACGATGGAGCTCATTGGTTCTGGGCGACTCCGAGCCGCCTTCCTCGTACCTACCAGTCACTCGAATGCTGTCTTTTGGTCGGACAGATGTGGAGGGTACAATCTGCAGACACCCAAGCACACTCATGCACACATGCATGAACATACCCACGCGCTGACAGAAGGTATGGATCGTACGGACACTTTGGAGACAGGGAGTCCATCCCCTGAATCCACCCGCGTCTCAGGGCAGGCATAAGGTCGCGTTCGGTTCGCGATTAGCCCCCTTTCCGAAACTTGGGAAAGCCACTATGTAGCCTCGCGACTAACCGGCTCGGATCCCTAGTATGAGGGAGATCCGTGGAGCAAGAAGTTGAGCAAGGCGTTAATGCGGTCCCCAAGAATCTCATCTGTAGAAATCTCAATCTCATCTGTAGAAGTGTAATCTAGCAGAAAATCTGGAAATATGATAGCCTGCACATTCTGCTTGTGTCAACCGTGTCAGTTTTGGACTTAAACGGCTTTCTGTAGAGAGAACCTTCTTCTGATCCGATAAATTACAGTCCAGTCAGTATAACTTCGGTGTTTTGCAGGATTTTTGAAAAGAATATCAAAAATCACATCCAACATCATTTACATGTTAACGGAAATATTCCCCGTAATTAACAGAGCTTTGTAGAGGGTAAATCAGCAGAGCAAATTGCTTTTGGAAAGCATGAATGACTGGACTAACATATTGGATAATCGCGGGAGTTGCGACGTAATCTATTTTGATTTTGTCAAGGCTTTTGATAGAGTCAGTATTCCAAAACTTATTATGAGAATTGAAAAGCTTGGATTTCATCAAAACATCAGAAGTTGTATCTTGCAATACCTCAGTGGTAGAACTTTCAAAGTAAGAGTAAGGTCATCGTTCTCTTCGGTAAAATAAGTGTCTAGCGGTGTGTCACAAGGTGGTGTCCTATTGCCGCTGCTATTCAAGTTGAATACAGCCGACATTTCTGGGATATTAGAGAAGAACGAAATCAAATGTAAACAGTTCGTAAATGACTTGAAAATTTATCGCGAAGTCTCACGTGCTGAAGATGTAGCTGCCATTCAGATGGCAATAGACAATTTTGTTGAGATTTGGTTGAGTGGTCAAGAAACTGCAGATTCCCTTGTCTGCTGAGAAAACGCTGCATCTTCGAATAGGAAACTCAAATGTTAAACCTTTTACAATACTTCATCGGCTCTCATCAGGATCAGTAAGGGATTTAGGTTTCCGCAACAATGAATCTCTTGATTTTTCTGCCCATTACGAGAAGATATGTCAGAAAGCAATGACTCATATTTTCCAAATTTTCAGAGCAATGTCAACTAAGGATATGAACCTGTTATTATCTGCACTTATAAAAGTGAAAGTTTGTGTGTTCGTTTGTGTGTTCGTGTATATAGGTTCTCCAATATGCTGAGCACGAATTTGACAACCATTTTGAATGATGGTATCGATTTATTGATTTTATCGACTTTCCCCAATTTTTGCTGAGGGATGGGTAGGGGAATGCCCACTATGTTACCTATATAAATCGCGGAGGATTATTCGATCCGAACCAAATTTTGCATGTTGGTCCATCAAGGGCCGCGGACTTTTTTACACCTGAGATTTCCATTGGCTCATCGATTATATCGATTTTATTGATTTTTCTCTATTTTCATCCAAGGGTCGATGAGGACATGCCTACTAGGGTTCTCCAATATGCTGAGCACGAATTTGACAACCATTTTGAATGATGGTATCGATTTATTGATTTTATCGACTTTCCCCAATTTTTGCTGAGGGATGGGTAGGGGAATGCCCACTAGGGTTTTCGAATGCGCTGAATACAAATGTGACAACCATTATGCATGGAAGCATTGAGTTATCGGTTTATGAAATTTTTAGTCGAGATTTTGAATTTTTCGCTTCTCCTTAGGGACGGGTAAGAGCGCATTTACTGGCGATTTCAAAGGAGCTGAATACAAATATAACATGCATTTTCCACAAAGTTATTATCTGAATAACTTCGTTTGTTTTCATTTCTGCCAATCCTACTATATTAAAAGATTTGGTCGCCAATCCTACTATATTAAAAGATTTGGTCGCCAATCCCCGAAAACACTTCCTTTACTGCGCGTCGACTCTCAGCGCATTGTCAATACGCAGTGTTGTGATGAGTGCTTTAAAAAAGGGGCCCCTGGCCTAAAATTCCACATTGTCCGCTTTTTTCGTCCTAGATCTTTATCTTCCTTGTTATAGGGTGACACCTCCCTGAGGGCCGGCGTAGGTTTTAGGCTACTTTGCACCTAGGATTATTGATTAGTTTATCGATTATATCGATTTTATTGATTTTTCGCTATTTTTGCCCTGGGCGTGGCGAAGACATGTCTACTGGGGTATGTCAGTACGCTGAACACGAATATGACAACCGTTTCGTACGGCACTATCGATTTATCGATTTTATTGATTTTTTGCTTGTTTTGAGCCAGTGACGGTGAAGACATGGCTACTGGGGTATGTCAATACGCTGAACACGAATATGACAAAAGTTTTGTACAGCACTATCGATTTATCGATTTTATTGAATTTCGTTATTTTTGCCCCGGGCGCGTTGAAGACATGGTTACTCGGGTATGTCAATACGCCGAACACGAATATGACAACCGCTTCGTACGGCACTATCGATTTATCGATTTTATTAATTTTTCGCTTATTTTGCCCCAGTGACGGTGGAGACATGACTACTGGGGTATGTCAATACGCTGAAGACGAATATGACAACCGTTTTGTACAGCACTATCGATTTATCGATTTTATTGATCTTCGTTATTTTTGCCCCAGGCGCGTTGAAGACATGGCTATTGGGGTATGTCACAACCGTTTTGTACAGCACTATCGATTTATCGATTTTATCGATTTTTCGCTAATTCTGCCCCGGGCGCGGCGAAGTCATGTCTACTGGGGTATGTCAATACGCTGAACACGAATATTACAACCGTTTCTTACGGCACTATGGATTTATCGATTTTATTGATTTTTCGCTAATTTTGCCTCAGGGACGGTGGAGACATGGCTACTGGGGTATGTCAATACGCCGAAGACGAATATGACAACCGTTTTGTACCTCACTATCGATTTATCGATTTTATTGATCTTCGCTATTTTTGCCCCAGGCGCGTTGAAGACATGGCTATTGGGGTATGTCAATACGCTGAACACGAATATGACAACCGTTTCGTACAGCACTATCGATTTATCGATTTTATCGATTTTTCGCTAATTCTGCCCCGGGCGCGGCGAAGACATGTCTACTGGGGTATGTCAATACGCTGAACACGAATATGACAACCGTTTTCTACGGCACTATCGATTTATCGATTTTATTGATTTTTCGCTATTTTTGCCATTACCCGAGCAAAGCCGGGTACACAGTCTAGTAATAAAAATTCAAAAAATAATGGTGAAACTAAACTGGATTGAAAGAATTAAACAGATATGAGATTTTTTTAATCCAGCAAGCCATTCTCAGGGGTGAGGGGGCTCCCTGCAAATCCGATTTATAGCCCAATAATCCTAATAATGTCGATTAACATTACAACAAAATCCTAGCACATGGCTTTGTTTCCTGACATGGTTTTGAAACGAAGTGGTAGCGCTGTTCCCATCGGTTGGGGTTTTTCCTTGATTTTGACTGGGCCAGTGGTAAACATGCGCCGGTCTCAGGTAAAGAGGCACACGGGTCCATTATTCGGGATTTTCCCGCCAGTGCTAAACAGGTACTGGTCTCTGGTAAAGGGGCACATGGGTCGTTGGCCAGAATTTTCCCGTTAGTGGTAAACAGATGCTGGACTCTGGTAAAGGGACACATGGGTCTGTTGGTCAGAATTTTCCCGCCAATGGTAAACAGGTGCCGGTCTCAGGTAAAGGGGCACACGGGTCCGTTGGTCAGGATTTTCCCTTGGGTTCGACTGGGCCAATGGTAAACAGGCGCCGGTCTCAGGTAAAGGGGCACACGGGTCCGTTGGTCAGGAATTTCCCTTGGTTCGATTGGGCCAATGGTAAACAGAGCCGGTCTCAGGTAAAGGGGCACGGGTCCGTTGGTCAGAATTTTCCCGCCAGTGGTAAACAGGTGCTGGTCTCTGGTAAAGGGGCACATGGGTCGTTGGCCAGAATTTTCCCGTCAGTGGTAAACAGGTGCTGGACTCTGGTAAAGGGACACATGGGTCTGTTGGTCAGAATTTTCCCGCCAGTGGTAAACAGGTGCTGGACTCTGGTAAAGGGGCACACGGGTCCGTTGGGTCAGGACTTTGCCTTGGGTTCGACTGGGCCAATAGTAAAGAGGCGCCGGTCTCAGGTAAAGGGGCACACGGGTCCGTTGGTCAGGACTTTGCCTTGGGTTCCATTGGGCCAGTGGTAAACAGTTGCTGGTCTCAGGTAAAGGGGCACACGGGTCCGTTGGTCAGGACTTTGGCTTGGGTTCCATTGGGCCAGTGGTAAACAGTTGCTGGTCTCAGGTAAAGGAGCACGGGTCCGTTGGTCAGGACTTTGCCTTGGTTCCATTGGGCCAGTGGTAAACAGTTGCTGGTCTCAGGTAAAGGAGCACGGGTCCGTTGGTCAGAATTTTCCCGCCAGTGGTAAACAGGTGCTGGTCTTTGGTAAAGGGGCACATGGGTCGTTGGCCAGAATTTTCCCGTCAGTGGTAAACAGGTGCTGGACTCTGGTAAAGGGGCACACGTGTCCGTTGGTCAGGATTTTCCCTTGGGTGCGACTGGGCCAATGGTAAACAGTTGCTGGTCTCAGGTAAAGGAGCACGGGTCCATTGGTCAGAATTTTCCCGCCAGTGGTAAACAGGTGCTGGTCTCTGGTAAAGGGGCACATGGGTCTTTGGTCAGCACTTCCCTTGGGTTCGGCTGGGCCAATGGTAAACAGGCGCCGGTCTCAGGTAAAGGGGCACACGGGTCCGTTGGTCAGGACTTTGCCTTGGGTTCCATTGGGCCAGTGGTAAACAGTTGCTGGTCTCAGGTAAAGGGGCATACGGGTCCGTTGGTCAGGACTTTGCCTTGGGTTCCATTGGGCCAGTGGTAAACAGTTGCTGGTCTCAGGTAAAGGGGCATACGGGTCCGTTGGTCAGGACTTTGCCTTGGGTTCCATTGGGCCAGTGGTAAACAGTTGCTGGTCTCCGGTGAAGGGGCACATGAGTCGTTTCACCACTTTCCCTTGGGTTCGACTGGACCAATGATAAAAAGGCGCCGACCTCAGGTAAAGGGGCACACGGGTCCGTTGGTCAGGACTTTGCCTTGGGTTCCATTGGGCCAGTGGTAAACAGTTGCTGGTCTCAGGTAAAGGAGCACGGTCCGTTGGTCAGGACTTTGCCTTGGGTTCCATTGGGCCAGTGGTAAACAGTTGCTGGCACACGGGTCCGTTGGTCAGAATTTTCCCGCCAGTGGTAAGCAGGTGCTGGTCTCTCATAAACGGGCATTGGCCACCACTTTCCCTTGGGTTCGACTGGGCCAATGGTAAATAGGTGCTGGTCTCAAGCTAAGGGGCACACGGGTCCGCTGGTCAGGATTTCCCTTTGACTGCGACGCTGTCAGCAGCATAGTTGCGCCCGTATCAGGTAAAGGGACACATGTGTTGCGCCGGTGTCAGGTGAAGGGGCACACGTGCCGCGCCGGTCTCAGGTAAAGGGGCGCACTTGTCCAATGCGCGATATTTTCCCTTGGGTTTGACTGGGCTAGTGGTAAAGTAGCGCTGGTTTTAGGTAAAAGGGCGCACTGGTACATTGGTCGGAACTTTTCCTTGAGTTCAGCTGGGCCAGTAGTGAATTGGCGAGGTCTGTTGGCCGGGATTTTCCCGTGAGTCCGGCTGGCTGGCTCAGTGGTAAAGCGGCGTTGGCTTCAGGCAAAAGGCAACACGTGTTCATTGGTCGTCAACAAAAAGAAGGTCGTGGTCTTCAAAAATTTCAATCAGTCAATTTTGGCATTTCGTGACTCCTCGACAAGCTGTTTGCCACTGTTTAGTTTGAGTTTCTCAAAATCTAAGGATTAGTTCTATTCAGACAGGTGTTGATACTGAATGAAGTGCTTAATTAGGTTTGTTTGCGGACACTCTACTCGAACTCTAATACCAACACTGATAGAATGCGGTAAAACTTTGAGCCAAGGAACTCACGGGGTTACTATCTCGCGCAAAAGCCTGGACAATAAATTGCGCACCCACCCCATTTATCCCGTCAACCCCGTGGATTGCCTCTCTTCCAAGAAACTCAGGCAAAAGTCTACAAAATAACTTGCGCACCCACCTCATGTATTTCGTCAACCCTGTGGACCACCTCCCTTACTAGAAACTCAGGCAAAAGCCTAGACAATAATTTACGCACCCACCCCATGTATCCCGCCAACCCCGTGGATTGCCTCCCTTCCAAGAAACTCAGGCAAAAGTCTAGAAAATAACTTGCGCACCCACCTCATGTATCCCGCCAAGCCCGTGGATTACCTCTCTTTCCAGAAACTCAAACAAAAGCCTGGACAATAAATTGCGCACCCACCCAATGTTTCTCGCCAACCCGTAGATTACCCCCCTTTCCAGAAGCTTAGGCAAAAACCTGGACAGTAACTTGCGCACCCACCCAATGTCTCTCGCCAACCCCGTGGACCACCTCCACTACTAGAAACTCAGGCAAAAGTCTACAAAATAACTTACGCACCCACCTCATGTATCTCGTCAACCCTTTGGACAACCTCCCTTACTAGAAACTCAAGCAAAAGTCTAGAAAATAACTTGCGCACCCACCTCATGTATCCCCCCAACCCGTGGATTACATTCCGTTCCAGAAGCTCAGACAAAAGCCTTAACAATAATTTACGCACCCATCCCATGTATTCCGCCAACACCGTGGATCACCTCCCCAAGTATCCTACCAATCTCATGAAGCATCTTCGTTTCCTGAGCTTAAGCGAAAAATAACCAATAACTTATGCTCCTACTCATTTATCCCATCAACCCTGTTGATCATCTCGCTTCCCTAGGCCACGTGGATTTGAGTATTGATCACTTTCTTAATCATCACTTAGAACTTTTTTGGTTTAGTATAAATGAGCCACGTCGTGTCGGTGAATATCGATGAGTAATGACAAAGAAGATTAGTGGAAAGAGGCGGTCGTGATGCTTATTCTCTTTTCACAATAATTTGTTTTCAGTTTTTGTTCAAAACTTTGGGAAAGTAGAAAGTTTTTAGAACAAGTTTGGTTTGAACTAGAAGGATGGGATAGTCACATACAGCGGTAATGCTGAGGGTGTGTTTGTATGATTGGCTTACTGAGTTATTGACCGAGTGGTTTGTACAATACAAAAGCAGTTGTGTTCTGTATTTCACGCAGTCCTTGGTATGCTCGCTGCTCGCGAAAGACAGAGATAGAAACAACAAAACAAATTGATTCACGGATTCTGCGAGTTATCTTCTCTCATTCGCTACGCTATGTGCTCTTTTTCGACCAATGTTATATGTAGATATACATATACAGTTGTGAGATAGTGTAGCTCGAGTTGAGGGTGTAAATCTCACACAACTTGTTGGCGCGCACGAAAAACCACACCGGGTCAATACTGTCACACTACGGAAAGTAGCACAATAACGTGACTTACGGGGCCACTATAGGTTGGTTAAAAAAGGCCATTCGGGTCCGTTAACATGCTGATCTCTGAAGTGGCGAGTATCTTGAATGGATTTATCGGTGGTAGCGAATGATGTGAAATATCCGGGGTAGTAAAACACACGACCGAAGCCAGGCATACCATCTAGTTAACGTATAAAATGTATGTATGTAAGATCCATATTCTAATGGGGTGCCACCGTCATTAATCCCTATCGAAGACAAGATGTCCTCATGCTTGAAAGAGTTCAGAATAATTATACTAGAAAATTGTTCATTAGAGTAAGGGAAACTTCTTATTCTAGCATTCCCAATTTTATTATCAGAAATAGTCGTATTGGCCTAGCAACCCTTGAATCCAGACGAACAATGCTCGATACTTGCATGGTACACAAATTGCATAATCCTGCAACTGATATTAATGCTCTTGATTTTTTAGGGACTGCATTTATCAAAATAACCAGGAGAATCTCACCAGTGTAGCATAGATGGATATGAAAACTATACTTTTTTCAACTTAATGGTAACTGCTCAACCAGAATTTGTATTTTAACTGAACTATGTATTCATAGCGTTGTAAATAGGACGCAATAAATCAATCAATCAAAAAAAACGCGACATGTGACACGCGACAAATGCGCGACAAACGAAATACCGCTCGACCCCCGCTAAAAGCCGCGACGCCGCAAAGGCGTGTATCTCTTCTGCGTCTGACTCTGATAACTGTGCAGCACGCCCAAACAGCGTAATGCGTCAAGTAGAAACCTCAGCAGCATCTCCTCTCATAGATAGCGTTGTATATGTTTGTGTGAGAAGACCGTCTGAGGAGTTGTGAAAGAATATTTCAGCCTTCGTCTATTCAAGTTGCAGAAGGCCCGTTACCTTGGCTGGCATTCATGAAACGATAACCAAGCAAACCAATGATGGTTAGTGTGACTGGCTATCGCATGGACTACGTAATGCTAGAAGCCACAAGCTGCGAAAGTTCGTTTGTTAACCTGGTTTTTCTTGGTTATGCGTTCATGAATCCTAGAACCGGGGTGCGATTCATTAACTCGGGCACTCCAGCGGTTGTACCGCAGCAAGAACACGCTCTCTCTCCCTCCCTCTCTCTCCCTCTATCTTTCTCGCTCTTTATCTCCTCGCGCTGTATTAGTTTCTTGGAGTGATGTACCAATGCAATGTAATAAACTTGCATTGCAAGTAGAATGGTGAGCACGGACGGCTACTTCTATTCTGGGCAGAACCACCACCAGCGCTGCGAAACAAGGAAGTCGGATATCGAGCCGTGAAGTTGCACTTGAAGGCAGTGTATGGCCTCGTTTTTTGTTTGGGGTTTTAGCGGATTCCGAATCAGGGGTGTGCGGAAGTAAAATTTTAAATACCGCAAAACGTAAGACGGAAAACGGAAGACCAGAAATGGGCGGGAAACGGAAAGCTATGCCCAAGCATAGGTTTATGACCAAAAGTCCTCTTTAACATTGAATTTTCTAGGTACCTTCTTGATGAGCATGAGTAGTGACACTTTCAAGTAATTAAAGGCAGCACTCACGAAAATTTTCACTTCTGAAATGAGTCGTTTACCACGTAGCCGGCCGCTGGACAATCGCAAGAGTAAGCTGAACACCTTGAATGACCACCTACCTGCGAAGATACTGCCGTGGACACATCTGCCGCTCTGGACATTAGAGTTCCGTAGCGCCAACTAACGCCGTTGACAGGGTGTGTGCATGTGGTTCAGCGGGGGCTTGTTTATGAAATTCGTACCATTTGCAGGATTCCGTGGCGGGACCCGTCACGGAACACTCGTCCGCGCTGTGGACACACATGAAATACCGCCATCATTTTCTGTGTTTTTCGCGTGTTTCACGCTAATTCATCGTTGTCAATCAGTTCATCGTCCCTGAAAACCTCGATATACCGCGAAATCTTCAACCCAAGAATTTCCGTGAGTGCTGCCCTTAAGTAACTTCAAGTCCAATGATGGTACGTACTTCTAAAGCATAGGATATAGGCAGATCGAGGAGTATTTATCCTTCACCTAGTTACTGAGATTATCGGAGTTATATAATCAATAAACATCTTTTTTCACTGAATGTTTAAGTAGACGAGAATCTGTAAAATGTGAAAAGTGCGACTTCTTCGCTTTACTTTGGAGCAGACCTACTCTGCATAAATTTGGACAGAAGCACAGCTTCTGTAACTATGATGGTTAGTACGTTTGGAATCTGAGAAGGATTACGTTATTCACAGAGGATCCCGTTGGAGCAAGTTAGCGAAGGGGGAAGGAGGAAAAGAAGAGCATGTAGGGAAAGTGAAACACAAGCAGCCCAAACACTGCACAAAACATCAGGCGCCAACGGCGCCAGTGTGGAACTGAGGATCATCGTCTGATTAAAACAGTGACAATTACGATGTAGCCGTATGCATTTGTCAAGTTGAAAGAAAGCCCACGTTATGCGTTGCTTCGCAAGAATGCTCGATGCTCCTACCATGGCACGTCACAGCTTCATGTAAATTTTATATCAGTTCACCCCAGATTTCTGTGGAACCCTGTTTTTTTTTTTGAGAACTTTGAGGAGAGCAGGGCACTTGTATGGCATATTTCGAAGAACGATGAAGACCGGCAACATCGCGATGGGGAGTTTACACTGCAGCTGAGAGTAGAAAGTCAATAAAAGTCAAACAAAATAGTTCGGATTTCGTTAATGCCGTTGGACATTAATTTTGGTTTTATTGTTGTGAACTCATGTACACCACGCATCGAAACACGTGAATCCTCTTCAGGATGGGGAAATACGTCGAAAACAACGATCCCTGTCCCTTCACTATTTTCCGGGATTTGCCGTTTTTCGGGCCAAAAACCCGTAAAACGTAGAACGTAAAACGGAAGGCCAAAAATGGTCGGAAAACGGAAAGCGTAAAACGGAAAACGGAAAATTCCGCACACCCCGTTTCGAATGTCCTCGATGTGTGAATCCAGTAGTATAAATAAGATGTTACAAAACTGTCTTCAAACCTGGACGTTTTTCGGGACAGGATTAGGAACAATTTTGTCGAGCCGAATGGATGCGTGAAGGCGTTGTTCTTATCGATCGAACATGTCATGACGTGTTCGCCAACACTGCAGCTGTGGCGGACAGCCAGCACTCACACGGACCGCTCCGCCCAAGTGGTCCATCGACTGCACTTCGGACCCCACGAAAAGGGGATTTTTTGTTGATATTATGCCCTTTGTCATACATAATTGAAATCAATGTTACGAGGAGGTCTACAGTCTGTTGATATCTACAACCCACGGAACGAAATGACACAGCGCCTTTACCAATTTGGGTTCTCTATTTCTTCAGCATTCGGTGTGCAAACCTATGTGAGTGCCTGGGGGTTGCGATGTTCTGACCATTTCGGAGGCTTAGATACCATTATACTCCGTTTTTGTAATGGATTGCTTCCTTTGCGATGCTATTGTGTAATCTGTATATATAAAAGTGAAAGTTTGTAGGTATGTGTGTATGTATGTAATGAATAGGAATTGCGGATGGTGAACCGATCCGGACTAAATTTTGCATGCACATCCTCTGCAGGCAGGGGAGGTCATAGGCTACTTTGCACCTAGGATTATCGATTGATTCATCGATTATATTGATTTTATTGATTTTTCGTTATTTTTGTCCAGGGGTCGGTGGGGACATGTTTTCTGGAGTTTCTTGATACGCTGAATACGAATATGGCAACCCATGTTGTACGGAATATTGATTTACTGATGATTTTATTGATTTTTGGTTCTTCTGCCCAATGGAGCAGTGAATACATGTCTCCTGGGGTTTTTCAATACGCCGGATACGAATACCATTTTGCACGAAATGTCAATTGATTGACTTCATCGATTTTTCCCATTTTCGCTCCGGAACGGACAAGGACATGTCTACTGGGGTTTCTCAATACGCTGAACGCGCATATGACAACTATTTTGCACGAAATATCAATTTATCGACCGTACTGAATTTTGGTTCTTCTGCCCAATGGAGCTGTGAATACATGTCTACTGGGGTTTCTCAATATGCTGAACGCGCATATGACAACTATTTATTTATTTCTACACAACTACAATGCACGAAATATCGATTTATCGACCGTGTTGAATTTTGACTCTTCTGCCCAATTGAGCGGTGAAGACATCTCTCCTGGGGTTCCTCGATACGCTGAACATGTATATGATAGCCACTTTGTACGAATGCATCGATTCAATATCACCGAAATAGCTTTGCCAACTTTTCGCCCACAAGTCGATGGAGAAAGGTCACTTGGGCTTCACTAACATGCTGATCACCAAAATTAAGGAAATTTTGATGTTTTAATGAATTTGTTGGCGATAGTAATTGGCCTCAGCAGTGTGATGTAGCCAAAGTAGTAAAACACCCGAGCAAAGCCGGGTACGGAAGCTAGTTACGCAATAAAATTACGTCACTACAATATTGTCTCTTTGTTTTGCTCATCATTTTGTTTGTTACTCGCACTTTTCTTCATCTCATGTTCTTCGTTTTCTTTCTTTTGCTCTCTCAAACTGTTTTTCGGATATTAATCGTGTTGTTTTTCAAATAAAGTGAAGAATTTGTGGGGTTTCATTGCGGATTTGCAATAAATGAGTTCGTATTTCAATTCGTCGCTCTTTGGCAGTATCCGGTTAAGTCACATTTACATCCTGAGCCGTTTCTTGACACTGAAGCTGACACAGAGCCGAATGCCTCCTTTTGTTTCTGGCGGGTGAACCGCAGCCTTAATAGGTCACGTTCCTCCACGGTACCAGGTAGATACAACTGCGGTTCAGTTGTGTTTCTCCTGGGGTTCAACCGCTCGATTGTCTGAGAACGCTTAACCTATGGCTATGGCCTGGTTTGAGGCCGCCGCGGCACTAACTGCGACTCATGGGCGCGCCGATTGGTCATCGGCAGGTCACCGATAGGCCAATTCCAACCCAACGTTTGAAGGTCCGGTAGCGATTTTTTAGGCAATTAGGAATTGGAAAATTGCTCATGAAAATGTATGGTTTCCATTCAGTGGATAGCTACTTCCTAATTTCTTGTGCATGTCCGCTTCACAAACTTGGTATTATTTTCTGCTGTATAATTTTCACCTAGAATTGTCTTTTTCATGAAAGATGAAATTTCTGCGAAGAAGTTAGCTGATAAGAGTAAGGTTGTCTCACAATCAGTGAATGTAGGATGCGAAATTTCTGATTTTTTAAGACTTAATAAAATTAGAGGCTTTGCATGAAACCCATAATGTATTGGGAATGTGGATGAAATCATTACCAGTGAACATGCAGACAAAAAGAACTGATGCTACAAAAAGTCATTTATCTACCTGCAGAGCAACCATTTCAAATTTTCTGTTAGAAAAAAGATAATGATAAGGATTGCATCGAATTTCGCTATTGGAACACTAGTCGAGTTCCTTGGGATATTCAGGAATGAAGCAAGAAAATTAATTACAGAGTGGTTAGATATGGCGTCAAAGGGGTGCCTACATACATAGATTAAAATACTTCAAATTTACCATACACATCGTCCAATTGAATACCTAAGCCGTACAAAATTATTATGGTGGAACCTTTATTAACCTAAAGTTTCAACGAAACCGTCCTCGTCAAAGGTCTGAAATTGGCTCCGGTTGTTTGATCAGCGTGCTGAAGGTCAAACGCCTCATCCCACTTTGCCAGTTCTTGCTTTTTTTTTCTCAGACAAGATGCGGAGCACCCAAAATCGAGTTCAAACCCAACAGTTCTTCTGCCGTATGCGGAAGAGTTGCGCACAGCTAATTCGTGATCGCTACAACGGATGAGCAGTTGTTGCTCGACGTCCGGACCTTATTTGATCTACAGATAGCCCACATAATCATATTAAAGGAAGCAGATCACTCGTTAAGGAAAAGCATTCAATTTTGCTAATCGTTCCTGGGTTCTTTATGGGAATCTAGGCCGCTTCCAGCACTTTCCTTCCAGCGAAAATCTCACTTTCCCAACTCAGTATCACGCATTTCATGCTGAAGTCTTTACCATCGTGTGCATCAATCTTGTGGCGGCCAAGCGGTGATGTCACACTTCCTCTTTTCTTCGCTCCCATATGCTCCTTGATGCGCACGCTTACTGTTCTTCCCTTTTCCCCGATATACAGTTCAATGTAAGTCATACATTCCAGTTTTCCCATTTTTCACAATCTCCTATTTTTCCATGCAGGCAGACAGCAAATTCTCAGGCCAAAGGTCCGTGTGTCGCGGCCCGCTCGCACAGAAAATCCAGTGGTCGCAACACCGTGCGAGCAGGCTGCGGAATGTAGCTGCCATTTGATACATGCCTTTATCAGGATGTTAAGATAGGAAAGACATAAATCACGAAGGTTTTCTCAAGCGAGCTGAATGTTCAGCGTATGCTGTATAAGGCAATATACAACACACTATGAACAGCCTTCCTTCGGAATCAGCGTCACAAACTAAACCTATTTGACGGTGAACATTTGCTTACGAACTGCCCAACTCCGAATGTCCTTCCATTTCCACTGTACTAAAATCAAACACAAACAAATCGTTTCATGATGTGATCACTGTTGTTACTTTCTCTCGTGTGTCTTTGCCGTCTAGCTGAAATTCAAATTTTCTTCCAATTTCCTAATGTAGATCTTGATCGAACAATGCCAGCCAACGTAACATTGTAGAACTAGTCACAAGTTCAACATCCCCCAAACGAATGACAACTGTTCCCAATGAAGTTTGAAATGAACGATCAATAGACAAAAAATGTTTTTTTTTCAGAAAGATCAATGTTTCGAATATTCGATTAACCCATTCAATAACAGCGGTTTCGAACATTCAGCTTTCACATGTACTTATAAAGTAGGGTTTTCAAAGATACAAGATATTCGCAAGAAAGATTTGTTCGAATGATGGAATAATCATTTGAACAGGTTACAAAGTGTACTATATGTATGTAGAAGACATATAAACATACGATGACTACGACCCTCAGATGAATCCGAATGCGTAGCACATTCCAAGAAGGCTACTGATTAAAGTCGACTACTTCATCCTTAATCCTTTCTAGAGATTAATCCTAGATTTTGAAAAAAAAAACGAAAGTCATTTCCAGTCGCACGCACTATTACGCACATCGCAATCATCTGCGATATTTGGAAAATCCGAAAGATCTCCAAGTCTTAAAGAGGTCAACCACATTTAGCTTGAGATAAGGAATTATTGAGAGCAGTGTTGACCTCGAAGTACTTAAGAAGGCTAGTTTGGCAGAAATCATCACCATACGCTACTGCAGGAGTGACTTTATGTTTGCCCTGCATTTCTCAGTCGGTGATTTGTAAACGCAGTGTTTCCAGCAAGTGGGTGGAACTCACCTCAAGGAGTTTAATTCATGGAGAAGTACCCATTTATGGTCCTGTTCAGCACCTCAAATAACCCCCTATGCACCGCTTCAGAAGTTCTGTGAGATACGAGATCTCGGGTATACCTACTGTAATCCTACTAAAATGGGGATATTGTACGGAGTGGATGCGATTTTAATGTCCAGCACCTAAAATAACCCCCTATGCGGAGTTTCAGCCAATCTTCTTTTGGAGAATAGTAGGATTCCGGCCCAAATGTGGCCGCTTTTAGTGGACGTTCAACACGTTCAACACATCGAATAACCCCTATTTGCAAAATTTCCGTATATCTATATAAATAGAAATCCGTATACCTATAATGAGAAATGCTTCCCGATGATAATCGCATGCAACATCTTAGGTGGTGAGTTCCATTCGCGATTCTTGAAAAAGTATAGGAAACTCCTAACGCACGTAGACAAAAGTCGAGATCGCAGCGCGGCTCTCATGGGCAGAGACGCAGGCGCACACTATGCTGAGCTCCCGTGACTCTGCCCAAAAGAGCCGCGCCGCGGTCCTGATTCTTGACTGCGTCCGTTTGGAGTTCTCTGTACTTCTTATGATTAATATCATGTTTTGCTATGAAACCGGTACTATTGTACATACTTGAGTGGCCCCACTATCGAGCCCAAACTCAAAACCATGGATTCCTCTGAAAACTTGCACACAGGGGTAATTCGATGTGCTCACCACGAATATCATATTTATTTCGCATGACAGTATCGATTTTATTGATTTTATCGATTTTTTTCATGTTCGACTCGTATCTCAAATCTCTCTGAAAAAAGCATTTAGAGGTTTTTGAAGTTGCTGATCACAAATACAACAATCGTTTTGCATCATAGCCTCGATTTCGTTGGTTTTCTCCAGGTCTTTATCTGTAGGGCGATGTAATCGCCGACTCCACTGGAGTTTTCCCCCATCAAGTCGACCTTTTCTTGCGAAATCTTCATCATATTTGTAACCAGCACCTTCAGAAACCCCAGCAGACAAATTTTCAGAGCGATCCGAGAGGAGGTCCATACTTGAGAAAAATCGATAAGATCAATAAAATCAATACTATCATGCGAAATGAATATGATATTCGTGATCAGCACATCGGATTATCCCTGTATGCAAGTTTTCAGAGGAATCCATAATTTTGAGTTTGGGCTCGATAGTGGGGCCGTTCAAGTGCAACAGTACCATGAAACCGATTCTTCATGGAACGTCGGATGAGTCGTAGGAGGAACATGGTTCAACTCTGGTTTCCCTCAAAAGTTATTCATGCTTGCGGCGCGTCAAAGTTTACGCGCCTCTCCAAAACTCCACTGAGTTTTCGCGCCGACCCAAAGCGGCGAAAATGGAAACGTGGTTTGTTCGCGCGGCAGTCGCAACGGCGAAACTAGGAACATTGCTGACCTGCCAGGATTTGTCTTCTACCTCCCTCCTTTGCACTGTGTATCGGCGCGTAAACTTTGACGCTCTGCAAGCATGAATAACTCTTCAGAACAATTCTTTGTGAAGTTTGAAAGCATTTCTCACTGGAACTGGGCCCGGCGCCACCGCAGCGCGGACCAGCCATGGTAATTTCACATTCACAAGGGAATGCGTGAAATTTCGCGCTTACCACGGATGTTCTTCAAATGTTCTTTGGTTCGCTATGCGATTTATCGCTTTTTATTTCATTGTTTTTTCAAGTGATCAATACTGGACGAAATATTAGTGGTTATCCTAGGCAGTGCTATCCCTGAAGCATGCCTGCGGGGTAGCTGCATGTCCGGTGCAATTCTCGTACTCTAACATGCACTAGATGCCATATTGATTGACTAGAAAGTATCTTGCTACTAGGTGAACTAAATCTGAAAGAAGGAAAAGACCAAGCTTCCCTCATATGAACTTCAGCTTAGTCTATGGACTTTAATTTAGTCGTCGTTGGCCTGATCAAAGTGAAAATTGTGAGAAAAGTTTGAAATGTTCCCGTCACTCAATTACTCAAAATTCACATAAAATGGTTGACATAATACATTTTTATCCACACTTATACAATCCTTCACCTATACTTAATCATAAAGAACTAAGCACCATCAGACTTCCATTAGCGGAAGTTACGCAGTTGCGCCGACTTCCATAAGGGAAATTTCGCAGCGGCGGCGGCGTAATAGGCGGGGCTCGCGGTGTACGCGGCGGACGAGCCTGCTGGCGCTGTCACCAGCTCAGCAGCGCTGATGTGGGCAGTTCCTGGCAGCCACCTCGGCTCCGCCTAATTAGGTCGGGTATAGTCTGTCCGAAACGACGAGTCCGCCTACGCACGCGGGGATCGAGAAGCTGCCACGTTTGCCAGCGCTCAACGTCATCATCCCTGATCTGCGTATCACGTTTCATCGTTATCTTCATGGTACTGACCAATGATTTGCCTGTGACGTGGACGACGTGGCAGTCAACAGCATCCGTCCCAGCCGCGCCGCCTCTCGATCCCCGCGTGCGTGGGCGGCCTCACTCGCGTTAAACCTACAACGAAAAAACGGCTGCGGGGAAAACTCGTCCGACTCCGCCCACTCGTGGCGGGACCAACCATCAAGTCCAGTCGCCACCCCTTTAACTTGTGTGCAGCATCTATCTCATTCCCATTCATTCTTGTGTTATCGACTAGAACTTTGTTCTTTTGACTTTTGTTCTCAAACAATTTGGACATTTGCGTCTGTGTTACGCAGTTTATCAGCGGTCATATTAGAAAGCTTTATTATCCTCCGGGCAAGTTGCATGTCCTCGATGATGCAAGTCTAAGGATAAGTAATAGTTCTTAAAGGCAGTGTCTTAGCTCATGAGCCGCATTCGAGGTTCCCATCTCAGTCAAACATAAGCGAGCCGCTGAGCACAAAGATGTACTTTCATAGAAACGTCGAAAACCCCATAAGTAACGGGTTTCTTCGGCCGAGAGGGTTCATCTCACATCAAGAGCTTGGTGAGGGTGCGGCATGGGTTTTCAACACGGAAATGTTTGTTTGTTTGTTTGATAACAGCTGCTGCTGAGAAGTTCATTCTGATGTGCAATCCCAGCTTCTCAGCTCCGCTTTTGCTAGCTTCCTTGCGAAGAAACTCGTCCGCTCCTGTATCTAATTTTGCTTTAGAAGTAGTTTTTGAGGGTGCTTTCTGACATCAGCACAGCACTGGAATCAGCGCCTCGAGCTTCACCTGAATCTGTGGATAGCTCGATACCCAAACATGAAAGAGACACTGCCTTTAAAGGCAATGTCCGGTCAAAATCTTGCCCACCCAGGTTTCTTGCTCTCTGGAGTCTAAACCATAAGTGTGGCATGTAATTCAAGTTTCAGACCCCGGTATAAGCTCTATCGCTAGATATGGGACAAGATGTCCGAGGATTACGGTGGCCGTGGGAAAACGCGCTCCAACCGACAAAGGCTGCACGAGTGCATACTGAACAACGATGGACGCTCAGATACATACAGGCAGCTCCAAACGTCCGCAGTCAAGAGGGACGTGGCCACGACGCGGCTTTAGACAGAGACACAGGCGCTCGGCATGCTGCCACTGGATGGCTGCAGAGTCAGAGAAGCCAGCGGCAGCATAGAGAGCGCCTGTGTTAGATCAAGGAGCCGCGCCGTGGCCATGCCCTCTTGACTGCGGACATTTGGAGCTTCCTGTACAGCCTAACGAACACTCCGTGATTCCTTCCCCACCCCATCAAACGGACCACTGGCTGTTTGAATATGAATTTTTTCCTACGACGCCAAAACAGACAGCATATAGGGCGTGTCGTATAACGTCATTTGAAGGCACGAACGACGCAAACCCGCAAACGCCGCACCGAAATTGGTCGATGGAAAGCGATTGTTGTGGGACTTTTTTTTAGGGATTTCTCTATAGTTTTCGTCCAAGGCGTCGCCGCGGCTACGAATCCAATGGAAATTCGGGAGATGGAATTTTGCCCGGATCTTGCCTTTAAGGTGACTTCCTAAAGAGGAGTAATGACAACTCACCTCAAGAACCATTACTTCTCTTTAGGAAACTTCAGGAGAAGAGAGAGCCAGATGGGACCTGAGCGGTTGCAGTCACCTTATCATCAATTCCTTTCCCGTCAATTAAGGAAGTATAACAAATGTTCACTCTTCCACAATGTTAGCAATGAAATACAAGGGTAGGCACTACCAGGATAAGCGAACCGGTTTTGAAATCTTTAGCGATACCCTCCACTCACCTACGAGTATCGCGCTGGTCGAGCGCATACTTTCACGGACTCCCACATCATTTCTGGAGGCGTTTTAACGTACCGAGCAACTAGAAATTCGTGCGACTAATAAGTTAAAAGATGCGCGACGTATCAAAAGCAATTTTGTGCGATCACAATGTACTGTGCGTCATGATTCCTAATTACTACGCTTTTAGCAACATATGTAAGTTAATAACCAAAAATTGAGCAATGGACAACTCCCACATAACCGTCGACGTTGTGATTATGTTATCAGAAATCTTCTTGAGAACAAGATCTGGTACAGCCACTATTCTCTGCTACATCATATCATTGGAATGCGCGAGGTAAAAATAACTCTGGAAGGCCTTGACCAAAATCGTCGTCACTATTTAATTACAGTTCAGCACAAACTCAAAGTTAAGAGAAGATTCTGGAAAACGACCTCAATATTACAGCGGTTCTCGATGACTGCATTAAAAGACATCAACACGCATTCATGGGAATGATTAGATGTACCTGGATTCTCGATTACGGAGAATACTCTTGATATCGAAATTCAAATGTTTATTCTGAGATTTATGGTGAAGCACCGCTTCTCGAGTTTTACCCAAACGCATACATACTCGCAATGATAGGAAGATTCTGTTGTTCGTGTAGTTTTCTCAGTTTTCAACTGTTTTATGCATGAATGGTCGAGCTTAGATTTCTCACAGAGCCTGTTCTCGGTTCTGCTCCTAGTTTTCACTCTGGTCTCGCTGTTTATAATAATGACGAATGAATTGATCTGTGACATCGCTGTTCCAGCAACATTGCAATAAAGCATTCTTTCGAGATGAAAAGAGCATGGTTTCGAATTTTGCTTCCATGCGTGCTTTCTTCTAACTAGGAACTATGTTATTTTCGCTAAGAATTTGTTACTATTGAAGAAAACTGCTCAAAATGTGTAGCTTTCAAAGACAGGCACTTCTGAAACACGGGAGCATCGTCGCGTACACAAACAATGGACGAAAATGAAGCTCGATGACGCAGGAATGAGTGGAAATAAGAGAACCGCTTCACCTTAGTTGAAGGGTTGACAAATAGATGTGTTGGCTGGTCCCGCCATGAGTGGGCGGAGTCGGACGACCTTTCCCCGCAGCCGTTTTTTCGTTGTACTCTGAACTTTCGTACCACGGTGGGCCCACCGTTATCCCATGGTTGATACACGGCATGTCAACCATGGGATAACGGTGGAGCTACCGTGGGCTATTAGTGGGCCCACCGTGGACTAGCCGGGGACCTTCCGTGGGCAAATGGGGGGTTTCCGTGGCGAAACCGGGGGATTTTCATGAGGAAACTGGGGGATTTCCGTGGAGAAATTGGGGATTTTCCGTGGGGAAAGTGGGGGATTCCCGGGGGGTATCCGAGGGCAAATCGGGGTGCATCATGGGGTTAATTGGGGTACTTTTTTAATTTAATTGGGGTACTTCTGTGGGTTAACTGGGGTACTTCCGTGGGTTAATTGGGACACGTCTGTGGGTTAATTGGGGTACTTCTGTGGGTTAATTGGAGGCCCATGAGCGTCTTCTGCTCCACTTTCTGATCGTCTCCTGATTGCACAGAAACTCCACCACAACAGCAGATAGATTTATTAACAACTGAATGAACCGGAATAATGGTATTCCTAGTTAACGAAACATAAGAAAAACTCCATCCAATTAGAACAACCTATACATAACGGACACAAACACATACTGTCTGTTCCAAAAATCAGATCAATTCAATGTGTTTTGTTCCATTACACAAAGCGCATTTTATCACACGCCAAATCATGGAAATTGGCGCTGTCAATCGACGATCGGTAGCGGGAAGCGTGCTAAAACATGTCTCGCCTATAACAACGTGGCGAGACTTACCTCATTTTGGCGGACTGCCAAGTGACACGATTCGTGAAAAAGACAGTACCACGAACTAAAACCACGCAAAGAAATAGGTCTAAAGACCGGTAACGATTGAGATTAATTTCTTATGATATTCAATAATACAGCCCATTCAACCGGCAGTCGGTATTGGTGGAGGGATCATGGACTGATACGCGGCCACTTTCAATCAATATCAAGCATGCTTGATAGTGCACAATCGCACCATTCACCTCCAGTCCGTGAATGCACCAGTACCGACTCCTTTCTGAATGCCCTATAAACGCCAAAAATTCAACAAAAAAGGCCTAGCGGAGCTAGCAAGCTATAGAAAGCACTCAAGAATAAAATAGACATAGTAAAAGATATAGACACATCACTTGAAAAAGAACAAAGTTAACGAAACAACAATGCTCCGCAAGAAGACAAACTAACAACACTTGAAAGGTCTCCTCCGAATGTTTCTTGTTTTCCTTCTACTCCTACTACTTCTTTCTCTGTCTTCTCTTCCCTCTGACTCCCCTGTCACCGTTTTTTCCTACTATTTTCCCTCCTATTGTGTCTTCTTGTAGTTTCTTTCCCTATTGTTTTTTTTTGTTACCTTTTCTTCTCATCATGTTTTCTCTGTTTCTTTTACATTCTACGGCTTCGTTGTTTCTCTTTCTTGTCTGAGCTTCCTACCAGTAGTTTTTCTTTTTTGTTTCGCTTGTACATCACAATTTGCCGGATAGTATGATGCATGACGAGGAAAATGCGGCTCAATGTGCAGATTGGCTTTGACGTGATCATGCTCCATGTCGGATCTGGATACGTGCTGCATGCAGCAGGGTCGTTGTGAACAAAATCTACTTGGCTTGTGAGAAAGGTTGTTATTCGTACTTCGTCAGAAATGACTGAACTCGTCGGAGGTCTGAAGTCTTAATCTACTCAAGAAACTCCCTAGTTTAAAATGTATTACCATGAATCATTCTTCAAACAAATTGATACTCGGTTGTACAAGTCTACTTTCGATTCCATCTTTGATTGAATTCATATTACACCATTTTATGATTCGCTTCATTCACGTAGAATTCGACTGAAGAGCATAAGCACGAAATGGCGGGCGGGCTCTTAGTTACCCATGGCGTCTGACACAAGGGTAAGCGAGCGACAGAATGATAGATCTCCCATGACCACATTTGTTCCACCGTAGCTTTAGGCGTCAAATAATCTTAGTGAATGGTGTACTTGGTGCATACTGCATGCAACCACCTCGATTTACGACCGTTTCCTCCAAATTGCTCGGAATCAGTTCAAAGGTCTAGTTTCCTCCAAATTGCTCGGAATCAGTTGAAAAGCCTCTGCCTCGCAAGAATTTTGCTTGTTATCAGCGTTAAACGATTCCATTTAGAGAACGGGTCCGATCTCTCAACGAGTTGCTTCTATGTATACACCGCACAATCAATGAGAAATGAGGACGCATTTACATTGTTTCGAACTGATGTGAAGTCATTTCTCGTTTTTTTTTTTCTAGAAACATCCAGATCACCTATGCAGAGATACATCTCGTCCACCTTTCTGAAATCCTGTTTTTTTAGTCCTCCTTCCCTTCCGAGCTCTTTTTTTCTGGACAGATAGTATCTCTGCAAAAGAAGGTGGTAGTTCTATCGATATACAATTGTGCGTCAAACAAAAGGGGGCACAACGGCGCAAAAATTTCGATAACATCAGGAATCGGGTTATAATATCATTCTCCGGAGTCCGTTACCCTACCAGCTGAACCATCCGGGTCGACACCGTCGATTGCAAGACTCCATCTAAGAATTCAATGAACTTGATATCCCACATGATCGCTGTCTTATCTCCCTAGCCCGCAAAGCACATCGCCAACACATTCTCCCGCGTCTCGTATTGCCAAACGGAATCTCAACTCATTCTCCCGGAAAATGTATTGCCATGCAAAACTTTATCCCGTAATATGTATTACCAAACACATTCGCCAAATGTATCACCACCGAACTTCAGAGAAATAACGATATGGAGGAGGCAGTGGCGGACGCAGAAAGTGGGCGGGAGGGGGGGCGTGGGAAGAAAAGTGGGGTCTCCGCCGTTTTGGGGACCCAGACGGAAAATAAAATTAATAATAATATTAATTATAATAATAAACAATAAATAAAAAATATATTAAAAATAATAATAAAAATAAACAATTAAAAATAAACTAACACAAGATTTTTATTTGTATTGTAAAGTAATTTCGAAAATTTGGCGACCCATTCTCGGGGGGGGGGCGCCCCCCCCCCCCCCCCTGCGTCCGCCACATGGAGGAGGAAAGTGAGCGTTATGTAGTTCCGTAGACCTCACAGGACTACAGGTACGAGAGATAAGCCATTCAGAAGCGGAATAAACCGAAACTTTTCGGATGATTCATTAACCTGCGATTTGCAAGCTTGTCTAAAACTAACCGGCACATGAAATACCTAACAACTTTGAAAATAATTAACAAGAGTTGAGACCAACGACTTTCTTGGAAACGACCTCCAGGAAAACCTATTCTACTCGTCCATACCAGGCATCCTCCAAAGAAGGTTTAGAAATGCACCCAAACATCAAATGCACCGATTTCGTCAACGACCTTTTTTCTTCATAACTGAACAAACTCGTATCTAAATCTACAACCGGCTGCGAGAGGCGCGCCCCATGGACCAGCGCCAATGCGGCGCGAAATTCGAATAAAGGCAGCGGAACGCGTGCCCGAAATGTGATTTCACTTACAAGAGGGAGGATTTCTTGATTTTTCTTGCAGATTCGCTTGCGGATAGCCAACAGAGAAGGCGATAAAATGCCAGTGCTTAATATTTTGAATCAGACTGGTGATTAAAGCAAAGCCTCGGACAGAAAATGGTTTTACGGTGTGTACTGAATAAAATGGCTGTTAAACATACTTGAAAGGTCTCCTCCGAATGTTTCTTGTTTTCCTTCTATTCCTACTACTTCCTTTTCTGTCTTCTCTTCCCTCTAACTTCTCTGCCGATGTTTTTCCCTTCTTTTTTCTCTCCTAATGTGTCTTCTTGTAGTTTCTTTCTCTATTGTTTGTTTTTTTTTTGTTTCCTTTTCTTCTCACCATGTTTTCTGTGTTTCTTTTGCATGCTACTGCTTCGTTTTTGTTTTTTTCATCTTGCCTATTAGTAGTTTTTCCTTCTCATTCTCCACTTTATTTCATATTTTCCGAAGGGGAGCACTTAGTTACCCGAGATGGTCTGCTGTTGGATCTGCTAAAGCAAATATTCTCTTGCGCAGAACTATCTCTGGACTGTCACGGAACTTGAAGATCTTCGCTTCATATAAGAAATGGTGAAATTAAGGAATTAGGAAGGAAAATGAAGTCTAGGGTGAATTGTCATCGCTAGTAGTCATAACGGAGTCCAGAGATAGTTCCGCGCAAGAGAATATTTGCTGCAGCAGATTCTTCGAAGCATAGGGATGTTGGAACGCTTTCAGTTACTTTAGTTAAGCCGCTTGCATTTCATTAAATAGTTGTATATATTCGTCGATCAGTGGGATCTTCGCAAATAGTGTACAGAATCCTAGAAAATCGAAAGATTTTGCAGCTTATGAAAAATTGAGGAAGTGAAACAATTCTATCACTTCGTTATAACCATCACGGCACCAAAAGAAAGGCATTGCGATGCCGTTCTAATGCCTGCATAAACGGTGGAGCGCGCTCGCTTCCCTTTGTGCCAGACGCCATGGGTAACGAAGAGCCCGCCCGCCGATTCTTGCTTATGCTCTTGAGTCGAATTATACGTGACTGAAGCGAATCATAAAATGGTGTAATATGAATTCAATCAAGGATGGAATCGACAGTAGACTTGTACAACCGGCTATCAATTTGTTTCAAGAATGATTCATGGTAAAACATTTTAAACTAGGGAGTTTCTTGAGTAGATTAAGACTTCAGACCTCCGACGAGTTCAGTCAATTCTGACGAAGTAGGAATCTCACATCTCACCTTTCTCACAAGCCAAGTAGATTTTGTTCACAACGACTCACAACGGCAAATTGTGATGTATAAGGGAAACAAGAGTGAAAACTACTGATAGAAAGCTAAGACAAGAAGGAGAAACAAAAACGAAGCAGTAGCATGCAAAAGAAACAAAGAAAACATGATGAGAAGAAAAGGAAGCAAAAAAAAACAAACAATAGGGAGAGAAACTACAAGAAGACACAATAGGAGGAAAAAAAGTAGGAAAAAACGGTGACAGGGGAGTCAGAGGGAAGAGAAGACAGAGAAGGAAGAAGTAGGAGTAGAAGGAAAGCAAGAAACATTCGGAGGAGACCTTTCAAGTAAGTTTAACAGCCATTTTATTCAGTACACACCATAAAACTGTTCTCCGTCCGAGGTTTCGCTTTAATCACTGGTGTAATTGCAAAATATTAAGCATTGGCGCTTCATTGACGTTTCTGTTGGCTATTTGCAAGCGAATCTGCAAGCAAAACCAAGAGATCCTTCCTCTTGTAAGTGAAATCGCGTTTTGGCCACGTGTTCCGCTGCCCTTATTCAAATTTCGCTCCGCATTGGCGCTGGTCCATGGGGCGCGCCTTTCGCAGCCGGTTGTAGATTTAGATACGATTTAGATACGAGTCGGGGCGATGGGGTCAGGGTGGGCTAAACGTGGGCAAAAGGTCGGTCATTAGTGGACAAATGGAGGTAAAAGTAGGGGATCGGGATAGGTGGGGCAATGGTGGGCGAATGGTGGGCAAACGGTGGTTCCACCGTGGGAATGGAGAGATGGTGGGCTAACAGTGGAAAAAGGGTGGGTAATTGGAGGTTCCACCGTGGGACGGACGAGTTTTGAGGGCGCACCGTGGGGAAAAGGTGGGCCCACCGTGGGATTGATAACAATGGTGGGTTAACGGTGGGATAAGTGGGGGTAGATCCTTTAATAGTGGGATAACAATGGGACAACCGGGGGATAACAGTGGACTAACCGTCGGTTGGGGATCCACCATGGGATAACGGTGGGCCCACCGTATTACGAAAATTCAGAGTAGGTTTAACGGCGAGTGGGCGGCCTCGTCGTTTCGGACAGATTATACCTCTTGACTGTTTCCCGTGAGTCGTGTATGAGAGTGTAATAGCGCATAAGTAGAATTTTCTCTTTAATGAATACACATAGGAACAAAAAAACAATAATTTATATCTATAATGAAAAATTCACATCACAACAAAAATCGAATGGACAAAAAACCCACAAAGAATTCGGAAAGAGAACACTTGAGTGCATGAATACTATCCATATGTTACTAAACATCTGATATGTGGCTGTGGATTGTACAAATTTCCCATTAGACCTACAATGTTAGCGCCTACTTCGCCTTTTTTGATTTCTTCTCTTCTCGCTTGGCTCGCCGTTGGCTTTGCCTCTCTTCTTTGGCTTTCAATGAATTCACCAACTTGTAGGAGCAGAAACCTGAACCAAGAGAAGTACAAGTACCAAACGAAATCAGGCGAACTGAATACATAAATACGAAAAAAAGATGGAGGTTCAAATGACGAAGAAAGAAAGATCACTTCAGCACTGCAACATGTATACGCCAATAAGATGTTTCCCTAATATAGCCTACGCCACAAATATTTGAATATTTTCAGCACTAGCGGTCTAACGGATATTTCACAGTGCAAATTAAGGCGACAAGAGACTGTAAGACATAGGTGGAATACCCTGAGAATCAATCTCATCCAACCCTCACTTTTTGGTCGACCCTGGGAGGAATCATCACTTTTGGTGCGGTTAAGATTGGGCTGGGGAAAGCCTCCTACGCTATGGGATGAAGACTTGATTAATTATTACTTAGTTATTTAGAGGAAGGACACGTGAACGTAGTAAATGTTATTGCAGGCTTCCGTATAAGGACTATAAGGACTGGAAAAGATTTTTTTGGGTGTGTATCATCGTGAGGGAAAACGAGGCGGAGTCTTCCCGCCCTCCAAGATCAACTCGTCCTCTATCGCATTCAAATTTTGCATTGTCATGTATAGTGGAATCGCGCGCGAAGAGAACGAGTCAACCGTTCGGGGCGGGAGGAGGATTTGAACAAACCAATCGCAGAACTGTGTCACGCCTCGTTTTCCCTCACGATGATACACACCCGATTTTTTTTGAGATTATGACGACATTATTTTCGGGAAATCTTGAGGAAAAAATCGTTATCTAGTGGTGATACAGCAACAGTACTACTGGAAAATATTCGAAGATTCAAGCAGAAACGAAGGCATGAATGAGAATTGAGAGGAGAAAAAAAGAATTTTCTTGAGTTTTCAACGTCTATTTTCAGGAGAATCTGGAATCCCAATCTGAAAAAAGAGACACGCACGAGTATGGTGCACGCTGTGCCCCGTAACGGGAGCATTATTGAACCTTTCTTAGATGCGAGGTTCCTAGGAAATAGAGAAAGATGTACTTTTTTCCAATAGTTTGCAACTTTCCCTGATTGCTTCTGAAACAAAGCCGAATTTTTCTCCAAAGTTGGACAATTTCCGAATTTGTGGCGCGTTTTTCAGGATTCATTGAGCCTTTTTCCGGATGCGGGGTTGCCAGCGTGTTCAGCTCATTATTCTGCGTCGATAGGTACCTGAGTACAGGATGGATCTTTGGTGGGAAGTTCGGAAAGCCGACTGCTGAGAATGCTATGACGGGTATTTTCATCTGCTAGACGAGGAAGTACAGGAATGGAATAGACCCAGACGAGATCAAATGACAATGCCCGTTATAGCATTCCCACCAGTTGATATTCTGAGCTTCCCAGCGAAGATCCATCCTGCACCTAAGTACCAGTCGACGCAGAATCGTTAGCTGAACACGCTGGCAACCTCGCATCCGGAAAAGACCCCAATGTATCCTGAAAAATGCGCTCCAAACTCGAAAACAGTCCAACTTCAGAAAAGAATTCCGGCTTGGGTTCGGAATGAATCAAGGAAAATTGCATATGGCTAGAGAGGGCAAATCTTCCTCTATTTTCTAGGAACCTCGTATCTGAGAAAAGTTCAGTATTGCGCCCGTGACGGGGCTACTTGTGTGTGAATTTTTTTCAGAAATTTAATAACCATTCTGAGCTTGTCACGCAGGTGTTCGTCGCGCGTGCGGCTACATGACTAAGGATGGGTCCAGAAACCTAGATGCAGGTGAGACGTTCGCGTCTCAGGTGTAACGACTATTTGTGGTGGTCTCACGGGTTCTCATCCATTGAAAGCATGCGTTTACCAGTTTTAATAGAGAATCGTTCGAATAAAGCACGCATACAGTATAGATTGCCCTTCTACCCAGATATTTCGGTCGGAACCGAATCCTTTTAGAAGGTGGGGAAGAGGAGACGACCCCACCTCACCCCCAAATACTGATGAAAATGGTCCTCTTAAAGGCAGAGGTCCACCTCATTTTCGTAGTTCAGCTAACAGCAGATTCTGCATCTACTCGGCGCGATGGTTCCAACGGTATACATAAATTGTCTCAGAATGGTCTATAAACCCGTCTTCCAGGACGGGGTCTGTAACAGTTTGCCAACCCGAGTTGACATGTGAAGCCGTTGATCTTATCGATTGGACACGCCAAGACTCGTTGACCGACGCGGCAGCCGTGGCAGGCAGCCAGCACTGCTTGGAGCGATCCGCCTCCGGGCTCCAAAATTTTATCCAGTTCGAGCCTTTCAAAAATGGGGATTTCGTTGCTTCTGTGCCTGTTGGTGTACATCCCAGGGATCAACATGATGAGAAGATCTAGGATATGTTGGTGAATCCAACAGGTAGAACGAGGTGGCCCTCTGCCTTTAAGCCCCACTCAGAGTTTTGCCGCCGAGCGAGTTCTCGCCAGGCGGCAAGAGGGGGGCGTGGCAAGCCTTTGCCGCTCAGCGACGTCGGGGATACTTAGAGTCGGGCTAGAGCGCGGCGGTTAGCACTAGAGCATCTTTTCTATATCCGCAGTAATTGTTCCACTTCTTTTGAATTTCTGAAGAATTCCTTGTTAGAACTGAACGATACAAACGAGGAACGCCTCTTCTGTGTATTCTACAAATTAGTATTCTGAACCTGGTGTCCACTTAGAGAATGTGTGCCTCATTAACGTAATCCCTACTGTTCCTGGCTACCACCCCCAGATGGCATTCTAGGACTAACTACGCTACATCGTCGTCATCAATGACTAAAATACCAGGAATACAAAAAATAACATGAAGGATACCGAATCAAATGTTCCAGTTTACGGGTAGGCACCCACCAAAAACGTCAAGTGAGAAGCGCTAAAAACATAAACAAACATAACGAAATGTTCGTCCCTGGAGAAGTGCAATTTGTTTAAAGATTCGCGAAACTAAGAAGAAAAATACCATCGGCGAGTTTTGCCGCGCGCGACAAAAACGGTCCGAGGCATTCCTTGTCGCCGCTTGCTGGGCGAGCTCGCCGCGGCAAAATACTCTGAGTGACCCCCCTGGCGAGTTTTGCCGCGGCGAGCTCGCGCTGCGTAGCAGCCCGGTATGCTTCGACACGGGCGATTCGCCCGGCAGCAAAACTCTGTATGGGGCTTTAGTCGACGAATTAAACATACCAGAAGGAGAAATTGAGCCTAATGAAACCTTCGGATTTCGTTCCGATACCCCAATCCCAAATGTGTTGGGTGTATGCATACATAAAAAAGGTAGTCTAAAATGAATCATATGCTAAATATTAGGTCGTCAAGTATGAAATGTCCGATTTGGGATAAGAAGATTTCGAGTTTTGCTTCTAAAGCAAGATGCAGTATAAGTTATCCGAATACGCTCCTGTACTATCCCCACAGCCTTGCCTTCTTAACTGCAGCTTGATTGCGCCAACAGCTTGGAAACGTGGAAAGCTAATAGCAATCAAGTGGCGAAGAGTGTTTCCAACATCATGTTGAAAATTGAACATTTTCTCGAGCAAGAAGTGAGCTAGTCCCTGAAAGTCGTCGTCAAATAAAGCAAGGTGTGTAAGTGGCAGGTGGGTCCTCACCCCTGCTCCTCTGGCTTAAACAGCGTGGATTTGTGAAAAATGGTCAAAAATTGACACCCATTTTTGAGGGTGAAACTGGGTAAAATTCGTTTACCGAACCACTTTTAATGGTCATATTGCCTTGAAGACCTAAATACTATTGGATTATAAAGGTCACACCTTGCTGCTTACGCTGACCTACAGTCCTTGTCGAAAAGATAGACGGATTGCGCGTGCGGTTTCATATCGTCGCGGCCGCAGAGTCGCGTTGGGACCTACCGCACCCTCTCACTTGGAGCATGCTCTCTCCACATCCATCGTTCAGGTCCCACCGCGTTTCCGCAGTCACGGAATCCGTCTATCTTTTCGACAAGGACTGTAGTTTGACTCCTATCCGCTTCGGCTACGGCTTCCAGCTCATCGATATCCAGATTCATCATAAGGCTCACTTTCGAGCTTCATGTCACCTGAGCGGAACTTCCCAAGCAAACGCTGTTCAGTGCATTTACTAGCCAAATGTCCCTTAAAGGCAGCAAGAGCTGAAATCCTCGACTGCGAGCTGAGCTGTGGGTGATGAAGTACAGACTCAGCGCATCACAAATGTGAAACGAACACAGACAATGATGGCTTACCTGCAGAGAAAATGGAACATTCGTCGCGAACACGTCCGGCCGTGTTCGCGCGCGGACGAGTTTTCCCCGGCGCAAAAGCCATTGCGATGCGTGGTTTGGCGCAAAGGGAAAACGAAATGCATTCAATTCACAGGGTCAAACCCGAAAGAGAGGATGTGGTAGGAAACAACAATAAGTGAAGCTCTAATAAGTCACGACAACGAAAAAGCCATACAACAGTATGGTGCCTTCACTTCCTCATATTGCCAGTGACCATCCCTGCAGATGGAGCACTGGTTGCCAACTCCCGAGCAGCAGGGAATGTGTGCCCATGCCTTGCAAACAGTATTATTCGAGCAGCTGACCCAGGACACTTTGATTTGTCCGTCCTCTCCCGGCCACCTCTTTCCACAGATAAACCAAATCTGTAAAAGTTTGCGATCGGTGGCCAAAATCCGCTGCGCTTCTCTTTCTTCCTCAAAATCGGAACAGCAGAAGTCCAACATCATCACAATTGTAGGGCGAAACGATGAAAAGTTGCAAAAAAGACGTATAAAGTTGTTCAAAAGCAGTCAATGCAGTATCCCAGAGTTAAAAATCTTGTATGGGTAGGAAGTAGGAAGACATTGTCAAAGTTTCCCGAGATAGTGAGTCAAAAGATGTGTAAAGTTTGTGCAACAAGTGGCTCCTAGCAAGTCCATGCTTCATTGGTGCTCTAGTACCGAAATCACGCACCAGCAGCGAGAACGGCGCGACGCGCGCTTGCCAGCCCCATAACCGGGTCGAGATACCGGAGTTCCTTGACGACCTAATATATGGCAGCCACTGTATTATCAAGAACATCTATTAAAGTGAGTTCCCCCCATTTACTCCATCTTCACTGAAAACAGTACCATACAGAAGAGCAAATATTATCAAGAATGGAACCAGAATTAGAAACACAACACTTTCAAACAGCAATTCTATAGTAGGGTAAATCGGATGAACAAAACAACCGTAGTCTCAACAGAACAGGGAGAGAGGATCCACAATATTCAGAATATGAACAATTTTGATTTCAAGCCTCATAGGGAAAAAATTCACGGTAACGAAAATTTACAAAAACGAGGAATAATCGACCAAATACTACGATCAGAAGAGAAGCGAGAGATAATGGTTTACAACACTAAATGGGTACTGCAACACCAACACGGGTCAACATTAAGCAGCAACTGAAATATAGCAAAACAAAATTGAGCTGTTTGAATAGACTAAATGTCATTCCAACAACAGAGTTCATACAATGAACGTCGATGGAAGTGCGCTTTCCACTGAAAGCATGCGATCTCACTGCTCGCGCTGGAATCGTCGCCATGGTGGAAAACCACAAGGTATTTTGAATTGATAGCTCGTTTTCTTTACAGTTAAAATCAAACGGGATGAAAAACTACCAGGAAAACCTTGACTTGCTACCACAATGGCGATTCCAAAACGAGCGACGCGGCCGCGTGCTTCGCGAGCCGCGGAAAACGCATTTCCATCGACGCCCACTGAACATTTAATGGCATATATATATATATATATATATATATATATATATATATATATATATATATATATATATATGTAAGTATATATATACATTAGATACCTCTGTTAATCGCGCTTCGGATGCGTACATCTATAGTACAAGTTATAATGGGGATGCGTACATCTCTAGTACAAGTTATAATGGATGAAAGTGTTTGACAAGCGTGAACTGTGTGATGAGGGCTAGCCCGAATCGTAGCTCAGTATATAAAAGTAGAGTGATTTTTATTTGTAGAATCGCTCCTCATACTATGCACATCCACTTCATGGTGTGGAATAAAACGAGAAATGCGACTGCCATGTCGCATGTAATTAACTTAATTATACTTAGCTGAATTTGTCGATTTTTCATTATTGCTGCGCGGAGTGATGAAAATGTGTCCAATAGCTTTCCTATTAAATAACAAGCTCTTTATATGAATTTATCAGCTTTATCGCTTTGTGCGCTTGAGTCTAAATAGCTGGGGCGATTGAGGTAGGAGAACAATGCGCCTGAGCGAAGTATGGTATGCGATTAGGTACCAACACAATATCAGCGATCGTGTCACGTCCACATGCACTGTCATGACGGATCGTCTTCGTAGGGGACCTATCGGCTAGGATGTCTACCGGGCAGTCACCTTGTGGCGGAAATCATGAAAATGGTATGGAGGCCAAGTGGATTGGGTACAAATTTTCGAAGGTTGCTGGAGGTCGCATTTCAAAGAAGAAGGGAGTGGGTGGGCCAGGAAAGGGCAGTGCGGTCGAAACCCACAATTAGCTAGTTGGACGAACTGGCCCACTGCAAAACGGAGCCGCCTCCCCCCCATAGGTGCGATCTATCGCACCTGTGCTCCCCCCCCACTTCCAAGTGTTAACACTCCACAGCCAGAAAACACGGAGGGCTGGTGCTTGAAAACGATAGAATACTAATTTTTTATTCAAACAAACAGAAATGAATGTTTGAAATGATGCTGTATAAAAACGATTCCGCTAAACTGGGCACCCGAGTGGCAGGAATTTCAAAAATATAAAACAGATAAAAAAGAGAGGCACTATTCGCCTAGCTCTGCCCCGAAATTTTGAAGTAAAAATTTTCGCCCTAACTTCGCCTAGGGGGGTTATTTGAGGGTTATCGTACCATTCTGTACCGTTACTCCGGTTTCGTAGGGTTACGGTAGGTATACTGTAGATAAGGTATCTCATGAAATCCTCTCAAATTTTACATAGAGGGGTTGTTCTGGGCGCTGATCAGGAGTATCGTATCCGTTTTGCACCGCAATGTCATTCTATTAGGTCGTCAAGTATGAAATGTCTGATTTTGGATGAGAAGATTTCGAGTTTTGTTTCTAAAGCAAGATGCAGCATAGGATATCCGAATATGCTCCTATACTATCCCCACAGCGTTGCCATCTTAACTGCAGCTTGAATGCGCCACCAGCTCGGAAACTTGGAAAGCTAGTAGCAATCGAGTGGCGAAGAGCGTTCCCAACATCATGTTGAAAATTGAACATTTTCTCGAGCAAGAAGTGAGCTAGTCCCTGAAAGTCGTGGTCAAATAAAGCAAGGTGTGTGAGTGGCAGGTGGGTCCTCACCCCTGCTCCTCTGGCTTAAACAGCGTGGATTTGTGAAAAATGGTCAAAAATTGACACCCATTTTTGAGGGTGAAAGTGGGTAAAATTCGTTTACCGAACCACTTTTAATGGTCATATTGCCTTGAATACCTAAATACTATTGGATTATAAAGGTCACACCTTGCTGCTTACGCTGACCTAGTTTGACTCCTATCCGCTTCGGCTACGGCTTCCAGCTCATCGATATCCAGATTCATCATAAGAGTCACTTTGGAGCTTCATGTCACCTGAGCGGAACTTCCCAAGCAAACGCTGTTCAGTGCATTTACCAGCTAAATGTCCCTTAACACATGATATTCCCAGCTTTCTCAGCTCTAATGGCTGGAAAATGGAACCAATGTTCCAAAACGAGCAGCAACGGTTGCCAGTTGCTGCCATGCTCCCCTCGATTGCTGCTCAATCTGTCGGCCCTTTAGCAGCAATTGCTGAGGGACGGCAGCAATCAAGGGGAGAATGGCAGCAACTGACAACCGTTGCTGCTAGGGTTCCTAACCGAACCATTACGCCTTTCGGGCTGCGTTCGTGCTGCACAGTTATCAGATCAGAGTAATTGACGCCTAACACAGGTCAGGTTACGGTGCCGGCGCGGCCGTACCTGCCTTCCATAATCTTGTGCATTCTTATGAAAATAAGTGGTCTACCCTGAAAAAGGAACACGTCACAACTGCGATGGCTCAACAACGGACAGCCGCTTCTATGTCTCGATCGAAGTGGCCAAATCTTGGTACCTCATCCAGAGGAGGGGGAGGGGTATGGAATGTTATTGTACATCGTTTGCTAGTTCATTTCTCTGCGGTGTCTGAAAATTTTTTGCTCAACTAAATTGTACTTGATTGTGATGGATCTAAACTATTTTTTGAAAACAAGCACGCCTTGAAAGCTTAAGACATGGCCAAGAGAAATTTAAGGGGAACTGTTAGTGCATGGTTTCGGTGCCGCCGAATGTACTGGTTCAGCTCGCAAGTTTCGCACAAAGCAGCAAAAAAAGGCTTCTTTTAACAACGGATTCAAGTCGGATAAAGCATAGCTTCGTGTCCTTGGTGACGATTATGAGACGACTATGCAAAATCCAAGCAATTTCGGCGTTGATAAGAGCAGAGAACGAGGCTGTTCCAAGGGTTAGTCAAGTGGGAAAAATAAGCCTTACCTTTCCAGAGTTGCAGTGGATCCACAGCCAAACCTATTCGCGGACTTGCACAGTCATTTTGTAGCATTTTTAATGTGGTTTTCAAATCACATTCATTCATTGCTTTCTTCCTCGTTTTGCAGTAGAAAACTTTCTCCAAAGTTAATTAGGTGAAATTGGCCATCACTTGGAGCGTGGATTAGCCGCGGTTTTTCTCTATTTTTCTTAGCATTCGTTCCAGTAAAAAAAACAGCAGGCATCGCTGGAAAGAACACTCCAGGAATAATCTACGCGCCAAGACACACCTTCAAGATTTGGCTAATTTCGTAGGGAATTTTTCAAAACAACTCGCATTTCTCGGAAATGTATTTCAAGACCAACAGCTCCAAAGCATGAGCCTCCTGCAGAAACATTCCTAACTCAGAAATAGTTCAAACCCTTCTCTCTTTGGCTGTCAAACAGAGGGACAAAGCATAGGTTTATAACAGAAAAATAAGTGAGCAAAAGTTGTACAATAACTTATGCACCCGTTCCCCCCCCCCTTCCCGGTAATAACAGGGCCAGGAGTGGTGATGGTTAAAAAAAATAGGCACCACTGCGACCCCGCAGCTTCAGCAAAAAGATGACCCAGCCCCTTCTTCATAGAAGTTCGAATTCCCCAAAACAATCTTCTTCGACCATACAACCCTTCTATACCGGCAGAAATGCAACCCCGACCCCTCCCCCTCTACATACAAATCTCTACCCACCACAACGATTCCCCCATCCTCGCATGCAACCGTGACCACTTCCTCAACTGTAAGAAAAAAAAAAACACGACATGCTCTACCTCCCTCTCCATCTTCAAAGTTCCTACGCTTTAACCACGAAACGTCCTCCTGTTCTCTCACACGTGCTCCCTGCAAAGGTAGGAATATGTACTTGGTCGAGGTGATCATTCGTCATGCGATACGTAGTATCATATGCATTTTTCAACGCTGATCTCGAATGCATTGTCCAAATTTCCTATGGGGTTCTTCAAAGTGAGTTAGATGTTCTTCTTTCAACGCAGATTTAACAAAATGCATGAATGCACTAGCCAGAAACTACGCATAGTGGTTGTTTTGATTACCATGATTGCTCGGAGAACTAAAGCGTTGCCAAGGTCTTGCCGATACAGTTGCCTAATCCCGATTCTAGCACGTACATATAACATCAGCAGCGTACTTCAAATCATTTTGGGGAAAAGGTACAACACATTATAAAGAAGCTCGCAGAAAATTTGGACAACGCATTCGAAATAAGCGTTGAAAACTACGGATGGTGAAACACTTTGCATTACAAATGGCTATTTGGAATAAGTATCTTTTCATGTTATTAGCTGGCTAGCATGATTGTATTCTACAAAAAAGGTTACTTCAGATAGTAAGACACCTTTTCTCCCCGCCACCCTTCCTTTAAAAACCTCCTACAGATGGGGTTGAAGAAGTCAATCAAGTAGTATGAATTTAGCAAAACTATAATGACTATAAGCAACTTTTGAGAAGCAAATACGAAGTAAGAAAAAGATTGAAGCGAAGCTACATATGTGGACGGCTTCGTTGGAAAAAAGAGGAGTAGATACTACACAGTGGAGATGTTCACGAAAGATTTATAAAGGGTCATGTGCCAAAACGCTTCCAAGATGAGGCAAAACATGTGAAAGAAACACATTAGTAATGGAAGTGGGATGCAAATCACTCCGCCAAAACCTACCAACAATGGCGAGGATGACGATGGCCGGGATGATAAAGACGGAGTTGTCGAACGACTGTCCGAAGGGGCTTTTGCTGCCTAGCTCGACCATGCCAGCGCTCCAGAATACGCACGGCTACTCGACGACGACGTCAGCGAACGCGCGACGACGACTCGTCACTGCCGAGCTGGAGGTCGCACGCGCCGCGTCCGCACGCGCGTGCAGCCCGTGTTCGTCCGGACGTCCACGGGACTGCTGGGCTGTCGGCTGGCAGACGCGAAGTGTCCTTGGACAGTGTTCGCTGTGGCTACACTGACAAGAGTTCGTACAGGTGCGCAATCATGCAAGCCAGACTTATGGCAGTGTCAAACCAGGTAGCTCTTATTTTGGTAAACAATCGTGGCCGAATACTGATAAGCGCGAAATATAACATTTGGAATCATGAAATGTCCCGTATTTTACCTGTGCGGTCGATTCATTTCGACAGTGCCTTTCCCTCCGCATCGGCTCTGCTGGCATTGAGGCACGCGCGCGGTCGGTCAAACAAGTAACCCATCTAAAAAAATCCACTGTCTTCGGTGAGTTTTAGCTAAGCGTGAGTGAGGTGAGTTAGTTTCGGCGCTTTTTCCTTTTATATTGTTCTTTCTTAGTTCTTGGAACAACTAATGAAGGAAACAGTTGGCAAAACTCGTCAAAGACGCCGGATCGATCGTGGCTCAACTGTATGGCTGACCGCGTTACGTGCTTAAAGGCAGTATGCCACCTCATTTTCGTGTTTGAGCTTTAGCAAATTCCTAATACAGGATGCTCCAAATGTCCGCAGTCAAGAGGGACGTGCCACGACGCGGCTTTAGACAGAGACACAGGCGCTCGGCATGCTGCCACTGGTTGGCTGCAGAGTCAGAGAAGCCAGAGGCAGCATAGAGAGCGCCTGTGTCTGATCAAGGAGCCGCGCCGTGGCCACGCCCTCTTGACTGCGGACATTTGGAGCTTCCTGTATGTTGATTCCACCGGTACACATAAAATGTTACAAAACGGGCTTCAAATCCATTTTTGAGCGTTTTTCGGGACGAGATTCGGAACAGTTTGTCGAGATAAGCCGTTTGGACAACTTTGCCTGGCTGCCCTCTTATCATTCACATTTGTTATGCTGGATTCATAGTAATCCTTAATCCGTTCACTGATTGCCGACTTGAGCGGTTGAACGTGTTCTCCGAAATGAAGCCATTTTTAAGCGATCACTCATATCTCTGCGCAGGATTTCCAAATTTCGAGATATTTCTTCTTTTCCCACTAATTGCCTCCGCCACAGGAAGAGTGCGCAGGCGTTCAGTAGTGGGGAAGCGAAATCGTCCTATGCTGGGATGAATAAGGCGTTGATCACGAAACCAAAGATGGTTAAAGCGGTTGCTCACCCTACAGACCAGGTAATGTTAGGAGATGTATGACGCAAAAGTACGACTGCTAACCTGGTCTCGCTTGGTTATGCGTTTATGACTGCTAGCCCTAGAAATGCACCCTCCAGGCCCTGGAACCTGCTGACTGCTGAACTGTTACATAGGTGATGCAGCGCGGCTTAGCAGATGGGCGGTGAAGCGTGAGGCAAGTATTTCTGAGAAGGACTGTAGGCTTGTTGACGCTACATCCCCGCCGTGTTTCCTCTTCCCTGCATCTGAATGATACTTACCCTTCTCCTTCGCTTATTTACCCATGCTAGCTGCTATCGTTTGCAACTCATTTATATCCTGACAAAACATGTAAATCAATGATAGGGCAGCCAGGCAAAGTTGTCCAAACGGCATTTCTCCAATTTGTCGAGCTGAGTGGACGTGTGAGACCGTTGATCGTGTCGATCGGACATGTCAAGACGTGTTGGCTAACGCTGCAGACGTGGCGGGCAGCTAGCACAATCACGGACCGCTCCGCCCAAATGGTGCACTTTCAGAACCTCCGAAAACGGTGTTTTCGTCATTTTCATGAGCTTTCCCTTGCAGTCTGTCCGAAACGACGAGTCCGCCCACGCACGCGAGGATCGAAAGGTGGCGCGGCTGGGACGTATGCTGTTAGCTGCCAAGTCGAACACGTCACAGCCAAAGCATTGGTCGACACCATGAAGATAACGGTGAAACGTGCTACGCAGATTAACACATTCGCGAGAACGCAGATTTTCCGCTCAGGGCCACTTTGGACCAAAGCGAGTTTGCGCTTGTTTTTCAACGGAGTTGCGAGAGTTAAGGCGTATTTGACATGATGATCACAAATATGCCATCTATTTTATCACTATTCTATCACTGCGGGGTTACTGTAATCATACTGTAGGAACTGTGGGGAAGGTTTTGCATCAGAATTTGCCCAAAACTGGGGTTGTTTTACACGCTGATTCGCAATATGGCACCTATCGCAAATATGGATCTCAAATTCGTGCTCAGCATGTCAAATAACCGCACTTGCCAAAGTTTCACTGAATTTGGTGAACAAAATGCATCTACGGTACGTCTACAGTAACCATACGATAACGCTACAGTAGCTTTAGAGTACTGCTCTACGGTGCAGGACCGATGGTGTATTCATGTTCAGCACGTCAATTAACCCCAAAGTTCAAATTTGCTGTAGATGCTGTGAGAAAATACATCAACACTATCTACAGTATGACTACAGTAATCCTACAGTATCGCAGTTGCGGTACGAAATGGATGCCATTTCCGTGTTCATCGCGTAGAATAACCCCCAGGGGCAGAATTTGGAGGAACTCCACCTAAGAAAAAGCGATAGCACGGATACGACCCACCGGTGGGTCGTATTGTCCGTTATGTGTTAAAGATAATGACGTGGAGTGCTGGCGAGGGGTGGCGATCAAGACGTACGCCGCGACGCGACCGCACCGCATGCGTACGCTTCTCATGTTCGGGTTGTTTCTTCAAATTCCACGCACTTAATGATATCGGTGGCCACCTTTTCACAGTTTATGGGTTCCGATAATACTCATCTGTCCCACTCAAGGTTAGAAAAGTTGTCCACATCCACGCAGAACTGCTGGTGCCCTCGAAGGTTGCAGCCGCGACGCGCACATGAATCGACCAGTCATAGACCAGCAGCGTACCTCTTGTCACGCAGCCGCTGGCAAGCGTGGCCGTCTGTCGATCTCTGCGTGGGTGAGCATACTCGTAGTTTCGGACAGACTGTACAGGCCATTTATCGGGAAGTCGGTATGGCACTTATCGAAGACATTTGCTCCACGTACTCCCACATCATTTCCGGGACCCTTTCTAACATGTTAAGCAGTTAAAAATCACTGCGACTAACAAGCTTGAACATGCTCGACTTGCCAAAGCCATCTCTAATCTCTTTACGTAAAAATGCACCAATACCGACTCATTTCTGAACCGCCTGTACAGTCTGTTAGCTCAGAGATGGCACCTAGTTAGGCCATGGCATACTTCACAGCGACATCATCGCGGTGAAGAAAATGAATGGAAATAATGAGAAAAAATGTTACGAGTTCTCATATTTTATCAGACAGTTTGCATGGAATACCCTGCTGGCATGGGAGCCACTGTGAGTAAACTTGTGGTGAACGGTCGCAGCGACAGCGTCGCTGTGTACAGGCGGTTCAGAAATGAGTCGGTACTGGTGCATTTTTACGTAAAGAGATTAGAGGGGCCTTTGGCAATTCGCGCATGTTCAAGCTAGTTAGTCGCAGTGATTTTTAACCCAGTGGCGACCGCGTGGCTCACCGGTGAGCCGCGCTTTTTTGCTCGCGTGGGACCGCGCGGCTCACCGGTGAGCCGCGCCCCTATTATCAAGTACTGGACCCTATTTTCGAACTATTTTGTAGTATTTCCATATAAAATGTGCACAATACTTCCTAAAAAGGTCTAAAACAACTGTGGTTCAAGAAGAAGTTCTTCTTTATTGCGACAAATATCATGAAAAGGATGAGATTTTGAAATCGAGGGAGATTGCTTTACATTTTTTGTGTAGTGGATGGAAATATTCAAAAGAAAAGCCACGTTTCCTACATAGAAACACGTTTATTACATCCTGCACTTCCTTATTCGTCAGGTTAGAGCCGTACGAACGTGTATACTTTCTGAACACTCTCTTATAACACTAAAAACACCTTCTACAAACTTCCTTCGGCCTTAATGGAAACCAGAAGCGTTTTGTACGAAGTGGGCTTAGGTTTTGCACAGGATAAAGTAAATTAACCGGTCTCTCGACCTTTCAATCACGGTTGCACACCAGCTGATTTAAAAGGATTTATTACAGCAACAGAAATTGAACGAGGTATAAAAAATAAGTGGGGTGTCCTTGTGCTCCGGCGGCCGATGAGGGCGTCGTCCTCGTCGAGGGAGGTAGGCGTGGAGAAGGGTGTGAGTGGATGGAGTCGATTCAGTGAAAACCTGCCGGTCTCCTTCTGCCGGATTTTTTATATCCAGGTTTTCCCGCGCTCAGATGCGCGGTCTCTTGGAAGGCGGTTTCTGACCTACGTGGCCGGGATGGCTTTGACCGCACATGCCCTCCCCCGACGAGAACATCGCCCCCGATGTTCCAGGTCTCAATTCTGGAAAAGGCGGTAACAACGCCCCTACAGCTTTTCGTCTAACAGCTTCATATACATACTTGGGGACTCCTGCCCCTACACGAGAACAATAGTACTGACATCCACATTCAGGCGATCCCGCCTCAATGAACAACTTTCCTCATATGTAGAACTAGCAGTAATAAAAATGTTAGAACCATCGTCAATTCTTACAAGCGCGTCGTCCAGAGAACTCCATATTCCGGCGATTCCTTTCCATTTTACCGAATTCTTCTTATTTACCGGAAGCCACACTGTGATCACTTTTCCTCCGCTTTCCACCTGTGTTTTTACCAACTGCAGTAGCTTCTTCGACTTCTGCTCATCCATCCTATCATCGAGCGGCCACATAATTATCCACGCTTTGAAAGCAGACCATTCTTCCAGCACAGAGAGCAGCTTATCGAACGTCGTGACCATCTTTGTGAGGATTTCTCCTCTCATTCCATCCTTTTCCAACGCAATCGCGCCTTCTCCTGCTGCGTAGCCAATAGGTCCATCTTTTTCTGGCCTCGATTTCACGGCTTCGCGTTCCAGCTCCTCACGAACACTTCGCAGGGTTTCGTCGTATGAGCTTTCAAAGTAATTCCCGTCGATCGGCGAATGTTGCACAATCCTCCTTGTGTTGCAGAGGAACTCCGTCCAGTCAATACATCTGTGGTAGGCCATTTTTAAGACGTTCTTCAACGCTTCTGCCTCGTAGCAAACCTTGCCCTCTCGGTGGTACTTGATTTTATCGCCTAGATCGAGATCAGTCCTTCTGAATATACTAGTTGCAAGCCACGCAGACCAGAGTGTAGTGACCGGCTCCTTCCCGACTGCCCCAGGAAACTTGCAGCCGTCAATGTCGCTCAGCTTTGCGTCATCCAAGCAACCGTCGCTGCACTTGAAGAGCAGGTGCCCTTTTTCCAATGGGCTGAGCAACGTAGCTCCACTGAAACATGGAATTATCAGCTTATTTACTTTGATTTTTCCTGGTTTCCTTCCCCGTTTTCCTCTCGTTCTCTTGGTGTCAATTGGATCATCGGAAATACAAGCGGGTACCACTCTTAGCATATCAAATTGCACTCTCAAGGGTTCCACATTCTCTCCTATCCTGGTTACCAGAGCCGAGTTTTTACTAGTTTCCAACACACGATATGGTCCCGACCACTCGCACACTAACTTGGGATGCAGGTTCATGGCTTTTTCGTTGGGAGACAACATATAAACTCGGTCCCCTACCTTCGGATGTCTACTAGTATCTACCTTATTTCTCTCATCATACGCTCGCTTCATGCTTTCTCTAACTCGCTCATTATATTCTTTTACCCTATCATGTGTTCCAGCTATCGATTGCAATAATTGCGACTTGTAATCCTCCATGCTTTCGTCCATACTGTACCAAGACACTCCTCCATTAGGTATCACTGCTGACGGGTAGTTGGGGTCCATCCCATGTAAAACAAAATATGGGCTCTCCCCGTTAGATCGATGGGGCGTCATATTATACGCCATCATGCAGAAAGGGAGGCGAATATCTCATTCCGCCGGAACAACGGTACAACGTCGTAACATCGCTACAATCGTCCCATTCAAACGCTCCGTTATCCCGTTTTCGCGAGGATTATAACCCTTGGTCATGATGTGGTCAATTTTCGTGATCCTCACTATCTCAGCTAATACTTTATTCTCAAATTCTCCCCCTCTGTCTGACAGGATCGACTTCGGCCACCTACATCCTTCCGCGATCCATCGCGTGAAAAACGTCCTTGCCACAGTCTCCGCACTCTTATCAGGCACTGGATATGCCGCGGCAAATTTTGAAAAATGATCTATTACTGTTACAGCGTAACGATTGCCACTGGTGGTAGGTCCTAATTCCAAGATGTCTATGCCCACTACTTCAAAAGGTTTTGAAGTTATTATTGGCTTCAGCGGTGGAATTATTGACGATCTGGGATTGTGGACAAAACAACGTTGACACTCTCGAGTCCATCTATGCACATCCTGCCACATTGTAGGCCAAAAAACTCTCCTTTTCAACTGGTTCAAAACTTTATGTGCACTGAAATGTCCGGCAAATGTTCCCGCATGGGCCTCTTGAAAAACTGATCGTCGAACACTTTTGGGCACAACAAACACTAGTCTACCGTCTGCCAAGTACACCTTAAGATCTCCATTTTCGATTTCGAAGTCGGCCAATCTCCTCCCTTTGAGGGTTCCCTGTTCTGACAGAAGAGCATCCTTTTCCCCGTTCTGAAGGCACTTGATAATATCCACGAAATCCTCGTCATTTTCGAGCTCCTTCATCCATTCGCTTTTCTTCTGGACCGAGATCGAGCTAACTACAGCCTCGTCTAACCCTTGAATGGATTCGGCCGTACCCCAACGCGCAGCTCCTCGGCTTAAAGCATCAGCAACTACATTCGTTTTCCCTTTTACATACTTAATTTCTAGATTGTATCGTTGCACCTCCAACGACCATCTCAATACTCTGGCAGAAACATTACTGCGTTTGAACAGCGCTGTCAGTGGCTGATGATCTGTTAGCACTGTGGTTGGAAGCCCGTAGATGAACATATGAAACCTCCGAAGCGCAAAAACTACGGCCAAGGCCTCCAGATCTGTTACATGATGCCGTCTTTCTGCCCTACTGAGACCTTTCGACGCAAAATAGACGAGATGTAACTGTCTGTCATCGCCTTCCTGAGAAAGGACAGCTCCTAATCCAATCCCAGATGCATCAGTGCAGATTATGAAAGGTCTCGAACCATCCCTTGCCTTCTCAATGTCTGGTTGAATCAAGACAGGTGCGGAGATAATCATTTCCTTCATTCTTCTGAACGCCTCTTCGTGCTCGTCGTTCCATTTCCACACTGATTTGGCGACGTCAAGGCGAACAGAGGAGCAGCCAACTTTGAAAAACCAAGGCAAAACTTGCGATAAAACGACGCCATGCCTAAGAAGGTTCTCAAATCCTTCTCGTTAGTCGGTGTCGGGTAGTTCTGTATAGACTGCACTTTCTTTGGGTCCATGTGTACGCCTTCGCTGTCTATTAATGACCCAGAAAACTAACTTTCCTTTGTAAAAGGACACATTTTTGAGCCTTCAGTCTCAACCCCGCTTCCTGAAGTTTCGCGCACACCCTTCTCAACATCTCGACATGACGCTTCCGTGTGCCTGTGCAGATGATTATGTCATCAATAAAGCAGAACACTTCAGCGCCGAGAAGGTCATGCAATACCGTGTCCATGAGCCTTTGAAAAACCGGAGGACTAGTGCTTAGTCCGAACGGTGTTACCCGAAACTGGAACAAGCTCTCAGGTGTGGTGAATGCTGACTTTTCACGCGCCTTTGCCGACAGTGGTATCTGCCAATACCCACTACATAGATCGAGGGTCGAGAAAAACTTCTCTCCAGCGAGGCTTTGTAAAACCGCATCTATAGTGGGTAGAGGGTAGGAGTCCAGCTTGATTTTCTTATTCAACTCCCTGTAGTCCACACAGAGTCTCAAACTTCCGTCTTTTTTTTTCTACCAGGACGATGGGAAACGCCCATTCTGAACGACTCTTCTCAATGATTTGTCTTTTTTCTAGATCCTCTAGCAAATCTTTCAACTTTTTTCTTATGCCCAGTGGCACGGGACGCGTTTTCATCTTAATTGGTTTATGCTCCCCGGTATCAATGTCCATCTCTATAATCTTGGTCCCTGTTAACTCGCGATCACATACGGCAAATGCATCAGCAAACTCATCTAGCACATCTCGAACGTCCTCACTAATCTCTTCTACATTCGAACTGATCTTTATCTGCTCAATTAGTAATTTTTGCCTCTCCGCAAAACTTAACTCATCGACGGTACTGTCAAGCATCAATGGGTTTACGTCTTCCCAACTTTCTTTCCATTTCTCAGTACCCCATTGACCAATTTCCTCGCCCGCTCTCAGTATCATTGGTTTATCTCTGGAGTTCATTACTGGTACTTCAAATTCTTCACCTTGAATTTTGAATACCCCGTTGCTCACTCCCTGCCTTGACGGCCACAGTATGCCTTCTGTGTCGCTCATCCTTGTACAACGAGCTGACACTATGGCAGATGTGTGTGGTGGGATATATACCCTTTTGGTCACCGTTACCGGGCTACTTTGTTGGCTCTCCCTTTCTTTACCCACTTTGCACTGTCTTCCTATCCTTAGTTCCACACCCAAATTATCTAGCGAATTCGTTCCTAGCAGAATTTCCTCATCGCGGTTATCCACTATATGGAAAGCAACTACGCTTTTGTTACCTCCCTCAAGCTCGACTAGGATCCTAACTGCTCCAAGGAACTCCATTCTGTTCCCGGAGGCATCATAGACGGGTTCGATTTCTTCCTCATCTATTACTTCCAAGCTATCTACATCGAAGCCCCTAAGCTTCGCTTGGGCCACTACCCCCACTGGAATGATACTAATCATGGACCCAGTATCAAGCATTGCTGGAATCCTATGATCCAATAGCCATGCCGAAACTATCTTATAACCAACGAGTCGCTGCCCACCTAGTTTTCCCTGTTTCGTTCTTATTCCTAGACTCCTAGCATCCTCATGGATTTGGGACATTCTTTTCCTAGGAGTACGTGTCTCTACATTAGACGTCTTAACCGGATTCTCAACGATTTCTCTCACTTGCATTCTCTTCAGTGGACATTCCTTTGAGATGTGACCGAATCTTGAACAATTGAAGCATTTCTTTGCATCATTGTTCATACCTCTGGGTTTACTATCCACTACCCTTGGCCTAACTTCTTGCTCACGCCTTGTTGTTCCATATCCATCCAACTGGTTCCTCCTATCTAGATTCACAAAACGTTCCTTTCTTTCCATATTTCCATACTGGTTCCTGATCTCATCCTCACTCCCTTGTTCCCTGTGAGTGGTATTACGGTAGAAGGTCGATCTTCTCTTCCAATCTAGCCGTCTATCGGGGATCTTTTCCTGCATCGACCCATACAGCTTCTTTGATAATTCTATTGAAAGTGCCAGCTGCTTCACTTCCTCGTAAGCCTTTTCAGGCTTCACTGTGTGTAAGGCGCTCAGCAGCTGCACATGCTCGGGCCAATGCTTCAAGTTCGCAAGCAATATCTGAGCAAATTCAAGCGAGCGGTCTTCTATGCTGGCTTCTGGATTCGCCTTCCGCCCAAGCTTTTCCAGCGCTACGCAGAAATCCGCGACATCCTGATTTGGCCGCATCTTCATGTCTCGGAGTTCCGCTATAGCCCTGATTCTACCCGCTACGGAGTCCTCAGACATTAACCTACTCATCTCACTTATGACTACCTCAAAACCCCTATTCTTTACTTCCGCAGGAAGAGATAGGAATACATTCTTCGCTCTTCCCCCCAGGTGGTCATCGCCGAGGATTTCCACGAGGGTTTGGTCACCTAAGACATCTCGCTGGTATTTCCGACAAAGCCTTCTCACGAATTCTTTGAAATTCTCATTGGGCTTTCCCTTATAAACCCCTGGATCTACGCACGAGAGGGACTGGAGACAGTTTAGTACTTCCAAGTTAATCTGCTGACCTGCAGCTTCTCTTGTTCCTTCCGATGACGTCGCTACACATCGTTTCCAATCGTGCTCGCAAGATGCTCCAATCTGCTCCCTCTTGGGTCTCTCCTGTAAGTGGACTTCATTCAGTTGCGCATTACCTTGTCGTTCTCCAACAACCCTTTGTAATGGCTCACCATTTAATTTTTCTCCACTGGTTTCATCTTCGTCATAAGCGTCGGCCTTATGTTTGACCTGCCTCACAACTTTGACGATCTGCAATACGTCAGTGTTCAACATCTCACAAATTTCGGCCAGTAGTTCACCGTCCCTTTCAATTGTAGCTAAGTATTGTTCCCACTCATGCTCCGAATCAATACCTCTCTGCTGTAGAGCGTTAGCTACACTACCGTGCAAAACTCTCACCACTTTGCAGTTTTCTTTCAAACTGTTTATGCGTTGAACCAACTCCCCTATTCTCCTAGAAAGACTCTCGTGGTGTTTGTCTTTGTAACGGGTTGACACCTTATGGTCCCCTAATTCCACCCTTATCGACTCAGGAATGTCTTGAAGTATCTCCCCTATCACTTCTAATTCACTAGTCATTAGGCTATCCGGAAAACTGATCTTTGAAGTACTCACCGAGCGCACCTGCGCATCTTCTTGGTCCGAAAGTTCACGCATGTCTTCGTCTTGGACACCCATATCGATCCGTTAGTTCGGGTTAGCAACTGCAACGACCAATATTGATCAATAGTCAAGCGGTAATCACGACACAATCGACGATGATTACGCGACGATCAAAGGCGATCACTGGCTACCACACTACACTTAATCTACCTGTACCTCTGACCTCGCTGCTCTTGCTCTCACACTCACTTACAAAGCTTTCTCAACACCTTGCTTCCTTCATCTCTATGCTGAATTGGTTTCTCGAACACCCCACTGGTGTTTCAGTCACTTCCGCAGTTCTTTCTGCGCTTCCGAAGGGCCTCCGCCCACTTCCAGAACACCTCGCCCTGTCCCACGAGGCGTACTCACCAATTCGATCAATTTACTCAAATCCTGTGTGGTTCGGCCCCCATGTACGAAGTGGGCCTAGGTTTTGCACAGGATGAAGTAAATTAACCGGTCTCTCGCTCTTTCAATCACGCTTGCACACCAGCTGGTTTAAAAGGATTTATTACAGCAACAGAAACTGAACGAGGTATAAAAAATAAGTGGGGTGTCCTTGTGCTCCGGCGGCCGATGAGGGCGTCGTCCTCGTCGAGGGAGGTAGGCGTGGAGAAGGGTGTGAGTGGATGGAGTCGATTCAGTGAAAACCTGCCGGTCTCCTTCTGTCGGATCTTTTATATCCAGGTTTTCCCGCGCTCAGATGCGCGGTCTCCTGGAAGGCGGTTTCTGACCTACGTGGCCGGGATGGCCCTGACCGCACAGTTTAGATTTTCTCCTTTTTTTGGTCCGATGATACTATTGGTCTTCTGGAACTAAATTTCAAATTATTCCTGCAAAAAGATCTGTTTTAGTCCTAATTATCTTATCGTAACGGTGTGGAACTCCGCGGACGCCGCACTCTTGAAAGGGGCGTCGGTCCCACGCGCCAGACACGCAAAAATGGGCGCGGTCGTCAATGGGTTAACTGCTTAAAGGCAGCAAGAGCTGAAATCCTTGACTCCGAGCTGAGCTGTGGGTGATGAAGTACAGACTCAGCACATCATAAATGTGAAACGAACACAGACAATGATGGATTACCTGCAGAGAAAATGGAACATTCGTCGCGAACACGCCCGGCCGTGTTCGCGCGCGGGCGAGTTTTCCCCTGCGCGAAAGCCATTGCGGCGCGTGGTTTTGGCCGAGTCCTGCCATGAAACCCTGTGAATTGAATGCATTTCGTTTTCCCTTTGCGCCGAACCACGCACCGCAACGGCTTTTGCGCCGGGGAAAACTCGTCCGCGCGCGAACACGGCATGTTCGCGACGAATGTTCCATTTTCTCTGCATTTAAGCCATCATTGTCTGTGTTCGTTTCGCATTTATGATGTGCTAAATCTGTACTTCATTACCCACAGCTCAGCTCGGAGTAGAGGATTTCAGCTCCTGCTGCCTTTAACATGTTAGAAAGGGTCCCGGAAATGATGTGGGAGTACGTGGAGCACATGTTTCCGATTGGTGGCATACCGACTCCCCGATGAATTGCCTGTAGTATGCCCTAGGCCTTATTGTTAGACTTTGGTCGCAATTACGACCTCATCCTGTTTTGGCTAACTGATCTACAGTCCTTCTCAAAAATACTTGTCTAACGCTTCACCGCCAATCTGCTAAGCCGCGCCGCATCACCTATGTATGCATTATCATACGTGGTGTGACGTGGCTAAGCTGACGGGCGGTTCAGCGTGAAGCAAGAATTTTTGAGAAAGACTGTAATTTTTGCACTTTTTCGATATGCATATGGTGTGATTTCTTCCATTCTGATGTTTCGCTACTGCCATTCGCTAAAATATCTTTTCAGCCGCATTCTGCAGGCAAAGTCGTGGTTGCAGACAAAGTCGTCTCAGGTGCAGGCCCCACCACAGGTCTTCCCGGGGGCAAGCTGGGCCTCGTAAAAGGGTCGAGAAGCAAAGGGGACTTCGTACTGGAGTCCGGAGCCGCAAAAAAGTGGTTTTGTTACTTCCAAGGAAGGCGTGACGTTCATCAGGAGAGATTGAGGTACTAATTAAGTTAAATGATCGATTCCTTAAGTGCGGAGAAGCGGCTCTTGCTCTGAGCGGCGCAATAGGGGCGATTGAGGTCGAAAAACGACTTGTAAGGAGGCTGCTCGTGCTTTGAGCGGTCAGGCGAGTGTCAGATTCAAGTATTTCGATTAGAGCACATATTCTCATAGCACATATATGTAGGATTCTAAGGATTCCTGCGCAGTCTAAACGCAACCAAATGACTTGATAACTCCACTGACATAAGAACCAGGGGAGTATCACAAGTGTTTGAACGGACGACCAAAACTTATGTACCGCACGGAGGATATGCGCAAAAAACGCTTCTTCCGGAAATTTCAAAGAAGTGCTGTGAAGTCCAGACTTTAAGATTAGCATTGAAAATTGGAGTTTGGGTAGATCTAAGAGAGCACTACAACAGTATGCTCAGTATTGCCAGAACCGATGTACAGCGCAAAGAATATACGCGGGGGAGACCTCAAGTCGCCCTCCAGGTCTCCCAGGTCGATCTAAGCCACTTAGTGAGCACACACATTTTTAGTTTACTTAGTTTCTGAATTTGCTCATCATGCACTTTTTCTGTGGGGTCCGCTTCATCATTCAAGCACCTAATGGATGCGATCCATGAAGTGTGGAATTCCTAAGAGTTCTTGGAGTGTTGCTAACTGGTGGTTATTTTTAGTTTGCGTAGGTTTTGAGCCCGTAGTAAAGTGTCGAGTGCGATCATCGCACATCACCTTCAGGGCGATGATCGCACTTCGCGTTGGAGAGCAGTGTGGTGATCATCGCCACAGTGAATCGGACGGACCGTACATGAAAACTGATCAAATGTACGTGTTTCACGTACTCCACATCACTTCCGGGACTGTTTTAGCGTGTGAGATAGTTATGAACCATTGCGGCTAACAAGCTAGAGCGAGTACGAGTTGTCAGAAGCACCTCTGTGCTTCTGACAGGTCCTACACGGTCGAGCTTGTTCTGTGGTGTGGGACGGAAATCAAATCAACATGCCTGAGTCCGTGGACTCAGATGCATTCTGTGCAATTTGCGCACCTGATCATACGTAACTTCACACCATCACCACACTCCGAATGAGATGCTCCGAGTTCTTCACTCGGCGTATCTTTACTCCGCACACTTTCTGGTCGCCAGACGATGGCGATCATCGCCTCAAATGTGGCGACGAGTTGTGCAGGCAGCTGATCTCACCGCCATGACACTTTACTACGGGCCCTGGTCATTCTTAGCAAACACTTGTAGTACCCCCTAAGTTCTTTTGTTACTGAAGATTACTATTCATTCCGTTGCGTTTACGCTGCGCAGGAATCCTTGGAATCCTACGAAGTCCAAGCCCGTAGAATATGTGCTCCAATCGAACGACGCCGCGGACTAGTTTCAACGTGTTTTGCCTTGTAATAAGAATCACCTGTTCATCCTCATATGTTCCAGTGACCTTTTCATGGGCAATTTATAAGGAATTTATACTAGCTGTGTGCGTCAGATGCACGCATCAATTTCCGAATGATTATCCATGAAGACCGATCAACGCGGTATGTACATCATCCATGAAAAGAACGTGTGGCTGTCTCGAGGCCGTAAACGTGTGCACCTGAGCTGAGTCGACGATGCGACTGGCCCTATCCTTCATCATATGGACGCATTCGCGTCAAACGCACGCATCTAGTATTAGTTGCCCTTTGGTCTGCTCAACTTCCTAGTCAATTCCTTTTCGGATTAAAGATTTTTTCCTCGAATCTAAGCCTTTTTTCTGCTTCAGAATGTTGTGCCTTTACGTCCCTAAGATTATAGTTTGAGCAATGAACTCGTGCCCCAGCAAGAGCTGTTCCCTGGGACTCCGATTTCCAAAATGGGTTAAAGTTTTCTTTCGTTTGCAGGTTCAAGAGGGGCTTCGTAAAATTTTGTTTTTTCAAGGGCAGCTTCGTTTTGATTTTGGCCCGAGGAAGACTTCGTGCCAGGACCTCCTCAGGTCCCATCCCTGAGCTAACAGACCATACATCTTGAAATCAGCGCGACAAGAAGGCCTAAACTCTTCTGATCTCTTCAACCAATGAAACGAGGTGACACACTGCCTTCAAATGCCAGGAGGGCAGCTGTCGCGGCAAACGCTGTCAAAGCGAATCCGCCATAGCGACAATCTTTCTCAGGAATCCGTAAATGTGTAGGTAATGTGGCGTGACTGAGCTGACGTGCGGTGGTGCGTGAGGCAAGGATTTTTGAGAAAGACTATATTTCGTCTGCATGCGTCACATTCACTTAAAGGCAGCACCCACGATAACCTTCATGTCCAGAATTCTGGATGTTTTGGAGCCTGAACGATAGTCCCAGTAATTCTACGTAAGTTGCACCGCCGAAGGCATCAGCGTTTCCAAGATTTAACAAGTTAGACTTGGTATCCGGGTATCCGCGGGGTGAGATGTGGCGCGATCCGAATCAGCTGGTTTCTGCCGCAGTCACTCAGTTTTCCTAAGATAACTTGCTTTCCACGCTCATTTCCAGAAGTTTTACAGTGTGATGATCTGATTCCCCCATCTACGCTCTTTCAATTGTTGTTAGACCGTATGATCGCTCCTTTTTCGCAGAACTTTCAAATTTTTCAGTTATGATATAAGTTCCTTTTCATTAGCTCTTTACACTTAATCATAAGTTTCGTTTCTTTTCTTAAGGCATGTCTCTGTGGTGAACATTCTATTCCCTTTTGTTTGTGCTTTTTCTCCTCCAGGAAAGTTGGAAAATTAGTCGATTATCTAGTTGCGCCAAGAAATTCGTTGACAATAAAGGCAGCGTCATCGACTTTCTTGATCTACTCCACCAGCGTAACTCGGCCGAATTGCTATAATGCAGCAAATTGGTAGCATCCAAAAACCATTTTAACATGAGTTCTGACAAAATTGACCACATTCATGCTCCACATAGTCAGAAACCCAAGATCGCTCTAAAACCTGAGTGACAGAGTTTTTCGTGGGTGCTGCCTTTAATGACGACGTCCGTGGCCTGCTGCGCAAGTCTATGCCGGGGTTCTCACTGTACGACAAGAATCTACTACAGTCGGTGTCCGATTTGTTGACAAATAGTGTGGGCGGCTCCATATATTGCGGGCCAAACAACGCGACGAAACACGACGTAAGAGTCCAACACCCAGCCGACTACAGCCTTTCTCAAAAAGCCTTACCTCACAATGCCCGTCAGCTCATCCACGTCGCACCACGTATGATAGTGCATAGATGATGCGGCGCAGCTCAGCAGATGAGCGGTGCAGCGTGAGGCAAGGATTTCTGAGAAAGGCTATAGGCCCGTAGAAGGGCGAGAAACAGAGGTGGAATACTCCGACACGGAGGCCCCGTCTACCTTCACTCTCAGGCCGGACGTAGGGTTAACTATCACTTTAGGAAGGGAAGAATTATCCACAAAGTGGATGGATGGAAGACAATACCTTCTTTCTCCCTGAACTAGGAATGCAGTAGTTGGTGGTTCAGATTTCTAAGTAGACGACAGTGGCGGACGCGGGGGGGGGGGGCAGGGACGCCCCCGTCCTAAGGATGGATCGCCGAGTTTTTGAAATTGCTCTATAAAATAGATGTATGTAAATGTTGTATGAGCTTATTTTATGTTGTTCATTTCTATTACTATACTTTACAATACTTATTATTGATTATTTAATAATAAAATTTATATTTTATTAGTAATTTCATTCCATCTGTGTCCATGGAGTGGCAGAATCCCCACTTTTCCCCACGTTTCCCCCGCTCGCCCCTGGTTATCAACTCTTGCGTCCGGCTGTGGTAGACGACGATTCATGCTGCGAACTCTTCTCTTTATGAGTTCTACATACTATAGAGGACTCGGTGACGCTACCCGCACTTACAATCGGGGTGAGGTCATCGGTCAATCTGAACCACCAACCGAGTCCTCTGTATTAGTACATCACGACAACCGTGATGACAATCTCATATGCCTTTTGTTTTGTTTGGGACCAACTACAAAAATCAACCAGTTGTTTTAAACGCAGCACTCACAAAAAACTACTTCCAAGGTAAGTCGTTTGTAGTCTAATCGGTTGCCTTAGGGTCACGACAGCAAGTGGAACACAAAGAATTGCCACCTACCTGCAGATATGTTCTGATGGACACCAGGCGGATAAGGGCGAAAATATGTAGTACCTTCTGTTCGCAAGTTCTCAACAGAGGATAGCCTCCATTCCAAGAAGTATCACTCGATTTAGTGCATTTAATGTCATCATTGGTTTACAGCTTTGTAGCAAGATAGGAGAAGGTAATACAGACTTGTAACTGCTCAAAGAGAAATGCTATTGCTCATATTTTCTGGGTCGTCCGACAAACTCACGCAATAGCCTCGAAACCAACATCTACTTGTAAAATTACCAACAACGTTGGTTAATGTTTGGCCATTAACAACGTTGAAATCGGTGACCTCACCGCTAGGCGGTGCCTCTTCCTCGCAAGATTCGTTCCAACTATTCATTGAACTCTACTGTTTTTATCATTCTTGAATCTATTGATCAAATAGCGCTTAGGAGTTAATACATCACTAATAGCCAGTACTGAAAGGTTTACCGAAATTCCGCAAAAATATAATATATGGAACGAAACTTCGGCCCCATTCTGCGAATTTTGATGACTAACAAAATGAAGAATTTGTGCTAATTCTTCTCCACAATATCCATATCGTATCTCACTTTTATCATTTTTAATATTGTAGAATGTTTCTTATAGCATCTGGACCACTTATCCGCTATCCGTTGTCCGGTCTTTTTTGGCCTGTCCATTATTCGCACCGTTATCCGGGTTGTGGAAAATCTCGTATCCGTTCATCCCTGGTGGACACCCGTTTCGGTGTGGACTTTTGGCATACGCTATGTCAGCTAACGCTGCACAAGCACGACCGCGGAATTTAAGTAGTGTCGGTAGTAATCATGGGTAGGCTTTATTGTATGGACATCTGCTGTTAATCTGAATACATGCAAAACTGCGCGTACTCTCAAATTAGATGTGCAACAAACAACTCTAGTGGATTTCCCTTCTTTTCAGCATCACATACAATCATATGTCACATATGTATATGTACAGGGAACTCCAAACGGGCACGGGCAAGGGGTGGGACCGCGGCGCGGCGTGGCACTCGGGTTGTGGGCTGTTGGCAGAAGCAGACAACCGGAGACCACATGCAAGACCTCTGTGTCTGTGCCCAAGAGCCGCGCCGCGATCCCTTCCTTCGCACGTTGCCGTTTGGAGTTCTGTGTATAATAACACTTAAACAAACGAATACACACCACGAAGGTCATCCAACACAGTAATTAATAAAGCATCTCTAACAAACGGTTGCAGGTTAATGGTACAGTCTGGTAGCGCAGAGGTGGCACCTGGGTCGACTTTGTCCGCAATTACGACCTCGTCCCGAAACTGGCCAGACAATCAAATTTTTACACTTTTTTGATATGTATGTGGTGTGATTCCTTCCACTCTGATGTTTCCCTACTACAATATGGTAAAATCTCCTCCAAGACGCATTCTGCGGACAAAGTCGTAATTGCAGACAAAGTCACCTCATGTGCCTCCTTTGGGCTAACAGACCATACTAAGTTCTGTAGTCGTTCCATAACTCGTTTCTTTCTAGCCGTTCGAAGCGAATGTGGTTGATGTACAGTTCATTTTTTCGATTTCTTTCCCAGATTCAGTGCCGAACTATGAAGCTCTATAAATTATAATATCTAGGAGACATATCTAGGAGACACAGGAACATATCCAACAACATATAGGCATGACCTCTTTCCCCAGGACAGTATTTCCATCCCGATTTCCACAATTTTTCCCACCTGTAACTGCAAATACATCACTCCTTCCAGTGAATGGATGAAGAAAAGGCTACGATCAGACACAGAGAATCGGAAATACTGCAGAACCTTCGAGTATTTGCAGCGCAAAGAAAGCTGCAGAAAAGAGGTTTCTCCAGATCAGATAGATATGAGATCAGTGGCTAACAAGATATGACAAGGTTCTGGCAGGATATCTTCCTAACAATGAAGAATTGATCTGAACGATTATTCCTCGTTACACTAATGTGGAAAAGTTCTTGTAGTTGTCGACGTTTGTCGGCGACGGTGACGATCGCGTCCAGAACAAAATTGTCTTCAGCGTGGCCACGGAACAAAACAATATCGCAGACACTCCCAGTGACAGTCCCACCCCTTTGGATATCGTACCTCGCGTTGGATTCAGAGCACAGAGGAGTAGTACTGCTGAAATAAGCTGCGCTTCAGATGAGAGTCGACCTGTAATGAGAAGTGACAACCTACCTGTCATCATCAACATTACGCCTAGGAACCAGAAAGAATAGATTACCAAACGTAGGAAACTCGTTCGTTCGAGGTACTCCAGAGCGCTGGAACATTGGATTACTACCACCATTTCAGAAAAAAAAAACCATATGTTCGTGTTGTCAGAAGAGCTTTTCACTGCTAGTGTTGTTGCCCTGCCACACTCCGGAAGCGCATTTCAGCACAAACACGGCATGTATGCGCAGCTGACTAAATCGCATGTCCATGTTGCCTATATCCATTCGCTTTCACCGAATAGCCGCGGCATTGAAATGAACACGAAATTTCAAATTTCGAAGCACTTACGGCCCAGTACAGTAATGCGACATGAGAGGGCTAGCAACGCTTATGGGTTACGGAGAGATAGCCTGTCTGCCTCGTTGTGTACTGGTCCGTGGGCCCGTTGAACTCGAGCACCGTCCCACCTCAGGATCATTTTTGAGATTTTCATGTGAAAAGAATCTCCAGGAGATGCTGATCACAATGGTACATGCGAGGCTGTGCAAAACTGCCGAAAAACCTGTTTGCTAGCCCCATTTCTTGGAAAGATTGTGGGCGGAGTGCAGGGCCCGGAACCAAGGCACTGTCTGGATAATTCACTCCCAGAAATGCACGTTTTGAGGAAATTCGTGATGTTCGTGAGAGTTCCTCATCCACTCACTATCAGAATAGAAAATGCGCTCCATGCATGACGAGCAAGGGAGTACAGGGTGCGGCTTAAATACTGTGTCAAACTTTGTCGCAAATTCCATCCCCATTGCAAAAAAGCTCTTTATCCTAGATTTCATATCTGAAATTGCTATCCCTTTTTCTGCATTATCTTCTCGTTTCGTAACCACACATCAACATTCCACGTTATAACCAGTCCAAATTTGAAAAGATCCAAGATCGAGCTATGAAGCATCATCGTACAATCTTTTTTCTTGATCGCCTATTTTTTGCAGCAATATAACTGCACCGTCCAATTTGCAGTACGATGCCACGCTGTTGAAGGGCTGTTCCCATATACATGCCACTCGGATGTCGCAGTTCTAATTTTCGAGAAAATTCACGAGAAACGAACTCGTTGCAAAAATGCGAGGAAGAAGGGTTTGGTGCACACAGAGCCGTGATCTCTGCAGAGGACGAGTAATCCACCTGCTAATGAGGAAGTCCAGACGGAACACTACAAGCACTAGGAGCAGCATGTTCACAACGAAGCGTATCAGCACGAGACAAGGCAAAATTTAGTTATGTTACCTTGGAGGGCCGCAAAAGTAAGGCACCTTAGGACGATGATATGTGTGACAGAGTTTCATCAGCGAAAATCGCGTAGTGTAAGGGCAGTTCTCCAAGACATCAGATGGGGTTGGAAAGGCCTCTCTTGCAGATCACATCTGGCCTATATCATCACTGAAGCTGATGTTTCTGAAAGTGACCATAAGCCTTAGGTCGATGTTGAACTGAAGTTGGAAAAACAGTTCTTTGCTGGAAAAAAGGGTAGTTTTGTAAAGTAGGTATAGCTGCTAGTTCAACTATTAAAAATGGGTCCGCTAGGACAGCAGTGCTTCAAGAAACGAGGCGCAGAAGAAAAAGTGACCGTAGGTGCACCAACTCCACGAACTCATACCGGCAGAGGAATCGTGTTCAAACTTCCTTGACATCGATCGTATGGATGTGTCAATTTGTAATCGTAGAGGTGTGGACATGCGCTCACTAACCCACTGCTACTACGAATCTGGGATCGCTCACAGGAAAAAAGGAGGAAAAAAACCTCTGGAATTTTTTTCGGACCTCATTGGTCGTGCATGCTTTAGGTGCAACCTCCGTCGCGAAGGCAGAAGGAAACCACGTTAGACGTATCCCAGTGTGTTTAATTTATAAGAGATTAGGTAAGTAATAGTGAGGAGGAATTAGAGTTTCAGTTGCTGTGACAAAAGTTATTAACAAATATTTTTGACACAGTATTTATGCCGCACCCTGTATAGTCTGCCCGAAACGACGAGCCCGCCCACGCACGCGGGGATCGAGAGGCGGCGCGGCTGGGACGGATACTGTTGGCTGCCACGTCGTCCATGTCACAGCCAAATCATTGGTCAGTATCATGAAGATAACGATGAAGCGTGATACGCAGATCAGGGATGATGACGTGGAGCGCTGGCAAACGTGGCAGCTTCTCGATCCCCGCGTGCGTGGGCGGACTCGTCCTTTCGGACAGCCTATATATGATGTGAAAACCCATAATTTCGCATTGCCTCCGCCCATGGACTCCTCAATATTGGGGCTTCAAAACGGGTTTTTTTTGGAAGTTTCTCAGTGAACCCCATATACCATTGTGATCAGCACCCACTGGAGATTCTTTTCACGCAAAAATCTCAAGAACGATTCTGAGGTAGGACTTGCCTTCAAATCCAACACACTAAGGAGAGTCCCCATGGAAATCCTCGTGTTTAGAATTTTCTCACATTTCTAGGATGTAGATTCTTTACACTCTCAGAAACGTTAACAGAAATGCACTGAGATATTATCATGGACAAAGGCTCACGAAGGGCACACAAGTGCTCCTTGTATACAACTTGTACAGTTCTCGTAAATCCAACAAAAGTTGGTGATTTGAAACATTTTGGAGGCTTCGTTACCTCGCTCACTGTGATGAAGGAAAAACACGTGATTATAATAATGAGAATTGCTCGCAGTTGGGCCATACGAGGTAACACATGCCATTTCATCTGTCGAAATTCCCCATTCTTCGGGCTTCTCCCAATTCCCGACTTCCAAATCTAATTTTAGATCTTACGCAATTCTTCCGCTCATCCCTGGTGTGGATAGACATAAGGTAATTGGTGAAGCTGGATGGTTATCAATTGCTGCTTCGTAGATTGATGGCCATCGTGATGGAAGAATATCATTCCCGACAGTTTCGGTGATTTCATTTAACACATAACGGACTCACCGGTCGTTCGCGTTTTGACTCTTTTTCTTCAGGGGAATGCTCCAAGATTGGTCCCGCTAGGGTTATTTTACGCGATGGTCTCGAACATGACATCTATTTTGTACCATAGGGCAGTACCATTGAGATACTGTACGTAGTCCATTGTGGTTTCTGCAGGTGTATTTCCTCCCAAAAACTAGTGAAACTTTGCACAGTAGGGTATTTGACAGGCTCACTACAAGGACGACGTCCCTATTATACATCAAGGCATTTTTAATCTGTCATTTCGGGTACATTGCAACTATAGTTTTCACGGTGTGAACAGGGTAACATTACAAGAAAGTCTCATTGTGCAAAAATGGACTACATATTCGTTTTTAGCGCACAAAATATGCCCTTGTTATCGCCATGTAAATAACAATAGTGCACAAATTTGAAATGATTCAGAAACGCAAAACCTGCGTTGTAGCAAATGTGTTAGAGACAACACTCACCGAAATTTTCAAGCCTGAGATGTTGCCGGAGGTCGAGGTTTCGAGGTATGTTAGAATATCCTCAGATTTCGCCAGCAATCGTGGCGATCGCCACTACAGCCGGCTGTCGTCGCGACCGCCGGCGATCGCCACATGGATAAAGTGAATGAGGAGACCCAAGACGTAAGAATGATGAAAATAAATAGGGAGTGGCGATCAATAGACATCGTTTCCACTATCGCTATTGCTCACATCGCCAGTTCATTTTGGGCATTTCTTCGATTGTATGGGCGATGAGCTCAGTTTGGCAGGGATCCATGGCGAAGTAACGTGCAATCGATACGTATCATCTCCACGATCCTTGTCACTTATATCGTCGGTTCACTTTCATTTATTTTGAACTGGCGAGGTCTAGGCTCAGAGATTCCGGGACGTCGAACGCAGGCCGAACACGTTTCAACAGCAGTTACACCGCGAGGTGAAAGCTTATTTTGTCGCCCCACGAGCTACGTTCGCCCCTAGAAGGCTGTGTTTCGGGGGCGATGAACTGGTTTGCATGTCTCAAACCCAGGGTCGCAGCTCAATCTGGGCACAGGGCTGTGTTCGTACTGCAGACCTGGGTAAGTGGATGCTTACCCAAGCTCATCCAAAAATAATAATTATTGTACTAGGCCACGGTTTTACCCGGGCCTCAGCCAGCCTGACGAGTCTCGCTGGGCTCCCCTTGTCTCCGCCGGAGCGAAGACACGACTAAACTTTGATGCTCAACCAGCGGCTTATATACACCTCCCAGGAGGCGTGTCGCCACGTGGCAAGGAGCAGGCAGAACGCAGGTTGAGCTGCACCACAGTTCATCGGGCAAAAAACACAGCCGAAACACGGGGTTTGCTGCTCTTAGCAGACGGAATGCAGCAGTTCTTCCTCTTGCAGCAATGTCTGCCTTCCATTTCTTGGGGGTGTGGCTTGCCAGGTTGTGCTGCGTTCGCCTTATCCAGTTATCTGAGGGGATACTCTTAAATTCATACTCAGTGGTGGGACACCACGAAACACACGAGAAACCCATGAAAACGGGATTTCGTGCATTTGAACGCGTAGCAAAGAAACTAGTGGATCCTGCCACTAGAATGGCACGCACGATTGCGCAAGTGAGAGAATCCCCAGACTTCGCCAGCTGAGAATGAATGAAAATGAACCGGCAATATAAGAGATAAGGATCGTGGAAGTGATAGAACTCCAAACGTATGTAGACAAGAGTCGATACCGCGGCGCGGCTCTCTTGGGCAGAGTCGCGGGAGCTCAGCATAGTGTGCGCCTGCTTCTCTGCCCAAGAGAGCCGCGTCGCCGTCTCGACTCTTGTCTACGTACTTTTGGAGTTTCCTATACGTATCCATTGCCACGTTACATCGTCATGGATCGCTGCCAGACGGAGCTCGTCGCCCGTGCTCTCGAAAATGTGCCCAAAATGAACTGGCGATGTGAATGATAGCGATAGTGGAAACGATCCCTATCGATCTCCACGCCACATTTATTATCATCGCTCTTAGTCTGAAGTCTCCTCATTCACTTTATCTATGTGGCGATCGCCACGATTGCTGGCGAAGTCTGGAGATACTCTGACCGAGCTTGCCTCAGCTGGCTCATCGTTCAGATGCTTTCTTATACCGGACTGGGATCCATGAAAAATTAACCATGCAAACCAGCGATGGTCATCGTGGCTTGTTTTCTTTAGACTAATGCTAGGTGAGCTGAGATTCACCGAACGATAACTGAGCAAACCTATTATCCTACAGACTATGTGATAGTGCTAGGATCCAGAAAGTGAAATTTGATTTGCTAGCCTGATTTCGCTTGGTTATGCGTTCATGAATCCTAGCCCCTGTAGGCTGAAGCCATAAGCTTGGCTGCGAAATCAACGCAGGGAGGAGGCTATTCTTTCTGATCCACTCACTCTTGTTAATCACTAACAAACAAATACACGGGGCATGACAACTCAGTTCGAAGGCGAAATTTTCTGCACGCGCTGCAGTTATGGTAAACGGGTTAACTTCTTTTTTCGGAAACCGACTCACAGCAGGGTTGAGATAGTGAAAAGTTGGGACATTCTTGAAATCGGAGTTTCTGAAAATCAGGCAATTAAAGCCTACGTTTATTTTGTGGCTCTACCGTTCATCATAACTAAACCTTCGAAATTGTAGCGAATGACATTTTGCAAACTCACACCGCTGGGCTATTCTGCGATTTCTGCAGTTTCAGCACGAAGAACAGTTGTAGCAGTGAGATGAAGAAGGCTGACGTCGAGCATATTACGACGGCAATGTCGAGCGTCTCACCGACCTCGCTCGCTATTTGCTGCAACTATATTTGTTGTTATGTGATAATTGTCATAGGGTTTTTATCCCAGAAATCAATGAACAGCGTTATTATTCGAGATGCTTGCAACTGTCTACACAAATAAAACTGCAAAATAATGTTTACGTGTTTTGAAGGTTAATCGCTGCAAAAAGAAAAGGAAGAAACATGAGCTTTTTCAATGTCAATACCTTGAATCTTAAGCTGTTCAAGATGATAGCTATTGAAAACTACTAGGTTGGTGCAAAAATAATGCTCGTTTTCATGCCTTTGATTCCGAACCTCATAACTCCTTTCAGAACCGATCTTTTTCAAAGGGCTTAGAACTATTGGAATCCGCAAACCTTTTACAATAATAAAATTGCTCTCCGACTACCGTGCTCTTCTGACAGGACCTTCTAGCATCGACGAACTTCCGGAGGGCAGTTTTGGTATCATTTTAGTCTTCGACAAAATTCTCCCGGAAGAAGTAGTCCAAGTTCTCGGGGAAGCGGTATTCGGTGAGCGAGAAGCTTGCTGATTATGATGTAGGAGTCCGAGCTTCCTAGCTCAGTTGCTCGAACCTGTGAAGAATCTGTCGTGCAGGGTGTGCCTGGACGGTACCGTGTAGGAGTGGAAAATCCATTTTATTGAGCAACGCTGGGGTCACACCGTGAATTTTCTAATTTAGTTCATTTACGTCTTGAAACCACTCACCAGATTGAGAAGAATGAATGAGCTGCAGTGAGCAATTTTGGCAGCATTTCACCACAAAGTCGCCGTGACCTTATTTTGGTGTTGCTTTGATTTCTGGGAGGGTTTCGGCGCAACTTCCTCGTCCAACTGTTGAGCAAGGCACCTCATTTTGTGGAAGAGGGTCTATACGTCATGTGTAACTACTAAGCGACCGATTGTTTGGTCGCAATTCCTTCACTACAAAGGCGCGAAGAAGACCTCCCAACGAGGATCAATGTAGTACTCGTTCAGTATGCGCGACATCCACTCGTCGAGCTTTTCATCCTCCCATTCTTACTGAAGGGAGGGATGGTCTGACAGCAATTACCGTTAATCAATTATGTTCTGCGAAGCCAAATATGTTGCTTTGAATGGGTGCTCTTCGAGGATTGCCATCAGTTGGGGATCGTAAACCCCGAGGAAGATCAATGCGACATTCCTTACATTCAAAGCAAGACGCACCACGTCAAAAAAAAACCGGCGGCAGCTTCGCGATATGTGTTTGCTTACACTTCCTTAGCCAAAACTATGGTGGCATTTCGACCGGCTCCTGTTGCGGTATCGGCGAGTTTTAGCTCGCTGAAGTGAGTTTGGCAAAAAGCTGGTTTTGGCGCCTTTCGTTCCACAACTAAAAATTCACCAAAAACATGAACTTCCCTCAAAATGCATGAGATATTTGAAAAGGCCATGAAATTTGCTACAAGACTATGTGCAACGTCTCTTACCGCTGATGAGAAACACCGGAAGGTTTTTGCACCGAAGATGAAGCAACGAAAAACGCGCATTATTTCTGCACCAACCTAATATATTTAGGTCCGAATAATGTATACAATCGAATTCGAAGGTTCGATTCTTATCAAGAAAAAAATTCGAAAATTTAAAGGAAAAACAACACTGCTTTGATACAAGGATAAGCAGTTGAGAACAGGTGAACATTAAGTAAGTCAATCATTGGTATTATCCCCACGAGTATTCACTCAGATTTCTGTTAAAGGTAGCACCCGTCGAAACCATCGTTTTTGTGAATTCGCCGGATTTCGGGGTTTTGGGGGGTGTATTGCTCATATCCGGTGATGAAATCGCGTGAAACTCCCGAGAAAGCCGGGAAAACGCGATGCTGCTTTCCGTGCGCGGACGAGTATTCCGGCGGCGCCCTGCGTGCGCAAATGGGTCCCGGCACGGAGACAGGGAATCGCTAGCAGCCCGCATGCGCTTAAATGCGTAAGCTGGCGCGTCGAGCCCTCCAAAGCACTGGCCGACAGGGCGTGGACGCGACGGCAGTTCGCCGTTTTCTGCAGGTAAGTCGTTACTGTGTGTGTTCCTTGCCGGTTCGTGATGTGCGCGACGCCTACTTTAGGGTTCGCAGCTCAGGTCCGTGTCGAGGATTTCGATTCGTGCTGCCTTTAAGGCACTATTCCACATTAGGGGCCCCAAAAATTTTGGAATATTTTTTTGCCGAGACTCGTTATAGGGGTTATTTGAGGTGCTGAACACGAATATCGTATCCATTTTGTACCGTAGGCTCATTTTGTAGGGTTACGGTAGGGATACTGTACACGAATATCGTATCCGTGCCGTACCGTATACGGTAGGTATAATGTAGGAAATTGAGGGAATGCCGATTTCGGGTAGCGAACGGGATTGTAATGCAAAGTAATGTTTATAATCATGACCAGCGTCTAAAACAACCCCTCTACACAAAATTTGAGAGGATTCTGTGAGATACCGTATCTACAGTATACATACCGTAACCCCACAAAAATGGAGTTACGAATGCGGTATTCGTGTTAAGCACCTCATATAACCGCCCAATACCGAGTTTCGGCAAAAAAATTTTTTTATAGATTTTGGGGCCCCTGATGTGGTACAGTGCCAGATACCTGCATAATTCAGTCCCTATCATATACTGCCACACCTTTGCAAGAAAGTGGGAGACCCTGTGTGGGTTATCCGAGGTGCTGAACCGAATATCGTCTCCACTTTGTACCGTAGCTGTGTTCTTTGAGGGTTACCGTAGGTGTACGGTAGGTACTGTACCTCACAGAATCCGTTCAAATTTTACAGAAAGAGGAAATTTCATATACTGGTCTCGATTGTCAATAGCAGTTCGCATGAAACTGAAACATTTTCCTGCCGAAATCGGCAATTTTTGTGAGATTTCTACAGTAATCCTACTGTAACCAGTAAAAACGAGGATGTGGTTTGAAATTAATAGGCAGTTCGTATTCAGTGCTTCACAAACTTCACTGAAATTTGGAGACATCCTATGAGATACCGTATCTACCGTGTACCTACCGCAAACCTACAAAAATGGCATTAAAATAGAGAATGGATACAATATTGCTGTTCAGCACTTCAAATAACCGTACTATACAAAGTTCCAGCGAAAACAAATTCCGAAAAATTCTGGTGCCCCGGATGTGGAAGTGCCCTCAAATGAGATGATTTGAGGGCACTTCCCTTGGAGAGACTCCAACGGTCCGAACCTGCTGGCAAGCTCTGCACTAAGGGATCGAGAATGGCAACGGTGATATCAGTGAAAGGAACCGAAGCGTGGACAGTTAGAGACAAAATGCTGATGATGCGGCGCGTGCAGGCGGGCCCAGTTCATTGGAAGAGTGTCCTACATCAAAAATGCAAATATCGGTGTGATAGCTGAAAAAAATTTCACGGACGTAGAACTCCTTGAGTGTGACGAATCTCGATATCAGTGTGCTCCAGTTCACTTGTAAGAAGAACTGCAAGCTCATAACAGAAGACACTCCTGTCGCGACCACCATTGTTGTCAGAAGTCGTTGAGCAATTCTCAGCTGAAACACACAAGTTTCCACGCCGACAATGTCGCCTCGGTAACTGGAGCTGCTCACCTTGGCCATGTCGCTGCTCACGGAGCTCCCGCTGCTAACGGTGTTCGCGTCGGATGTCTGACTCGAAATCATGTCGTTGCTGCCGATTGAGAATGGTGGCTTTTTCAGTATTGAATGGGGCATTGCACCTCCCCCTCGACAAGTCGGCGAGGCTGGCTTGAACAATTCTATTATCATAGATAGTAATGCGAATCCTAGTGAGTACTATCGTACTCAGACTGAACTATAAATATTCCTGAAAATTTTCCACAACAACGCGCCCGAAAATAGAGAATCTGGCTTATGTTTAAGGACGAGAACTTTTCCCCTTTATATCCGGTGACAAAGCAAACTATACTTCTCTTTTTTTTTTGTAAATGAAAACACCTGAGAATATATACGAGATGTGTTCAAATTGACACTGGCGCCACGACAACACCACATGACATTTCAAATGTGCTACTGAAACGCTCCAAACCTCGTAAATTCATACAAGACAGATTAGACCAGGGTTGTGCGTTATTAGTTAACGAATTAAAGCTTTAACAGTCATTTTTCCAGCATAATAACGAATTAACGAATAAACGAAGGCTGAAATTTTTGCAACTCACAGCTCTGGATAAGACGCATCGGTCATTCTCAGGAATGGGGGAACAGTGCTCTGCTCACAGTCGAAAATCGTTTCGGATCTATAGGATGGCGCATCTCACAAGTGGAATATTGACCGAGTGAAACACGAATTAGTTTCATTAATTAAACAGATCGTTTAAAGTTCTCACGCGCGATCGGCGGAAAACTTTCGAGCGCGCCCAGCATGCGGCGCGTGCGCGGCGTGGCCCTCTTGTGGCAGCGATCCCCAGTCGTATCGTCAGATTTTTGGCCCAGGTGAGTGTTTTTCCTTCATTTTTTTCCTTGATTGAAGTTTATCCGAAGGTGTGAGGCCCGTGGCTGACCGATGTCAACCGGACTGCCCCGCATGCCTCATAAAAACAATAAAAACAAGCATTTGGGGCATGCACGGGAAAAGCGTGCAAAATATGAAGCATGCGGGGCCGATATCGGTCAGCCACAGGCCTCACAGCTTCAGATAAACTTCAGTTAAAGAAAAAATGAAACACAAACACTCACCTAGGCCTAGAATCTGACGAATGACTGGGGACTGCTGCCACAAGAGGGCCGCGCGGCGCACGCGCCGCATGCTAGCCGTGCTCGAAAATTTTCCGCCGATTGCGCGTAAGGACTTTGGGGGCCATACACAACTTTGAGCATATCAAACACAAAAAATCTCTGCAGCTATTCTTTTCTCAAAAGCTGAGTTGTAGAGCTCTTCCTTCTGTGAACATTGCAAATTTCCTTGCTAATCGTGCTTGAATATTCAAATATAAAATATATTTCATACGTTATTCCGCTAGCATAGTAATCGAAAGGATCTCGGGTGCAGGGAGCGCCTGAGGTAGGTGGCCAATACGCAGCACCGCTGATCCTGGTAAAAGGAACACTTCGCTTCTACAAACATACATCCCATCAGGGCACCTTTCGGGGGGAGGGGGGGGGGGGAGTTGAAGCAGGAACGAAAACATAGAGAATGCCCGTCAACAGTCAATCTGGGTGCGCTAAGAAGACCATATTTCCGGTCTCTTTGAAGCCACAGAACCGGTTTGTGTGAAAAGCGGTAGACTCTTAAATGAAGATCTACATTTCTCTTTTGTTCCCTTCATTTTTACCTAGCCTTTCAACAAGCTTCATCTTTCCTTACCATAAAACCAGGGTATTTTTCTTTATTTTTCGAATGACTTACATCTTCAATATCTTTCCTGTCAAACAAATTGTTGTAGGAGCCTGTTTACTGGCCGATATAACTGATCTAGTCCTTTCATTGCAAGCATCTTACTACCCTACTGTTTTTAATCTTACATTTAGCATAAAAGACGACTGCAACGTACAAGTCCGTCACCAAACGTTGCTCGTCCACGACTTTCTAACAAGAAGGAACAATTTCACTTTTTTTTCGAAAAATCAGAGCGTGTATGCGGGACGAGTCTGACTATCCATAGTTACTGTATTATTAAGCTTTTCGCGTCGCAGAATAAACCATAGAAAAATTCAAGTTTTACTTTGCTAAATTTGAAGTTATTGACGAATAACGATTACGAACTCTTTGATTCTATATAATACCAGAAATCCGCCTGGTTCAGAAGATTTTAAGTATCTTTATTTCCAAGAGAGTTTTGAAGGAGCTGTGCTTTACGACGGACTAACGCTTCGCGCGCCTTTTTTTGCAAAGATTAAGGGAAGTATTGCGTGAGGTTAAACCTGTTCATGAGCCGTACCCTGCGCGATGCCGAAGCAGAATCGAAAGCTAGCAGAGCTTTCTTTTTCTGGAATTAGGTACGAAACACTTACGAAGATGTAATCTGAAGCGCTGGGAATTCCTGGCCGACATGGGGTAGACGTTTGGATTTGGTAGACCATCTGCAATGCATTGCGGAGTGACTGAGAACTCCATAAATATAGAAATCAGACGTCATTCATACAATTAAGTGGCGGTCGTAACTTCGAAATAATGCGATGAATATCACTGACAGAGCTGTAATACAAGCAGAGGGGATACAGTGTCCATGGGAAGTAGTTCTTCGAGAAAAATGGCTTTCAAACGCAAGAAAGTGAATGAATTCAAACAGAGGATGTGCTGGCACTCTTCAAAGTGGACACTTTGCTTGGTTTACACTCATTTTCAAATAGTTAGGAGAAAAGAAGTGAAAGGGCCACTCCAGCTGAGAAAAACTGGTAGGACAAGAATTATGGTAGTGCCGTTGCGCGAGTAAGCATGTTGGAACACATATTCAAGAGTTTTTTAGGCGAATGTTCCAAATATTTTCCTGAACATCCATCGCACCTGAGAATGAATAATGTCTTCGAAATGGAGTTCGAACGATTATTTTATTTTGATGAAGAAAATTCAACCAATTAAAAAAAAGCGTCCTGAGCCCCTTCTTGTGGGGCTCCTTCCTAAATACTCAAATATTCTGTTTTTTGAGAATGGATATCCACTTGAATTCTCCTTCTGATAAATGAATTGGTCCTAAGCATAGCCTCCATAAAGCGCCACTGTTGGTGCAACGACTGCTCACTTGTTTTTTTTTTCATTTCCTCGGAAAACAGCTTTCATAGCAGAGCCGGTGACGTACATAGAGGACCTCCTCAATCGATGAGGATTGTTTTTTTTTTCAACAATTCAAATCTTTGAACCCTTTCTTCTTGATCAATTCCCCTGTGTAAGAAATAATTGGCCAGAGCATGTGCACATGCTAAAATGCAAGTTTTCCTCTCTTTTTCAAGTCAAACCATTTTTCTCCTTATTATTTTTATTAGCATCTTTTAATATTCAAAATTCTTTCATATTCAAGGCAAGTATCGACATTCCCTATTGAAATCCAGTTGTAGAAAGTATCCTACACACGATATTTAAGAGACATTTTCTCTCAAATTCTCCAAGCGGTGCTCTTTTTGAAATAGATATTAGTGTGCTGCACTGTAATCTCACGGAAAATTCACGAACTTCCCAAAAAACTGGCCCAAAAAATTAAACAGAAAGAGGAAAAGAACTCGTGCGGAAAATTTTCGTATTATTTAGAACGTCCCCACGGAATAGTGACATGCTGCAAATTTGTAACAAATAGGCTGTGAAGGACCCCTTCTGTACCCTCCCCCCGTCGGCAATTTTTCTCTCGTTTGGTCTATGAAAAAGATGAGAACGTTGTATTAGCCTGTTTCCAATACCTTATTTTACTATATTTTTCACGTATTTTCTTAAGACAGTCTGAACACAAAAACAGTTTCTGATAGCTTCAGTCAAGGTCACGCTCCCTTTGCCACTTCTGCTCTCCTCCCCAGAGGGAAACTATGCCACAGGCGTGAAAAAAGCTTTTTATTCATTCATCAGCCTCATCCATTGGTGTGCCATAATGTTTTTGTTAATTGCAAAGTTTACATAGTTCGAGAAATGCGGAAAAAGGGAGACCAGAGGAAAAAAAAAGAAAATTTAACAAGTTATTACCAAGAATCAACTGGATCATCTTTTAGTTCTCCAACGATGTAGTTTATGAAAATTAAAATATTTCATTAGTACAAGAGAAGGCAACTGAGCTATTCATTCAGTCTTTTAATGCAAGGGAATAAATGCAATATATCCAAAAAATCGTGATATCCACAGGGTTCGAACATCTCGCTTCACTTACGCTTACACATTTCCCCGGATCATCTTACACGCCAGTAAACTAGGAATCCGTGCTCACCTGTAGAAGAGAAGGTGCCAAAAATCGCTGTGCTCACTGTAGTTGAAAATATGTCAAATTTCAACATTTACGTAATTTAGCGTACGAGCATCAGAAGAAGAAAGTGACACATTGTACTCAGGCGTGTAGATAATGTAAATCATGTATTAGAAGTTGGAATAAACGTCATTCACTACTACTCCATGGTCAACAAGTTTAGGGTTCAGCCATGACGTTCTACAGGAAACGATAGCAGAGCATTGATGGTGAAAGCATAGTAGTACCATGCCTAGCAGTAGATAAAATGAAATGGATGAGAGGCTGTTTACATTTTAAAAAAAATGAGAAACTTCGAGTACGAAAACCATAAGCTACATGGTAGGAACATTAGATGAGATGGAGCCTTATCATCCATGTGGTGGTAAGGGTTATCCGAGCTCTGAAAATCCAGCTATCAGGGAATCACCATCAGAATAATCAATGATTCCAAAGCGATGGAACACTACAGGGGCTCGTTGTTTAGATAATGTTCAGGAGGAATTATTCGTAGTTGACGGTGGAAAGCAAATCTACATATTCATGCAACGTCGATCAAGTTTTTCACAAATCGCAAGCACCGACTTGCCATCAAAAAAAAAAAAAACAAGCAGGAATCCAGGCCTCGATCCGCTTTTGCATTCGAATTGCCAGCAATATCAACTTGACGAAGTCAACAGCCTGAGGTAGTTACCGCCAATTTTGTCGAACGGAACGTGTGTCTGTGTGTGGACGCGGAGGTTGCGAAGAGAGTGGAAAAATGTGGGGCTAGCGTGGTGAAGCTGATCGTAGCCATTGAGAGATTAGCATGCCAGAAAAAGCCTGGTGGGGACAATGAACAGCTTCGTACTGCTTCAAGTGGATGGCGGTGGCTCAACCCACATGGTGTAGGAAATTTGCGGATGCTCAAATCCCTGGTTGCTTAGGGCTAGTTAAAGGCAGCACCTACGGAAATTTTGTTATAACAGGTCTTGCTATATTCCTAGGTTCAGCGCTATACTGAAAACGGATGCAGTGTTCAACTTTCCTATAAAAAGGGTGGCATTCATTGCCAAGAGTTTAGCCCGTTGGCACAGAATTGTCCGTTTGCCCCGGCATAAAACGGAAGGAGGTGGGAAAAAAACAATTGCTATCATAAGGAACGAGAGTGATTGCAAAAGAAACCGCCCGTTCACTTTGTAGTTCAGCTCATTCTGCTGGAACGCTGCAACGCTTCTAGTCTCTTTACATCTTGAGAATGCTGATAGCTACGGCGGTGCAACTTTCGTAGAATTGTTGCGACCACTGCTAATCTATATGCTATATCCAGTACGATCAAAATCTCTGACACAAAATTTCAGTGGTTGCTGCCTCTAAGTAATTTATGTTTGCATTTGGAAAGTTTCCTAAATGATCAAGTAATTCATTATTTTTGATAATGAAGCATAACACTTAAAGGAAACTTTTGTATAATTACTGGTAAGGTAGTGCCTGGTGTGGGCGCGGAAGTGCTCAGTCAGGGAACCTATAGAAAAAATGGTCCCCCCACAACTTTGGAGACCAGGACAGCTGAAATTTTGAAAGCGAGTCTTCCAGAAGTATTTTCGAAAATACAATGAAAATAAACAAATACAAATAAGTAATTACAAAATTTTTAAACTTTACATCGTGAACTACTCTCGGTTTGGGAATCTCAATGGTGAAGTTTTTGAAAGCTAACTTTAAAATAAACTGAAATAATCGCTAGCAAATGTCTACAAAATAACGGTAAAAGCAAGGTGTTAAAGTGACCTAGTACGACTCCAGCACTTCTAAAAATATTCTCGAGAATATTTGGACCCATCTTTCTTGTGTGGTGGCACCGCCTTTCTGCAGAGGATACCCCTCCCCTCCCAGTCTGTTTTGGAGAGGATCAAAGAGTATACCTAGCGAATGACGTATAGATAGCAGATGTGATTGCGAATGTGCTGACAAGAAGCCAGAAATCTGACACCCGTCTGACCAATTGTTGCAGGAAACGTAAATCAAGCGAAACAACTGGTCAACGTAAGTGACAGCGAGAGCAGCGACCGCTCGGAAAGCGAGAGCAAACCACGGAAATATCAGCGAGCAGACGTCCCGACTCTTGCGAAAACAATGTGCGAGCGACAATGAGCTGAAAATCCTGAAAACAGCTGGCAAACTCTCCGGACTTGAGACCGGTTCAGTTGGATGAAGACAAAAGAGCCGCTCGAAAAAGATCACTCCGTGACAAATACGTATTTGTCTGAACACAGTGGTGTCCAGGTGTGAGTAAGCAGTGGAGGTCCAAAACATTCAGGGGCGGAAATATACGCGCTTTCGAAGTTATTCTCATGGGGAACGGACTGGACGGTGCTCGACCGTCTGGGTTATATGATCGAAATGGGCGGGACAACTGAGGAGAAGGGGTCGGCACTATCAAAGCCAGGTCGACGTACTATCGCGGCTACAGGGGCTAGGATGAAGTGTAGGTTTTCTCCGGGGAACGGCACGAATAAGTATCCAGAGAATTACCATATCACTTTACTCTGGGATGAGGAGGAGGATACAGTTGTAAAACGGTCTGTGAATGGTCTATCAAAGTATTTTTTATTTATTTAAATACTCAATGCAGGCAAGCCAAAATGAGCCCAATAAACTAAAAATGAAAATAAAAATGAAACTAAATCGAAAACAACATCAACATTTGCAAGCAGTAGTCAGAAAAAGAGATGATTAGGGGCGATGGAGTGATTAACGGAGAAAAAAGTGGGGTTAGGGCGATAAAGGAGCGTCAATTTTTCTGTCGAATCATAGCTCGGAAATAGCTCGAGATCCGGGTCCGATAAGTGACGAGTAACAAAGGGGTGGACATGAGAGCACTGGGCCAATCTGTATAAAGGAAGGTGCAGGATGAACTGCTTCTAAATTACTTATGTATACCGTCTTAAATAGTCTGATCGAGCACTGGTGGCATCAGGAGGGCGGAGGTAATTGGCCATTGTTGAGATTTTTTAGCGCAGGATAAAGGGATGCCGATTACCTAAGGATATAAGCCCATTGGGTACGAGGCATTCTGAGAGCTTGCGAAGCTAAATGATCATGCGCTTGCTTAGCTATCCAACCAGGTAATTTCTTCCTTTTCTTAGGTTTAGAGCTTACCATCTCCATATATTCATGAATTTCAAACCTCCGACCTTTTCAATTTCAAACGTTTTCTGGAAATCAAAAAGGTTATGACCTTCTCATTTCTTACCGCGGCTTACGCTGAAAAGTAAGCCTTCGTCGGAGCCTGAAAGTCGAATGCAAGTACGTATCGAAGCTTGTAGGAGATCCTCTCAAACGCCTCACCTAATACAGGAACAAAATTTTCCGGCAGACTGGAAATGAAGTGCTAGGATTTGGAAAAGATCATAGCAAGAAGATAAAGAGGACTTGAACAAAAAGGGATTTGTGGACAGATCCCTGATCAGAAAAGCATATGTAGATTGAATAATAGTCAGAGAGGCACAGAGCAACAATAGCGAGCTAGTAGGGCTATGATGAATGCGAGTAGCATACGCCGTAGGTCCCATCTCTAATCTGTTACACACCTGTCACTCAGATCCGTTATATCTGCGACACGAAGTGTGGACAACATCGCCGGCCGCGTCCCCAGAAGCGCTCAGCGGCCAGTTCAGCCGGGAAATGGGATCCGACAAAGAAATGGAGCCGTTGCGGTTTTTGCCGGCGAGGCGAAGGCCGGCAGCGGGCACTGCCACCGCTTGCGCAACGAAAATATAGACCTCGACGAGGCAAATCGGACTGGGGAGAGTGCCCTAGCGATTCGTGTCAAAGGATGCAACGTTATGATTAATTATGAATGAAAACCCATAGAATGAATCAATTTTCAGAAACCGGAACTAGAATTTAAGTATTAAAAAATATAGATATAGATCTTTTGACCCTTCCCAGAATTAAATCACTCGTCTTTCTTCGGATATTCGAGTTCTCGACTAATTGGAGACTAAATATTCGATCACGAATTCATTTATTTACCTACTTATTCGCACCATACGGGACCACCACATCGAAGCCAGAAAAAATAAGACCAAGCGTAGTGCCGGCAATAAAACTGCTAAAAATGTAACGTTAAGACAACAAATGAGTAGTGAATCAAACCAAACATAGTATGATTTGAAGACAGCACCCACGATTTAAAAAAGTCTTCGATTTTTTCATGAGGCTCTACTTTTGAGGCTACTCTGGTGCCCATGACAGAGAAAAGACCACCAGAAAAGGCAACGTTAGCGAGAAATAGTGCGTTGTATTTTGCCAATACATATCCACGTGTACGAGATCTATGAAATTGCTGTGGCACTGAGGTGCGGAACGGACCACCATTATAGGAAAACCGAGCCAGAGCGCCGCTTCGCGGCGCTCTGACCCGGACCCGTGTGCCACGTTACCTCCGGGCTAGGTAAACTCTGAAAAAAAAACTACCCCGAGCCAGAGCGCCGCTTCGCGGCGCTCTGACTCGGACCCGTGTGCCACGTTACCTCCGGGCTAGGTAAACTCTGAAAAAAAAACTACCCCGAGCCAGAGCGCCGCTTCGCGGCGCTCTGACTCGGACCCGTGTGCCACGTTACCTCCAGGCTAGGTAAACTCTGAAAAAAAAAACTACCCCGAGCCAGAGCGCCGCTTCGCGGCGCTCTGACCCGGACCCGTGTGCCACGTTACCTCCGGGCTAGGTAAACTCTGAAAAAAAAACTACCCCGAGCCAGAGCGCCGCTTCGCGGCGCTCTGACTCGGACCCGTGTGCCACGTTACCTCCGGGCTAGGTAAACTCTGAAAAAAAAACTACCCCGAGCCAGAGCGCCGCTTCGCGGCGCTCTGACTCGGACCCGTGTGCCACGTTACCTCCGGGCTAGGTAAACTCTGAAAAAAAAACTACCCCGAGCCAGAGCGCCGCTTCGCGGCGCTCTGACTCGGACCCGTGTGCCACGTTACCTCCGGGCTAGGTAAACTCTGAAAAAAAAACTACCCCGAGCCAGAGCGCCGCTTCGCGGCGCTCTGACTCGGACCCGTGTGCCACGTTACCTCCGGGCTAGGTAAAGAAAATCACTGTCATCACACGAAGCGCAGCTTCGCCGCGCTTCGCGGATGACAGTGATTTTCTGCGAAGCTGCGTAGCTCCTAAGTGGTTTGGAGGTTAACTCTTATTATTTTCAATATAAAGAGCTTTTACATGGTCCCTTATATGAGTAGCAACACAGGTCCTCACGTGGTCAAGTCGTTTTCATTTGGGATAGCGCTGAAAGTCGAAATTGTTATGGTTCGGGCACAATTAGCTTTTAACAGGAATAAACTGCGTAAAGGTTCTATTCCTATTTTGTAAGCACAATATTAAGCTCATGGAGTGCACCATTTGTTCCCCTGACCGTTAATTTCTAATTGCCATTACTACTTAATGCTTTAGAAGGAGTGCAGCGAAAATTTCCGTACAACTCTGCTGTATTTGGATGATTCACGGCTCTGATTGCGAAATCACACTCGCTTCATCAGTGGTTCTCCCACTCTGCTTTAAAGATCCAAGATATTCCGTTTTCGTTGCAAATTAGGTGTCCTAATTGAAGATTTCCATGTTGTACACATACATATACATGGGCGTGTCATTGGGCGTGTCAATTTTCGCAATTGAGCCCGTGGCGGCGGGCAAAAGAGGTGGGGCGAGGCGAGTGGATCAATGACAGCGTGACCTGTCATCCCTCGCGCGGCGATGGGGGGGTCTGCGCTTTATATAGAGTAAGATCCTGATCGACCTCGTATCAGCTGATGAACACAATCGTACACGATCAGAGGGAATGGGGCGGGGTTGAGCATGGTGGGCGCCTTTGTACATGCGTACGAGTTTTATTACTGCAGGATTTGGAGTGATTCCTTTTGCAGTTACATTCCAATTGATGGCATCTTTGAAATGAGCACAAATGCGAGAAAACTTTTTCCAGCGTGAGTGCTGCATTTAATATTAAGTTCAGGGAAAATACAAAAGAACTAGTCCAGGCTTCCGTTCACATGTTGGAAGTAGAAAAAGGCTCAACAGAGAACATGCTTTATGGAGTCTGCCGCAGTGGCGGACGCAGGGCACCTCCCTCTCCCCCCCCCCTCCCGTGAATAGGTCGTCGAATTTCTGAAATTACTTTATAAAATAGAAAAATCGGTAAAAACATTTGCAAGCCTACTTTTATTGTTTATTTTTACTGTTATTTTCAGAATATTCACTGTTAATTATTTAATATTAAAATTAACATTCTTAGTAATTCTATTTTTCCATCTCGGTCCACGAAATGGCGGAGTTGCCACGTTGAACCACAACTACAATACCCGCACTAAGTTTGTTAAAAATGAACATTCAGAACGCGGATTTGCGTTCTTTTCGTTCCAGGGCGATAACTCATCGTAGCAAAGCGATTCACAGACCAAACCTGGGATCAGAAGCAGCGGTGGAGTGGGCTAGCATATTTCATGAAACCAGCTCTAAATCTCGATTTTGAACATTGAAATTCCAGAGTAATTTATAGTGCTCGGATCATGCCGTGCATCAAAGTATGTCGCGCGCCATGCGCCGCAAGGTCGTGGCAGAATTAAAAATTTGCGAATTTCGTTGTTGAAAATCAGAATTTAGGACTGATTTCGTGAAATATGGTAGCCCACTCCATTGTCGTTTTCGACCCGTGGTTTGGTCTGTGAATCGCTTTGTTACGATGAGCTATGACCCTAGAACGAAAATAACGCAAATCCGCGTTCTGGGTGTTCATTTTTAACAAACTTAGTGCGGGTACTGTAGATAGAGGATTCAGGGGAAAGCTTTAAGAAGATGAAAAAATTCAATAAATTGGGGGTAGTGGTTGAGGGACAGATGAATTTAGAGTGAGCTAGGGACTAGCATTATTCCTACGATATATTTTTACGTAATGTTCAACTTTCTTTAAGAAGCAGATAGGATCGATGTCTTACATGAACAGAAGAATAAATATAATAATAAATAGTTGAGTAAATCCACCGAAAAATGCTAGAATTGTGGAATCATAACCGTTCAATTATCAAAAAACACCACCCGTCGGACTCGTAAATGTTACGCACGTTGAATATGAACTAGGAGAAAGCCTCGAGAAAATGAAGGATTTTGATCCTCTCGAAAATGACCAGCACGGGGGTACATGGTAGAAGTCTCTCGCCTATGTAGAAACGTCTATCAAAACAAAAGGCTAAGCCATTGTGATCTCAAGCTTGTGAGAAATCTGAGCCTGTAGAAATCTTGAACAAGGGAATAAGACAGGACTTCGAGGTGAATGAATGTTCGAACGCTTCCATATGTGTTTATTTACCGTGAGTGTGAAAAACATGACACGAATGACCGATGGCTAAGTACACATAGACCGGAGCATTTTAAATTTCAAAAACTAGAACACTAATCAGGTGAAAGACAACCTCCAAAAATTACAACGCTGGGATTGGGGGCCGTCCGAATGCCGACATGGTCACAAACGAAGAGGTCACATCACTAGGTCGTTCGGAACGTGTTTACAGGGACTATTAGCACCTGATAGCCAGTCATGAGTGCTCTTCCGATGACCACCTCGAAGATTTCCTGGTGGATTTATTTACTTATCCTTACTTCATAGTTGATGGTGTCTTAATAGGAGACCAACAGGAAGAGAATTATAAAAGGTGAATCAGGATCGGACTCGCATTCTTCAGAAATTCTAGCCTGGACCTCATTCTAGGGGTTATTCGATTCGCTGATCACGAAAATCCCACTTATTTCCTATCCTAGCGCCGTTTTCGTAAGTTTACGCGGGGAATAATGTAGGAGAGTGAAATAAAATGCAATCCTCGACAAAGAAACCGAAGTAATGGCAGTGCCAGATGCTGTAGTCAGGCTAACGTGGTGTTACAGTACAAAGTGGCTACGATTCTCATTATTCATTAACCCTTTCATCAATTAGTGAGGAAATTTCGGGGATTTTCTGAGCAGGAATGCAAGAAAGCGCCTGATCAGACTGCCATTTCCTTGCCAGGCTTGACATTTTCCCTTTGTTTCTTACTATGACCTCACCACATCCTTACAGAACGTGAATAGGATAGGAAATAAGTGCGATTTTCGTGATCAGCGAATCGAATACCCCCCTAAAGTGAGGTCCAGGCTAGAATTTCTGAAGAATGCGAGTCCGATCCTGATTCACCTTTTATAATTCTGTTAGGTACGATTAAATTAGGAAAATGTAAAAATGGTCACCTGATCGGATTTAACATGGTTTCTCCGGAATGCACAGAAAAAAAAACGCGTTTTTCGCCATTCTGTTCAGACATGCGGGAAAATTCTAGCAAAACATAGCCTGACTCAAGTTGTAGCAAAATAACGAGGTAATTTTCAGATAAAGTCAAGAAGATTAATTCCGCTGAATTCTCTGTTTTCCTCACTTCTCTGAAAACTTGGGAGTAGATCTGAGGCGAAGAATCAATGTTAAATTGGTGTTGAAAAAAAAAAAGTCAGAACATCTGAAAGGAAAAGGAGTGGTTGAGCACGTGAAAGGACCGAATAGTAAATGGAGAATCCAAAATCTCCAAAATCCGAGGTTTACGAGGGTTTAGTTTTTTAGTTTAGTTTTCAGTTTTTTTAAGGTTTTTAGTTTCTCGTAAGGGCAAGTTCACAGTTGAAGATCAGACATGAGGCAGTTTTATGATCAGAAGGAAGCAAAGACGATTGCAGAAGCTCGCTTAGCTTATGGACGACAGCTGTTGGAAGCCCTTATTTGGTTTTAAGGCAATGATTTCCTTTGCAAGCTAGAGCGGTAATGACCGTTTCCTCATCTAGATGGCCTCGAAAGCCAGCCCTCCGTTAATTGAAATCTTTATAGTAAAATTTCACCCATTGGGAACACTTAAAGGAGCAGCATTTTCGTACAAAAAATGAATTGACCGCTAGAAAAGTAGCCAGAAACCTATGAATATTACGTAAAAAGTGCTAAGAGAACCCTACAAAATGTTGTAAACCTCCGAAATAACCAGTAAACACTACCAAATGGTACGAGCCGCTTCTGTGTCGGCACAGCGAAAGCACGCAGCGCCGAGGGAAAACAATGTATCCGTGATCGTCGTAATGCAACCGGATGCGGTAATCGAAACAATGTGGCGACGACGTATGTGAGAGCTCTCCGCGCAAGGCCTCAACAACACTCAACACACCCTCTCAACGTACCCGACAATTACAATAGCCAGCTCTGAGTAACACAATCCAGAACACTCTGGGTATCTCACGTCATCGTCGTCTAGTGCATCGCCCGAGACGTTTTTGTCCGCTCGTCACGGCGATATCGCGTCGTGTAATCGCAGTGATAATCACATTATCGTACTATACACGCTAATGCAACAACATCGTTCCATTACGCCCGATTGATAGCCATCAGCATGAAGATAGTGGCTTTTTCTGGAATCGCCAAATGTTCGAATAGTGCTTTTAGGCTGGACTAGGGTCTTAACCAAAGGAGGGGAGTTGATCTTTTCTGGGATCGCATGCATAATTCAGATTATCCAACGTAAACGGAAATTCGCTCGTCGTTAACAGTGGCGTCAACACATTTACCCTGGGTAATCTCAATAATGCGTCCAGGCCCTAAACCTCTGCACTGTAAGGGTGGAGTATTGTTGGAATATTTAGAATATTTAGACTTTCTGACTTTTCCATCTGTGGCAGATCATAATCGTCCGAAAAAAGACAAAGAATCTGTTTATTTGTTTGCTTTTCGGTTTACTGTGACAGGAAATATTCTTGGAACAAAACCAGAATAAAGCCATAACAGAGGAGATAAGACACCATGAGGATAAGAAACCATGAAGCTGGCCCTGTGCAGCTTTCTTAACATCGGCCACTCCCACTTCGAAAGGAGCCAAGGATCCTGTGAACCTGGTCATCTTTTTCAAAAGAATACGTACCAAATTGGCCCTCGCTTTGAAGAATTTTGCTCCCCTCCTGATTTTAGCCCGTAGAATGGAAAATGGAGAAGCTACATACATATTTCTACTTAACTTGGTATTTATGACATCAATGGAGAAGTCGCACCTAAGCGAAATTTAGTTCATAGCTGTGTTCCTTATAATTACTCGGATTTCTATGGTTTCTCACTTTAGCGAAGCAATGGATGGTATACATTACCTTGAAAATGACTGTTTCCCCTGTAAATTTCTGTAATTTACTTACTTAGTTCAAACATAGCTCAATTTTCCATTTTTAGTCCTCTTCTATTGAATGCCAAATAAGAAACAAATAGAACATTCTAGGAGCATCATACTAACCCATTTTCTATATGCCCATAATTGTACTCACAGACAACACGATACTTGCACCTTGGCTGAAACATTCACCAGATGTGGCTATCAGACTGCGAATAAAATTTTATTACTGGTACTTGGATCAATGCTGAGTACCATTGAGGTCATCAAATACTGTAATATTATACATTATGTATCATTACTATTGTATTACTAACATCTAATATTCCATCTAACATTCGGGTATTCCTACCCATACCGGAAACCTTCCAGGAAATGTCAACTTATTTGAATGTCCATAGGCATAGATGTGAACCAAAAGAGAAGAAAAATTTAAATGGAAACCAAAGCCAGGATGCAGATGAATGACAGCTATAGAGAAAAAGTGTCATCGCCACACCTGCACACTTCGCCCGGAGGACGGAGGAAAAAGCTGCAACGCTTTCATAAGAAATGCTCGGAAGAAGTATTGGAAGTCCTGATTGTATCGACCAAGCCTTTCAAATAACATTTCCCTAGCCTGAAGAACACACACGCATACAAGCGTACCGTCGTTTTGCGATTGCGCTCAAGTGCAGACTCTTTTCTTCCCAATCACTATAAGAAACTGTTTCGTTACGCTCTTGTTATCGTTATCGTTTCGTTCTATAATATGTTATCCAACTAAAACCATACGACAATCAACTACTCGAAAATGGTCCCGAACTTGGGTAGCTGAACCGAAATTGTGACCGTCAATCGATTCTTGGACTGCCCTTCCCTTCATATCTGGAATCAGAAGTCGCGCTTGCCGCGCCAGATAGCCCAGGACTTGCACTATCAGGCGAGCTCTCGCTTCGTTGGTAAAGCTTTCCATGGCAGAGAAACATTCCAACACCGCGACGAAACCAAGATTTGAGTGACCCGCAATTTCAGGTCACGGCGCGGCAACCCGAAGGAGGGCGGTCAACCTTTTTGTTGAAGATGTTAAAGGTTCAACAATACTAATCCTGGATAAAACTTGGACTGAGGTGTTGTAGCTTTGCTTTAGGGAAATATTTTATTCAATAAAAAACGCGCATTTCAAATTCACCCATCCTAATAGGACATGGCAAGTTGTGGCTTTCAGTACTGGGTGATGTACTGGGTACGCGATGGAAGATAACTTATTGGTTGAAACCTTGTTGCTGTTTTTCGTATTTCAGGCCTTTTGTTTCCCTTCAAAAGAGTTTAGGCTTTCTGGTAACTTCTTGAAGTGACGTCCTGCTATATTGCACTTTTTTTGGGAACAAGCGTTTGGTTTACTGCTATGGTGTAATATTCAGGCGCACCATGAGGCAAATAAACGGACTAATTAATTAGATTAATAAAAACATAGAGAAAATAGTGACCGGCCGGCCGCGAAATGTTGGCTACTCGTGGTCATTCAACACCCTAGAGCAGTGACATTACTCGACCAGTCCCCATGTTTCTTTCTCAACTTTTGCAAACCCTCCAAGTATGATCTTCAGTCCTTCGCGAACTGGGCGTGAACCTAATTACAGTCAATTCACCATCACGGAAACTGGCTAGCTACACTTGAATGTACTGGAACGTGCACGAACAGTAATTGCAGAGTTCTTGTTATTTAGCTATCGAGTGTCTTTGTTACTACATGGAAACCTGGAAGGTTGAAAACGAGGAAGGAGTGCTCAGTGAACGTCCGATGAAGGATCGCCAGAACAGCGCTGCGTTTTCTATTATCATATTGATGATATTTAAATGTATTGTGGTCCTAGAGCAAAACGTTTTCAGAAGGAACATACAACAGCGGGAAAGCATTCATATCGTTAGGGCGTTGAATTCATAGATATCAATCAAACGCAAAGCAACGTCAGCTCTCACCAAACGCGACAATAGTTGAGTAATTGTGCTGTGACCTGCTTTTCCCTCAATCCTCTCCAGTTGCTGCACACTTTCCTGCGTATTTTTTTCTGCTTTCGTCCCAACTATCATCCATGTTGAAACATACTATATCTAGAGCTCACAAAGCAAAAAATATGCTCTATTCGCATGCAAACATTCCATCTGCAAGGAATTCATCACATTCCTTCATGTGAGTTCCTTAAAAGGAAAATCCACGGAACTGTTCGATGTTGAAGTGAGGTCTGTTACGGGTGGACGCTTTTTAGAGTTAAGCAATGGTGACAGAACAAGAAGAGGTCGTCGTCCACCAGCGAAGATCTTGCAGAGTCAAGTATGGCCGTGGTGGACGATGAAGCGCCGAGACGGCCTCACTACACCGCTATGACGGAACCACTGCTATACTTTGCAGATAGCACCAACACCGTTGCCTTCAGTATCTGTTCACAGCTCATTCTTGCCCCCTAAAGGGAGTAGTAAACGTTCCATAAACATGTTTTGTGTCTATTTTCTTGCATTCTACTATGATAACTGTGCGACAAGAACGCATCCCGCACAGCAAGAAACTTTGATTTCAAAACCTAAGGTCATCTCCCCAACGTCCTGCTATCCCTTCTCAATCTTTGCTATGGTACGGAAGCTTCAGCAACAATCGAGGAAACGATGGCAGCAAGTGGGACGAGAAGCCTTATTAGGCTTTCAACTATGGGTATCATGCCTTTCGTGCCGCGCTCCCAATCCATGACTACACCAGGGATACGCAAAATTCTCGAACTAACTCCCATTTCTGCACTTCCATTCTCCATGTTCCACGGTTTTTGAAGTTTATTTCCGCACATCCCTGAACTGCACCCCTTAATGGCTTCATAAGCTCTTGTCCTAAAAGTTGAACGCACGTTCATGTTTTGGAACACTCCATTAATTTCCGAAAGAAAATTAGCAGCACCAAACGACACCAATTTTGTATATTGTCGACTTCCACCACGATCGCTCTTGCACTTCTATTCCACATGGACAGCATTTGTTGTTGAGGAGTGTGCAGAATGCAAATGAGGACAGATTGATTGCGCAAGATCAAGCGCAATGATACGCATTGCGAGGATAATGGATGCCACGGGTCCCAAGCACCTATAGATCAGATTCACGAGGCGTAAATGTATCCGGGACATAGTGGAATCTTAACTTTTCATAAAACATGAAAACTAACAAAAAATAACAAGGAAAAATCAACAACGAACAAACGAACAGTCCACAACTGTGGTGAAAAACATCTACAACAACGATGAGACACAGAGATAAAAAGTAATGGTCATAGTTACTAGCACAAGTCTCAGACGATCAGACCTCATCGAAAGCAGCTATGAATCTGACCACAAATATTTTTTGAATCCTATGCATCTTCCTAGAAAATTTTCAGAAGTGAGAGCTCTGCCTTAAAAATGTGGTCTTGAAGCCTCAAAACATGAAATTCTGGTTGAAAGCTGCGGTTAGCAGTTGTACAAACATTCCTCGAAAATCAATATCTTCTTTTGAGATGGTATCATAATGGCTAACTTCGTGTGAGAATGTGCTACTGCAAAAATGGTGTACTGAAATGTTCCAAGGATTGAATTCCTAGCTAAGCAAAGGCCTCCCATGGAAGAGGGTGAACTGCGAAAAAACACAAAAAATGTCTAAGTTCTATCAAGTTATGTAGTTTTAAGCACAGGTATCACTGTAATGCAAAACTCGTAGTGATGAACGTCTTGGTAATCTTGGCGCTCCTGGCATGGATAATGGGAAAATAGTTTTCTGAAGGCTTCCATACAAAAATGAAAATATCAGAAAAGAAGACTTTTGAAGAATTTTTGAAAAATATCAGGTACAGAACTAGGAAATAAAAGTTGAAGATAAGAGCTGAGCTATACGAAGTCAATCCTTCTCCGTGAGTGGGGGCGCTAAACATTGCGCGATAAATAGCGGTGCGAGATGAGAAACAGGTGGAAGGGCGTGGCAAGGACCGTCGAATAATCGTATGGCGGCAGCTTTTGCTGCAGGCCGTACAGCAGCGCCCGAAGGCGTCTTGGACGACACTTCCACTGCTGCAAGGGATGCGAACGGCGTTTTCGCTGTTGAACTCGACGACTCCTCCGGCTTCTTTTTGGTTACCTTGGGGTGAGCGAATAGAAGACCCTAAAAAATTAGGTATCGTAGGACTGAGTTAGTCCAAGATTCAAGTTCTTGATCCAGGCATGATTCTACTGTTTCTCTAAATTTGAGGAAAAAATACTTCTGAAATGTAACATCACAAACATACGAAGTACTCTCTGCGTAGCCTAACTAAATATTAGGAGGACTCTTACCAATTTCGAACCAGACAAATGTTTAAATCAAACAGCAAATAGTAGTAATTCAAGATAAAGTAGAAAAAATCAAAAGAGATTCAGTGGACTAACAAACATATTTTAGTAAGAGTAGCTGCAACTACTGCTACCGAAAACAGTTCTGAAGGGCCTTCGCACAACCTTCAAGATCGCAACATGTTTTTTTTTCTAGGTGAACAGGCTTTTTCAACGCTACTTGCTAGGGAAACCAATGCGGAGGTAAACTTGCAGACATAAAACAAATTGTAACCCACCTTTTCCGATCTAGCAATGACTACAACTTCCACATTTTCATCGGCAGTAGTAAGGAGATCAGCAACAGGGGCTATCAGCTTGAATGAGCCTTTCAGGGCAGCAGTATGCACATCGAATTCCATCACTGAAATAGTGTGGAAAGAATTCGAATGAATGCAGCACTCACTAAAATTTTCTACGGAATATTCCGCCGTACTCTGAGGCTTTTAGGGACGCAAAACTCATACTTCATGTTGAAATTGCACGAGAAAACGCGAAAAATCTGTGAAAGCGGGGAGCTGCTCCCTGTGCAGTTGGAGGCGCGCAATAAAATCATCGTGGACGACGTTAGCGCCTTATTCTAGTACGAAAGACGAAACTACGGCAGCTATTGCAGTGCGCTGCGCCCTTAGGCCAACAGAGGCCGGAAACTGTAAACTGGCGCGTTCGAGCGGTTGTTCCATATAGGCTGCCTTCGACTACGCTTTCAGCCACAGTATTTGAACAGGCGGGTGTTTCTTCATGTACAGTGTCGTCGATCCGCCGTGTCTCCTCACCACCTGCCATCACACGTGGCGTCCTGCTGGCGATAGATATTCAGCCGGTTGGCTGTGGGAACGCTGCCAGCAGGACGTCAGATGTGACGGCAAGCGGTGCGGCGGGAAGTCACGGCGTATCGAACACACTGTACTCTCCAGAGCTGTAATTAACCATCAACACTTTATACGATATATACTCCACCTGAGAAACTTAAATTTACGTGAAAGCTGCCTTTAAGTCACCCATACCAGTCCCCAAACAGTGTTTGCCGCAGCAATTTTGTGAGGATGATTACTCACCGTCATGCCCATGCCATGCAAAACCTCCCAAGGGCGACACGTGAACCCCTAACGGTTGCTCGACAACCCATAACAGCTCAAATTGCATTGCTGTATGCCTCCAACATCTCACGGCTTTGTCAGTGGAACAAACAAGGTGGTTCTTGCCATCAAACTCAACGTAATTGACTCGTCCGCCCGTGCGCAGAACGTCAGCTTCCGTCATCTAAAAAAAAACCAACTGTACGTCATCATGAATCTTCATCACTAAAAACAATGAATACGTAGAATAAAAACCTAACAGTAAGACTAGTTAAAAGAAAACAACTAACATTAGAAGTGTTCCATACTACAACCACATCCGTGTCGTCAGGGCCCTCGGGGTGTGCAGAGACCCACATTCCGCTATGAATTGCAGATCCAGCGTGGAACTCATACTGCTGTAATAAGAAAAAGAATATCGCAGTCGGCTGCAAAATCTCAGAACTTTAATATGTGTAAATGGAAAAGTAGAAACAGAATGCATTGCGCAGGGAGCGAATCCACCAATCTTTTGTAGTAGACATTCAATCTAACAAGCTGTCAAAAAGGGGCTTGGGACTTTCTAAAGCTCAACAATAAATCCCCAAAGAAGTTCAGACGAGGTAATTCTGATTTTGGAACGGCAATCTGGGACTAGCTATGAACTTCTGGTGCAACAGCGAGCTACTCGTTGATGGCCACCAAACAGGTCAAGGAATTAGCCACCTGAGGACAGGGGCAGCTCAATCTCCATCGTGATTGACAGCTAGCACACAATGAACGAGTGGCCACTATCAATTCACTCACGAAAACAACTGTTTAGCTTAGCATAAACATGCCAAGAATGCAGTAGACGTGATGGACAGGGCAATTAAGCGCGTAATTGTTTGATAGGCTGGACTGCAAACTGCTGCTACCTTAAACCAGTTTTCAGTCGCTGAAGAAGATGGAGAAATTAATTATAAGATCCAAAAATTAATATTGACGTACACGGTCAATCTGTCGAACTGGATCCAGTTTGAATCGTGTCCCTTCTTCACATGGTATCCATACGTTGACCTTTCCGTTTTTCATAATGGATAAGAACATCTGAATCGCACTCATCGACACTGATAAGAACTGAAGTTACGAGTATAGATAATGGAAACAGGGAATGCTCACTTGTTCTGAAGTCGAGGAGGCATACTTGCGACCAGTTACGTTTACGGTATCCTTGGAGACTATGAAAGACTCAACTATTTGGACGGCAGAATCACTTCCCTTAGTACGTGCCCAGAAACGGAGGCGCTTCTAGAAAACATGAGTGATGGTAGTGACTAGAGAAATAAGAGAACAGTAAAAGAACATTTCTATCTGTTCACACAGTTGCGACTCCCGGATTAAAGCGTTCTTTATTCGACGAGATTTCGGCGTAATAACGCCTTTATTAAGCCTACAACATACAATACATGGTTGGTGAACGAGGAGGACAACTAGATATAGACAAGAGCGTCTCACCAAACAGCCGTTGAGAAGCAACTGAGACGTGATCTGATCTTATAAAAGCGCACTGTTCCATCTGCGGTTGTCTGACCTTATAAAACCGCACTGTTCCATCTGCGGTTGTCTCAGTTGCTTCTCAACGGCTGTTTGGTGAGACGCTTTTGTCTATATCTGGTTGTACTCCTCGTTCACCAACCACGTATTGAATGTTGTAAACTAGATAAAAGCGTTATTAAGCCGAAAGCTCGTCGAACGAAGAACGCTTCAATCCGGGAGTCTCAACTGTGTGAACAAATCGAAATGAGATATGAGGCTTCGAGACGGAATATATGCAGTAAAAGAACAAATAAAAAAAGCTCACGTGTTCTTCATCGAAGTTGATGACAGTTTCCAACGTGACGATGGTGGACTCTGTGAAGAAGACCTGTTCAACATCTGGAAACGTTTGGGTAATACCAGCAAATGACATGTCTCCATCAGCTACATTCTCCAGAGAGAAGCTAGTCTGAAACGTAAAGATTCGAACACTATAAAAAGGACCTGTGAAAAATTGAAAATGTTTTGGCAAAGAAAGTATAATCGTTTAGGAACTGATAACACATAGAAAATCCTAGATGCAGTGGTCACAGAAGCTGATCTGAATATATGCACAAATAAAAAAAGAAAATAGCAAAGTAAGGACATACCTGGCGAACAGTTTTTGAATCGGTGCAACTTATCCACTGCAGAGATCCCGGCTTTCCATTCATCACTAGAGTTCCAGCTGAGCAAGGGTCACTGAACTCTTGTTTGTTGAAAAGTCAAGTTGCAAGGTTGCGATAATATTTTCAGAACGAATACAAAACTTACGTGGTAAAAACAGATTTCAAGGAGCGGTCACAGTTTACAACGGTCTGCAGAGTGGAAAGTACATTCATACTTGATGTTACTACCATATGAACCGAATTATCCTCTAAAGCAAATTCCATTAACAAAACTAACAGTACGTTTCTTAGGAGCACAACACACCCAGAATAACCGCCAGGTGGCTACCATCAGCTGAAATGGATAAGTCACGAACGGCAGCAGGGAGGCGAGGAAGCATGTTCGGTCGGCCAGCTCCTGATAGTGTGAACTTGCAAAGTACTGCTTCCGCTCCAGCAGAAAGCAGACCACCAAACTGAGTTAAAGCTAAGCTAGGAGCAACCTGAAATGAAATGATTGCGATGTCGACAAAGGAAACTTCACCAAACATTCCAGATTAATCTCAACCGATAAAACACGAAATCGTGGTGTCTATGTTTAGGCAGACACAGCTTCCTGAGTTCAAAACTGTCAAACTGAATGACAAAAGTCACCTTATGCCAGTGGATGGTAAAAGCGGAATCTTGAATGCCTTTCCGTGAAACATGAGACCTGTAAAGATATATTCAGCGAATCTTCCACAAACTAATCGAAGAGATGAAGATATACCAAATATAAACTCTTCCTATAGCGAGTGTAGCAGCAATCGTATCACCCAGTGCTGTGATCTTCACAAAAACATTGTCAGCATTGCGGGCTCCTAACCCTTAAAAAACAAAGGATCTGCTACGAGACCAACGCAAAAGATATAAAAGCAAGAATGGTTTGTGGGCGCATGTGATTAGTGATAACCATTGGTAGCTAGCTGTAAGACAATGATAAGCTATGCCACAGAAACAATTCTAACGCAACTACGCGTAGTTGTGCCTCGATTACCAAAATATTTACTCAATCCCATGTGCTACAAATAATGATTAGATGATTGAAATACAATTACTAACCCTCAATGTGCGTCTTACACACGTAACTGCTCGGCGAAATGTCCGAATCACCCTCGGATGGAACCACAAAGACCTCTTTGCCGCTGCAGTAAGCAATGTAGCGACTCTACAGTGATAATTGGGGTAATAAACTGTATTGATAGAAAAGAAAAAGAAAACACTGACGGTGATAGCAATCTGCTCGGGACGAATATCAGCAGGAAGTTTAGCAATAGTCGCGAGCGACTTCTCGTGCATGAGCTTGTCAACTGTGAGATGAGTTCCATGATCAATAATTAATACACAACATCGATCTTCATATAGATAAGTAGCTTTCCTGAAGAAATACAATTAATGAGAAAAACTATACACAGTAAATATACTAACCGCACTGGAAAAGCTGTAACTTTGTGAGATGAGATTTGCTGCGGGCTTTCATCAGACAATGCCCACTCTGCTACCTCTCCATTTGTCGTTACGGTCACCAACTAAATATGGATGCTTGAAACAACAAGCACAAACACCCAGGCACAGAAACTCTACCTTGTCCTTTTCCAGGAAAAAAACTGATGTCAAGTCATCGGAGAGCTCAAGAACGGCAACACTTTTACCATCAGAGACCGAGTACAATACACAGTCAGAACCAACGCACGCAGCAATAACCCTTGAAAAACCAAAATAATCTTTTAACTTCAGATAACAACATTTCGTTGAAAGCAAATACATGAAATATTCAGGAAATAGCTCGTCTAGAAGCCCTCATGAAGTTGTAATTCATATGATACTGTGAGTTAATCCCAAATTTTTGTGTTATCACGGTGCAACACTATCACAAGACAAGTTTTGCGCTAGCGTTATTCACGTCAGTTAGTTTTGCATTACGTAAAAATTGAATTACCTCTAATCCGGTTCACTAAAATGCATACAAGAGCTGGAAAAGATACTCGGTCTCCTTTACCACACCCAAGTATCCAAATATCGTTCTGGAGAAGAGGAATCAATGACATGGTCCCAAGCCTTCCTTCTTGCGCATCCTTAGATCATGAGATCTAGATACTCGATGTTGCTGACCCTAATCACCCCAACCATCACTGGTTTGCTGTGTTATGGTTTCAAGAATACCAGCCCAGATTGGAGAGCCAAAAAGTACCGTGACGTTTCTCTGAGTTGCCAAATGTAAACGATAGCGCTTATGACAGTAAAGTCAGTGACAGTTACTTAATGACCTTGAAATTCAAGAACACAAGCCAACTGAAAAAGTTATGTTTGCATATGACAACCTTAAATGAGAAGGATAATCTGCCAAATCAAAATAACTCGGCAAGTTAGTTTGAAGGTTACCTAAAAAAATCAGCACGGCTTCCCGCAGTGTTGCATATTCAAGGCTACAATTCGTAGAAAGAAGAAGAACATACGTATTCCTTGGATCGAAAGCCACGCTCCCAATAGGTAAGCTACGTACACTACCGGTTGTCCATTCGCCCTCCGTTGGCATTGCTTCAGAAAGTATAGAATGATGTAACAAAAACAGGATGAATGACTTTCAAGGTATTGAAATGGAAGCACTGGACATCTCCAAACAACACAGATAATGCTAGAAGACTTTATTCATAGAGGTTTTCTATACAAACTTGAGAAATGTGCCGTGACAAGACAGGAATGAGCCCAAGAGGTACTGAGTACTCGTGCAGTGGCAAGTGTACACTTATTTAAATCACTATAAAGCACTGCTGGAAGACGCAGCACAGTGTGTCGTGGATTAGATGAGCCGGTAGCACTATGTACAAAATCCAAGAGTAAATAAAGGCAAGGTTATGACAAATGCACCGTGAAAGAAGACAAAAGTCGTGAAATGCGGTTAAACCACTTGAAATGAAAGATTGATAAGTCATAAAAGCGTGTGTAGCTCGTATTGCGTGAATATCGCATCAACTCGGCTATGAACCACCTGTATTTTAGCAACAACATCTGACAAGACTTCTCGTACATAGCTCTCTTCAGGCATATTCCCCTGGATTGAAGTGATTAACTGGCCGCGAGATGGAAGAGTGTACGATGCAAGCCCTACAGCTTTTCGTATAACCCATGGGTGAAACCTACAAAGAAAACAAATAGATCAAAAATAATCCATACGTATGGAATATGCTATAGACGCTGGAAGAACAGTGCTCTCAATTATCAGTGGAGAGATTGAATTTCAACCACATTCTGGTCGATTGGTGTCAAAACAACACCACTAATATGCTCTAACTTACAGTACTTTTTGAGCTCACTGATAGGGCTGTACCTATATGATGTAAGAGAGAATTGGGACAATGGCCTACGACCACTTTCTAAACCCCTCCCCCTCCCAACTCCCTCTCAATAACTTGTAATAGCTCTAGATCACTACATGTTCAACGTGCAATTAAATTCAAAAACTATTTAGATAATCTCGAACTTGTAACCAAGACATGACGGATTTGTCTCAAACTAACCTGGCCAAAGTGTCTTCATAGGTTTTTCGGCATATACTGGACACACTGTCCTCGTTGGTGCTCGTCGCCAGCGCACTTATGAAGGCACAAATGAATTCCAATGCGCTAAAGTATTTGCATTTGTACGTCTTCGTAGTGAAACACAGATTACAGCTACTAAATCAAACTCGAAATGGAGGTACAATCAGCACCAGAATAATCAACACTAGATCAGCGCTACCAAATGATAGAAAAAGTTCTTGCATTGTCCTCTTTTCAAAAGGTGTGAACAGAATGGTCTTCCAGTCCAATGCTCCAGTTAGGTGGGGAAGATCAAGTAAATCCTTATTACACCGTAACAAACCGCCCTGCACCACTCTTTACTCAACGTTGATACGCGCTAAACCAAGCGTTGTTCCGTTAGGTTAACGCGTATCAACATAGGCTAAAGGCAGCACCCGCTCAAACCTTCTCGTTCGAGGTCAAGACGAAATTCGGAGTTCTGAGGACGTAAAGCTCATACTCATATCCAAAAGTGAAATAGTGCGAAACATGAGAGAAATCCAAGGAATTCTGGGGCTGTTCTCCGAGCGTTCGAATGCACGAGTGAAGACGTTTTTGGTCTCGTCGAGAAGATGTCATGTGCGTTAGTGTGGGTAAAGAGGAATGGGTACAGTGGACGTCAATGACGGTGGCCCATCCGCGGCCTCGATAAGGACGCCGCGCAACCGCGCCGCGCACCGGATCGGTGCCGTCGGCCACCGGAATGCCATTCCCAGGAGCTTTTCTACCCGATTCGGTCGAAAATCTTAAAAACGGGTAGAAAGGCTGCTAAAAATAGCATAACAGCAGGAAGACATCAACTGTGCGGCGGGCTTCTGGAGGCCGCGGATGGACCACCGCCATTGACGTCCACTGTAATCTGGCGGCGCATCGTCGCCCTGCGAAAAATTAGGAAATGATTTCTTGAGATAGGCTCAGGATCACGGTTCCTCAGCGGGTGTTCGACAGAAACTTTTTTTTTAAACTTTCATCTGAATAAAACAAAAATTTCCCTGGGTGGTGACTTCAAACGATTTTTTTAAGGAAGATTTTCTCCAAAAAGAAATCAGTAATTCAGTAAATGCAGGTGATGAAAGAGACGTACCGATGCAAAGCCAGAAGAGCTTTAGATCCAGGATAGTCTTTTTTGCCATGCTCGTACACAACCATTTCCTTTACACTCTTGTAAAATCCCGGGATCTTCTGCCGTAGTTGTTGCAACCTGGTCGTTTTTTCGCGGACATCGACTTGAACGAAATGGAATATCTTGCCGAGCAAGCCAATGAACCTAAAAAAAACGAGTATTGAAAAAGTCAACTATGCTCTACTTAAGCTGACTCAAAACTTACTTGTTCAACTCTTCATAAGCTTCTATAAAATAACCAAGATCTACGTCGTCTCCATGCTGTTCTGATGACGCTCCAAAACATTTCTGAACAATTTCAATCCTGAATTTCTCAGTCTTTTCAGCCGCGTCATTTGAATCAACATCAACCATATCCCTGAAAAACATTATTTGCAGATACAGTGGACGTCGATGGAAGCGCGTTTTTCGCAGATTCGGGAGGCACGCGGTGCGAATTTGCCGGTCGTGCCAGAATCGTCGCCGTGGCAGCAAATCATGGGATATTCTTGACAGCTATGTAAGTAGTTTTCTTGATGGTTGACATCTAAGAAAACTAACAACATTCGAGAAAACCCACATGATTTGCTATCACAGCGGCTATTCCAGCGCAAGCGATGCGGGCGCGCCGCTTGATTCCCGAGCACGCGAAAAACGCATTCCATTGACGCGTACTGCACAAAAATGAACAGTTTCCCTTCTCGACTATCTTTAAACCCTGGCATAGTGACAGGGAAAACAGTAGAATTCTTCCGAGCCGTTAGCCAAGAATGTTACTGATCTTGCTTGAGGCTAACATTCCGGCGTTGTCGCCCTCGCTAGAGCATATAGGCGGTGTCCCATCCTGTTTTCATGCCTAAGCTTCTAGAAGATCCTGAATCTCCTCGAAACACTGAATCCAGTGGTATACATACATATAGGAAACTCCAAACGTACGCAGACAAGAGTCGAGATCGCGGCGCGGCTCTCATGGACAGAGACGCAGGCGCACCCTATGCTGAGCTCCCGTGACTCTGCCCAAGAGAGCCGCGCTGCGGTCCTAACTCTTGACTGCGTCCGTTTGGAGTTCTCTGTACATACATACATAAAATGTTACGAAACAGTCTTAAACCCGTTTTCTAAATGTTTTTCGGACAAGATTTGGAACAGTTTGCCGAACCAAATTGACGCGTGAAGACGTTGATCTTATTGATCGGGCACGTCAAGTGTTAGCCAACGCTGCAGCCGTGGCGGTTAACCAGCACTCCTGGACCGCTCCGTCCAAGTGGTCCAAGAAATTTGCACATTGGACCCCTCGCCCGGAAGCGGGTTTCCGTCACTTTTATGACCGTTAATCAACACTTTTGGAAACAGCGTGGCGAGGAGATCAAGGATCTGAGCTAAGATTCATGAACGCATAACAAGCCAAAACCAGGCTATGTACAGTTCGTTTCAAAAGCGACGATAGTTGAGTACTTGTGCCTATGCCCTGCATTTCTCGCATATCTCTCCGGAAGCAGCACTATTTCTCACGTTCTCTCTTTCTCTAATATCTCCACAACTATTTTCCCTGGTGGAACACACTACAACAAACCAATTTTCACGTCCTGCGTCTCTTTGCATTACGTAGTCTATACGGTAGCATACAAATAACGCTAACTATCATTGGTTTGCTCGTTAATCCTTTTATGAATTACAGCCCTGTTGATATCTCCAACACGCGAACCGAGGTCGAACACTGACTTCAAGGCTAATGTTCTGGCGTTGTTGTCTTCGTCAGAGCTTAAGAAGTCAAAAACACGAAAACATGTGTGATTCTGTGGCTCATCACCCCTCTCCCCCCCACGCCCAGAAACACCATCCCGCTACAGGATACCTTACATTTAGTATTTATGTAAACTTATGGACAAGATTAATAACAATCTTGGCTAACAGCTTGGAGGATCTTGATGAGGACAGTTGCAACCATCCTAGCTTTGTTTTGAATGGGATGAATTCTTCAAAACAGATGGAAAGACACTGGTTTTCCAAGCCATGGACAAGCGGACTCGGAAGCGACGACGCGAAAGAGTGCATTGGAATGATGCATCGTCGGAACAAACACAAATTAAGTACACCTGTGAATGGAAACTAATCGCGAATGCGGCCCCACCCACTGCTTATCGTGGACGAATGCCACCGTACCCGCGCCGCGCCCTTTAACAAGGTTTGTTTACTATTTGTGTACACACTGCCTCGAGTTTTATAAAAGACGCTCGCTGCCGCTGTTGATCGACTATGCGGTCAGTGTTCAGTTGTAACGGCCAAAGTCTGCGTGCTCTTCACTCTCGTGAACGGGTCGATGAAGCCATCTGAGCTGAGTTTCCTCTCTATTTTCGGGTCTTATTCGTCCCAGTACTTAAGCATGCGATTTTGCGGTTATTTTGTTTGCTTCTAATGTTTCTTGCGTCATCTTTCCTCGAAATGCAAAAGGGCAGTTTTCTAGTCGGATCGGCTAGCTATCGTTCCCCTCTTATCTATCAATCCATGTGATTTTTTGACATTCCCGTCACTGTTGTGTTGTTGTACACGAAACGGAGTTCTTTTGCTGACAGTGAGGACATTCTGCAGAGAAAAGCCTCCTACAGAGTATTGATTTGCAGGGTGCAGGCAAACCCGTGCGCTCCCGTTTTTTTTTGCGGCGTTCGCATCTCTGCATGCGACTCTGTGCAAGACTTCCTTGTCTTTGCTGTGCTTTGCTAGTCGTCAGTCTTTTCAACGGCTTTCCCACCGTACTTCATCAATAGTATTTCTTCGAAAATATCGCAGGTATTCAAGAAAATCTACAAGGAAAGTCAATACTGATTGTATCTCGCGCTGGGAGTTGCGCTGCATCACTCGTCAACCTACGTCGATACTCGTTAACCGCTATACGATCAGCGTTTGGGTTAGCACGTACCAACATGGGTAAGGAGCGATGTGGCCCTGCTCCCGATGCGAGCGCTGCAGTCGCGATTGACTCTCTCTGTCCAATGAATGTTTGCACAAATGCGTTTGTCGACGTCGTACCATTAATCGGTTTTTAATACTGAGCAACTAACAATAAGGCACCAGATTGGTTGCGTTTAGCAGGAAAGGGTTATGCACTCGATGGAAATACACAGTGATGCTCAATCTTGTGACTAAGCTACGTAGAGCTGGCAGATGGTACTACGGACCAAACGGGGTATAACGGACGGAGTCAGCTGAAACTGTACAGTGATGGACTGATGTTTGATTGATGTTTCGAAAAAAAAGGCTTTATGACGTTCCCAGCAGTTTCCCATAATTTTTGCGAACGTTGTTGCCCCCGGTCCCAAATAACGCGGAAGTACAGTCCTGTAGATCAGGAAGGAGAGATTTCCGCGACGTTTAGAATCCTCCACGTCGTTCCACATCGTCATCTCCAGCAAGCAGATCATGGGTCGACATGTAAGAGATGACAGAAGACAACGTTCGACCGTGATAAGCAGTTATGTCTAACATGTTAATCAATGATCTTCTTGTTAGAGATAATGACGTGGGGGAGCACAAGCGTTGCGGGGATCCTTCTGTCTCAATCTACAGCACTATAAGTCAAAAGCAGCACTCGAAAGAATTTTCACTTCTGGTAAGTCCTGCCCTTGTATTCGGTTTCTATTGGATCCGATTAGTGAACACAAATAGTTTTCCGCTGCAGATATATTGCAGCGGAAGCTTTGACCGCAGCCCGTTGATGTGGTCTCTAAGATAGACAGACGCCCCAGTTTACTTATGCGTGGTTGCTTGTATATATGTACTTTATGTGCTCATGCAGGAGCACCGCCCACTGTGAGTAAAATGTAATCATCCCATTGCATTCATCCTACTCGGTAGTATGCGAATGTCAACATCAGCTTTTACCAGAGTTGCCAAGTTTTTCTATTTCTACCCACCCTCGATGGTTTCGATAAGCCACGGCCGGCGTCATTCCGATATAAATGAGGGTTTTTTTTCCTATTGTAAGGATCGTTTCAATGTATATCATTGCAGGATAAAAGTGCAGTGAGGGGTATAGCATTGTCAATGCGGTCCGAATCTGATAAAACGTGTCGAAGTAAAACTGACAGGGAAGCAGTGGTAATTATCTTAGTGGAGGTATGTGTGACCACCTGGGTAACCTCATGGACCAAGGCAAGATGAGAATATGCCTGAATAGTCTTATTCGTACGTCTCATAACTACTCCACTCTCATATCAAACCGGAAATACATTTGGAATACCAGCATAAGGTATTGATGTAATGAACTTCCTTTTGCTCTACTCTCCTTTTTTTCTTTTTGTTCACGGAAGGTGTGTGTCCACAGAAATCTCCTTTTGTTTTGCATTTTCTCGCACCGTTGCGTGTTTGTATAATGATTTCGTTATTGATCGCTCTTTATAATCTCGCAATAATCTCGAGTGAAGCCATGAATACAAAACGTTGTTGAGATAGAATTATTCAGGAATGCTGTCTTTGTCTGCACGAACTCTTAGCCGATGTGCTAGGCTTACATCGTAAGTTCTTTATCAAGAACACGCTTTGTATATGTTCTGCTTACTAGGTGGTTTATATTCCTTCAGAGTGAGGGCAAAGCACAGTCTTCCCGACCTTCCGTACGACTACAATGCTCTCGAGCCTGTGATCTGCAGCGAGATCATGCAGCTTCATCATCAGAAACATCATGCAACATACGTTAATAACCTAAACATCTGCGAGGAGAAGATCCATGAGGCTTTATCCAAAGGTAAGTTGTCACTTCCTGTGTTGATGTATACCGTCTGTGGATCTTGACAACGATGACTACAATCTTCAGGAAACATCAAAGAAGCTATTGCTCTGCAACCAGCGCTCAAGTTCAACGGTGGTGGTCACATCAACCATACCATTTTTTGGACCAATCTATCAAAGGATGGAGGAGAGCCAAGTGCTGAACTGATGGCTGCCATAAAGGTGTAGTTGTAGTCTTCTCCTTGTGGTTCAATCCATCCATGTTCGCTAAGTTGAAAGTTAGATTCTAGAGGCTTGTCAGCAGTCTGATAAGATTTTCCAAGCGAGGAAAAGCATAGGAACTGTATTGGTTTTTCAGACACCACCATATACATTAAAAAAAACCTTGAGGAAGGTTTGCCCGAATCAAATAGACAAAGAATAAGCACATATCGAACAAATAAGCACATGTCGAACATTGTGTGAACTCCCTCCGTAGACGCTCGTACCCATGACACTGAATTTCCCTATCCCCTCCATTGTTTCGATGGAAAGCTGTGCAAATCTTCCATAGATTTGACGTGGAGCTTCTGAGGAAGTCACACCACTTCTATCAATCTAACAAGAGTTCTCTCTTTCATTTTATCAGTGAACCATTTATGGCAAAAAGAGCATAGCTACTGAAAGAGAGACTGCACTAAATAAAGATAACGAAGGTTGTAGACGACGAAATTGAATAGTCATTTGAATAGTCGCCGTCAAATCTGTTGATAAAAGATTTTGCTGGTTTTGGATCGATTAATGCTGCGAGACATACATATTCAACGCATTCAACTCCAAGATGCGCTCCATTCTATGCTTAATTTATGTCTCGCCACGTCGCGCGGTCGGTAACGTAAAGAGCCATTTGCCAACGCATTTGGCACTCATTGTAATTTTGTATGGGGATTGGAAGCGATCTGCACGTTGCATACTTAGAGTATATACTTCAGGGGAAAAACTGGAGGCGAGTTTTCCATGCTCATCGGAAGGATGAGGAGAAGTGGAAGGTTTCTGGAAAAGATCCGGTTTCCTTACTACCTCTACGTTGGTCACAATATGGATTGTTTTATTCCTCTTGTACATTCCCCGAGGAGTATAAGCGTTCTGAGGCGCCATTGTTTCAAAGCAGCGGCTCTGATACTTTTCGATTGTGGATGGCCAGTAGCGGCAACCATGGCAGAGACGCCACATCCATAATCGATATGTATCGGGATCGATGTTTGCGAAGCGGTGAAATCATAAATTTGAATAGCTTTTTAGGATTGCCCTGACGGCACTGGATGTTTTTACCCAAGGCTTGACATTGTTAAGCGACAACTGAAAACGTAAAGTTTCAGAGAGATTTTGGATCGTTGGAAAAAATGCAGGAGTCTTTGTCGACTGCCACAATTGCTGTGCAAGGATCTGGATGGGGATGGCTAGGGTTCTGCCCAAAAGCAAAGAAACTGAAGGTATTGTTATGCGATGCATCTTCTCTTTGATTGAACAATTCCACGATGATCTTCTAGGTTGCAACCTGTGCGAACCAAGATCCACTTGAACCTACTACCGGGTTGATCCCTCTGTTTGGAATTGATGTTTGGGAGCATGCATATTACCTTCAGTACAAAAACGTTCGGCCAGATTACGTCAAAGCTATCTGGAAGATTGCTAACTGGAAGAACGTCAGCGAGAGATTTGCAAAGGCGCAACAAAACTAGTTACGAGATACGGTGTCACAATGTTTTTACATCTATACGTGTTGTGCAGTAGTGTAGTTTGTATAAACGTTTCTATTAAAATATGTAGGTAGTACGATTACACATTCGTGAAAGATTCCTGGGAAGGCTGTGACAAACACAACCACAATAAACTGTATGTGGTTAACCTGCTGAAGTACGTGTCATAGGCATTCAGAAAAGAGTGAGTATTGGTGAATTCACGGTTTGAAGCTGAACTGTGTGGTTGTGCACATGAAGTAGCTTGATGTTGATTGAAAACGACCGCATCTTAGCCCGGAATCCTTCCGCCAATGCTCACAGTCGGCTGAATAGATTGTAGCTGCACTGTCATCTTAATTTAGCGAATTTCTTCTTGATCACCGGAATCATGGTTCATTCTCTATTTCGTTTGGCAAGGCTCTAGAAAATCATTCAAGGATCACTAACATCTAACTCAAATCTTCCGTAAAAGCAAAAAAAATAGACTGCCAAAGAAGCTGGAGTTGGAGATACCCTGGTCCCTGTTGTACAGAATAGTGGAACTCTTAAAGGCAGTGTGTCACCTCGTTTTCGTGTCTGAGCTTTTACCAGATTCTGAATCTCCTCGACATGCTGAATCCAACGGTATACCTAAAATGTTATAAAAGGTCTTTAAATCCTAGTTTTAAACGTTTTTCGGAACGGGATTTGTAACAGTTTGTCGAGCCGAGTGGACGCGTGAAGCCGTTGATCTCACCCACCGGACACGTCTAGACGTGTTGGCCAACACTGCAGACGTGGCGGGCAGCCAGCACATTCACGGACCGCTCCGCCCATGTGGTCCGTGAACTGCACTTTCGGACCCTCCGAAACCGGGGTTTTCGTCACTTTTATGAGCTTTTAAGTACATCATTGGAATCAGCGTGACGAGCAGATCTAGAGTCTGTAGGTATTTTCAGCTCACGAAACGAGTTGACACACTGCCTTTAACATGCTGAAGTGCTATAGCAACCTTTGTAGGATGTTTATTGTTCGTCAGACCAAGGTTACAATTATTACAAAAATTATGAGACCCGAAAACTTTTAAGACTTGAAAAACGTGCAAGACGGCTTCACGCTTGTACTTCCCACCATGGAAAAGGGTCAGCATACTCGTGATGCTCTGGATGACGTTGTGCGTGAATCTGATTTGTAAAATGTCTAATAGTTGTTTCCCGGATGCTTCTAACGAGATTATGAATAAAAAACCTGATAGTATCTGACGAGATGGTCGAGACTGATATGGTGTATAGGCTTCTTCTCCCCAGTGTCTACGATATAATAAGTGGAGTCATGAACTGTTCGAGTACAGATGCGATAGTGCCTGAGGAATAATGAAATTTGTGAGCTTCATGCCGCATCTGTCACATCTCAGAAGTTTCAAATTCGATTAGACCGAAGTTGTGACCTATAGCTATTATATGGCCCACCTGTAGGATCCATTAGCGGTCTTATAGACGAGAAATAAAGGTAGCTCTGGTTCGAGATCGTCAAGCAGGGGATGATGCACCATCTGCAATCTTTTCATGATTTTCTATATAAGCTACACCCTCAGGTCACCAAAGAAGAACGTGATGTTGGACGCGTTTCCTAAGAGTTTGCATGTAATCAAGATCCATAATGGAGACAAATGCGTGCGGTATCGATAGAGTGAAAAAAAAACGCAAAAAGGGGATTTGGATTTTTCCCCAGTAAGAAAGTAAGACATGTAAACAAAAAACATATTGCAATATTCTCCAGTCTCGAAGGCTCGTATCATCTTATTCCAGTATATTCATAGAGTTCTTACCCTCAAACAGTTTCTCTAGACACCGCACCCTTGCTCACATCAGAGTTCGATGTTACGGTTCTCCACCGTTTTCTCGAGAATCCTTTGGAAAGAAAAGCGATGGAAGCGGTGGAGATAAGAAGGCGAACACCGGAGATCAGTAGCAGAGATGAACAGCTCGAAGCATTGAAACTGATCTCGTAGAAGATCACTGTTCTACCTTGAGCCGTCTCAGTTGCTCCCTAACGGCTGCTTGGTGAAGTGTTCTTGCTCTACATCTGCCAGTTGCTCTCCTGCCGCGTGTGCTAAGTATTGTATGTTATAGGCTTGAAGAAGGCCTTATAAAGCCAAAAGCTAGCTCAATAAAAGTTGTTACAATCCTGGAGTCTCAACTCTATGAATATATTGGGATAAAAAACATATTAATCAAATAAGCCGATGGAAATTTTCAAACAACTACATTTAGAGTTCGGACACATTTCCGGCTTTTCTAAGTAAAGAGTGCCATGAGGGACGGACGCAGAGGCGGGTGTATCATCGTGAGGGTCAATGGGGCATCACCGGAATACTGTGATTGGTGCATTGATTGAGTGCGCAAATAGCAACGGCGTGGTAACATCTCATTTTCCCTCAAGTTGATACACACCCGGGGAAGGAGGATGGAGAAGGATTGCTTTTCTCCAAAAATGAATCGCCAAACCTCTAGAGATCGTTTTATGAAATAGATGAGAATTTCGTGTTGTCAATTCCTTGTCTTTGCTTATATTTTTTTATATACACTTGTTTTCGAGTAGTTAATGGAAAGTAAATACTCTAAATAATTTCACTTTTGAAAATAATGAAGCTGGCGAGACCACAGTTTTTTTTTCTCACAATTCTCTAGCTGTATCCACCTCTGCTTATTAGGTGGGTGATCCATGTGTGGAATAGTGCTAATCCAGTGAAATTACGGTTGTTTGTGAAAACGGAATCTGCTGCTGAAGGTGCAGAAGATGTCACGCTAAGGGGTGAGGTAGAGGTGGGGTGAAGGGGGATAGGTCACAGTTATAAGACAGTTTATACTAGACGCGTCTATGCGATGAAGCATAGGCTCAGTCGCAACCCAGACGCAGGAAAGACGCACGATTTTGCGGCCCGCAACATTTTCATTCATAGTGTACGTACGTGCCGCATTGACGTTACGGGAAAATCTCCGCAAATAGATGCGTACGTGTGACGCCCGACTGACACACACATTTATTATAGATTACCCTTATTTCCATATCAGTACCAACACTACATATAGTGGAGTCGTTCTGACAATGCGTTCTCCGCGACAGCGGCTCCCTGGCATTGGAGCACGCAGCGCGGTCGGTCAAAAAGTTGACCTATGATTGATCTGGTATCTTTGAATAGTTTTATCGCTTGTTTCCTCTTATATTGTTCTTCCTCAGCTCTAAAAACAAATGAAGAAGGGAACAGACGATAAAATTCGTCAAAGAGGCCGGATCCATCGTGGATCAACTGTTTGACCGACCGCACTGCGTGCCCCAATGCCAGCAGGGCCGCTGCCGCGGACAACGCACTGCCAAAACGACTCCACTATAACTATCTGTGCCTACTTTCTGCATTTGCTGTTAGTAGTAAATCCCTAGCTTCATTAAATTCTTAAATTTCAGTTCACATACCTCATGGTATAGTTTAAAGTCAGCTCTCTTTTTCACAGATTCCTCGGCTTTGGAGAAATTGCAGATTCCCAAGTAGATGCCTCTATAAATTTCAGTTGAGAAGCAGGTAGTTGATTCTGGTTCACTAGAAGGTTGGTGTATCCTTACTTAGCAGCTCCTTCGTACGATCCTCGATTCACTTCGGTGTCGCCCCTCTGGAAGTTCCTGAAAGCATGTGCATGAGTAATCGTTACCAAGTTTATTTTTTTCCACTGACAGCACTCCTCGTTGCATTGCGATTGAAGCAAATGACTGCTGGGCCATTCCATCGACTCTTGGCTCCCAAAGTCTACAGACAATTATTAGCCTTTTTCAAAAAATATCTGCCTTCCTCGTCTGTCTCTCCACATGATGCACACTTTCTCGAGTTCTCAATCTCCTTAATTTCTCTTCAATTATCTTCCCTGTTAAGCGGACCATATCACGACGTCGCTCATTTATTTATTTATTAATACGTAGGAAAACCATCTGGGCAGAAATAAAATGTACCTAATGCATATAACACAGCACAGGTGAGCTATTTAGGGTAGAACAGCCTAGTGGCTTCTCCATTGTGCTCACATTTCAACGGGCCTCTTTGATCATCTTTCGCCCTGATTGTCTGCGCACCCACACATTTCCTCCCTCGTTCTCATTCTCGCATAAGCTTCTTCCTCGCTGCTGTAGTCTGCGTAGGCGAGTGACAAGGCGAGAAGTTCAGACCGATTAGCAAACGGTCTTACAGTAATTTCCAAGCGTTATGGTCTCATACCACCCTCTGCAAAGTAAAAATCGGTACTAATATGTACGTGGACCGACATGCGATAGACCCTGATTACCTGGTTGATTGCCTTCAATGTGGTTATATGTGGACCACAGTTTATCTTATGCCCGGAAATCACGGTAGGACCATTTGCTAACCTGTCTGAATTTTTGTTTTGTATGCGAGTGGGCACTCCACTCTAATTACTGTATATAGTGTCGTCTAGTCGCACAAATCACCGATCCTAATCTGAGTGTTGAAAAATCTGAAATGGTGTTCCGCCACACTGAATCAATTTCCTCTTCGGAAATTTCCCTTTGATTCACTAATTACTAGATGACGAATCCTTAGTAGGTCATAATAGTAGTGTCTACAATAGACGAGCAAAAAAAAAAGAACTCGCACGATAGAGCGAAAAACGTCATTTCCTTGTACAATAGTCAATGAGAACATCTGCTTAGAATCTCACTATTGCGTGAGGAGCGTTATGTACGTGTAAAGGGTCATCAGAATGCCGCTACTGTGAAAGAAGTACTTGGAAAAATCAGCACTAACGTGCAAGGAAAAGCCAGAAATGTGAGCCATGGTTAACCACAGAGAAGCTATCCTAAGGTACAGCATTGATGGCTGCCACGACTGAATCGATGAGACCACCCGTTTTTAACACCGTCAGCTGGTAAGATCCAGACCCATAAAGGGTCACACAGCTCGTCCGTGGTCCGGAGCTGTTCACAGTTTGAGTTGCATTTTTTTGAGTTGCATTGTCTTTGTAGGCAGGCGTCATTGGCGGACGCAGAAAGTAGGCGGAGTGGTGAGGGAGGTGGGAAAAAATGTGGGGTTGCCGCCGCTTTGGGTGCCCAGATGGGAAATAAAACTAATAAAAGTATTAACTACTCAGACAATTGTGCCGTCGAACAGCAGGTCGAACCCCCATCGCCCCGCCCACTTTTTGAACTGGGGGAACGTGTCTCGACGTTCTGCTATAGCAGAACGTGCTGCTCATACCCCCCAACGTGCTGCTGTCCGCCGGATTTTCCACACGTGCTGCTGTCCGCCGGGACCGTGATAACACGTGTATATGTGATTAATCAACAACTTCATTTTCCCTCACCTTTACTTTCATCATTTAACTTCCTTGGAGCGGCGGTGAGTGTTCACGAGTTCTCATAAGGGTAATTTATACTGGATGCGTGCGACTGACGCGCGTGCACCTCTATGATAAAGAAAGTAGAGACTATTTCTACATATTTAATTCGGCTCCTTAGCAAATCCCAAGGCTGGCAGCGCTCATCGCTGGACCCATATACTCAGGAATGCTACGGTCTTTCGAACACTATGTTGGGGAAAAGTTTGGAATAGGTTTGCTGGTACAGTTGAGCAACTTTCCATCCCCTACCGGTGCTGTATTATTCTGTCAGTGTTCTATTCTTGTCTTTATCGCACTGTGGGCATTCCGACTTGGTGCCATGCGTTTGCATTTGCTAATTTGTTCAAGGATTTTCAGCACAGATCCTAGATTTTAGTACGCTCACGTTCAGTCAGGTACTTAGTCGGAATGCCCACAACGCGATAAAGACAGGAATAGAACACTGGCAAAATAATGGAGCCGTGGCAGACGACGGAAAGTTGCTCAACTGTACCAGCAACTGGACCAACAACCTATTCCAAACTCTTCCTCAACACAGTGTTCGAAAGACCGCAGCGTTCCTGAGTAGATGGGTCCAGCGATGAGCGCTGCCAGCCTTGGCATTTGCCAAGGATACGAAATAAATATGTAGAAATAGTCTCTACTTGATGAAGAATAGGCCCAGTCGCATAGCAGTCGCATCGCGGTCGCAGCCAGGGTAAAGCACAGGTGCGATATTTCAAACCACCCCTACGTATTTAGAGGAGCAAAGCGAAAAAAGCAAAAGGGGGAGGGGGGTACGTTGTGTTTTTTCTTTATGATTGATCCTCGTCCTGCAACCGCTATACTATCTTACCTACGCACTGACTCTGCAGAATGGCCGACGGCTTCTATTCAGGAAGTATCGTGAAGGGAACGGCGTTTACGACCTAACATATTATTCGAGCTGTGGATGAGATGTTCCACACCTCTGCGATCCCTGCTGTTACATCAAAATTTTCCCATAACAGTAAATCGGTACAGCAACACAGAGTAATAGTAATAAGTTATAGACGCAGTAATTAGTAAAGTTAGTATGTATTGCTCGCCACAGGAGAGTAATCACGGTAAATTTCCTAAGTTTCACTCCATCTGTGCAAGTCGCGCACGTTAGAGAATTGCACCGAAGTTCGGCTGAAATCCCCTGTGGAGCTATTTCGCGCTCCTACGCGATTCCGCACTCTATTGCAAAAGATTACTACAGTTTCCACCACAGGGCAGGTGCGGAGAAGGTGCGTGTATCGCACCCTTATCGCACCTGCCCTGTGGTAGACTCTACAGTATTGAGGAGTGGTGGAGAGATGCGCATAAAGTATCCGGAGCGAAGAGGGAGCAGAGAGTGAAAACAGGAAAGTTTAGGTAAAAACTGTTGAAACATGTCTAATACTGTTCAAACATGTTCAGTTTTCTTGCAATCTGATCTCTCCTTCTTTGTTTTATGTTCAGTATGTCCAACATGCTCAAACTTGTTATGCACTTTTCCTTAAAACTGGCAGGTTTGTCTATAATGTCTGGAATGTTACAAATTGAGAGAGGCCAAACACTGATAAAAATATAATGAAAGCTGTTTAATTGCTGATTACAATGCAAGACTGTGTACCACCAAGAATGGCGGAATCATGGACGTGGTTTACGCCCATGTGAAAGCAAAAGGGGGTCACGTATTTGGGAGATCCGAATCGCACCCCGTGCTTTACCCTGGTCGCAGCTCAGACGCACGCGTTCACAGTCTGGCGGCGGCCGTGCGTTCTTTTCATTGAGGATGTACATGTCGTGTTGACCGGTCTTCATGGAAAATACCTTGCAAATGGATACGCGCGACTGATGAGCGACTGACGCACGCAGCTAGTATAAATTACCTTATAATAGGGTAATTACTCAGACAATTTCGGGGGCAAATCCCGTTCGGAACGAGCGGGGAGCGAGGGTCGAAGCGAGCGCTTGGGTGTTTTGTCCCGAGAAGTGGCCGCGTTCAGGCCGCTGTAGGGCCGCTGAAAACTGGACTTGCATTCCTATCCGCCTGAGTACTGTCCGCGTTCAGGCCGCTATGAAGTCGCAGATCGTCAGGCGCTACTGCCCCAAATCTAGTGCATACGGCAGCATTGTCACCAATTCCCATCAACTGGACGACGACTGCGCGACAACCCTGGCAGTTAGGTCATTGCTTGCGTACATTCTCGGACGGGAGAGCCCCGGACTCGACTTTTTCCTGAAGTAGCGGATCAATTCCAGCTTCGATGTTGTGGTTCTGTACGTCGGGGGTAGCATTGAGGGCACGTGGGGGGACGTCGGCCGGGGGCACGTGGGGGGACGTCGGTGGGGGCACGTGGGGGGACGTCTGTGGGGGCACGTGGGGGGACGTCAGTGGGGGCACATGGGGGGTCGTCAGTGGGGGCACGTGGGGGGTCGTCAGTGGGGGCACGTGGGGGGTCGTCTGTGGGGGCACGTGGGGGGTCGTCACGTGGGGGCGTCACGTGGGGGGTCGTCAGTGGGGGCACGTGGGGGTCGTCAGTGGGGGCACGTCGGGGGGTCGTCTGTGGGGGCACGTGGGGGGTCGTCAGTGGGGGCACGTGGGGGGTCGTCGGCCATATGTGGGGGGTAGGTGCCCCGCGATTGGGGGTCCACCCCCAGGTACAACTGGGGGTGGACCCCTTTTCTACCTGCAGTCGACCCCCACGAATGTCTGAGTATAATAATGGATAATCAACAAAGTTATTTAAAAAAATAATAAAAACAAACAAATAAAAATAAACTAAAACAAGATTTTTATCTGTGTTGTAAGGTAATTTCAAAAGTTTGTCGAACCATTCTCGGAGGAGGAGGGGAGGACCCTGCTCCCATCTCCCCTAAGTCCGCCACTCGTAGGTGGTGATTCCTTGCACTGCTTTTACAGCTGTGATGTTCCGTCAATTCCCTTACTTCACCTAATTTCCTTTAGTGTTGTCTCAAGGGCGGGAAATGTTGATGTTCGCAAAAGGTGTGGACTGCAGCAAATGAGAGAATTCAAGTCCGAGACATCTAACACCAAGCTGTTACAATAATCCTAGTTTCTCATGATTTGCGCATCAAGTAAAAGGAACAAAACGCTCCCTCAAATGTTCCCGATTTTTGGATGGTATTCGAGTACAATCAATTCACCTTGACTCTGTGTGATCTTGAACCTCCTTCTCTTGCTCATGTCTGTACCCTCTTCTCTCCCTGAAATTACTAGATGCTCGACTACGGTTTTGATGCGATTCTGAGAAGTAAAAACAACCTTGCTTCCACATGGCTATCCCCTGCGTTGTCGTTGAAGGCATGAGTCTAAACAAGTTCTATGGTTGAATTTTAAGTAAAAAAAAGGAATCAAGAGCGCTCGAGACGCACTCGTCGTTCTTGGCCCTTCGTAACTTCGCTGGAGTCCGCGGCAGAAGATGATTCGATGTATTTTTCCTTCTTTGGTGTCAATGTAACACTAACTGTTCGATTCATCCGACAACAGTTATCTCCTCTGCAATGTGATCATTTCAATATTTACGAAGATTATGCAATGAACAATGACTAACATAGTCTACGATTTCAGGTGTAGTAGACAGGAGTGGTTATACATAATTTTTTTTCGAAAATTTGTGCACATGCCGCTTTCCTACTGGTGAATCAGGTTCCATATTTATTTTCTTCTCACATCACACAATCGATCAAAAATGAGAACTATCACGTGGAAAAGATGTGTGGATGCGCAGATAATTAGAGTGTGATGGCGCAGGTAGGGTCTGAGTGGAGCAAGCGCCAACTGTCACTCATTCTTCACATTCTACTCTAAAACTACGTAGGGATGATGTCATTTCACTTCGGACATAAATACACTTACATATGTTTTCCAGCACCAGACGAGCCTGCGAATCCACATACATCAGTTCGGTATTGTTGGGGTAGACCTCTGAAATATGATGAACATCATGAATACACAACTTTGGTTTTAGGAGTAGTAACTACGAATACAGAAGTTAAATAAGCTGTTGCTCAGCTGGGAAACTTATCTTCAACAACTTTCATACACATACCTGCGCTAACAAATTTCTCTAATAAGTGTATTTAATCACTGAGATATGGGTGGGGATGGACTTTCAACAGATATTGGCGACGAATCTTCCCTAGTACGCGCCAATGGAGATGGGTTTACCGACAGAAATTAGAGAGCTAGGCGTAGCGGCATGAAAATGGAAGGGAGACCTGCTGGATATGAGAGGAGAACCGCGCACCATACATAGGCATAGCAATAGAAAATTTCTACCACATATATAAAGGTTCCTTCCGTAGTTAAATGTGAAGGAACCCTTGTGCTGCTCAAGCGCAGAATGGTGGTAGTGCTGTTTTAGTTGGTCTTCGACTTCGCTTCCTTTCTTCGCCTTATTCGCTTTCATCAATGGTGAGATGCGTCTCTTTTTACGCTTCTGTTTATTGAGATATTTAGGTAAATTTTTACACTATGCAATGTTATAAGAAGTACAATTACCACAATCAAGTACATAGTTTTGGCTGCTTTTGCACGTCCCAATTTGTGTAGAGAGGGAGTAGATCCACAAGAATTTGCTATTTTCTTATTATTGTGCTTATTATTGGATCACAAGCTGATGGCTGCTCTGTGACTACTTATGTACTTCACGCGGGAATAAAAGGGAGTCAAAAGGCGCGTTTTATCTCCTCGGGACTTTGAAAATCCACTAGAGAAGTTGCAAATTCGTAGAGGATCGGAGTGGCGAAGAACTATGTTAAACGCTACATCCGCAGAAATCTTTATGTGCAAAATTATGATGGTTTTGGATACTTAGAAGTTGTCCCAATGATTCCACGAGAGTTGCACCGTCGTAAACGTCAGCATTCGCAAGATACCGCGAGCGTATGTAGATTTTCTTTCACAACCACCTCCTTCCGTTTCAAGCCCGGCTGAGTTGGCCATTCTTTGCAGATTGGCTAAACTGGTGGCAGTAAAAGCCGCCTCTTCCGAAGGATTAGAAATCAAAAAATTGGTCACTGTTTTCGTTTTCACAGTAGTGTTAGCCTAGGTATGCGGCGAGATCTGCGAGACCAAAACTACTGTGGGTGCTGCCTTCAAAGAGCTAGTTAGTCATGGACAACCGCATCATTGAGCTACTCAAATGAGCTGCAGCTTGATCAACACAGTAGTGTAGGGAAATTTATACCAGGTGCGCGCGTCTGACGTACGTCTGTATGATGAAAGATGGAGCTAGTCGCAAAGCTGACGCAGCTCAGACGCACGTGTTTACTTGTCTTGGCCTGCGTTGTTGGCATTTACGATATCTATGCCGCTTTGACCGCTGTTCATGGAAGGTATAATCTCTCCGAAACGACGAGTCCGCCCACGCGCGCAGGGATCGCCGCCACGAAGAAGCTGCAACGTTTGCCAGCACTCCACGTCATCATCTCTAATCTGCGTATCATGTTCCATCGTTATCTTCATGGTATCGACCAGGGATGAGCGGAAGTCAAATTGAAAAATTCGGAACTCGGAAGTCGGAAATCGGGAGCCCCAAAAAAGACCGGAATATCGGAAGTGCCGGAAGTCGGAAGTACGGAGAGTCCAATGAGTGCACATGCACATGCATATAGTGAAGGCTCTCAGGATTGGTGAAAACCGTGCATTGTTAGAATAATTGGCGTTCAATTTGATAACTTTATCTAATTACTCTCATAAGTAGTGGTATCAATTCAGAACTGAAGGATAAATAAAAAAAATGAAGAATCGCTCAACAAAACCTAAGTGGTTGAGCAGGGCTGTCAGATATCAAAAATTCACAAGTTTTGCACAACAGTCCTTTAGTGTGAATACATTATGTTCTGCACAGGAAAATGTCCTGTGGAGGAGAATGTTGAGTAGTACTGCCTATCTTCATATCAGTCCTCCATTACAACAGTGTTTTCCAGTTAATCGTCGTGTTAAGTTTTAGTATCTTTTCAGCGGTACTCAGTGTGACTCTCCTATTTTGAAAGAACTGAGGATTGCCTGATTTTGGTTTGATCCCATGTTGTTTAGTCAGTTAACATTATTATGCTTGAAGTAAATGAGAACGAACAACATCAGATTTTTCATCGATTCTTTCAGAAAGTGCTGAATGTTGAGTAGATCCTCTCTAATTCTTAGAATGAATTTTTGGCAAAATGATTTCGTTAATATATGTACTGATGTGTAGTATCGAACCTACAACAAAAACGTTACGACTAGGACAACATAAATTCATCTCCAGGAATTTTAGGAAAGAAAAACCATAAAGAAAGTTGCTACCCTGTATGACATCCCATCTAAGACAGCAAAACTTGCGTGTTCACGTTTAGGGAGCGTTACTTTTGGTTTGCCACTACCCTACTGTGCACGCAATGCCAGTCAGATCTTAAAAAACTGCATAAAATTAGCGGCAACCTTGAAATAAAACGCACTTGCATCACTCCGAGATTTCCGAAAACTCTTGACTTTTTTCGCAATTTTTCGGAAGTCGGAACTCGGAAGTCGGAAGTCCGAAAAACACCGGAATGTCGGAAGTTTCGGAAGTCGGAAGTCGGAATTCCGCTCATCCCTGGTATCGACCAATGATTTGGTTGTGACGTGGACGACGTGACAGCTAACAGCATACGTCCCAGCCGCGCGCCTCTCGAGCCCCGCGGGCGTGGGCGGACTCGTCGTTCCGGACAGATTATACCCCGCAAATGAACGCGTGTGTCTGATTAGTATAAATTGAACTTATAAATAGCGATTATTCTTCTTTTTTGATAGTGGACGGTAATTCATTGTCAATATCCAGCCGGTCGGTGAATACCGTTGTTGAGAAATGACATTTCCATCTGCTTCTTCAATCATCCCTCTTCTAGGGCTAGTTATACTGCATGCGTGCGGCTGACGCGAGTGCGTCTATATGATGAAGAGCAGTGGCATCGCAGTCGCAGCCCAGACGCATGCGTCGTGACGGCCGCGCGTTCTCTTCTTTTAGGGTTTGTATGCCGCGTTGCCCGGTCTTCATTGGAATTACTTCGCAAATGGCGTGAACGCGTGCATTCGGGCTGCGACTGCGATGTGACTGGACTTTATTATTCATCATATGGACGCACGTGCGTCAGTTGCACGTATCCTTATGGCATGGTGGAATGCTGCCCTTAATGTACAACTATGGATTAACGAATACCCAGTAGCGGTGGCTTCCACTCTTCTCAGTGGAAAAAAGCTGAAAGTATCTCCAGCATTCACTAGCCATCGCGATCTTATGCTTAGTGAAAGAGGAATTAGCAAACTAACGCGCTCTCGGTCACTTGCTTGAAGGATTTTGTTGAGCTGTCGTTGCTGATTATATTCTTGGCTTCTCTCTGGAATGGCTGAACATCATTTGAAAATCCTTCAACCTAGGGAAAAATAGATTGTGTACAGCGCTGCGATCGCTTCAGCTTTATATGAACTGCGCTAGTGTTGATGGAAAAGAAGAAGATTTGCGTGCGTGGCGCATAATGGATCTGTTACAACTTGGATCTGTTAGAACTAGGTGAACCTTTTCCTTTTCTCTACGTGATCTTCGTTTCGCACGCTTCTCTCTTCTCTTTTGGCGGCGCTCTGCGTGCTCTTCCACGTGTCTACGAATAAAATGTTGAAGCACTCAATCCGACATCAAAAGAATACACAAGGAAAGCTCCAACATTAAATGCTTGGCAAGTCTATCAATGGCTTCTTCCTTTCTTGTCGTTATCTTCTGACCTTTTGACTGCATCAGGTTCACATATTGTTCTGTCTCTTCTGCAACATGAAGCGTAATCGTGCTTCATTAACATCGAAAACGACGGCAGGCCCAACCTTTCTCTTCCTCCTGTTTGAGGCCAGCACGACATACTCTGCCGTGAAGACAGCATTCGAGTTCTGACGAGGGCATGACTAGCATACTGACCTATCCTGAGCAATGCTTTTATAGATAGCTTGTTTTCTAATTCTTAGCCTGTTGGCAACAACATGTTTACTTTCTTGTATTTTTAGATGTAAACATTTCTGAGATGGGATCGATGCAAGTAAAAGACGACCTGCTCGGGGCACATCGCCAACTACAGTGGGCGTCAATGGCGGTGGCCCATCTGCGGCCTCGAAAGGGACGCAGCGCAGCCGCGCCGCACGTGCCATAACCGATGTCATCTGCTGCTGTAATGCTATTTCTGCCAGCTTTTCTACCCGCTTTTAAAGATTTTCGACCGAATCGGGAAGAAAAGCCCCTTGGAATAGCATTCCAGCGGTATACGACACCGATTCCTGTGCGCGCGGCGCGGTTGCGTGGCGTCCTTTTCGGGGCCGCGGATGGGCCACCGTCATTGACGTCCACTGTATGTACGTGGCATTCGTCTGCACATTAACCGGATTGCTCCACTTGCACTTACTGAACTCTCTAATCAACTGCTCCCCTCATTCTAGTGTTCTTAACCGATTTGCTTCGAAGGTACGAGGCTTCACCCCTGTTTCGTTTGTTCAGATGAGATACATTTGGCGATATATGTACATTTGTCTTTGATTATATATTTTTCCGGCAAGAAACTTACTAGGCAATACAGAGCGCTGAGGAATAAGTGATAGCGCTGCCTAGATACAGAAAAGGCAAAGAAATAAAGCTGGAGAGACGTACTCAGGCACTTGTTTGATTTGAGCCCAGCACGAACAGGCGTTCAGCCCCATTTACACTTAGTATCAAATCTCTCGTTCCGGCCCTAACTTGCCAGCTTCTTCCCATGTCCTGCTGTTTCACCCCTCACGTGCCGTGTTCGTCCCCTCCCGTACTGGGTTCACTATACAATTTGGGTGTGTGTATTTGTTAAAAAAATGGTTATGTTCCCCTATAGATTGTGTGACATAACATGCGAACTGTACTTTTGGGCAGATTTCTGTGGGAGGTCAAGAGATAGCTTTACTAGTGGGCTGGATCACGCTCAATATTGAGATTTTCACATAGCTCAACAATTATTCCGCTTTCTGAACAGGGATAAAAAAAAACTAACGGCGACAACAGCATCGTTTGAAGAGCTTATTGTTAGCGAGCATTTAGAGTAATCTCGAAAATGTTATCACATCTCACTCACATACCCTATTTCCAGTGGCGGACGCAGAAAGTGGGCGGGAGGGGGGGGGGGGCGTGGGAAAAGAAGTGGGGTCTCCGACGTTTTGGAGGCCAAGACGGAGAATAAAACTAATAAAAACTTTAATTACAATAATGAATAATGATGGAAATTATTTCAAAGATAACAATAAAAATAAACAATTGAAATTAAACTAATACAAGATTTTTATTGGTATTGTAAAGTAAAGTAATTGTGAAGTAATTTCGAAAATCCCGCCCCCCCCCTGCGTCCGCCACTGCCTTTTTCTGACGCAACGGCACGCTCATTCATACGGCGTCGTCAGAAGTCAAGGATTCTCGAATTTGCCAGCATTTGTTGAAATTTAGTATCAAGGGAGTTCTCACAAAAATTCGGAAAAGTTCTCTATCTCAGTCGATTTTGACGACATCACAGTGATAGCCGCGCACCTTATCGCGCGCGATGCAAAATCGAGGCACAATGAGAAGCTCTCGAAATGTAATATAATATTCACATCAGAGATTCGGAGATGATTCTGTTATGGAGTGAAAACCCAGTCCCCTCCTATTCCTGGCATCTGGTTTGGTCTGTAGTTTAATTGTAGCAAGCTCTGGAAGGAAAATAACACTAATTTATGTTCTGAACGTTCATTTTTTAAGAGGTTGGAGCGAGTTATGTACTCGCAATTTGAACGATCCAGGTGCACAATAGGACCAAACGGCGTCAATGAACAGGCCCCGCCAAAAAAAGGAAGAAATTCTGAAGAAGAAGAATTTGATGCACACCTCCGTTTTCACTAAAATTTTCGATTTAAGATTCTGAAAATGTGTCGTCTTTGCACGAGCCCATGCGCCTGTCACATCCCCACTTCCTATTGTTTCGTGTGGGCGCCAATTTTTTTAGCAATACATTCATAGGTTTCTCGTCCATTTCCTATCTTTTTTGGATCTTTTTAATTCACAATTCAACCAAGTGTTTCGTCTGAGCGCCGACACAGAATTATAAAAGGTGAATCAGGATCCGACTCGCACTCTTTATAAATTTTGGTGTGGACCTCTTTTTTAGGAGATTATTCGATGCCCTGATCACGAAAATCGCACTTATTTTCTACCGTTAGTGCAGTATTCGTAAGTTTACTGTGAGAATAACGTAGGAGAGTGAAATAAAATGCAATTTTCGACAAGGAAATCGAAGTACTGGCAGTGCCAGATGCTGCAGCCTGGCTAACGTAAGTGTTGCTACAGTACAAAATGGCTACGATTCTTATGTTTATCACATTCGTTAACCCTCTCATCAATAAGTGATGAAAGTTCCAGGATTTTCTGAGCAGCAAAGCGGGAAAGTGCCGGATCAGACTGCCATTTCCTCACCACAATTCGTATTTTCTCTGTTTCTTACTGTGATCTCAATACATCTTTACGGGAAACGTGATTAGGATAGGGAATTTGTGCGATTCTCATAATCAGCGCATCGAATAACCCCCTAGAATGAGGTCAGGCTGGAATTTTTAAAGAATGCGAGTCCGATCCTGAGTCACCTTTTATAATTCTGTAGCGCCGAGCGCGCATTTTGGTAGAAAATATCATGTTAATCATTGGTCAGACTTGGTCCAAGATGAGGGGAGAAACTTCTATCACTATCGTTACTCTCTCTATATCAAACTTTACTACAGTATGTAATGCAATGTGACCCAATTCGTTTGTGTAACTCGTACACGTGAATAGACCATAACTGCTTATCGTTAGTATTTGATCGACAGACACTGATTCTCATTCGATCAGCCCTTGGGGAGGTAAGGAGACGCAGCGGTGCCCACTACTGAAAGTTTCACCTCTTGTTTCTCTTCTGAAATAGGAAGTGACACTTTTATCAATAAATAGGCAAACACAAGCGATCTTGAAGACATTTGATCATTACCTCTGCTTTTATTAGGTATGTGAAAAAGTTTCCGCCGTCCACCTGTAAATAGTTATAATAGATACTTATCCAATCGCTTAATTTTGGTGGTTCGACATCTGTAAATAATATTCAGTACACATTTCTTTTGATTTGTACAACATCGTTGTGTTTCACAGCGATAATCATGTCGAGTTTGAGCCAAATAAGCATTATTTGTCACAGTAACCCCACCGTAACGCTACAAAAACGAGGTTACCGTACAAAATAAGAAACATATTCGTGTTCAACGTGGGGTAGTGCCTTTTGGCACATGTCACAAAAGATGTCAACGAAACGCTTGAAGCTCATCGCTAGGTTGAATGGCTAATTCACCGGACTGTGCCCCGTCAGACTACCATTTGCTCGAGGTAATAGATACTTATCCAGCGTAGCAGCGCTTGAAATCTTTCGAAGATGTCGACAAATGGGTGAAGGAAAAGATCGAGTCGAAGGATGAGGCTTTCCACCGCCACGGCATCCGTCTCCGCCCGTAAACATGGGAGAAGGTTGTAGCCAACGATGGCCAATACTTTGATCGATGTATCTGCCTTGTTTTTTTTTCAATAAAGACTCAATTTTGTTTCAAAAAGGGCGGAATCTTTTTCACATGTCCAATATATTACTTATACAATACCCACACTAAGTTTGTTAAAAACGAACACTCAGAACGCGAATTTGCGTTCTTTTCGTTCAAGGGCGATAACTTATCGTAACAAAGCGATTCACAGACCAAACTAGGGGTCGGGGGCAGCAGTGGAGTGGGCTAGCATATTTCATGAAACCAGCTCTAAATTTCGATTTCGAACATTGAAATTCCAGAGTCATTTATATGCTCGAATCATGCCGCGCATCAAAGTATGTCGCGCGCTATGCGCGGCAAGGCCGCGGCAGAATAAAAAACTTGCGAGTTACGTTGTTGAAAATCAGAATTTAGGACTGATTTCATGAAGTATGGTAGCCCACTCCATTGCAGTTTTTGGCCCCTTGTTTGGTCCGTGAATCGCTTCGTTACGACGAGCTATAGCCCTGGAACGAAAAGAACGCAAATCCGCGTTCTAGATGTTCATTTTTAACAAACTTAGTGCGGGTACTGTAGTTGATTTTGGTAGTTTTTCGATCACCATTAGATATGCTTCTGGTCATCCTAGCCTTCCTAAGGTCTTACTACCTTCAATGTGTTTTGAACCTGCTGAAATGTGCTTATCTGAATAGATATCTCTCAACTAGCTGACTAGTGAGGAACAATCAGGAACACTGCATTAGAGGATTCAAAAACAAAGCAAATAAAGGCAAAGACGTACCGAAGAAAACTCATCTGGGCAAAACATTTGAATCATCTGCAAACTCTTTTCCCGCTTTGTGATTAACTCCTTGATATTATATTTAAAATTTCTGGTAGTTCCATTCTACCGTCGAGGTCCACAAAGTGTCGGACACCTCACTTTTTTCCTTCCTCCTCCCCTCCACCCTCTCCCTCAGTGACCATTTCTGCGTCCATTGGACGACATCGGTGCACACATTGGATTCTGTAAATGCCTCACTTCCCGTTAATTCCCTAGCTTTTTATATCTGGTGAGAGAAAGAAATGTATAAATTCATCATGCAAGAGGGGAAATGCAAAAAGATTGCACCTACATATACAATAGTGGCTGGATGCGTTCACGTCTCGCAGTGCCCTAATGTGAGTTTAGTATCGCACTGAGGTAATCAGATGACGATAAGGGGTGTTGTGTTGAGTGGCCAATCAACCAGATTCAATCCGGAAATCGCCGGAACTCGTGCGGTCACTGCACGGCAATTGTCGGCCGTCGCCGCCGACGCGAGCGAGCGAGTTGCCAGCGCAGTTCGAAGGAGGCGCCGGGTGCCCGCCGGCCTGTTAGCCAATTAACGTCGTCTAATTACCATAACAAACAACAAATCACGAGCAATTGCCCGTCAGGTCAAACAATCGCATCTCGACCGATTATTAAGTCCTGAAGTGGCGTCCGGAAAACACAACCTACGTCGAGCACACCAATTAGCATGGAAACATTTACTGTAATCGCACCCGACATCACATTTTCATATTCTGACGAATCATGGGAGTAGATCAACAACCGGAAACGGCACACTGTAGGCAAGAGTTACAAAATAGCTTAATACACTCGGGTATTTAATTTCTCTTCGAAAATACGTGGACTAATAAATATCCTCAGCTCTAGAAGTCGTCGGCTAATAGTGAATCGATGGAGAAGTCCCGTCTTCTGGAGGGTGCAGTGTGTAGTTTGATCTCCTGCAACGGGAACGGGAAGGCGGGCGTTGGACTCGGGGAGTCGTCGGAGGATTCTCCTTCCGGCACTGAGAGCCCCATGTGTCGCCGCACCTGCAATAGGAGGCAGTCGTTTGGAACAACAAAAAAAAAACAAAGGAAAGGATTCTCAATGAGAGGAAAGCAGACTTTCAAAGATCAAATTCTTGGATATTTTCGGATCTTGTTTTTCTCTATTTCTTTCTGTTTTTTGAATGTCTTCTGAATCGAACCTTCTTTTGCGATTGTTTTCAGTTCACCACTTGCCTACGTTATCAATGACTTTTATCTAGAACAACTTATGCATTACTTTCCTATTTGTGCATGCATTTCTGTGACGAGATTCATGGAAGTATCCGGAAAGGCCGTGATTGCCCAGCTCTCCCAAGGCGAACGACCTTTCCAGGCAAAATTTTATGTAACTCGTTCATGCAACTTCTCTTAGCCAGCTATGACGGAGGCAGCAAGATATTGCAGATGGTTCTCGAAAAAAAAAAACCCCGTCTATTCCAGGTTGGAATTCGTGAACGTTCATGGAAGGGTCCTGTGTTGTAGGCTAGTAAGGCAAAGTATGTATTGCTTATTTACCAATACTTCTGATCGAACAGCAGCTCCCCCCTCGCCCATATTTAAATATGGTCTGTTAGCTCAGAGAAGGCGGATTGAGTGACTTTGTCTGCAGTTACGACCGCACTGGTTCCATCAACGGGAAGACACCGTAGGATGCATCGGCAAGGAGATTTTTTTAAGTGCTTATAGCGCAAGATCAAAATGGAAGGAATCACACAACATACATATTAAAAAAAAAAACTAAAAATTAGATCAGTTGGCTGACAGTGTGCTGAGGTCGAAATGCAGACGAAGTTACTTCATCGGCCCTCTCTGGGTTGGGAGACTATACCTATTTTTGCCTGAACGTCTCATCCGTTTCAGCGGGGGGGGGGGGGATCTCAAGATCTTCCAAGAAAACTCATGAATCTCTGGATAGTAGTGAAGTTTGAAAGTTTTTCAAAAAGAAAATGTCAAGGATCCCTCCACTGGAAATCTCTGTGCTCACCTTCCTCTGAGCTCTTCTTCTTCGAAAGTCGCCTCGCTCGAAGTCACGAAGACACGCCGGATGTACTGCCCAGTAGTGGCCCTGGTAGCAGAACATTCCAGAAACTCAGAGAAGTAATACGCTTGAAAGCCTCTCTTTACCACACCTTTCCATTCGCCGCTCTTCCGGCTTTCACAAAACAGTCGTTTAGGCTGAGATTGTGTCTGATGCTGTTTCTCCAGCCGGAACCGCGTGTACGGAAGTACGGGTAGTGGATCATTATCCATTCATACACCTGAAACAAAGGGGAAATATTGCAATATGCCGACCTCATATCCGCTAGCTAACCACAAAAAGAACTTCCCTATGTTCCAAAATGTTTCACGAGTCCCCACCCACCTCGCTAAGGACCATCTTCTTTTCCGGTGATGAGAGGATCGCCATTGCTATGAGACCTATGTAGGAGTGTTGAGGCTTTGGCTGATCCATCACTGGGAACAAGGAAGTGGCGTCGAAAAGAGTCCGAGGTGCTGACATATCAGGGCGAAGCAGGGCAGCGGCCATGTCGTGACGATCCAATCCAAACAGAACTCGCTGATAGTCGCGCAAAGCCTCAGCGCAGAGACGATCCATCTCTGGAATGCGTATTCAGGTAAGTCACAGGGTTACCGGGCTTGAGGACGGGTACAATCGCGGCACGAGGGTGTAACGAATTCTTCGAGATATCGTTCATCTATTTTGTTCAACATCATAGAGCAAAACGATACTAAACACGTTGTCGGCTTCTTATTTGAATCCCATTGTTGCTTTTATAAAGGACCTGCTGCGACTGAACACAGCGTATAACATCCCAATTTTCGGACCTAATTCTATAAATCCAAGAAAAATCACTAAAGGCGGCAAAAGCCGAAAAAGTTAGGCTTCCTCCATTACCCCCTTCCCGCCCCCCAACTCAACAATTTTCATTTTCCACATAAGCAGCAACATCCAATGCTGAACGCTGAAATTTACACGGCCATGGGGCAATACACAGGGCAGATAATAAATAGCACTTGGTACACTCATTCAGTAAATGCCTAGTTGACGTTGACTACAAGAAACGTTGGGTTTTCTTGAAACATGTCCTAACGATGCCAAAGTGTCTCACTAATCGTTCCTTTTGACTCAATGGGATAAAGGTAATAACCCCTGCAGTGTCAATTTTTTTGGTCTCAAAGGAAACAGATGTCACTACCTAGCCCTTCAACACAGGCAACCTTCAGTTTCTGTATTGCTAGGGCAAACCAAGAAACTTTAACCAAGCACAGCTCATATATAACCCTCACAATTGTTCAGAGATGTCGTGAAATCCTTGAAAAACGTCGCTGGCCCGGGAGGGTGCCGTGTCAAACGGACAACAACCGCGTAGTGGCAGGTAATAGATACACACACGTCCGTCAGAAAGAGGAAACAATTTGGCAATGGGTGATACAGCTCGCTGAGGGCCACGAATACCCCGACAAACAGGAAAAACCGTGCCCGTCTATTACGCGGTGAATACGTCCGTCGTCGAACACATGCGATTCCTAAGGAAGGTATGGGTTATGCGAGGTAAACAAAGCAATTTGATTGCTGTGTCTTGGAGAAGGACGGAAAACGATAGGAGGAATGTTCCATGGTACAGATGGTATGTGCAAGGTGGATCTTGGTGGATAAGTTTTCAAGGAGTTTGTATGGGAGTATCCTCTGTAAATAAAAGAATAATGCTAATTTCACAGGCAAAAGTCCAGAAAAAGGAGGGAATTTTCCAGAAGAGTGGAAGCTTTTAAGGAAGGCTACACAAAGCTGCTAAGGAGAACGGTTCTGAAAATGTGTTGATACAGAATTTTCCACTTTCTTTAGACTAAACCAATTCAAAATGAATAAAGCAATTAAAGATGGATTCAAATGTACCGGCTATGAAAAGTTCATCGATATTGAAAAATGCTTATTAATCTTGTTGTGGAAATCGTAACTACTACCGGCACATTCCCTGGAGATGACCTGAGAGCCTGATGAACGTCACAGAATTTCACAGTATCCATTTCAACTCAACCGAGACATTTTTCCAAAAAAAAAAATCCTGTAAAATGGCTGCTGGTTTCTAGGATACATGGAGAGCATTTTGGTGCTACGGATGAGAGGAGTGATGATTTTGAAGAAGAAGCTTTCATATACTCTGGTGCTCGCACACCGGCGGTTTCCGCCTGAATTCCTAGGAAACTCCGCCTGAATTGCTCGGAAAAGTGTGAGGAATCCTGGAGGAGAATAGACGGAATTTAGTGGAATTCTACAGGAAATTTAGCCGGAATTTACAAGAATTCAGGTGAAAACGAGCAAGTACACGTTGAAACATGAGTAACGGAGAAATATGTTTGAACATGACCGCTCACAGACAACGCCGGCAACCTCTGGCGTTGCAACCAAAAATTGCCCAACGTGTTTCACCACGTGGTTGCGGTGAAGAAGCGTCTGTACAAGTACCACACTCGAGCTTATCCTGAAGCAATGGCTGGAAGCTCTAACATATTTGAGCTGTTGCTTCGTATAACAGCAAGGTCGCCTTTTGTGCCTTCAACATGGGTAAATTTTATAATATGCATATTTGATCCCGATTTTGCAATCGAATGCACCAAAGCATTAATCTGGGCGAATTAAGGAAATGAAGTATGTATTAGTGAAGTAGAATTTAAAATTTTCAGATTGTTCAGCATTTTGTTTTATGAGCTCGTTCACTTCAGCATCTCATTAATTTTATTCTGTTTTGCTCACTCATCCTTCAATTTACCTAATCACATGTTTTTTTTAGTTATTCATTAATCATTCTACGTACTTCATTTTATACAATTTTCCCACTTTTATTTACTAATTTTGTTCATTTTTAGAAAGCAATTTTGTTACTATAAGAAAATTTGTTAAATATATCCGCAGTCTGGATATTCTAGGTCGTTGGTTCCTAGTTGGGTACACTGTGTGCAATTTCGCTAGTTTCCGTTCAAGTTCCACGTAAATTCTAATTAATTTCGTGCCACACCCCTCACATTTTCTCCCAGGAGCTCTGGCAAAATCACCGGTATGGAGTCATCTAAGTGAGCTGGGAACATCTAAGGGTTATTTCTACAGAAACAAGGGGCATTGTGCAGGATCAGCCTGTAATGTAAAGGAAAAATTTCAAATAGCACAATGAACACTAAAACATGAAGTTGAAATTTAGTGTCGCACATCATTACTCGAAGGGTTGCAAAAATTCTCGAGTCATTCACCACTGTCCGGATTCTTCCGGAATTTAGGCGAAATTTAAGAGAAATCCGCCGGTCGACTAGATTTAACCGGAATTTACACGACATTTAGGCGAGATCCGCTGGTAGTTTTGAGAATGCACGATTTACACGAGATTTAACCGGAATTTACCCGGAAACCGGCGGAGTTTCGATAAATACACGGTTTACACGGAGTTTCCCAGGAAATCAGGCGGAAACCGCCGGTGTTAAATTACCAGAGTAGGAGGATAGTCATTCATTTGAACCTTCGTCGTGATGTAGTCCTTTTCCAAGTTTGGATATAAGTACAACTCTAAGAGTGCAAAGCTCTGTATGGAATTGCGCAAGAATTAGATACGAAGAGTTCAACGGAATGAGTCTCCAAATTTGTTCACTTTTGAACATTGGAAATTTTTGAAACAAAAAAAGGAAAAATTTGGAAGATAAGAAAAAGGAGTGATTATGAGGTTCCATGATAACAACCTAGTGAGGCAAAAGGAAAATTTAAGGAGCTAACAGAATGGAAATGAGATCGAGGTAAACAAAGTCCTACTCTCTTTCCGCGCCTACATACACTATGCGAAACTATCGTTGTCTAACCAAGGGTTACATGAAACTGGCTGCCTTCTGCGGGTGGAGCTGAATTTGTATTTGATTTTACTGGCCTTTATATGTCACTGACTTGGATGTTGAATACACACCTCTCATAGTGATACTCTATCATGAAATACTCATACTACACTGCAAGGACGTCGATAGAGATGTATGAATAAATATAAATAGGTTGTAACAATTTCAAGTTTCACATCGAGCTTACGAAGCTTCAAGTTGAAAGTGCGAACGGCAGCCACTCAGAGTCGGGACAATGTCGAAACGACAGAGCAGAGTTTCTGCATTGACACAAAGAAACTCCTACCTCCATGGGGAGGTGCTCACACGTGCGATGGCGTGACGAGTCGGTGCTTGAGCGGCGCCTGTCGAAAGGGTACAAACATGCGGCGACGAAGTTTTCGCAAACTACCTCTGGGATCCCTGAGTTTTCGGCTACTGGAAAGGCGGCTAGCAGCAGCAGTTCTGGGATTTGCTTCTAAGAAACCGCAACGAGCTAACTAGCAGTGTTTTAAAGGGTTTGGATGCTCGCGACGTGGTGAAGCCGGGCGAGGAGGCGGAGCCGCATTGTGTTCAGCGCAATCGTATTAGACGAAGAATACGGTAATGAAACGCGGCAATCGCATTGCGACGTCGCGTGGCGCTGATTGTTTGAGGCGGCAAATTGTCCACTTAGCCATCGCCGTTGTTGTTCCTCGCTGAAGCCTCACAAAGAGATTGAGGAAGACGTTGAGCAAGAGCACCACTGAAACGCTACGGCCGGCAGAAGCAATCCGCCTCCGAGCTGTCCACTGTTGCGGTGTGAGCTCTTCCACCGATGCGCAGATGCGTAGGTATCGGTAGCACGAAGCAGTTCAAGACGAGCCGGGTCATCAACCCTAGAAACCGTGTTTTGCATCGTGCAAAGAATCAACATGGGATTGAGAAAATCGTGGGTGTTTCGTGGGTTTTGCACCGATTTTATATCGTATTCGGAGAAGCATGGGTATTACATGGACAAGCATGGGTTTCGCATGGATTCGACCATTGCTGGTATATATTCATTCTTAAAACCATGTTTTGCCCGAACACGCATGTTTTAAGACTCGTTCTTTCAAACCTCATGCATAACACGGTTCCTAGGTTCCCTGGGGTAGCAGAAAAAAATATTTTGAACTTCCGCTTCTCTGGTTGGCTCATTTCCAAAGTCATTTTATGCACTTGAAGACGTGATGCGCTTGGTGCAAAATGCTCACGTTGCTTACGTCGAAATGGTTCTCGCCTCGAATGGTGCACGTAGTATACATCGGACCGAATAAAAATCGAATAATTTTGTTACTCCAATTACCAATTCAGGAAACAATTTAAACGCCCAGATATTCGAGAATGAGAAATCCTTTCTTCTCCCTCATACAGCACTAGATAAGTCTCCAATGGTGGAACATTCGAATTTTCCATTCATTCGAAATCGAATATTTTTGCTTTTGAATATCGAATACTCCAAATAAATGGAAAATTCCAATGTTCTAATACCGGAATCCACTGCACTACTGTACGGTAGAGAAGAAGAGCTCCAGGGCTTGCTCATTCTCGAACACCTGGATGTTTAAATTGTTTCCTGAATTGGTATATGAAGTAGCAAAATTATTCGATTTTTATTCGCTCAAATGTGTAATACGTAGCTAACGTTTTCTATCAAGATTTCTATGCAGTAAATCCCCTGCTGTTTCTCATTGTGCAAGGCTATATAACATGCAAAAATGTTGAAAGATTCAGGTTGGTCTTCCTTTATTTTTTAAAGGTAAAAATGGGCGAGTACTGGAGGGGTCACTTGGAATGCATATGAATGGTCGCTTCGTAGGCTATCAAAGGTCTGGACAGATGTGCTGGGCAACATGTCCACTAGTATAGAAAGTTACAGCGCGCATTTTAACTTTTTGACGAGCACGATTGTACTGACCAGATTAGATAGCTGAGGGGGACATATCACGTGCTTCTAATGCAAAAATTCCTCTACTTACAGTATCGGCCAAAATAATATAGCCTTTTGTAGTGTCTTCCATTTCCTTCATAATTTAATTTACTGTAAAGCTTCGAAGATCATATTTTCATGGGTGTTGCAGACATTCATAAGTAATAAAATGGAATGACATCGTACCATTTTATCAGCTAATTTCCTCTAGGCAAAATAATTACCGTAAAGGTCAAAATCTGGAATTTTGCGGCATCCACAAAAGATCACAGAATGGATTCTGTGGGCTGTATTTTCGCAACATTTGGACTCCTTGTGAAAGATCCGACTCATATTTAAACGAAAACGTGTGCTTTCAAATCACTGATCAAAGCATACGAAGCAAATATGAGTTTATTTCAGCAGTAGACCAACGTAAGAATTTCTGCCAAATTAGCTCACTCTTCCTTGGTTACAATGTTAAGTCGGTCACGATGCAACCAGAAGTCCATAGCATAAAAGGGTGCTTTCGTTTCTTTCCATGCAAAGCTTTAATCCACCAAAAGTTATGCGGGAAAATTCAAAAGGCTATATAATTTTGGCCGGTACTGTATATCCATTACCGTTGGCTTATCTGTTATTCTTGCTGTTCGCACATACACATTAACCTCTCCTCGTTTCCTAAAGAGCAATTTATGCAGGATGCGTGCGTTTGACGCGTGTACGTCTATACGATGAAGGATAGGACCAGTCGTTTCGCTGACGCGGCTCAGACGAACGCGCTCATGACCACGGTGGCGGCTGCGCTTTTTTTCATTCGAGCATGCCGCATTGACCAGTGTTCATGGAGAATCTTCCGCAAATTAATGCGTGCTTCTGACGCGCGATTAAACTTAATATTAATTGCCCTTATTCTTTTGCGAAAGATTTTCCATAAAGAGCGGTCAATGCGGCATCTACATACTCAACGAAGAGAACTCGCGGCCGCAGCGAGGCTGCGAGATGGCGCGTCTGAGCTGCGTCAGCGATGCGACTAGCCGACTGGCCCTATCCTTCATCATATAGTAGCACGCTCGACAATTACTAGTATAAATTGCCAATTTTTTCTCCACATCCGACCGCCCTCTCCATTCGCTTATTCCAGATGTGGATGCATGATCACGTTCACTACCAATCATGGTTTCAAAATGTTGGTTGTGGAATTTTTAACTCGAAAAGGAAGAAAGCGTAGCGTGGACTGCTTCAAAGACAAGGTCTTTTGACAGATATGTTTGTGCTCTATGAAAATCTCTTCCACTCCCATAGCATCCTCATGTAGATACTACGTGAGTTACTGCAAAATTGAGTTGCACTGTATTTATCCCAATTTTGTAAACAACCAAGTATCAAGTTTTTTGACAGGCTCATGCTTTCGCAAGTTTTTCGAAGCAGTATTTGATGCCTCATAGATCTCACTTGTCGTCGCATGACGGTCACAGCACTTACTGTCGATTCCAGTGATCTTATGTAATAGGAAATGTTAATTAGTGGGAGGGCTAAGAACTACAGTGCTCATATAGCAGAGACTCATATAAAGCACTAGTTGGGATTACTACCAAATGTAGAGTACACCATTGTTGCGACACTGTGACTGCATGACCACCACAACACTCGCACCCATGTAAGTATGTACAGTGTTCCATACACTCATTTTTGAATTGATGATACAGGGTGAATAAAAATTATTGCTGCACCTGGAATGAGTGCTTAATAGCGGCACCCACTGTAATTTTCATAGCCGAAATTTTTAATGTTTTGTTTCCTTAAGAATAGTCTACATAATTCTACGAACCTGCACTGTCGTAGACATCGGCGTTCCAGAAATATGGAAGCGTAGATGGGTATCCGTCTATCATCTGTGGGCGGTATTTGTGAATAAACCGGAGCGCGAAGGTGTGGTTTTTACCCTCTACCATTGTTTCCTGTCGCTACCATTCACAGTTACCTATACGTGCAAAATTGGTCTTCACGAGCGACCGGGAAGCGGGAAGACTGCGACGCGTGTGTTAGACACTTAAATTAGGCCACACTTTCGCAATATTTAGAAAGTTCTAAATGTTTTGAAAAAGAGTTCGGGTGAAGAACACTTCTTCCCACCTTTTTGATGTTCTGTGCAAATGGCGCCGCAAGAGTGTGGCGCCGCAACAGCAACATTTCTCGGTGTAGCGTAGCAGTAAGTTCAACATAGTGAACTACCTGCGAAGATACTACCGTGGACACATCTGCCCACTTGGAGAAAATGGTTTCGTCGTGACAGCTAACGCTGTTGACTGGGTGTGCGCGTGTGATTTAGTGCAGTTAATGAAGTGGAATGTGTACCATTTATCAGGGTTTCGTGGCAGGGCCCTATAGAGGGAGTTTCACACTACCTCATCATTGTCAATGAGTTCACCGTCCCTAAAAACCCCAATACATATACCGCAAAATCTCTGACGTGGAGATTTCCGTGAGTGCTGCCCTTAAGACATGACAGCGCCTGTGTCTGTGCCGAAGAGAGCCGCGCCGCGGTTCCGCCTCTTGCCCGCGTCCGTTTGGAGACCCGTGTATGTAAACACGGTATTTTTCATGTCGTCTCCTTTGCAGAGTCGCTGCAGTGCGCCAATATTCATTACGCACTCGGCTATCCTCTCTTCTACGAAAATAAGCCGTCCAGCTTCTACTGTGACACCCGCAACGTGTACCTCATATCGGGAAGGAGAATGCCACACGTCGGAGGCTGTTTATATACATACATACATAGAAGAGAATTTTCCACCATTTAGCTGCCAAAATATGTATTACAACTGGTAGTGCAGAAGCAAGACCAACAATAAAAAGTTTATTGAGTGTCTCAGAGATATCTTAATTATAAAACATTTGAATCTCAAACCAATCAAGATGTTTTGTCAAGAAAAAAGCCTATTGATCACTGCCTGAACTGCTCCCGCCACCATGCTGAGTAGATGCATCCGAGTTCGAGCGAACTATTGGCTTGGGAGGTCTCTGAACAAAATGAATCTAGAGGAAAATCCGCAGAGTAGAAAGAGTTCAAACTCACGTGTCGTGGGTTCCGCAGAAAATCGCTGAGGATTCCGATGCGGTTGCGGAATCTCACCACATCGGACAACGTTGGCGAGTTCCTCCTTCGGTTCTGTGGTGTTAACCGTGAGTGAGCGGAGCTGGATCGAGCTGATTGACGGAAGTATGAGTCAGAAGAGGAGGTAGACTGATTGGAGAGGGAAGTGTGGGTGAGTGAGATGAGGTTCGACGCGAGGCAAGAGGTGGCCGATGCTGCTCTGGTCGCCACGAGGTCCGTGGTGCAGACGACGCTAGACGCTCGGGATACTTGAGGGTCTGAGCGAACGAGGCGGCTGAAATTATTATCGGTACATTTCTGTTCGATAAAAGGACTCGTTCCAATTACTGAAAGTCAAACGCACATTGGATTGAATGCTGGTCCTTCCCCAGCAATTGATGACAAAGTAGACGTGACTCGGTACTTGTGCTCATCAATTCCGTGCTGAAAAAATAGTACACACATCATTCAAAATTACACTAGTGTTAGCGTCCTCCGTTCTAGGCTTACAGGATTGGCGAGGTTTCTTAAGATCATCCTAGCCGTGTCACGCGTTGTTCGATCCGTTTTTCCAGGGAAAGGTGTATAAGGCACGCGGAGATATCCTGAAAACATAGCTGACGTTATTTTGCAATCGCTACGAAACCCTTTCAGTATCTGAGCTGCGTCAGACAACTTCTAGTTCTAACTTCTTCTTGATCGTCCCCTTCTGCCAACCACGCTGTCCGCGTCGTCAGACCTAAGGCAGCACTTCTAACAACACTTCCATACCTCATTCTCACTAAACTACTTACTCATCTGATGTCCTCAAGAATCTAGGACGCATGTCTTCGTCTTCGTCCTCATAGTCTTCTGGTTCAATACCATAGCGTCGTCGTAAACGATCGTTGAACCGTTCAGCTCTTCGTAGAATTTCATCACAGTGCTCCATCCATTCCGGATCCAGGTAATTAACTGAAATTTAAGATCATTTCCAAAGAAATTTCAATTAATAGCGAGCTCTGCAAATCACTAAGACAATTTTAGTTCTGTACCATATGAAATTATTCCACAATCTAGGCGGAGTAATAACGTCGACAGCAATGAAGAATGTGCGCCTTGTCACCGCCTTTCACCGGTAGTTATTGCTTCTCACTTCGTTCCCTTCTTTTCTTCTTCTTAGTAGTACTCCTTGCGTGATCGTCGATGTTTGCGGCGAATGCGTCATATACATAGGAAGCTCCAAATGTCTGCAGTCAAGAGGGGTGTGGCCCCGACGCGGCTTTAGGCAGAGACACAGGCGCTCTGCATGCTGCCACTGGTTGCCTGCAGAGTCAGAGAAGCCAGAGGCAGCAAAGAGAGCGCCTGTGTCTGATCAAGGAGCCGCGCCGTAGCCACGCCCCTCTTGACTGCGGACATTTGGAGCTTCCTGTACAAATTCTGGAGATGCCCTAATATCTAGGGCTAGGATTTGTGAACGCTCAGCCAAGCAAAAAGTGGCTAGCAAACCAACTGTTGCGCACTGTGTCTCCCAATATTACGTAGTTATAAGATTACCAATCTTGCTAACCATCGCTGGCTTCTTGGTTATCGGTTCATAAATCCCAGCTCAGTCTCCTTCACACCGGTCTCGTCCTAGCTCACTATGAATAGGGTTCATGGCAGAGCAAAATCACGACCACTCAGCACCTGGCTATACTTCTCTAGGGCGATACATACATGCACGCTCGAAGGCAGCATCCACGGTGGTTTTACTCTTAGGCCTATGGCAAAGTACTCAGACATTCGTGGGGGTCGACTGCAGGTAGGAATGAGGTCCACCGCGGTGGTACCTGGGGATGCACCCCAAATCGCGGGGACTTACCCCCACATATGGCAGACGTCCCCCACGTGCCGCCAGCAGACGTCCTCCACGTGCCCCCACAGACGTCCCCCCACGTGCCCCACCGGACGTCCCCCACGTACCCCAGCAGACGTCCACCCACGTGCCCTCGCGGCTATCCCTGAAGTCATCACCATCTACCATCTACCCCTGACGTCATCTACATCCTTAGTAAAAAGAACGCATGACCACCACCCGGCCTCAAGTGCGTTTGAGGTGCGTTGGCGATGTGACTAATCCATCATATAGACGAACACTCGTCGAACGCACTCATCTAGTATAAATTGTATCATCGACTGATCGATTACCTATTCTATTCTCATTAGTCCTGATGCAAGGCACACTTTACTCACTATTCTCCTTGCATTGCTCATCCCCTGTACAGCCAGTAATAAATATATCATCCACTGAAGCACTACACTGTATATTTGGACAAGATAAAGTCCAAGGACCTAAGGCGCAACCATCCGCCACATAGGTCGCCAAAATTGCCTTTAAAGGCAGCAGTCACAGACGATTTCGTGCTCGAGATTCCGACGTAATCTACGGTATTTTAGTGCGCTGAACACCGTCGGATTACTCAAACTTGCCAAAACCATGAAAACATTGTTTTTTACAGGCTTCCCATTCAATGCCTCGACATACATAGTTTGGTTTGAGTTTTGCAAGCCCTATGGTGTCGACCGATAGGAAAAAATCGATGATGCCGTTTTTTCGTCACCTTTTCTCGCGCAATCACTTGTCTAAGTTGTGTTGCGTCTTTTTCGGTGGAAACCAAAAGAAGTAATCACTAGAGGTGCAACAGCAAACAGACAAGCTATTGAAAAAGGAAGAGGTCTCAAAATGATCCCAAAATACGAAATTAAGTGTCCCCATACCCATCATGAACTGACACATTGCCTAGTTGCCCTATTATGAAAACTCATGAACACTCATCACCGCTCCAAAGGAGTTAAAATGAAAGTGAAGGGGAAGATGAAGCTGTGGATTAACTACATATACACGTGTTATCACGGTCCCGGCGGACAGCAGCACGTCTGCAGGATTGCGGCGGAGAGCAGCACGTCGGGGGTATAAGCAGCACGTCGGGAGGGGGGGGGGCATGAGCAGCACGTTCTGCTAAACCTGAACGTCGATACCCACTCCCCCAGTTCAAAAAGTGGGTGGGGGGATGGGGGTTCGACCTGCTGTTCGACGGCACAATTGTCTGAGTACACAGCGACGCTGTCGCTTCGACCATTCACCACCGGAAGTTTTCGCACAGCTGCTCCTACGCTAGCAGGCTATTCCACGCAAGCGGTGTGATAAGATATGAGAACTTGCAACGCTTCGTTCTCATCATGTCCATTCATTTTCTTCATCGCGACGGTGTCGATGTGAAGTATGCCATAGGCCTCAGAGATTTTGCTGTGATCCTATGTTTAAAGTATCTCCAGACTTCGCCATTCCAAAATGAATAAAAATGAATCGGCGATATAAGAGATAAGGATAGTAGGAAAAGCGCAGTAAAAGCGCTGGGTCACAACTCACGGTGACCACCACTTTTCCCTCAAACTGGTCATCAATCAAGCGCGGTGTTCAAGCTGAGGAGGAGCTGAGGGGCATATAAAAGGCACTACCGTTGAGAGATGAGGTAGAGGATCTGTCAGTCGCTCATCGGCACCTCGCTCCCCCTCAATTTTCCTGCCCCTTCCCCTTCCTTTTTATATATAAGCCATTCTGGTATTGTATTTTATTACATTGCCACTCTTTGCCGTGCTGTGTTAACGATATAGGAATTAAAATAAATGTTTTTCGAAATGGGTTCGGGCCACAGCATGAGAAGGCGATCAGCTCCCAGAACGGTGATGATCTCCTCTTTTGCCACATGCGTGGTCTAGCAGTGACGTGGCCGGCAATGAACTGCTATCCTATGCTCCGTAGATGTGAGCTGGCATGCAATCATCGCCTAAAGCGAGGTGATGAGTTTTGCAGTTCAACTCACCGCCATGACACTTCACTACGGGCCCAGATCTCATGTTAAGAAGAGGATGAAAATAACCACAAGAAAATTAGATTAGAAGAAAAGTAGATTACCGCTACACTACGTGTTAGTTTTACGTACCAGAGATAGCGGCCTATCGTAAAATTACAGGATCGATCACATCGTCATGGATCGCTGCAAACCGGAGCCCATCGTCCGTACTCTCAAAGATGTGCCCAAGTGAACTGACTGGCGATGTGAATGATAGCAATAGTGGGCATGATGAAAAATTGCTGGCGAAGTCTGGGGATACTCTTAGCGCCTTAGGTGAGGGCAGTGATGCATTGCATTGATCAATTTTGTCTAAATCTACAGAAAGGCCATGGTTGGTCCCAGTTCCGCCAATCAGGAAAGGAAGGCCGAGTAGCGCCGGTGGAACGTGAACGAGGTGGGAATGAAAACAAGTTTTGGGTAAAATGGAGTTGGGGGGTCTGATTTGTTTCCATTTCAGGTAACGACTGTACATTAAGGGAGCTAACAAGTCAGAGCCCACGGACCTCCCTCATACGAGGGATCCCAGCCGGTTAGTCGCGAGGCTACGTGGTCCACAGGTGGCGGATAGGGGGCTAATCGCGGACCAAACGCGACCTTGTGCCTGCCCTGAGACGCGGGTGGATTCAGGGGATGGACTCCCTGTCTCTGCAGTGTCGGAACGATCTATACCTTCTGTCAGCGCGTGGACATGTTCATGCATGCGTGCATGGGTGTGCTTGCGTGTCTGCAGATTGTATCCTGCACATCTATCCGACCAAAAGCCCTGCATTCAAGTGACTGGGAGGTACAAGGGAGGCGGTTCGGAGTCGCCTCCAACAAATAAGCTCCATCGTCCACTCCCGGGAAGCCCGGCTAACTTCCCGGTGAAATCACACTCCAGCCTCCCACGGGGAAATAGAGCCCAGCAAGCTATCTCCTGTGGGCTTAAACTTTTCAAGCTCGACACAGCAATAATAGAGAGTGTTCCCCTGATCTCGGAAGAGTCACTGGTACGGCAGCGCCAGTGAGGACGAGGTCCGAGGGGTTATCTAGGCTGCCTAAAACCAGAAGGACTATGATGACGGTCTGTACCTTCAACGCACGCACGCTTGCATCGGAGGCTTCCATCGAGGATTTGATGATGCAGGCCAGGAAGATCAGGTACGACGTCATCGGACTGACCGAGACGAGGAGACACCGACCATTGAACGCCACCTTCGACACTGGAGAAGAACTGTTCCTTGGAACCTGCGACAGTAGAGGAGTTGGTGGAGTCGGTGTCCTCGTCAACACGAACTTGGTCATGAACATCGACTCATTCGAACAGCTAACAACCCGAATCGGACGTTTGCGGTTGAGAAGATGTGGATCAATACCGGCCTTGACAATCTTCGTCGCCTACGCTCCAACATCCAGCTACGACGAAGAGGATATTGAGGCCTTCTATATGGACTTGGAGAAGTTCTACAGGGAAGACCACACATTCTACAAGATCATCGTTGGCGATTTCAACGCCAAGATTGGTCCTAGGAGAACGCCTGAGGAACTTCACATCGGTACCCACGGCCTGCAGTGGAACGAACAGGGAGAGAGGCTGTCTGAGTTCATCATGACGACGAAGACCATCCATGGTAACTCTCAATTTCAGAAGCCAACCTCCCTACGCTGGACGTGGGAGTCACCCGGTGGAGAGTACCATAATGAAATTGACCACATCATCGTCAATCGAAGGTTCTGCCTGACCGACGTCGGTGTTGTACCAAAGTTCTACACCGGATCCGACCATCGCCTCCTTCGTGCAAGATTCTTCTTCTCACGCAAAGGAGAGAAAGCCGCGAAGTTTAAGAGAAGGAGTCCCAAACCCGTCATCAATTGGGATCTTTTCACTTCGCTAGCCGGCTTTTGGGAAGATGCGGTTGTCGACAACATCGACGAAGAGTACGATCGGCTTGTACAGCATCTCCGCGACAGCGCGAAGAGTGCTGAGGGTTTGAGAGTCACCAAGAGACGATTGTCTTACGAGACCCTCGAGCTCATACGCCAGCGTGGAGCCGCGAGAGCCGCAGGCAACTACCAGCTAACGTCCGAGCTCGCAAAACGGTGCAGAGAAGCGATAAAAGAAGACCTCAAGGAGAGACGAGCAGCAGTGTTGGCTGAAGCCGCAGAGGCGGGAAAAGTATTCGCTGCGCCCGCCGAGACTTCGCCAATCGCAAGACCAAGATGTCCGCCCTCCGGCGCCCAGACGGAACAATTTCTTCATCAAGACGGGTAATGGAGAAGGTCATCTACGACTTCTACTCGGATCTCTTCGATAGCCACGTCCACCTCCCTCAATGTCACCTAAGGGAGGACGAGTATGTTGTCCCATCGGTTCTCCCTTCCGAAATCCGACACGCCATCAAGTCAGTGAAGAATCGTACAGCACCGGGCCCCGACAGGATTCGACCGGAACATCTGAAGAACCTATCGCCAATTCTCATTACCACCTTGGCTAGGCTTTTCACGCGGTACCTGTCGGAGTGCAAGGTACCTAACCAATGGAAGACCAGCAGGACCGCGTTGCTGTACAAGAAGGGAGACCCACAGGATATTGGCAATTATCGCCCCATCTGCCTACTGTCCGTCGTCTACAAGCTTTTCACGCGTGTGATCCTCAATAGGATCGAAAGGACGCTAGACGAGGGACAGCCGTGCGAGCAAGCAGGATTTCGAAAAGGATTCAGTACGATCGACCACATACACACCGTCACTAGACTCATCGAAGTATCGCGAGAGTATAAGATGCCCCTCTGTCTCACGTTCATCGATTTGAAGAAAGCCTTCGACTCTGTGGAGACGGAAGCGGTGTTGGAAGCCCTGGGCAACCAGGGCATGCCTATTCAATACATCAAGGTATTTCGTGAGCTCTACAGCAACTTCACAACCAGGATTTCTCCATTCTACGACGACATCATCATCGACGTCAAGAGAGGGGTTCGGCAAGGCGATACCGTGTCGCCAAAACTATTCAGCGCCACTCTTGAAGACGTCATGCAGAAACTGGAATGGGATAGCATGGGAGTGCAAGTTGATGGCCGGCGACTTAGTCATCTTCGCTTCGCTGACGACATCGTTCTTATAACACCAACCACCAGCGAAGCGGAACAGATGCTGGCCGACTTCGAGGACGCGTGTGGAAAGGTTGGTCTCCAGCTGAATCTGAGAAGACAATGTTCATGAAGAACGGATGGGTCCCGGATGCCCCATTCTCGCTCAACGGAACGACCATATCCGAATGCTCCAGCTACGTATACCTAGGTCAGGAAGTCAACATGATGAACGACCTCGCTCCAGAGCTGGGCAGGAGGAAACGATCGGCTTGGAGAGCTTACAAGAGCATCGAGGACGTAGTGAAGAAGACGAAGAACACCAGGCTCGGTGCCCACCTCTTCAACACAACCGTTCTCCCTGCTCTGATCTACGCCTCAGAAACCTGGGCGTTACGCAAGCAGGATGAGAATGCGGTCAGCGTCGTCGAACGCTCCATCGAGAGGCTAATGCTAGGAATAACCCGCCTCACGCAAGTGAGGGCTGGAATACGGAGTTCCATCCTTCGTCAACAATCGAAGATCAGGGACACTGCCGCTTACGAAAGTTGAGTAAGATTAGGTGGGCCGGACACGGGATGCGTTTTAACGACAATCGTTGGACAAGAGCCGTCAGCTAGACTAGAACCACGGGCCGTTAAGCGCACGACAGGAAGACCACCGACTTGATGGTCAGACTTCTTCACGAAGTCCTTCTAGGATAGATACGATGCTCTCCGTGTCCCTCGAACGGACAGAATCCACTGGACAACTCTGGCTCGCGAGAGGGACAAATGGGAGGATTGCTGGCGCCCGCTCGATATATCCGAAGATCAATGCGAGTCAAGGTGATCAAGGTGAACAAGTCAGAGCGTTCTGGACGTGTCAGCTAACAAGTCTGAACGTGCAGGACAGGTCATATTATCGGCTTATACCAAGTGCCCCCCCCTATTCCATTTTCCCCCAAGTTTTTATCATAACGAATGGAAGGGGTATGGAGCGTTATACCTGGAGTGGGTGGCATGCTCAATCATTATGGTAGACTAGTTGGATGAATTGACCAATCGCAGAGCTGAGCCGCACCGCCCCTTTCAGGTATAACGCTCCGCACTCAAATGGAACTGACTTTAGATATAGTCTGTCCGAAACGACGAGTCCGCCCACGCACGCGAGGATTGAGAAGCTGCTACCAGCGCTCCACGTCATCATCCCTGATCTGCGTATCACGTTTCGTTGTTATCTTCATGGTATTGACCAATGATTTGGCTGTGACGTGACGACATGGCAGCCAACAGCATCCGTCCCAGCCGCCCCGCCTCTCAATCCCGCGCGCGTGGGCGGACTCGTCGTTTCGGACAGACTATAAAAGTTCTGCACTAAAATTCATCCGGTTGGAATATCCAGAGAAACTCTCTTGAGGATGGTGATGCAAATTATTATTAGGACCACTATTGAGGGCCCAAAACTCCCAAAATGTCGGATATCAAAATCAATATGGGTACTGCTTTCGGCAATAGAAATGCTTCGCTACGAGTATACCAACGGCAACGATCAAGTGCTGTTAAGTTTTTTTGCTCCATTCCGACATTCCCTACATTTGAAAGAATATTTTTGAAATTGACACCCGTCTTCATGATTATTGACTTGACAACATACAGTTTGGGTCAACTATGCGACTATCGAACGAAGATGTGGAGGTAGCGGGTCTGAGCTCTTGAGGATATCCTTGGTTATATAACTCTTCCATGCTCGGCCTAAAATAAATGGTCAGATTTTGCAGGTGTTGAGAAATTCTCCACTACTAACAACCTTCTCTTACGGCCATGTCGATGTGCATCCCTGAAAGGAAAGCCATAACTTGCAATTGATGCTGTCAAGAGCCGCAACTCACCCAGGGACTTTGAAAAGATACGTGAACGAAATTTTGTTTTCATCTTGTTGAATAGTTTTTGAAAGAAAGACCGCCTGAAACTAGCGCACAGTGCGGCCGCTGGAGTGCTGATGGAAGGAGTCTGACATACCATGAATTAATCAAACTAATTAATGGAACCGACCTGCTACTGCATGCTCATTGCTGTATTTGTTATCAACCATGATGATACGCTATCGTTCTATTCTCTGCTCTAAAATTTGATGGCGACATATGTATTTACTCAGAACCTCTGCAACAACTATTCAACCAGCTTTTGAGAAACTAGTTTCAGATCGCATCTGAAACTAGTTTTTCGAAAGCTGGTGAAATACTATTTTACGGCATTTCCTTGCCAAATAGTTGCATATGAAAAGCTTGCAAAATAGTTGTTTTGACCTCTTCCTTGCCAAATAGTTGTAAAATGAAAAGCTGGTTAATTATTTGTTCTGACCACTTCCTAGCTAAATAGTTGCAAAATGAAAAGCTAGCAAAATAGTTGTTCTCCGAGGTCAACCCGTTAGAACAGGAACGTTTCGTCGATTACACTCATTCAATATGCAACAACTTTATTGGTGGCATCCATAAACATCTACAAACTGTGGGGCTCACCCCAGTCACAAATCCAAGAAAAATTCGTGGCAGAACAGTGCTTCCGTGGTTTTCATAGTTTACTGTGGTTGGGCGATCTTCGGCTACCGCTCAAATCAGTTCATCATCTTCCGCAGTCGTACATCACTCAGTCAAGGTCCGAAATTGGTCAATGCTGGGAACTTGAAAGGAAATCGTTGCTACATTAGATTAGAGTTAAGATGCACCAGCAGGACTCTGATACTGTGCAGCGCGAACACAGCCCAACTGCGTAATGCGTCGAGTGAAAACCCTAGCAGCATCTCCTTCCAGTTGCTGCCATCCTGCCCTTGCTGCTCAAGCTTTCCTCTTTACAGCAGCAACTGAGAGAGGATGGCAGCAATTGCGAGGAGATGACGCTAGGACTTCTACTTGACGTACTATGCCGTTTATGCTGTGTTCGTGCTGCGCAGTTAACAGAGGAGTTCTAATTCAGTGTAGAGTCTATCGATTTGAATAGTTTTTTTAAATAAGAGAACTTGCCTCCAATGCTTTGGAATGAATGCTTAGATGCATAATTCGCAAATCTCCCTTAAAAGGTCTTGAACAAAATAATACTGCGAGTAATTTGTACCTCGTGCATAGATAAGAGTAAGTAAATTCTCAAAACTTAACTTAAGGGGCACAATCTTCTCAAGAGTTCTAGGAGTTCTACAGCTTTTCCAAAACTTTGTTTCCACTAATATATATGGCTTCACTAGCAACTGAATGAGTGGAGTGAATTACTTGAACACCTGTTCTGAGGAATTTCAAAAAATTGAGACAAAGACTTAAAACTTATAACTCACGCTTTGTATTAAAGCAAAGTAACCGCCGCTCTTCATTTTATAGGACCGCTAAAATACCTTACCACATGCAAAGGATTCTTTCATTTTTGCGTGATAGTTGTGGAGTATCAGTGCAAAGCTAGTAAAATAGTTGTTTTTGGAGAAAGCTGGTAAAATAACTGCTTTGACTTTCTAGTAGAATAGTTGCAAAATGAAAAGCTAGTCTGCAACTATTTTTTCTAGGTTGGTGATGACGTCATATTAGTTTGCAAGCTGTTTTCAGCAAAAGCTTGCAAACAACTTTATTTGAGCTTGTTTGCAAGTTGTTTTGGAGAAATCCTTGTTTGCAACTTGTTCCAGGGGTTCTGAGTAGCCAGAGCATGTGTTTGCCAATACATTTTCCAGGCTAGAATTTTGCTTGACAATACAATTTCTGGAGGAATGAGCCAAGAGTCTGTGGTAATACAAAAGGCGGAAGAATCTGTTGGCGAGACATCTTTCAGGTGTACTGCAATACAAAAGGCAATGGATCTTAGTTGGAGGCTAAGCCATTGACGGTGTCGACTCGAATGGCTCAGTTGGCAAGACAGCGGTCTCCGAAGATTGGTATGATGGCACGATTTTTGATGATATCGGAATTCTTGCGCGGTTGATAGCCCTTTTTTGACGATACCATTGGCTGGGTTGTGTGGCGATGCATTTGGAGTGGTTTGCTTGCCAATATATCTGGCGGGACTTCTTGTTTGGCAACACATTCGGACTTCGTTTGCCTGGGTAGTTGGCAAACCCGTCAGCGAGCTTACCAAACGAACCTCGCCTAATGTATCGCCACTCAAGAGTGAGAAGTAAGCTACTGCAATATGCTCATGTATTTTTTGAATCAGCGTCTCGAGTTCTATAAGGCGGTATTGTGGAAGTTTTCATGCGAAGTTATGCCCTCGAGGTATGAATCCTTCAAGCGTCGATGAAGAAGGAAAGCAATCGTTCAACGTACCAGGATATTGATAGAATGATTATATTCTGCTATTCTTATTGTGTTGGGGGAAATTTCACCATTTCGATTCTAACTAACGAAAGTCCAACATCCCATATCTACTCAGACATTCGAGCGTTTGGAGCGCCGGTGAACCCGCCCACTTTTGGCCGATGCAGGCTTCCGGCAGGAAGTCGCAGGTGGAGCAGGAATACTTGCTGATGGAGCTGGAAAACCTGCTGTGAGCGAGGATTATGCAGGTTAACCTACACCCGGTTTTTTTTTCTCCATCGCCACGTGGCACCCGAAGCGTATATAAGCCGACAGACGGCTGTGAAAGCTTAGTCTAGTCTTCGCTGTGACGGAGGCTAGATGAGCCCTGCGGGACTTCTCTGGCCAACTGAGGTCCTGCTGAAACTGTGGCCCAGTGTACCGTTCGGCCAGACAAGAAGCATAGGATGCGGTGGCGTGCCAACGCGGCGCGGATGGGAAAATCCACCTCGTCGCACATGTCCGGCTCGTCGAGCGCTGGTGCAGGGGGCACACACATGCCCGACAAACTCATTTTTGAACTATTTTTGTGGTTACCGGTTGCAATGTAACATGACCTGCCTTAATCCTGCTATCCCCGTAGCAGGATCACAGCAGGTCAAATGCAGATAAGGCGCGAATAACGGCGGAATAGGCGCACAAGCTCCGCCCACTTTCGCGTTTGTCTCGCAGGTGTCATGCCGCGAGAAACGGCTTGGACCGGCGCTCCAAACGCCCGAATGTCTTACGACACTTTTTTCAAGCCTGGACGACGCGCGTGGGAGCCAAATTCAAACGATAGGAATGCATCTGCAATCAAGGTGCTAGGGAAGGGGTCTCGGAAACGTGGGACACCAGCCGAATAGGGCGGAGGGCCTAGGACACTGTTATCGGATAGTATCGAGCCGGATATCGATTTATCGATCGATTTTATCGATTTTCCTCAGTTTCACTCCAGTCCGGATCGAAATGGGCATACTGGGGTCTTTCACCCCGCTGATCACGAATCTGACGGCAACATTGCGCGGCTTGGTTATTGATTTATTAGTTTTATTGATTTTTCGCAATTTGCACTGCAGTCGTGGCGAAATCGTACCCACGGGGGTTTTTCACCACGGTGATGACGAATCTGACGGCCACTTTGCACTATGTGGTTACTAATTTATTGATTCAAATTGCAAATTTTGCAAAATGTTCTTTTGTTAAGCCAATTATATGAGCCTTGTAGGCAGTTTATGTATGGGAATGATCGTGGAGTGTACCGAGGTAATCTTCTGAGATAAGCAACTCAGGCAATCGTGAGAGTTGGCTGCAGGTGGAAATGGGTCCATCCCCAGTTGTACCGAATCGCGGGGCACTTACCCCCCACTTATCGCAGACATCCCCCCAACACGCGCCCTAGCAGACGGTCCCCCACGTGCCGTCGCGGCTATCCTCGACCCCGCAAAGGGATGCCGCGGGGGCAAGCTGGGCTTCTTGGAAAGGGCGAAAATCAAAGGGGACTTCGTACATAGTCCGGGGCAAAGCCTCTAAAAAATTGGGTTTTTGCTGGTCCTAAGAAGGACAATACGTTGATAGAGCAAAGAGGAAAAAGGCTTGTGAGAAAACGGCTCTTAGTACTCGCCGCAATAAGGGCGATCGAGGACGAAAAAGTTCGATTGAAGCAGATCATTTGCAGGCTCCCACTATCCGGAGGGTACGAAGGACTGCTGTGCTGCCGAAGCTGCACGGATTGACTTGAAACCTTCGGTGAAATAAGAACAAAGAGAATACTGAAAGTCCTTTGAAAAGACATTTCAAACTTATGCAAAGTAAAAAAAGCTGTGCTAGGTAACTAATTCCACACTTCACGCATTCACTTCAAATTTTGGGCAAAGATGTGTCTCAGAGTGCACAATAAGTGTTTGAAATGGTTCCCCAAACCTATGTGAATCAAAAAATTGTACGCTCATTAAGCCACGAAAGCCTGACCGTTTCGTGGCTGCGAGTCGGGGTCAGCCTTTCGTGGCACTTCAGGAGCATAATTTTTCTATTCAAACACATAAGTTTCTTCTGCCTTTGCATACACCTATACATCTAATTCAGTGCTATCATGCGCACCCTAGTATGTTCCATATCATCTCCTTTTAACAGAGGTATAGCCCCTATGAAGCTAAACTTTTTTATATCCTACGATGCGCCAACGTACGAATGGAACGCATAGATTCCATTTGCGACGCCGCTCTTCATTCAAATCAGCCTCATCTCCAAGCTTCGTTTTTGTTTCGAAAATGCTCTTATTTTTGCGTTTTCGCTTTTTCGATGTTGTTTTTTTAGCTTCTCTCCTTTCAGGGCCTTGCTAGTCTTGAAAATACTTGTTCGTTTTTTTTTTCAATAGTGTCATGCACCACGGATCTCCCTTATACGAGGGATCCCAGCCGGTTAGTCGTGAGGCTACGCGGCGCGTCCCCAGATGGCGGATAGGGGGCTAATCGCGGACCAAACGCGACCTTGTGCCTGCCCTGAGACGTGGGTGGATTTAGGGGATGGATTCCCTGTCTCTGCAGTGTCGGAACGATCTATACCTTCTGTCAGCGCGTGGGTATGTTCATGCATGTGTGCGTGGGTATGCTTACGTGACTGCAGATTGTATCCTGCACACCTATCCGACCGAATGCCCTGCATGCATATGACTGGGAGGTAGAAGGGAGGCGGTTCGGAGTCGCCTCCAACAAATAAGCTCCATCGTCCACTCCCGGGAAGCCCGGCTAACTTTTCGATGAAATCACACTGCAGCCTCCCATAGAGAATAGAGCCCAGCAAGCTATCTCCTGTGGGCTTAAAATTTTTTCAAGCTCGACACAGCAATAATAGAGAGTGTTCCCCTGATCTCGGAAGAGTCGCTGGTTCGGCAGCGCCAGTGAGGACGGGGTCCGAGGGGTTATCTAGGCTGCCTAAAACCAGAAGGACTATGATGACGATCTGTACCTTCAACGCACGAACGCGCCATCTGAGGCTTCCATTGAGGATTTAATGATGCAAGCCAGAAAGATCAGGTACGACTTCATCGGACTGACCGAGACGAGGAGACACCGACCCCTGAATGCCACCTTCGACACTGGAGAAGAACTGTTCCTTGGAACCTGCGAAAGTAGAGGAGTTGGTGGAGTCGGTGTCCTGGTCAACACGAACTTGGTCATGAACATCGATTCATTCGAACAGCTAACGACCCGAATCGGACGTTTGCGATTGAGAAGATGTGGATCAATACCGGCCTTGACAATATTCGTCGCCTACGCTCCAACATGCAGCTACGACGAAGAGGAGATTGAGGCCTTCTATATGGACTTGGAGAAGTTCTACAGGGAAGACCACACATTCTACAAGGGCATCGTCGGCGACTCCAACGCCAAGATTGGTCCTAGCAGAACGCCATCACCACCTTCTCAGACAAACTGCCTGAGATTCCGCAGCAGAATACCGGAATTTCCGCAGGTAACCAGTCGGTTTTTCTGCTGTTCTGCTGCGGAATTTCCGGTATTCTTCTGCGGAAATTCCGGTATTCTGCTGCGGAAATTCCGAACAAGTATTTTGATGAGCAAATTCCGAAGCGATGGTCACAAACACACACACACACACACACACACACACACACACACACACACACACACACACACACACACACACACACACACACACACACACACACACACACACACACACACACACACACACACACACACACACACACACACACACACACACACACACACACACTCTCTCTCTCTCTCTCTCTCTCTCTCTTTCTCTTTCTCTTTCTCTTTCTCTCAATACCAACGGTTCACACAACAGCAGCGGAAAAAAGGAAACCATTGAATAACTCTAAATGGTACTGAAGTTTATTCATCGGAGCTGAAATCAGGTGAGGCGCGACCGAATTAGACAGTCACAGTCCAGGTAATGCGCTCACAAGCCGCTGAGTTCGAGATCCTACTAGTGGATTTCGTACCCGGTACATAAAGACTGTGAAATATGGAAAACTTGAAATTGCGAGAAGATGTGACAGATGAGGAGCAACAACGATGATGTGAATGATGATGGTAATGATGAAGGTTCGCAGCAAATTCGACCGGCCAATCAATCAATGTGCCGCTCCATTAGATGACGTGTCCTGCTGCGGAATTTCCGGAGCTCGGGGCAGTTGCTCTCTTCTGCGGTTCTCCTGCGTTTCTGCTGCGGAAATTCCGGGGCACTTTTTTCTCTGCGTCTCTGTTCCTGCGGATCTCTTTCTGCTGCTGTTTTTCCGAATGCCGTTTTATTCTGCTGCGGAATTTCCGGAAGGCCTCTATTCTGCTGCGGATTTTCCGGCACTTTGTCTGAGTTGGCTAAGCTTTTCACGCGCTACCTGTCGGAATGCAAGGTACCTACTCTGTTGAGACGGAAGCGGTGTTGGAAGCCCTGGGCAACCATCGCATACCTACTCAATACATCAAGGTATCTTGTGCGCTCTACAGCAACTTCATGACCAGGATTTCTCCATTCTACGACGACATCACCATCGACGTCAAGAGAAGGGTTCGGCAAGGCGATACCGTGTCGCCAAAACTATTCAGCGCCACTCTCGAAGACGTCATGCGGAAACTGGAATGGGATAGCATGGGAGTGCAAGTTGATGGCCAGCGACTTAATCATCTTCGCTTCGCTGACGACATCTTTCTTATAACACCAACCATCAGCAAAGCGGAGCAGATGCTGGCCGACTTCGAGGACGCGTGTGGAAAGATTGGTCTCCAACTGAATCTGATGAGCGGCTTGGGGAGCTTACAAGAGCATCGAGGACGTAGTGAAGAAGTCAAAAAACACCAGGCTCCGTGCCCATCTCTTCAACACAACCGTTCTCCCTGCTTTGACCTACGCCTCAGAAATCTGAGCGTTGCGCAAGCAGGATGAGAATGCGGTCAGCGTCGTCGAACACTCCATCGAGAGGATGATGCTAGGAATAACACGCCTCACGCAAGTGAGGGCTGGAATACGCAGTTCCACCCTTCGTCAACAATCGAAGATCAGGGACGCTGCCGCTTACGCCAAGTTGAGTAAGATTAGGTGGGTCGGACACGTGATGCGTTTTAACGATAACCGTTGGACAAGAGCCGTCAGCGACTGGACTCCACGGGACGTTAAGCGCACGACAGAAAGACCACCGACCCGATGGTCAGACTTCTTCACGAAGTCCTTCAAGGATAGATACGATGCTCTCCGTGTCCCTCGAATGGACAGAATCCATTGGACAGCTCTGGCTCGTGAGAGGGACAAGTGGAAGGATTGCTGGCGCCCACTCGATATCAACCGAAGATCAACGGGAGTCAAGGTGATAAAGGTGACCAAGTGTCATGCAATGTATGATGAATGTTTTCACGTTTTTCCATGTTTACTCGAAACCATGAAAATAATAGCTGAGCTGAGATGAGTACCCTCCATCTCAGCTAGTATCTTCATCGCTTCGGAAGAGTCACATCTTTGAACAACTGTCACTCAGGCCATCAATGAGCACAGTCGCCGGCGACGGCGATGCAGGGTGGTGTTCTCCTCAAGAAGCATGGTGTCTACCTTCTCATTCCAGATTTCGGCTTTTAGGGATTCCCAGCCTGATTGCGAAAGCTCAGGCTTCTTTAAGGCTCGCTTCGCTCGCCTTGCGTTTGTGGGATATGTTCCCCACTGCTAGACGCTGCCGCACCACTCTTGCAGCTGTGAATCAGTCTAGTGACATTTTCCCCCTTACTATTAGTAACAGACGCGTGCAATTGGGGAGCAACTGAGCAAGCACTTAGTATAAACTGCTGTTTACGAGAACGCGGCTCTTTTTTGGCGGATGTCCGTGAAAAAGGGGTAATTTGGGATTTTCGCAATGTCTCAGCATCCAGGGAGGACATGCTGCTTAAAGGCAGTGTCCAGGCAAAACCTCTGAGCTTGAGTGCTCATTAGATTATGATAGCGGGTCGACTCCATAGGCAAGTGCCAAAGTTTCAGCGAAAAAGTTGCAGAAATAAGCGAGATATCCGCCCTAGACCTAGTACCCAAACCCATCTCCAGTGCCCAGCCCGCCCACCCGGCGTCAGAATTTCGCGCGTGGAACTGGTGTAACGTGGTGCTTCGTTGGAAAAGTGATTGTGGCGGCGTTTCTCTACTGTGATTGTTTCAACTCCGTGTATGTATCTCAAGTTCGCGTATGTGTTCTAAACATTCAGGTACTGTTGCTCAACACTCCAGTTCTTCGTTTCAGATGATCCTGGACCTACGGCTTACGGGTCTATACTTGGGGAAGTGTTCCACGATCACATTACAGAGGTGGTTATTCACATACTGTAGATCGGGCAGCGAAATATTTTGATAGCCAATCTCGACGTTCACATCGATTAGTTACCATGATACCAAGAAACGGCGAAAAAGAAAAACTTATTTTGTGAAAAAGACAGTTTCTGCACTGCTAACATACATTGCCGACAACAGCAATAATCGAAATATACCTCTTCTTGTTAAATCTGGTCAAAAAGTGCTATAGCAGTGATACGGACGCTGACGGAGAACGAACTGACCTATTGAAGCTAAAACTGAGGCAGCGAACGGGCGCTATGGATCGATGAAAATTTTCTCTGCGCCCTCTCTGACGAGACCGGGGGCTGTCGGACATCTCGTCCGAATAAGTTAAGAGGGGTCTCAGAAAAGGGTCTTTCCGAGGGTTTTTTGATCTGTAAGTTTCGTGTCTGGAATCAGGGAGCCAAGCTGGCCTAGGAACCACAGAAACCAAATACTCGAAAATTTTGTATGGACACTGCCTTTAAGTGCGCCGTACATTAAGCTGGTGAATTTTGTTCAATTTAAAATAGATTAATTCAACAGCAGCACTTCTGGAGAATCCAGCAGCACGTACGGGGGCATGAGTAACACGTCCTGCTCATGCAGAGCGTCGTTATCCGCTCCCCTACTCAAAAAGTGGGCGGGGCGAAGGGGGTCCTGCCTTATGTTCGACGCCACGATTGTCTGAGGGGATAAGATAAAAGATGTCTAATATTTTGAGTTTCAAACCTACATTTCAATCAGCTTGACAGGCTCGTCTTCACATCAAGCAACTAGTAAATTTAATAAATTGAGCTTTATAACTTTTAAACTGTGCGCGCTGATGGGTCGCAGGCGGTCTTAACAATTACGGCAAAATCTAGAAGTACCAAAAAACTGGACCAACCCAGCATTCCAGCAAACATCGAATGGCGCCGCCTGGAGACGGTTTCAAAAGTGTGATAAGGGTGCGCAGGTGTCCTAAATGGGAAAATAATAAGAGCCAGGTCCATCGATGCGAAAATGGTGCGCAGACACTCGAGAGTGGCGAAAGTGATACCTCAAAGGGCTAGGACCACTCAGTGCACCATCCAGAAAAAGATATCACAGGTGCCATTTTTTTCTTCCTTGTAAGATGAGTTCTCTGAATAAGCCATAGAGCTTTCTAATGGATGTCCAGCAATTTCCAAGCCTTTTTTTTTTGAAGGGGTACTTGCAGGTGTACTAAGGAGAATGAGAGAAAGAGGACTTCCCAGTCAAAAAAATACCATTGGAAATCTGGAGAATAGCTGACGTACAGTGGAACGATCCCTTGCTAATCTTTTCAACCAATTAATGGCCGATAAAAAGAAGTGCCTAGCTCGTGTTAGACCAACACAACAGTACCCATTCAGAAGGGAGGACACGTGGCGCATCGCACGAAATGCCGTGCACAGAGATTGTTTAGAGTTCTGCACAGATGACTGCCCGACATCGCTGACGGAACTGCCGGGGTTCATCAACTACCAAAGAACGACATACGCGATCTATGTGGTTCGACTACTCTCCTAGAAGCATGAAAAGGAAAAGAAAACAGCGAACATAGCTTTCCCCGACCTTGAGAAGCCTTAGACAGGGTATCCGATGTGCCTTAGGTAACTAGCTGTCCTTACGACAGGGTCCATCACCACCGCTCGAAGTCAGTGTGGGACTACATCGAGGCTGCGTTTATCTTCCGCTTTTCCTTACTCTTTGCATGGATACAACATCAAACAAACACAACATCAAAGTTGTATAGAACATCTGTACATCAATTAGTAGATTATCGTAAAAGAATCGGCTAATTAAGAACATTCCGCAAAGACACGACTGGTTGTGCACACGGTCCCATGCGGCAAACAATTCGTGCTCGACCGGTCGTGCACGATGTCGCGAACGTGTTATTAACAGAATATTTACGGAGCTTACATCGTTTTTGAAGCCACACCCAGATATGGAAGCATTGCGTTCTCGTGGACAATTCCTTCTCGTTTCCTTCGCATGAAGACCACACCGTTAAGTATCCTTTCCAGTTTTAATAAATCTTGAAGAATCCTCTTATATAAATCATGGTAGTGCAACAAAATTTTCGAGAGCGCAGACGTAGGGGGGCTAACACGTGATCGCATGCGCTCGCCGTAAGACTCAGTTATAGACTGTGCCTCGCGAGGATGCGAAGCTGATGGGGCATTCGGCCGATGTTTCGTCATAGGTGCATAGACGTAGCGGAAGTCGGGTGCATTCGGGATTTCGTGGCGGGACCACCGTCTAGCGGTCTCGAGCCCTCCAGGCGAGACAATGTTTACAACGATTTGACGATGCGTAGCAGCAATGTACGGAGCAGAGTCGCCCCTCTGCTAGAGCTTTGTTCTTGACTTCACTCAACATTGGAACAGTGGAGGCTAATCACTTCGAAAAGAAGTGCGCATACCGTGGGGGATGTATCGAAGGATTCACTCGGTGTCCTCGCTTGGGATATGCTCCTTGCACAGCTCTCTTTGAGGTCCCTTGGGGGTTATGCAGCTTGAGGATCCGCCTGTTTAAAAAAAAACAATCAAATACACAGGATGAAGAACGCGTCATAATAAGCTGTTGTGACGTTCTCTAAAATCAGTTGTACAACTTGTGCAGTTGATCAAACTTTCCAAGGACAGATGAGCCGGGGCCCCGTAGTTCAGAAAAACATCAGATATGTGTCCACCGATCGAGAAGGAGTCCGCCGTGGCCGAATAGTGGAAAAACGGCAGGATACGGGTCCATCGATGGAAAAAGGGTTCGCCGTGGCCCAACACTGGGAAAATGGCAGGGTACGGGTCCATCGATAGAGATTGGGTCTGCAGAGGCCCATTAACGGGGAAGTGCCTGGCAACGAGTCCACGGATGGAGATTGGGTCTGCTCTGGCCCAATACTGGAGAAAGCGCCAGGATACGGGTCCATGGATGGAGACTGGGAGCCGATTAGTGAAGAAAGCGCCGGGATAGGAGTCCCACCGATGGATCGAGTCTGCCCTGGCGCAACAGTGGGATAAGCATCAAGATGCATGTCTGCCGATGGATAGGATCACGCTACGCGCTCATTCGTGTCTCAGTCGACTACCTCCTCTTCCTCTCTGTTGGCTGTTCATAACGGATCCATAGGTGTGTAAAAAATGTGACAAAAAAGAGTAGGTATTATCAGTGCATCGGAAATTAGCTTTACATGTAGGTGCGGGATTAAGAATTTGCAAGCAAGGCTAGGATGGCGAGAAAACTCGAAGCCCGACGTTGGCGAAGCGGCCAGACCCATGGAGTACACGCAACTCATAAGGAGAATTTCGTATTTGAGCTCAGCTAATGGTTAGTTTTGCTTTTTTGCTGATTTTTAAGCATTTCACACGTGTGAAGCTTTTGCACATACCCCAAGTGGCTGCCCCACCCCACTTTCTAGCGTCCCGAAGGGGCGCTAGTAATAATGAATCTAAGCAATTAGTTATGGAAGATTTTCATTTATTTTACAAAGTAATTTCGAATATCCGGCGACGCATTCTTGCCCCCATCTCTGAAAATGAGTCCCCCTCCCTGTACTCGTCATTGCTGCGTATTATATTAGGTTGGTGCAAAAATAATGCGCGTTTTTCGCTGCTTCATTTTTGGTGCAGAAAACTTCCGGTGTTTCTTATAATCTGTATGAGAAGTTGCACATGGTTTTGTAGCAAATTTCATGGCCTTTTTGGATATCTTATGCATTTTGAGCTACGTTCATGTTTTTGGTGAATTTTTAGTCGTGGAACAAAAGGCGCCTGAACAAGTTTTTTGCCAAACTCGCTTGAGCGAGCTGATACTCGATGGCATCGCAGCAGGAATCACTCAGAATACCGCCATAGTTTTGGCGAAGGGAGTATGAGCGAATGCATTCCGCCGAGCTGCTCCCGGATTTTTCGGCTTGGTGTGCCTTGCTTCGAAAGTGAGGAATGTCGCATAGGTCTTCCTGGGGTTTGCGATCCCTGATGACAATTATTAGACAGCATCCATGCAAGGCAACATATTTGGTTTCGTAGAACATCGCCGGTAATTGTTGTCAGACCATCCCTCCCTTCGGTAAAAATAGGAGGAAGAAAAAGCTGGACGAGTTGATGTCGCGCATACTGAACGAGTACCACATTGATCCTCGTTGAGAGGTGTGCTTCGCGCTTTTGTATTGGAAGAATCGCGACCAAACAGTCGGTCGCTTAGTAATTAAATATGAAATACAGACCCTCTTCTACAAAATGAGGTGTCTTGTTCAACAGCGGGACAAGGAAGATGCACAGAAACACTGCCAGAAATCGAAGCAACACCAAAATAAGGTCACGGCGACTTTGTGGTGACCTGCTGCAAAAATCGCTCATTGCAGCTCATTCATTCTTCCTAATCTGGTAAATGGTTTCAAGACGTAAATGAAATAAACTAACAGCTTCACTGTGTGACCCCAGCGTTGCTCAAGAAAATGGATTCTTCACTCCTACACGGTACCATCCAGGCACACCCTTCACAACAGATTCTTCACAGATTGGAGCAACTGAGCTAGGAAGCTCAGACTCCTATATCATAATCAGCAAGCTCCTCGCTCACCGATTACCACTTCCCCGAGAACCTGGACGACTTCTTTTGGGAGAATTTTCTGGAAGACTAAAGTGATGCCAAAATTGCCCTCCGGAAGTTCGTCGATTCTAGAAGGTCCTGTCAGAAATGCATGGTAGTTGGAGAATATTTTTCTTATTGCTAAAGATTTGCGGATTTCAATAGTTCCAAGCCTTTTGAAAAACATCGATTTTGAAAAGAGTTATAAGGTTCGAAATCAAAGGCATGAAAATGCGCATTATTTTTGCACCAACCTAATACATTGAGTATCTCAGCGTGCGCAGAACACCTATCTGACCGGTGTATCCGTCCCATAACGTTCTCACCACCGATGGGCGCAGGCGCCCTCTGCCCCTCAATATAGCCGTATCGTGTCATTTTCCACAACATAGCAGTTCCATTCTTCTCGCTCCTGATATTCTTGTGACGTTGATAGTGACGATATAAGGACAATCAGTCGATTGCTTTGGCATACGGTCCACGCTTGCCAAATGCGTATTTCACCGGGTTCTTGCATACTGGTTGTAGTAGGGCGAGGTGGAGGCATAGGCTGGAGAGGATCGACCGCCCTCGAAACTATGAAATTAAAAAAAATTACACACGAGGGCATATTCAACCAGATACAAGTGGTACCGTCACCTCTGTGGATGTCATGGGTCTTCCTAGATATGCACAAGAAATACTACTGAAATACCAGAACAGAAGCCCCTACAAATTGCTTGGAACGGGGAATTTCCAATGTTGAATATTGAATAGATGAATTTTCACGTCAGAATCTGTTTCTTTGCTGCAACTTCCTAATTTACGAAGAACGTTGCTTGAATCTTGTTCGAAGCTAAGCCAAGAATTAGTCCAAGTCAATTCGCTCAAGAACTCGAATGTCAGTGATCCACCATTTTCTCTCTGCTGTCTTTCTCTGTCGTTCAAAAATATTAGGAAACTATGTCTTCAGAGTGAAAGGAAATCCGGAGTTTTCCAATCAATTTCGCATGCACAGGTCTGCCGAGAGTTCATATACACATAAACTGTATGTAGAAGACAGGAAATTAGTTTCCAATGAGTTGTAGCGATTTGAGCATGAGTGTTCAGCGACTGACCTTTAATTAGTGGGCGGAGCCAGGGTGATTAGTGATTTTTTAAAAAATTTGCTGAGAGCCGCAGCTGAGGAAAACCATTTGTGCTACAACTTGTTGAAGTAAAGTCTGCCCTACATGAATGTGCAAGAGTCACTCGAAAAAATTTCTTTTGGGGTGAGTTATTAAGAAATCTCGCAAAATCCCGCGAAATTTTTCAGATTCTACGGCGACGACTGTAAAACATGAGCACTTTCAATACATTTATTTTTAGCACCTGCCTGTGTACTACATCAGAGTGAGAAGTGTACAGTTCTCTGTCATCACCAAAAAAGTTCACTCATTCGTACCCATAGCATGCTGAAAAAGTGTTTTTTTTTTAGAAATGAAAAACGTGCTGTTATACAATAGAAGTACTTTCGACGAACGTAAAGCCGATGACCACAATGCATCGAGGGGTGTATAAAAGTGGCAGGCTATTGCTATTAGAATGCGTTCGCAACAATGCTACAGAAACGTTTTATCCTGAGCTTCCTAGCTCTACTCGTAAGTATTCTGTACTTTTGTCATCCCACTTCAATGTTTTTTTCCAAATATCTTAAGGCTCTTGGATTCCGGGAAGCTTCAGCTAAACAACAAGGAAACGGTACGACAAATGGCACGACTGCCTCTACAAATGCTACTACCTCTGTCGCTACTACCTTGGCTACAAACACCACAGATGCTAGCACCTCTGTCGCTACTACCCAGAGCGCAAACACGTCCACAGACGCCAGCACCTCTGTCGCTACTACCGTGGCCACAACCACCTCCACAGACGCCAGTACCTCTGCAGTAACTACTCAGACTACGAAAGCTTCCACAGATGCCAGCAGCTCTGTCGGTACTTCCCAGAGCACAAACTCCGCCACAGATGCTAGTACCTCTGTCGGTTCCTCTCAGACAACTTTAGATTCCAGTATTAGTACGAGTGGTAGTACTGGTGGCAGTAGTTCTGGAGAAACGGGACCCACCTCAACCTCCAGCAGCAGTTCATCCACAACCACAGTGACAACTACGACGCAAAGTGTTGTAACTACGAGCAACGGACACCCCGATCCCAGTGAGATTTTCATGGCTTGCAGAATGCACTGTAGCGCAGAAACATATGCATTACACTCCTGGTGTTTTTCTCCTCTTTTTCCACAGAATCTAGAAGTCTTGAAATAGCTTTGCTGCCATACTCCTCGTGAACTGCATCAGTTTCGGTAGCTGCGGCAGCTGCAATACAAGCTTTGATATGTATCGATTGGCTGCTTACGGCGACAGCGACGTCGCAGTCTGCACGCCAGTCATGATTAGAATGTACCAAAGTCAGTGTTGCAGCTCTGAAACCGTAGTCCTCCGGGAAAAATTTACAAGTCAGAGGTCTCGCATATTTTATATTATGTAACATTCAATTTCTACTTTAGGTATAAACCAAATATGCCCCCAGAACTCCGGTGTAAATGACAAAATACGAAAAAAAGCTCTTGAAATGCACAACTATCGCAGGTATGTTGTTCTTAAAATATCATTTATTTGACGATAAAACACAGCACAGTAAGGAGTCAGGCATTTCTGAGTGTTGAGAGAGTCCTGCTCGCAACGAGGTTGCCACCTAGAAAAAAGATCAGAACTCTCTCGCCTCTGATTCCCTCGATCAATCTTATTCCTGAAAGCTCATGGAGAACAGCTGAGCATCGAAAATTCAGAAATGCACTACATTTGTGATGATCAGTTAGAATTTTAGATCTCTTCTTGCTGCAGGACAGGTAACAAAAAAGAACAATAATTACATGCCGCGAGCAAGCAATATGATTGAACTGGTATGTCATAGGAATTACATGAGATCTTCTGTATGATTTAGTCCTTTTCAGAAATACGACTGCACCTTAGAAGTGGCCGCGAGAGACCGCGCACAGAGCTGTGCTACAAACGAGATCCAAGGCGGTTTAGAGAACAAGCACATGGTAGCGGTTTCCAGTGTAAAAGACAGAATCGAAGCTATGGAGAAGGTGTGTAGGTTCAAGGGTAGCGATCTTCTGGCAAAACGCTCATTTTTTCAGGGTGTGAAACAGTGGTGGAAGCAGGTGAGAAAGGATACCCCATTGGGTATGGCAGTCACGTTCAGGGATCACCACCAGTATCTGCCCATCCGATCTTTCACCAGAGTAAGTGTTGTTCCTACCCTGGTGCTATACCATCCACAAGGTACAGCGTTTTAGGTCGCTGCGGAAGCGGCGATATAAATGAGTTTCGATACATATCAATTGTGGGCTGCGCGCCAGTGGCGCTGTCGCCGCTGCCGTCAGCAAAAAATCGATACGTACTGAAACCGTTGCAGCCTTGACCGTAGCGACCGAAGCCGCTATACTTCTCGAGAAGTGTTAAAATTCCCAAAAATGACAATCTCCTCTGAGTTGAATGATCCGAAATTCTCAGATGGCATGGGCAAACACTCAAAAAATTGGATGTGCGGTGAAAAGGTGTGGAGAGAGATGGAATGTCGTTTGCCACTATGACCCCGCGTAAGTTCATAAGTTGTAAACATTATAGCGGTGAGGCATTCAGTGAATTCAAATCACTGACCTTCAGTGGAAACATCGTTGATCAGCCGATCTACATTCGTGGAAAACCCTGCAGCCAATGCCCTTATGGAGCATCATGCAGCAATAATTTGTGTGTCCTCCCGTAAAACGACCACAGGATCGCAGCACACGCTGTCAACTCTTCTCTACTGCTCTTTTACGATATGCGCTAATGTTTCAATAGCATCCAACGGCGCTACTGCACTTTCGTTGTGAATGTCATCATATCATGGAAATTCGTTAGGTAGCCACGATGAGTCGAAATTAAAAAAAAATCACTCTGGAAATGGCGACTTGAATGCCTTTCAACTGATAGCTTTTGATTTCTTCTTTTTTTTGCTTTTCTCTTTTTTTTGGTTTCTTTGCTTAGACAGGTAGTTTTTCTGATATGCCATGGGCCCTTCAACGACTTACAATAACCCCATGACCCCCATTTTTTTCCCATATTAGTGTAGCTGTGAACAAACACAGCCTATCACATGCGTAAACCTCGCCACAAACTAGCCTCCTTAATATTACTACGATGTTGTAAAAGTGAAATGTATTCAGCCAAAATACAACAACAACTTTTTATCCTGCAGAAATTGATCCCACAAACAAAATCCAAAGGAATGGGTTACTGCGACAGATTTGAGTATCATCTCCAGAACGAATTTAAAGAAAAAAATTGGAAGTACATCTCTATGAGATGTTACTGCAACAAAAGAACGCGTTTGTTGGAATACCTAGGAAAAATTAAATAACACTTATACAGAACACAACAAATGTCGAAAAACACGCACAGAAATCTATAAGATAAGCGACAAAACAACGACAACTCTGAGTACTTTTAATAACGGACACGTTAACCGAAAAACTTAACAAAACTACTTTACAAAGATTATACTCAAGTCCATAAATAACATTAAAAAGAAGACGGAAGTACAATGCGGAGGATTTCCCGTTTAATATTAGGCCTCAATGCATGTACTCCACAGATATGGTGCGCCCTTCGACGCTGGTTCCGGTCAGTGCTCCACGCATACGCTCTGCATCCTACAAATTCATGTTATGAAGTTAGACACAAGAGAACCAGGTTGTAATGTAGAAGAAACGGCGAATGACCTGAATTAGAGCGAAGCGAATGCGCGCGACACCAGGGGCGATCATCTCAACTGACTCAGTTTCTCCGAACTGCTGCACCCTATCTCGAACAATCTGCCATGTGTAATCCAACGGCAACTAAATTTGAAATTCAACAACTAGGACGAAACCTGCGAGAGAAAGAGACTCCTGCAATGATTACTTAAAGGCAGCAGGAGCTGAAATCCTCGACTCCGAGCTGAGCTGTGGGTGATGAAGTACAGACTCAGCACATCATAAATGTGAAACGAACACAGACAATGATGGCTTACCTGCAGAGAAAATGGAACATTCGTCGCGAACACGCCTGGCCGTGTTCGCGCGCGGACGAGTTTTCCCCGGCGCAAAAGCCATTGCGGTGCGTGGTTTGGCGCACAGGGAAAACGAAATGCATTCAATTCACAGGGTTCCATAGCGGGACTCGGCCAAAACGACGCGCCGCAATGGCTTTCGTGCCGGGGAAAACTCTTCCGCGCGCGAACACGGCCAGGCGTGTTCGCGACAAATGTTCCATCTTCTCTGCAGGTAAGCCATAATTGTCTGTGTTCGTTTCAGATTTATGATGTGCTGAGTCTGTACTTCACCACCCGCAGCTCAGCTCAGAGTAGAGAATTTCAGCTCCTGCTGCCTTTAATTATATTTGACGGATAGATACGAGATGAGTAACATTGTTAAAAATTTTCACATTTTCACATCACACCAAGTCAAGAAGAAAATTCCCTGAAAATTCGACCACGAAAATGACAACGTAGCACAAGATCAACTCACATTCTTAATCACTACCACACGACTAACGTTGAAGTTAAGTCCAAACTGAGGATCATCTGAAGAGAGATTGATTTGCAAGGCTATTTCTTGACTTACCAAGGTGTAACAACTCACCCCTCCTGGAGTCCGAGAAAGAATCGTCTAAAAACGAAAAAAATTAATCGTATATAAAATCAAGTGGTATTACAGACTGACCTCTCCTCGAATCAAATCCACCGAGACCAGAAGAAAATGAGCTTACTGCACTGCCTCAATAAACCATGATCAAAGCAACTCGGTGGTGCATGCCTCAGTAGTCTGACATTTTGATGATAACAATAAACTCACCTAGCGAGGGGAAATTTTGGCCGTTCGAGATATGTGACGTTGCAGAATATGGATTCGATTGGAAGGCAGAAGCAGTGGGCATGACGCCAGCTCCCACACCAAATGAGAACTGTAAATGCATGCAAACTTGTAAAACGCATAAGAAATCAGAAGGGTGTGTAAAATTCGGAAGATTAAACATACTTGGCTCGCCTGAGGTGCAACCGGAGCAACTGGTGCAGGCGCTACAGAATCACCGCGCATGCTTGCGACCACAGAAGCAATGTCGGTCAGCGGTGCGCCATTAGCACCAAGTCCAGCTCCGATCCTCTCCAAACCGCGTGGCAGAGCACCGTCTCGAGCAGGTTCATTCTGAAAGATAGTGGGAAACTCATGAAAACTAATAAATCTTCTGCAAACCATTCGCATGAAGAAGAAACCGCCGCTTCCACTGATTTACCTTTTCATATCTGTCCATCTTCACAACAAGAACACGATCGTATAGTTTCTGACCGTGAAACATTGAAATTGCTTGCACGGCCTCAATAGGATGAGAAAACTGAAGGATGCACACACCCTAAAAGTCAGCCTTCATAAAACTGATGAGAGGTCATAGATATCTCTAAAATAATAAAAAAGAAACGAATGAGTAACCTTGCTTTTTCCTTCTTTGTCCATATGAAGATCCATCCAGACAATATTACCAGCAAGACCGAAAATTTCGTAAATTCGGCCGGTTCCAACGTTGAACGATAGCTAAAAATAGAAAATATTTCAAAACTCTACTGAATTAGTTTCTGATGAACAGCACTGTCAAAAAGCACTTACATTTGCAATGAAAACACGGTCACATAGCGGTGGTTCAATGTTGTGCTGGCGAAGGAATTCGGGACTCAACCCGAACAAGTCGTAGCTCCCAGTACGTGCTGGACGTTCATCGTTGCGGCTGCGAGAAACGATGCCCCCGCATTTGGCCAGATAATCAACTCCAGTTTCTTCCTGCACTTTGCGCAAGAAAGCGACAGGATCCTACGAGGAGTCTCGTTTATCGACAAATGCAGACATGGATGTTTGCTTTGGTTTGGTCATAACAACTTCTTCATCTACCATTCGATAAATCAATAGCTTCTCATCAACGATATCATAAAGACAAAGTCCATGGAATTTGTAATCATTGAATTGACATTGGTACAAGCAACATCTCCCAATGAGTGGGCGGCTATTAGGTCATTTCAAACGCTAGACAACTTGTTTTCCACAATTTCGAGCACTACTAGTAAACTTCTCAAGCTTGCCAATATCGTCTCCCGCGAAGCCAACTGTCGGTTGCGCAAAAGCGGGAGACGGAAGGATGAAAAGTTCTACGAGCATAGCAGCACCTACGGAGTATAAGCCCACAGATGAATGGCAACTACTTCCATGAACAGTGTCTTTGTTCCCCGTATTTCTTGTTGTATAGATTGATGATCTGTATTTCTTGTCGTATAGAGTGATGACTAGCACTCGTGAGCCGAAAGGAGTTAACACAGACCCATATGTGTGGTCAAGGCGGGTACTGTACTGCTGAGGAAAGGACGTCAAGAAGGGATGAACCACTTTTCACGGGCAGTTCCAAATCCAAGGGTATCAATTACCATTTTAAAAATCGAGAGTAACATACGCGAATCGCCTTCGTGATCATTTTTCTCTTGCGAATCTCGAAACCATCGAGATTTTTGAGACAGTTTGCAGCACCTTCCTTTGTCTTGAACTCTGCGATAGCATTCCCTTTTGGTTGTCCGTTACGATCTTCCAGCAGCTCGACAAAAACAACCTGAACTTATTTTCACACAAAGGTTAAACCGAAGAAAAGCCATGGGTAGCCTTCCCAGCAGGAAGCCCAGAGAAGGCTATTACGCGGGTGACAGAGACGACCATGAACAGATCAGAGAACATGTATGCCGATTGTGCGCTAATTCATTAGGCAAAATCATCAGCAACTGCTACTGCACTGATCCATTGTGAGACATACGACCGGTGTAAAGAGAGCTTTGTAAATTGACCAAGAAGATATGGGTAACACTAACAGACTGATGCAACGGCCGCATTTCTAGATTCTTGTCGCAGTCAATCAACGAGCCAATCTTTGGAGATCCTGCGATCCGCACCAAACAAGAAGGGGAAAATGGGGCGAACCTCTCCACCATGCTCACGGAGAACGTCCTTCAGCTCCGCCCAGCGAACCTCATATGCAAGATTGGTAATAAACACCATACGATCGTTTGCAACACTGCGCCTGTCGCCATCTCGTCCTCCTGAAGTGGTTCAAAAGCCACTGTGTTTTCACTAAACGACTCTTAAGTCATATCAGATCATGCTATTCTCAGCACTTCTACGGCTAACAAAGAGATGACAACTTACGGTGATGTAGTGCAACTAGAATCCTTTGTGCTAGTGATGAGAAGGTGGTGGAACAGAAAGGCTGTGGATTTTACCTTTATGATCACCATAGAGGGGCTATTCCTGTTTACTGTCTTTCTAACGTTATTCAGAAGATAATATATTGGCTAAAATGTTAGGTTTTGGGATTTCATTATTCCAATTATACTAAAATAGACCTCCCGAGATCGTGATGCAATAATCCAAGCACTAAGTAAATGCCTTTGCACTGATGTAATGAGAAATTGAGCTTCTAGGCACGGTAAATTAAAAGGTAACCCAACCGTCAAAGATGAACGGACGAATTCAACAGGAAAGTTATCCTCAATAACCCGAAACTTTAGATGTATCGGACATCGATAGAATGTTAGAGGGATTACTCAAGTCGCCGGAATAATGACTGCTTCGAAAAAAATGGTGACCTCTTAACACGACTGCGGTTGACCCAAAAAATAATTATCTCCACACCCTTAGAAACAATGACTGTAGCAAGTCTACCAGAATTTCAGACGGCTGACTACTCCTCGTGAATATTTGCCAACGATGCCTTCGTATACCTAAGATGACGACGTCAAAGCCGAAGGACCTCGTTTTTTTTTTGGCTTTATTGAAAGCAAAAATATAAACCATGCGCAAGATCTTTTCATGCAAGTTGCACTATGAGAAAATGCATATGGAGTAAAAATCATTGGGGGAGCTATTCATTGCTCCTATAAATAGAAACAGAAGATCTCATACCTGCAAATCTTTTGGGATCGCCTTTTTGTGGACTGCGAGATCTGCTTCTGACCTCACGTCTTCTCCTCACACCGCCGTTTTCCGCTCGACCGCCACGTGACATCTTCAATGACAAGTGATATTAAAAAAAGAGGAACGGTATTCCCTTTTCTCGATTTCTTTGACAACATCCATCAGCGGATGATATGAGATTGGCAACAATTCAGCGTCGCCCTATGGAATGAGATGAGAGGGTCCCAGTGATCACATGATAAAACATAAGTACAAATGAGAGCACTCGATGACAATGGCGCACTCAACGCTCCACCAACTCTGTCCATGCCCTGTTGCGATTCTACAGCTGACCTCCACACCCTGTGGAAATGTCACACCCTCCTCCCCCAATCCGGAAATCCCCAGCCCCGAGTAGCCAAAATTGCAGTGAGTCATTTATGTGTAGGAACTACTACAAAATGCCCCCTTTTGCTGGTTACCTTTACCCTTTGACAAAATGATTGACGGTGAAAAGGGAGTTGGGGGGAGCCACCCCTGTAAAGCCTAAGCCTAAGCCTTAGGCTCAGGCTTAAACCCATGCTTAAGCATAGGATTAGGCTTAGGCTTAACTTAGGCTTAGACTAGTGCTTTTACTTAGGCTTACAAAGTGAAGCCTAGGACCTTTTATAGGGTGCCCCCCCCCCAACTCCCTTTTCACCATGATTGACTATGGAACAGTGTGATGGGTCAGTGTTCGTACTCATAAATCGATTCCTCCACATCTACCCCCCCCCCCCCCCATCCATCCTGCTTACTTCATGCCCGACCTTCCCATTATTGCAAGAAGTGAAATCACGACTGAGTTTCCCCATATAATGGAAAGATACTGCTATGCAAAGCTGGGTTTTCCGGATTGGGGGAATGGAACTGATAATATTAATTCCTAAACATTGAAGAATGCTAGCGAGCAGTAGGAAATCTCCATTGATGGGAGTTCCGTAGTCTTGGACGGCCCGCTCAAACGGGATCCTCCACCTGTCAAGTTGGTCATGGAGGTTCCTGGGATCACGAATACCAACTTCTTTACCAACAAAGCTCAGCTTCCCACTGGGAAGACAGAAGCCTACCTATGGATGCTCATGAGCTCGTTCCCATCTGTCTCATCTACACTGTTGGTTGTCCGAGCGTCGCCGCGCTGACAAGAGATTTGAGTAGAGGATGAACTTGCCGATGATAGGAAAGATATGAAGCTGCACACAATCACCGAACAAAGTGGAATGAAGCGCACTTCTACACTAGCACATATGATACGGCACACAACACTAACGCGTTGATACTCAGAGTATTCGCAGACTTCGCCAGTTCAAAATGAATGGAAATGAACCGGCGATATAAGAGATAAGGATCGTGGAAATGATATGTATTGACTGCACGTCACATGGCCATGGATCGCTGCCAAACGGAGCTCATCGCCCGTTCTCTCGAAGATGTGCCCAAAATGAACTGGCGATGTGAGTGATAGCAGTAGTGGAAACGATGCCTATCGATCGCCACGGCTCATTTATTATCATCGCCCTTACGTCTGGGGTCTCCTCATTCACTTTATCCATGCGGCGATCGCGACGATTGCTGGCGAAGTCTGGGGATACTCTCACCAGGGAAGGGTACTAGTTGTAATGGAGTCAGACAACGAAATGTGTACTGTCATATGCAGTATGTGACGCTGATCTTGAACTCGTTTACCATGACCGTTGCGGAGCCCACTGTGAAGAGGTACGGAGCATAATTTCGACTTGTCTTGACCGGTCAAATCTGACTTTCGAGTTATATTGAGCTAAAAATATGCGAGAAAACTATTTCAGACTTATCAAGTAATTGAAACTAATTAATGCTTCCAAGACTTTCTCAGATTAAGATAAGTTCCCACGATCTTTTAGCAGAATATATCGAAGAAGCCAAATTTCGGCAGATTTGGAAAAGGAAAGAAAAAAATCGTGCACGTATAGTGGACGGCAATGGCGGTGGCCCATTCGCGGCCTCGAGAAGAACGTACATAGCGCCGCCGTACCGCGCGCGCCGGGATCGGTGTCGTCGCCGCCGGGGTGCTATTTCTAGGCGCTTTCTTCCCGATTTGGTCGAAAATCCTCAAATTCGGGTAAAAAAGCTGCTAGATGTAGCAAAACAGCAGCAGAAAACATCGGTTACGGCACGCGCGACGTCCTCCTCGAGGCCGCAGATTGGCCAATGTTATTGACACGTCCACTGTATGTAACTTGTCACAGAGGGCGGCGAAAAGGTAGTTGGGGGGAAGGACCCTATAAAAGGTCATAGGTCTCATCTTGTAAGCCTAAGCCAAAGCACTAGCCTAACCCTAAGCTAGGTCTAATCCGGGGAAAATAGAGTTGGGGGGGGGCACTTGGTATAAGTCGATAATATGACCTGTCCTGCACGTTCAGACTTGTTAGCTGACACGTCCAGAACGCTCTGACTTGTTAGCTCTCTTAATGTACAGTAGTTACCTGTAATGCAAACAAGTCAGAACGTGTAGGACAGGTCATATCATCGACTTATACCAAGTGGCCCCCCCAACTCCATTTTACCCCCTTATCCTAATCCTATACAAGGGAGTTTAAGCCTAAGCCTTAGGCTTCACAGGAGTGCCCCCCCCAAACTACATTTTCACCGGATAGAAGTTATCGGACCCCATAGTATCCATCGCCGGACGGACGATAAGAATAAAATCTTTCTGTGGCGTTTCACCATTACTTGACGGGAAAGATACTTTCCGTTATGATGAAACATAATTTCCTTATTTCGCCATGATGAAATGAAATAAGATGCATGCTCACATAGAAGCACAGGAAAACCAGGGATGAACTCCTGAAAAATGTGGACGCCAAGGCAACGGAAGCAATCAATAATTTAAAGGAAGCGCCAACGCACGATTAGCAGTAGAGCGCGTTATTTAAAATGGTCACCACAACTATCTTCCTAGTTTTTATGCATGGCCGTGTGTAGGGAGGAGGTTAATAATCTATCTTCTCCAGTATAGTCTATGTTTGCTGACCAGACATTGCAAATCTATCTTCTGATACACAAACGGAGTAGTATGTGTATTATGAACACCTTTGTGCGTGCTGCTACGCATTTACGTACTTGAAGAAGTATCGTACTCTACACACATTAAAAACACTCCTATGTTCCTCAGGTTCCAGCGTAAAAATTTGGAATTAGTATTCTTAGTGCATCATTTTGCATTTGCATTGGGACTAAAATTTAGACCTAGTTGCCTTTCCCGTTCCATCATTACTTCTTCTGAAATCATGCGCCTCCATTTTTATTTGTGTTTGTTTTGTTGTCTTCCGCCGCGATTCTTCCAGCAAACCTAAGCATGTCACACCGGTCAGATATGCTTATAACTTCCTGTTATCGCATGTTTTGTTTCATCGTGCTCATTTCCTACACATAATCTTACTACTCGGTGCTGAATTCCACTCTGTTGTTTGAAGGCGAACCCAAGGTAATTGTGTTTTCACTGATTTTGCTATATCCATAGGTTTTGCACTGTAATGAAGTCTAGAGAGTGGAAAACTTTGTCAAATTCCACTAAATAGGCAGTTTTCATAGCCACCAGTATCGTCAGCTTGCAAAGAATGAGACAGCGGTTTTGAAATTGAAGGAGGGGACAATGAAACCAAGCTTCATCAAGTAGAGACTATTCCTACATATTTAATTCGGCTCCCTGGCAAAATGCCAAGGTTGGCGGCATTCGTCGCGGGACCCACGTTCGTGCAAACACTGCTGCCCTTCAAACGAACGTGTTCTCATGGCATAACATGTTATGGAACAAGTATACGGCAGAGACAGGAAAAGCTGTGCTCAAGTAGGTTTACATCTACTAAGCTTTCTCCCTACCGTTACCTATAGCATATGTATCGTTGACCAACATCTGGTTTTTAGAGATAACCAGAGACAAGGGCAATTTATACTAGATGTTTGCATTTTACGCGTGTGCGTCTGTATGATGAGTGATAGGTCAGTCACATAGCTGAGGCAACTCAGACGCACGCGTTTAGCGCTAGTCTACCGCAAAAGGCCTTTTCAAAGCCAGCAATTTGAACCAAGCCTATGAAATCCGAAAGTACAACTGAAAAGAGCAAACGATTGCCAGAATTCCGCTGCAAATACAAAAATATCGGCTGTTTGTTCACTTGGTGAAATCGTCGAATAAACAGATATCTTGGTGATGGAGTAGTGTGCAACGACGGGTAGCAAGTGGTCTTTGGATATCCCTATTCATATGGCTTCCTAAAATGTCAATACCGAAACTACGTTTCTCAAAAGTATCAGCAACAGAACTGTAAGTGGCATGTTAGTTTTTGTCTTTAAATAGCATTTGATCAAGCAAGACCAGACCTTCTCTAAAAGCCCGGATAAACAGAAGCCTTACGATATTTGCACAAGATGTTCCTTTAAAAACACTTATTACGACGTCAATCCATAGATCAGGTTAACACTTCCCACTAGGAGCCAAACAATTAACTTATATGGAGCAGAAAGCCATAGTCAATCTCATACTTGCGCAACGACACCCATGGTGCTCCTGTCTCTGCCGTATATCTTGTTCCATAACATGTTATGCCATGAGAACACGTTCGTTTAAAGGGCAGCAGTGCTTGCACGAACATGGGTCCTGCGACGAACGCCGCCAACCTTGGCATTTTGCCAGGGAGCCGAATTAAATATGTAGGAATAGTCTCTAGTAGCTTCATCATGGGGGAAGAGAATGATTACAAATGAAAACATTCATTCCTTTCACGCCAAAACTCACTTCGAAGGCAGCACTCGCGATAGATTTCGTAGGCGAGATTTTGAGTGCCTCGGTCCCTTTACAATGGTTCCAATAATTCAACGAAACTTGCACCGTCGTAGACATCAGTATTCTCGAGATATAGGGGCGTAGATGGGCATTTGTCTATGCCCTTTATGAGTTGTAGCATGAAAGGGGATCGGTTGTTTTGTTTGCTGTCACTGCCTTTCTCTTTGATAAAAATTGTTTTCCATACCGATTTCCACCCATCGTATCTATGTAACAATACCCGTTGCAAAACGGCCACTTTTTTCTCAAGGACTGAAAAGGGGGCCCTGAGATCGGTGTTTTCCGCAGATTTGGACAGAATCTATTAATGTTTTCGTGTTCATCATCGCAGGAAACCTAGGATTACGGTTATAAGTCTTGATTACCAAATTTTCCGTGGGTGTTGCCTTTAACTGAACGCTGAAACACATATAATCTCCTCATAATATCTTGAAGATGCTGATGCCTACGGTGGTATAACTTGTGTTGAATTTTTGGGACAACTGCTAACTATCCAAAACGACCAAAATCTAGAGCACGAAAATTTCACAAAAAATTGGCTGATGCTTTTACCAACTTCATTCTCATTCACTGTTATGTGTTTGTAGCCACAATTCTGACTTACACCGAACTCATAAGCTGAAGTTATAGTGCATCGGAATCCGATCCGCTCAGATAACGTAAGATACGTATCGATCCTTCTTATCCTTCCTCCGACGAGGATCAATACGAATCTTTTGTTATCCGTAGTGCATCGGAATCCGATGCAATGTGAATGCAGCATGGGCTGGGCAGTGGAGAATCCGTCGTCACCGACGTTTTTTTTTTGGTGATCGAAAATGAGCTGCTCACGCAGGGAATCCCCACTTTGGGACGAAAATTGAAGTCTGCTATAACATTATCGAGTGAAATGCAAACAATCTCACGCCTTTATGACTGAGTACACAATCATATAAGCTTTCCGACTCGTTTTTCTCATTAGCATTCATTCGCTTGGCCTATTGCGGAGCTTGTTCACTGTGCACTTCCTATGATTTTGAACTAATCCATACGCCTTCTCCAAAATGACGAAGGGTGTCGGTGAAATCTGCATGATTCGCAGAATTTTTCCCACCGCTTGAATTTTGATGGAAAGCGCTGTGGGAGTGGACTCACCAGCACCGCTGCCATTGGCAGTGGTGAATGGGCGGTCGGCTCTTGCTACAATAAATATTTGATAGAGCGGTCATCAAGCATCCTGAACGTTGCAGCTACTTCCCCATTCGCTTCATTAAGGTGTTTTGTTACATCGAGTTTTTCCCCCGTACACATGATCGAAGTCGAAGCACTTTTTTTGCGGAGAAGCTTACCGTAGTTCTGTCGGTTTGGCCTGATATTCATTTTTTTCTACATCATCTGGCGTCGGTGAAGTCTCAGTTGGTCTTTAGGCTTCGGGTACACGGGCAGCCACAAAAACAGCTTTTTTTCCTGAAGAATGATTCCTGGTTTGGTGTTCTTCTCTCGCAAATATATACGCGTGACGTAACCAGTGGTGGCACTCTGTATTCTGATTTGCAGTTCCGAATAGGTCGCTTCGAAGCTGAATACTGTTGCAGAAGTTTCATATCACATGGTCGGTCGCGCAAACGAAGCGGGCGGAAGCTGGATCGAAAATGAGCCAAATCATGTTCAGTGACGACGACGATGTCAGCAAGCACGCAGCAGAACTCGAGCGAATTCACGAAACGATAACTACTCAGGTGTGATATTTTCATTTCTTCTAGAAAAGCTCTTTTCCTTGAGAATGAGGATGGGGTTTTTTTTTTGTTGACTGACCCCTCCCTTTAAATGACATAATCACGGGAACACGGACTGCTCCGTTTCGCCACATCTCACACTCCAGCCTGTGTGGTCAAATGGAGTATAGCATATCGCATCACGTTACTCATCGACTTTTGACGCGTACTGTTTTTGAGCCGTCGGCGAATTGCGGCTTTTCATCCACGTTCTGCCTGTGTGAAAGCATGTTAAGATATAATTCCTGTGCCTTGCTGTCAATACTCAAGCGGGCTTTAAATTATGTGCTTCCGCAAATTTAGTACTAACACCGGTTTTGAAAATATAAGGCAAGCCACTCTTGCAAAACGTAGCTTCAAAGTTTTACATACGACTTTGATCGCATGCTTTCCCGTGTGAACGCGATGAGCTCGTATCCCCGCTACTTTTGGAGTCATGATTAAGCTTGTGGTTCTAGAGATATTTCTCTTTTTACCTGAATATACTATCTTTACTTAATTGTACTTTGCTTCATTGTAAATTTGCGTAGGGAATTCATCGAGGAAACGATTACTTACAGGGGCCTTCCCCCACTCCGTTCGACGCAGATGATTGTAAGGAGAATCAGTCTAGGTGATTGTTTCATCTCCATTTTGTCTTATATTGAGTGAATGTAATTGCCCTCGCAGCTGCCCTTTTATCGATGGAGATCCAATTTACCGACATATTCTCCAAGAAAGAAAACGCCCACTCCGCGATGTTTTCATGCTACCATTTGTTCCACCTTCGAAGACTCATGATGAGTATGAATTTGAGAGCGATCAGGATTTTTCTGATGTGGAGGTATGTCATTGAAGTTTCATATATGGAGAAAAGTTTCATGTATAGCACACACGTGTTATTATTAGAATGATTGTTCTACCAGTGGCGGATCACGACCGCCTTCAACCGAGTCGTGCGATGCTGGTCGATCTACCCCCGGCCGGTGCTCCCACAGTTCGCTTTCAGCATCGTCTACTCCTCTTCTGGATCGTCGAAGGAGACGACGGCTCCAAAAATTGCGTGATGCCGTGATGTTAGTCCTTTTTTTATTTGGTTCCATTTTCACCTTAAGGGAAGCATTCTTATCGGGACAAGTGAAGAATTGTCAACGTCGGTGGAGTTTTCTGCTCTTTTTTTTTTCAAGAACGGCCTTCGAGTTTGCTTCGACAACACATATGCTCACAAAAACCAATGGTTGATCAAAATGCGAAATTCTTGTTCACAATATTGAATAAGATTAGCCCTTCCCTTGACGAACTCTGAATTTTTCTCTGAAATTTTCGAGGCACAAGGAGCAATGACCTACACGAAAGTACACAGACAGCCAACCAGAGGAGGGGGCATGGAGAACCTGGGGTATCTGTTCCAGTGAGGTCCAGATGGCCGGAATTGCTATGCAGCCTCCATCGAAATTCTCGAGTTCGAATTCACTACACACCTTTTTTTGCAATCGGGACAAGTGAAGAATTGTCAACGTCGGTGGAGTTTTCTGCCATAGTCACATCACATAGTGAAGGAGCAGCAGCAACCGATGCAAGTCATGCTATATGGTCTATTCCACCTGAGACAGTAGCTGGGGAGGTGCTAGAGAGAAAAAGAGTGCGAGGAATTGCGCAAAAATGAGAGAACTAAGGCAGACATTGTGCACGAATACTCAACTTATCGTCGCGTTTGGAACGGATTGTATACCGACGCATCAGGGTGCTCTGCCACTTCCGAGGCGCCGTTTAGTGAGTTCCCTTTTTGTTGCTCACCTTCACTCTCTAAAATCATAGCCCCTGAGACATTTTTTCTGTGCAAAAATGTCTCTTACTCACGATCTATTCATCAGGTACGAACGCCAACTTCCAGGACATTTCATTTCGATGTACCCTATGTGATTTGCGAGATTTCAGTGCTACTCGTACTACTGCAAGCGATGACGACCAGGAGTTCGTGCCCGGTCTATCTACTTTCGAGTCTTTACTGACAGATCAAGAGACCCTAACGATGAAGCTGCGACCGCGAAAAGGTTCCCAACTGTCTTTCTATTTTCTTTGTTTTACTCTTCAGCAACCTAAAGGTTGAGTGGGTGAGACGTTCCACCGGATGTCGATGCGCACTAGTGTCCTCTAATCTACTCATTCATTTATTTATTAAATGCTTTTCTGTTGTCCGAGTCACTGTTTGAAATACAACTCAATACTCAATTTAGGAGGCACCATCCTAGCGTCTTAATAGTAATTCCGAGTATTCAGAGCGCATGTGGTTAAAAATCAGGCGATCGAATAGTTTTCTAGTTCAGGCATTGAAATTTCATTACGAAATTCTTGTGTTTGAGGCGATCGAATAGTTTTCTAGTTCAGGCATTGAAATTTCATTACGAAATTCTTGTGTTTGCTCGGGGCCGCCATATCTCATACTAGCACCGGTGGCGGACGCAGAAACGAAGGCGGGCGCCTTCCCCCATAAATGGTTCGCGAAATTTTTGAAATTACTTTACAAAACAGGCAAAAACCTTGTTTCAGCATACTATTAGTTGTTTATTTTTACTACCATTTTTTAAAATATTCTAGGGTTTGCTTAGATACCAACTACAAACTATGAGGTTAGGGAATTGACCACTTTTGTTTGTATTTATGCGACTAGGGTTGAAAGGTGGGTAACACTATGTATCTGAGGCGATTTTGAAGGCTTCGGCATGGACGCAACTTCATAGTTGAATTTAAGGGGGTGCCTAGAGGGATCTTTGAGGTACGAGAAGTTTTTTTTTCTTGCTCTTGTTCTCAGAAGTTTTTCAACATGTGCGTTTCAAAAAAAAATGCAGAAGTGTAAGTAAGTAAGCAAGTTGGAGTGTATGAACAAATCACGGAAATTTTGAAATACCTATATCATCAGAGCAGTTGTCTTTCTCTAGAGAACGAGGATAATTAACACTTAAGCTCCTCTTCGAAAGCCTGTGCGTGTATGTAAGAAATGGAAACAAACTTTCTATTCACATTGTTTCATAGATTTTTAGAACTATGGAATGCTGATGATGAGTTGCCCCTTGCTGATGTGCAGTTGCAAGTTGTCTTGGAGCAATCGAAAAGAGAGGCGGAACTGGCGAGCAGTAAGCGCTCTACTGAAGAGAGTCCTTCAACCAAGGTGCGGTAACATCTAATGAATTGAAATTGCTACTATCCAAGCTAGGATCTAACTTTGCTTTTCATTAATTGTAATTACTATTAGTTTTCTGGCAGCAACTCTTGTATCAGTATTTTCTCATTCACAGAAAGGCTACTTTAATATTACCTTCATTTGTTAGTGGAAATTTCACAACATCAATGGGTCCCACTCAGTGGAACATCTGCCTTTCTCTTCAATACATTTTCAGTAAAAATCAATCTCTCCAATTCCATGGGTGCTTAGACTGAAAAAAAAGAAACTCCTTGAAAACCAGAAAACAGATTTTCCACCTAATTTTCAGTAGCTGACGTTCCGATTGCTGCATACCTACTGTGTTAATGACGTTTGAGGCCGCGGCATTCTGTAGAAACTGAGAACGTTGGACAAGGATAATGATAATGAAAAGAGCAACAAGTCGACAAGGAGTACTGTGCGACTGATCTGAAATAATTTAACTAGAAGGATTGCATGATTTGAAAGCCGATGCCGAGTTGATGTCCATATCAGGGTCAAGCGTGGTGTTGGTAAAAATTCGATTCCGAAGCGACCCCCCTTATAGGCGAGAAAAATGCGACCCCTCTCGAGAACATTTAATTTTTAACCTTTTATTATTCATTGTAGTTTAAAACTTTCAAGATTCTCGGGAGAGTTTTTTTAGTTCAATTAATTTTTAAAATTAATCTTTCACTTTAAAATTTTTAACTTTTATTTTTGAGCTTTAAATTTTATGGATTAAACTACCAGTCAGTTGTCACACATGTGTCTATCGCACACTCTACACATTTATTATAAGCAAATGGATTGAGGCAGAAGTCGTATTCGAGCTCAAACAGGGATGGGGTTCGATCTCCACCGGAGCCTAATTTTTGCAACATGGAAAAATGCATGTGTAGTAGTCGGACGTCAAGTATCCATGTGTATGACTGAAAGCAAATTGTGAGGACCTTTTTTGAACCGTGGAATTTGCGTTTGAGTGGCTTTGTTTCACTCAGAGTTAGAATCGTACACAAGTATTAGGTTGATGCAAAAGGAATGACGGCACTTTTTTTCGAGAACATTTGATTTCGCTTAGACGAAGCATTACATTTAGATATAGTAATAAACTTGTAGAGCAAAGAAAGCTATCTTCTTCTGTTAGTATAAGAGATTTCCTCCGCAGTTAACAGACGTGAAATAATTGGAAATGTCCGAGAAACTCGTTCTCGACTTTTCAAATTTCCTTGATTTTTCTATCACACCGCAAGCAATACGATCCAAAACACCTTCTTTGTATTAGGTCATGATGCCAGTACTTGCTCCCAGTGGCGGACGCAGAAAGTGGGCGGAAGGGGGGGCGTGGGAAGAAAAGTGGGGTCTCCGCCGTTTTGGGGACCCAGACGGAAAATAAAATTAATAATAATATTAATTATAATAATAAACAATAAATAAAAAATATATTAAAAATAATAATAAAAATAAACAATTAAAAATAAACTAACACAAGATTTTTATTTGTATTGTAAAGTAATTTCGAAAATTTGGCGACCCATTCTCGGGGGGGGGGGCGCGCCCCCCCCCCCCCCCCCCCCTGCGTCCGCCACTGCTTGCTCCATATTTGAGCTCTGGTGCATCGGCTTCGTTGTTGGAGAAATGTGGATGAGCACTTTTTGAAACATTTTCCTTGTTATTTCTAAGATTCTTGCTGAATGGTCCTCTCCAACCTACTTTCCAAAAATTACACCTTCAGCAACACCTATTGCTATATTGGCCTCAAAGAGTCGCGAGATGTCTGTTGGAAAAACACCCGAGACGCTCAAAAGCCCATTTTCTGCAACCCAAATTTCGGGTAATATTTGCTTCCAAGGGCTAGCTTGAAATTTAATAATTTAAATGTCACCGTTTTCTTCACGAAAATTGTAGTATTTCTACCGCTTTTCCCAGCCCCAGACACTCCTACTCCGGAAGAAAAAATTCGCAAAACATGACGATATGAAAACGAGGTTCTTGCTCTTCTTGGCTTTGCTGTTCTACGAGATATAGACGCACGGCGTCAGGGACCTGCTCATACGATAAGCAATGGTCGCTGCTAATTAGATTACCTTTATGGTTCGCCGAAGTTATCGTTCATTAAGGTTGCGAAACAAAATAGAGTCAACGCGAGAAAGCGCCATTCCTTTTGCATTAACCTAATAGATGTATGGTTGTTTGTCACGAATTTAAAAAGGATTAGTATGTGACCTGGGAACATAGCTTGAGTCGTTCTGCTTTCACAAAGATTTGCGCTTTTTGGTGATTACCTTTTTATTTTGAAAAATATGGCTTATTAAGTTTAAATTTGGGTGGAAGTTCGTTGGTAAAAAGATGGGAAAATTGCCATTTTTACCAACGGTTTGCCACCGATTTACCAACGGAATGAAACTCGCCCCAGATAACATTGAGAGCTGAAATTTTACAATAATATATAGTTTGACTTCCTCTCTCAGAATCATATTTAAGGCTTTGTCCCAAGAATAAAAAACCTAATTTTTGGCAAGAATTCATAGTTACTTTGTATGAGGGAACAGCTTCAACGACTTACAATGAAGGAAGACTTGCTCTTTCTTGTGCATGGGATCGTTTCTTGCAGGAACTTTTGATTTTGTCAGTTATTGAGTGTCAGCATACCTCAAATTTAATAAATTTTGAGGTCATGTCATATGTATATGCTCTTATCGCCATTAAAAAAAAGTTCCACTTAAACGGAAGCCGTGGGATTTTGCACACTAATGAAATTTGATCCTGGGAAACCGCCTCCACAGCTTTGGAACCCCATGTCATGTCCAGAAGTCCTAGGACACCATCTGAGTAGTTGCATTTTGGGCTACATATTGATTGGAGCCTAGGAGTCGATTTACAGCCAAATAAGACGTCCGAGCTTAAGAAGAGAGGGCTCACCTATTTTGTATGTTGAAATGTTTGCAAAACTACCATCCTCGCGAGGAATCGAGTGACGACCCCCCTTGGTAAATTACCATCGTACGCTTGACCCTGCTCCATATTTCCTTCAGAAAACTTTATTTTCCAAAACAGACCTTCTTGAATAGCGTTTCCCTTCGATTTTAGAGAAACAGAGCCGTATAAAATATACGTATTGCTATGCTGGTTTGGTGCGTGAAATGGGGATTTCTGGGCACTAGTTGTATAAACACGCTTTTTGAATTGATGCAGAAAATTCAGTGTTTTTCGTGAGCCTTTCTAACGTCCGATAATGTCGGCCTTGATTGTGTTCACTGACTAATTCCCTCTTTATTACAAATGCTGACACTATTCCATGCTCGTACTATCGATTTCAAGTCTCCGCTGATGCTCTTCCAATACTTTAGGCCACCAACAACGATAGCGACGAGAAGACGGATTTTGCTTTCCTTCCACATTCTGATCTATGCACTCCTAAAGGCGAATCAAAGGGAAAACGTTCTCGTTTGGGTACGCCAAGGACAGGTACTTCTTCTATACTTTAACACTGAGCATGTTTAGAACTTTATCGGTATCGTCAATGCTTCTGTTGGTCTGTATCTAGTTTAAAGCCAGTGCGCAATTTTGATCGACCCAATGTGCTCTCCCGTGTTTTTTGAGTCAGAACTAATGCTGAATGGTGATTGATCTGACTCTAAGAATATTAGATCCGCGAATAATTCTAAGAATGAAACAGAATACCAGAAAGCAGCGTGCTTAAGCTCAGCAACAAAATTTGTTCCCCATGTGATTAGTCAGTTCAAAAAAAAAATTGGCTTCTCAGCGCTGGCATTTGCGAGCCTGTGTGTCAGTAGATATATTTAACTTTAGTTAGCTTGCTCTAAGTTGGGCGGCTGAGACTTCCAGATGTTGAAGTTGTCGAAATGCTCCGAATCTCAGTCGTTTAAGGTACTCCGGTTACCATCAAGAATCGACAGTTGAAAGCTACTCAAAGTGCTCCATCAAAGTGGGTGAAGTTATTGATTCATTTGTCAAGTGCCCAAAACTTTTGTCTACCTTGTTGATATATATTGCAATGCCTATGTCTGGTTTTGAGGAGAGCGCTGAAGTCAAGCAGGAGTCATAACGATAGCATGGAACGACGATTTTCGGACTCGGATTATGACTTGCCGTTAGCTCATTTCGCTGGTGCAAGGTAAGAGTATGTGAGGGCAAGTGATGTAGGAGTTTCTGAGAGTGTGGTATAATCTAATAGTAGCCTACTAAGTACTTCAAATTGTATCTCTGCTATTTGTAATAGCGTCCAAATTTGGTCGCTACATCGAAATTAACAGTGCAAAATTGTTTCTTGGATTTCTGGGAATTAAGGACATTTCGCTAGTTTCGACAACAGAATAGTGATTGCACTACATCACGATTCTATGTTATAAAGCTTTATTTATTGAGGGGAAGACGTAAGACATTCCGTAGCTGTTCATTTGTCGTAACCATCGCTTCGCATCGCATGCTTTGACTAGAAGTATTATGCTAATAAATTTCATTTTCTAAAGTGAATCAGACAGGCGGTTTTAATCTACTCCATCCACTTTTACTATTTATCTTCTATGTGAATCGGTCCGCAGTAGGAAGCAGCAGTAGATCTGGCCATTTTGTCGTGGCAAATTCTAAAAATTTGAAGATGGCTAACTGCTAGATCGGATTGTGGTTAAGGCGTCCCTAAGAAGATGTTCTTTGCAGTAATGATGTCAGTCGGCGAAACGGAGTACGAAGTAGTGTCAAGAGGAAGAGGGGTCGTCGCAGTTCAGCTGACGGCGACTACAAGGGTTCTGACACCGAGGTGCCTTTATCCGAAATTCGGCGTCGTTATCGCTCCATTCGTTGGGCAGATAAATTAAAACGAAGACGCATTGACTACACAGGCATGGATTGGGATGAGTAGAATTAGTTCGGTATTATCCTGCATTCGCCATCGCAAAGTGATCTTTCTCTATGTGCATGCATTTATGGTGATTTACGTTGCGAATATTTTACCGCGTAGTAAGTATTGTTCACTCTATTTTGTTGACTTCTCAAGTGCTCTAAATTGTATTCGCTTTTTCTTGCTGTACTGACAACGTATGCAGCCTCTCGTTACTTATTTGGTCTCACGAGATTACGAGTGTAACGACGCTCAGCTATTTGAAAACATATCCTCAGCATATCCTGAAATGATCGGTGATTTCCTCATAGATCTCTGTATTATCAACGAGACTGGTTACGCGATGGATAAATGTGTTTATTATCTGTTGCTGGATCCATCGATTTGTGCGGGATGTAGCTCCGATTGTCTTTACGCAGTTACACATTTGCCGCCGGCTGTGATCTGCACTCCTTGTGATCAGTGTGCACTCGCTGTTTGCTTGGTGTCTGTTGCCTCCTCGTTCCGTGCACATTCTCACTCAGGTGACCAACCAGCCGGCTGCTTGTTGTGGACTTTTGAGAAGACGGTCGACGGCGAATCTGGGATGAAACCACCGCGTTCGGCGACTTCAACAGAGTTAGGTTGGTCCATGAACTTGTCCTTTGATCTGTTCTCTTTTCGTTCTGTCTGATGGTAGAGGTCTTTCTGTTCTTCTTGACTACTGACTTATTAATCACCGCTTTCTATTTCGAATACATCTAGTGATTGCTCAGCATTATGCTTCACACTTGCTTTACATTCGTTGGAAAACTTCATTTGAAAACTGTCCTTTCAATCCACAGCTGCATCCAGGCTTTGATTTATACTTTTTTTTGAGTCTGATCTGGAAATTATTTAGCGTCAATCCTCTCTTCGTCTTTCTGGAATCTGTTTGCAAAATTTGGTATCATTCGTATCTGCAGTCTCAGTTCTGCCCTATAAATCAACTGTTTTCATTTCTAGAATTGCAAAATCTAGCTAAGTCTATTCATTTTGCTCGCTTTCAGAGAAGGCTCACATTTAAAGATGATGGTTTGCCGTGCATTATATGATTTCCAACAAATCTAGTAGAAGCTTATGAAGAGAAATATGTTGCTTGGTAATTCATAAAGCAGCTCGAGCATGGGAAGGATTTAGCTGGTTTTTCACAGATTTATTGCACAAAGGCTTAAGCTGCTGTTCAGGATTTTGCGGTTTTTGAGTGCTTCAAGTCTTTCCATGCCTTGTTCCGCTGTTGGAACCTCATGTGTCGTACTACTTTCCTCCATTTCACGTTTTTTTTTTGCGAATCAAGTTTCCAAAAATTGACTACTTTTAACTATTACGTATTTGCTCATAAATACTTGCTTGAATTGAAACTACTCGGAATACTCTATTCACATTACAGTTCCCCCATCAGTAGTCACTCTCAAAGGTTTCTTAGAAGATGTTACTGCTTTGATTTTTCCTTTTTCAAATTTGGCGCGGTGCGAACCTCACTGATAGTTTTCCACAGCATTTATTCTGCATTTTGCGCATCTCACTAATCCTAGTACTAAAATTATTCAGCTGTTTTTTAAAAGCAAAATTACGGACGTACGAGTCTTTCTTGCGGGGGGGGGGGAACCGTCCCGACTGTGCTCTCCAATATGTCCGCACCATCCTTCCGCGTTCGCCACCCCATTGCTAATGATTCAATGTTCATTCATAATTAGAGTTTATCGGTGTCTATCTCTTTTTTACGTAGTTTTCTGCCTTGTTTGTTCTGATTTCAGTGGGCCAGAAATCAGAATGCACCAGTGGCAGGCGCAGAAGGTGGGCAGGAGGGGGGGGGGGAGGGCGTGGGAAATAAGAGGGGTCTCCGCCGTTTTGGGACCCAGACAGAAGTTAAAATTAATAAAAATATTAATTATAATAATAAATAATAAAAATTATATTAAAACAATAATGGAAATAAACAATTAAAAATAAACTAATACAAGATTTTTATTTGTATGGTGAAGTAATTCTAAAAATTTGGCGACCCATTCTGGCGCCCCCCCCCCTCCCTGCGTCCGCCTCAGGAATGCACCAACTGTCACTTTCAATGGTTATTCGGAACATGTTTCTACTTCGATTCCTGCCTTTTAATTTGCGCGCTAACTATTTCCAAAACTCAAAAGCGGCGCAATTAACAGTGCTGTAAGGGCTCACGGGCTATTTACTATTTGTCTGTTTAGTTCCTGAATCGTGCGCAATAAATGCAGCATTTTGTTTCAGATTTTTAATTGACTACATATATTCTGCCCTTTCTTGGCAATGCTTTTTTTTTAGCTCTTCTCGTTGAAATTTATTTTTGGGACATTATTCAATCTGTGCATTAATACTTGATTTCATGGTGCATTCACCGTCACCTTTGGAACTTGTTGAATGTATGATCGGTTTCTGTAGTCCCTTTTCTGTAATATTTGAAATTCGGGGTATACGTGCATTGAGCAGCCAAACTGTTACCTGTTCCACAACTGCATTTTCACTTTTTTAATCTTTTACGCAATCCTGAGTAGCTAACGGACTTCCGAAAATAACGTCCATCATCTATAATTGATACATGTGGAACGAAACATTCTTTGGAGCGAGATGCTCGCTTGAAATATGCAGTCGAAGTCGAAGGTGTATTTGAATCCAAGTACGTGTTGAATGTGAAATGTAATGTGTTGCGTGTAATGTCATTCTAAGAAAGATATGTGGTTGTACGCGCAATCGTGTAACTTTTCTCATTCCCTCACCTCCACTCCCTCTTGGTAGAGGCCTGAGATCGCTCCAACGTATGATTTTATAAATTGTCGGGGCTTCGTTTCATTTCAGTGTTAGCCTTTTTCTCGTAATAGTTAGCTTCAGATTCAGGAACCCGTTTTGTTCGGTCATCCAACGCACACATAATTATCAGTTTGACTTGCATAGAGGCTAATGCTACTGTACACTTGTTGGAGATAGCACCCGTCCACACCTTCGTATTTGAGGTTTTGATGGATTTATATACGAGGATCCCGGGTTTTGAGGGACATAGAACTCAAATCCAACGGTGAAATAGCACGGAGCAGAAGTGGAATCCACGAAAATGGAGTGCTGTTTTTCTATGTCTAGTCTTGTTTCAACCACTAATCCTGGGTCCCGTCGCGTGGAACTACACATGCTTGTGCAAGTTGAGGGAGTTGGCGAATGTGAGGCCGCTGTATTCGCGATCGTAATTCGGATATCTTTGCAGCGAACAGGCAAGAAGAACGATACCTCGGCTCCATTTCATTCCTTGCACTGGACGTGGATATTAGAAAAGGAATAAAACTCCGGAACTCACCAGTAGTAAGGGAAGATCTCGAAAAGTAAAACAGAAGAAATCAACTGACCTGTTCTGTTTTCGAATCCTCGTTTCCTTCTTGCGTAGTTTGGAGCCATAGCAGATCATCGATTGGATTTTCAAATTTGGGTCATTAAACCAAAATTATTGAAGTCCCAGCTGTTTGTGTTAGTTTAACATTTATGCTGCCTGGACAGTGCATGTCACCAGTGACACCTAATTTCAGCGTCAAAAATTTTGACGGGTGCTACCTTTAACAATATCGTCTAATGTACATGTAACTAAATATCAATCAGGAACATCTCCACATTATTTTTTTTAGTTTAGTGCTCATAGCTAAATTGTAGTAGCGTTATCGATTTGCTTTTGTAGCCCAATAATTTTCCGTAGGGTTTCCTTATTTCATATCTAGTTGTTTATTCATTCATTTATTTATTGAAGAAATGAATGAAAATGTTGAGTAGTAATCATGCCTTTTGCGCACAGACAATTTAAGGCGTGCGTTGTGACTGGGACGCTGTTAATTTTAAAAACAAGCACTTCATAGTAGCGGAGATTGAGCAAGAATTGAAAAGAATTACATGTAGACCAATCTAATGCAAACAAGTAACTCTGCTTCGAGAAAAGTGCACGCAAAGATCGCTCACCAGCGCGGCATTATTCGTTCAGTCCTTTAGAAAACTGGTGCATTGTCACAACAGCGCAAAGAGGTAGAGGGGCTGACACTAATAATGATGCAAGCACTTGAATTTGCCCAACTCCTGACGCTTGGTTTTGCGCTACTATTCTTTGTTCTAGTCTGATATTCACCTATTTTTTCATGTTAAAAATAGAATTTCTTCCAGATATGCGTTGACGGAGCTTTCTTACCTTTTTCTACTTTTCTATAATAACTTTCGAACAATGTCTTACTATACATATAATGTACCGTATTGGTTATCGTGTACAATTGATGTGTCCTTCTTCGGTGCCAGCAGGTTGACTAACATTCTTCCAAATCTTCTTGCACTTTTGCCCTTATTGCGTGTAATCCGGGAAATACAACTTCAACACTATGCTGTGCCGCTTTTTAATCATAATCGTATATGCAAAAGCTGAATAGATAGTTCTGCTCCCGATTGATACTCGGAATTGACTGGTGCCTAGAATATTCTGCACCATGGGGTACTAGTCCCTATTCCGTACACTTTTCTTTTCCGTTCATGAAAGCTGCATGGTTCCCATTAACAAAAATGGTCTGGAATGAGATGACTGGTGGTACTCAACATTTTTAGGAATGGAAACAATTCAGAAATCTTTGGAGGGACTAAGTCTCGAAGAAAAAGTCACAAAATTGATGAAACGGGTAGTGGATAGTGAAGATCAGAACGCCAGATTGAAGGAAAAAGCTGCTCAGGTCGGTGATTTTGCTTTTTTGGCTTATCACATGTCATTGCTACAACTTCATCTGCCTACAAGTTGTTCATGCGAGATCAACGGATGTAGACGCTCCGCTGGGTGGTAGTTCGCAACATTTGAACTCTTGAAAACACTTGAAAGCACAACACTCTTGAAAATCAACGTTATAGTCTAATCTTTTGTGAGGTTCCCATGTTAGATGCATTGCTCATGGAAAGCAATTACAAATCTCGTTATTTGGAAGAGGATTATAGTTGTAAAAAGTAAACGCTCTTTGAAGTTTGTAATTTTTACGAGATTTCTCTCAAAAAAAAAATCATTCCTCTAGCAAGAAATATTTGAGTGTTAACCTTTTATTTTTCTTTGCTGTTTTGCTTTTGCTGGTTTGCACGCCATTTTTGTTCTCTGCTCTGAGAATTTTTCCCACGCAATTACTGCAGTTCATGCATCATCCTTGCACTACCGAATAGTTGAGTGGGTAACGTACTGATATGATAGGCGGATACTTAAAAGTTCCAGTTCCAGTAGTGTTTACGGTTTTTCATCTTTGCATCCTTCGCCTTAGAACCGCTCGGAAAAAATGGTATGCATATGTACAAGTAGCACTCTAGGCAAAGCCTAGATCCAGATAGGTGTAGGACAATTAAAAAGGTGTTGGACAAAAAATAGGTGTTGGAATTCGATTTAGATAGGTTCGTTTCTGCCTATGTGGTTACCCTTTTGAATCCTGTTTGTGAGGGTCAGTCTTATCCATAGAATAGCTCATTCTCAACATTAAACACTCAACGCAGATTTGTTCAGGGTTACTAGCACGCATCTTGTAAACTTGTTGGTTGTCACGATCCTTTTGCAGTTGTTTGTTCAGCTCGTTAACTTCTAGGTTGATAAGTTGACCAAGGCCAATGCAACACTCGAGAAAAAGTTGGAAAAAGCGAATCTGATCTTACTAAAGACCGAAGATGCCAAAGGAAAGTTGGAAGAGCTGTGTCGGGAGTTGCAGAGGATGAATAAGCAGGTGAGTCTTTTTTTATCACAGAACCTCTCCGCCTAAGTTTGTCTGGAGTGCCCATTCACGTTTGTTTATTATAGATCCGTGAAGACAGCCTTAACAAGGTGCGGCTATTGGAGCACGAGCGGCAGCAGGCTGTGGAACAGTTACGAACGGCACTTAAGGTAAATCGACGAGAGAATGTGGAAATTCAAGAAATAGAGGTGTCATGTGAATTTTCAAGGGGATCGAGGCGAGCATGAATGAGGGCAAGGAAAGATCCGATGCGTTAGCAGCCGACAATGGAAGGTTAGCCGAAAAATTGAAGGAGTTGGGACAAGAATACGAGTCGCGAATCAATGCCATTCAGCAACAGGTGCGATCTAATCAGAGCTAGGTTACGTGAATTGATGATCACTTGTTGTTTCCAGTATAAAGAGAAGGACTCCTACTGGCTGGAGTATAATAAGGCCAAGGATATTGAAATAAAACTTCTTAAAACGAAACTAGAAGCAGCAGAGATCAATGCTCAGGTTTGTCTCATTTCTGTCGTAATATCTGTTTTACTTGTTCATAAACAAACGTCCTGGTGTTAACAACTGCTTTTTAGAAATCAGCTTTGGAAAAAGAAGAGTTGACAAGGTCATTTGTTGAGGGCACGGCCAGGATAGGTGGCGCACTGGAAAACGAAAAAGCTCTCCGAGAAGAGGTTAGCACGTTTTTTGGTTGTACACTTAGAACGTCTGACCGCAATATACATATTACTCAGCTGATCTGCTAAATACTCACAGAGTGTATATGGATCTTTTTTTTCATTCCGGCGTCTAGTTTTTTACCCTTTGACACGTTATATCCGAATTTTTTCTTTTTTTAAGTAACATATGTAGCGGCATGACTTTAACTTTTTGTGTTTAGCTTTATAGCATGAGGATTTTTTTAGGTGAAACGATATGCTGGAAGGTATGAAGAAATCACGAAAAGCTTAGCGGAAAGCAATGCTGCGTTTGACAAGTTCAAGAAGGAGATTGACAGGGTTAGTTCGATGCAAATCAGACTGCCTTTATATCGGAATTATAAGAATTTCGATGCAAAATAGCACGCACTAGAAGCTTTCATATTGAGTTGGAAGAGTTTTTTTAGTTTCAGGGGAAAGCGTGCGTGCTGCTACTGACCAGACAAATTGCTGAGCAACGCCAATCCCCAAATTTATAACTTTTTACAACTTTACGCTGAACGTTTCATTTAGAAGACTAGTGCTTCATCGATCTTTCTTTTTAAGACATTTCCTGCGACTTGCCACATATCCGCAACCCCGTATGAATGCAAGACGTCAACCCCGTCCAGGCTCCAGGTTTCACAGACCTCACCGATGAAAAAAAAAACTCGCCACGCCTTTTTCCCAGATATTTGCCTCACACCCCTCCCCCCTTCCACCCGAGAGTTGATGTCCGTAACATCTACATTACCTAGGCATACACCTGAGCCCACTTTAAAGGCAGTTTGTCACCTCGTTCCATGGGCTGTGGATATCAGCATACTTTAGCCCTTCTCGTCACGCTGCTTCCAACAATGTACGTCAAAACGCATAAAAGTGACGAAAATCCCATTTTCGAAGGGGCCGAAATTGCAGTTCACGGACCACTTGGGCGGAGCCGTCCGTGACTGTGCGCTGCCCGTCATGGTTGCAGCGTTGGCAACACGTCTTGGCGTGTCCGATGGATAAGATCAACGGCTTCACGCGTCCACTGGGCTCGACAAACTGTTCCAAATCCCGTTCCCAAAAACGATTGAAAAACGGGTTCAAGTATCGTTTTGTAACATTTTATGTATACCTCTGGATTCAGCGCATCAGGGAGAATCAGAATCTGCTGAAAGTTCAAACACCAAGATAAGGTGACACACTGCCTCTAAGACGAAGAGTTAAAAGTCGCCTCTTGCTTACACAAAATGCCACATGTTCAAAATTGGAAATTGGTGTGCTGAGTATCGACTGTGCATTCGGAGCCAAAGCTTCAAATCTCCCTCATTTTGAACCATAACGAACTGATCTTTTATTGGCTCATTTAGAGTTGTTTTATCATCTTAATTCTGCTCAAGACTAGTATATATCTTCTGTACAGAAAGTCGTGTAGGAATTTCGTCTTCCTCTCTAAAAGATTCCTAGAGTCCGTGAACACCTAAAATACGACATTGAGGAGATGTGAGACAACGACTGGGGAGAGGGGGTGGGGTGGGGTGGAAGCAAGGAGCACTTGGGGTTATCATAGAAATTATATTTCCAAACGATTGCTGTAGTTATGCTTTTCCCGAGTTGCTAGGTCAGTTTCGAATTAAATAAAAATAAGAGAAGTTGTCATCTAGAAATTTGATCATCTAGTCTATCTATGATCTTTATGCAAGTCTTTTTCTGGCGGAAGGTCACATATATGCCATCCTTTCTCGGGAGTCGATTACGATTATTTACATTTCTTGTCCGCAATACTTTAAAGCTGTCTTTTTTGCTATTGTAAACTGTTCTGAGTATCTAATTTGCGGCAAATCTTTTTTCAAGTTTCGAGCATGTTCTTCCATTTGCTACATTCTCAAAAGTCACGTTTCGTATGAAGGGTAGCGCTCCCAGAAGGGGTTGGTCTCCCCTAAGAAGTTATGTGGGAATTTTTTTTGAAATAGGCAAGCAGTTCTTACTATACAGGGCTTTGATTCATGAAACGTTCATGATGCAAACCAACAATGGTCAGCGTGACTGGTTACCCTAAAGAGTATATAATGTAAGGAGACGCAAGACGTGAAATTTGGATGGGCAACCTAGTTTTGCATGGTTATGCTTTCATGAATCAAGGCGAGAGCTGTTTTTTTGGTTCACTCGGCAAGTATTGTAAAATTTCGTGGTGCAGTAGCAGTGGCTAGAATAGGACATGTACCTTTCCATTCCCATGCACCTCGCACTACGAGCAGATTTAGCCGACCCCCTACATCGCAAGAAAAGCCGGCGATTCGCTGCGATCCATTACCGTCCGCTTTTTGAATGGTCCCCGCTGCCCGTTCGTGAATCGATAGTTGTTTAACAAGCGTGCCTGATGAAGTATGCAGCTTGTCCACATTGTTTCGCCGCGTGGGTGGAAATGTGGGCGGAGCGTCGAAAACTCGGCGGGCAACGGTCGCTGCAGTAATTCCTTGCGCCGATGTAAAGCGTGAAACGAACGAGATTCCTTTGAGATCTAGGGGTCCATTTGTAGCTGAGAAAAAGCGGTATGCAGCTTTTTGGCTCATGAAAAGATAGGAAAAAATGGTCATTAAGTTGTATGATTATTGCCCAGCGTTCGAGCTACTGAGTGGTCTTTCCTGCAACTACGGTGGATATTCTCTATCCATTTCATGAGTGCATACACCTTGGTGTAGCATATGCCAATTTCCACACTACCCCGTCAATTTCGTCTGGCTTTCACATTTTTTGGTGTTTGTTAATACTGCTCTCCATCTTACACCTTCAGTGACGCCATACGTCAAGTACCAGCTTTTATTTTGCTTTTTTCACTATTTAGAGGCATCGGGTGGAGCGCACTCAAATGTTCCTTCTTGGTTGTTCTCCGCTACCTCCTTAAGCTGAAAATATCCGTGTTCCATATTTTTGCCATCTTGCTCTTCGGGGTTAACCGTAGGTTACTGGGGTATTTGCTCCTGTAATGTAATTACTGTGACGGGTCTCTTTGCCGCTTTTTATGAGAGGTCTGCCTTCTTGGACAAGTTTTTTCTTTGGAATACTGAATGTGACTGTGGATGTTCAACGAGTATACTCTTCCTTACTTGTTTTACTGTACACCTTGATGCCATGCATATATTCTTTTTGTAGGTCAACGCTAATTTCAAGAAGGTCGAAACAGATTCATTTAAGTGGAAGCAGAAATACGAGGAGGCATCCAAGTGAGTGTCATTGCTGTTAATTTCCGTACTACCTTTTCACTGAATATCCTGCTGTCCAGGAACGTGCTCGTGTTGACTATGGCGAAGAAGGAGTTGGAGGAGAACGCAGTGGTGCAACAGAAAAAGCTCAGCCAACTCGAGCAGCTCTGCCGGGCTCTCACCTCTCGACAGGCGAATTCTGCCACGCCCAACGAAGACGCTGCCCACTGCCCGGATCAAGCACCGTCCTCGTCATCATGATCCATGGATCTCCTCGTATTTCTTTTTGTATAAAGTATTATTAGCGTTGCTGGCGTGCCACAGTGAGTGAAGTCATCAAGGCTTTGCTTGTACTTCTCGGAATGGAATTTTGCCTTAAGCGCGGGTCTCGTATGCCTCCGAAGAGCTGGCTCACATTGTGTGTTGGTGTGTCGCATTTCCGTTTTGCTAGCTATAAGCTGGGAAATTTCTCTATTTGAGACTCTTACTGCTTTTGCGTGAACGGTCATACAACGGTCACTCTTATTCAGCGGTCACCCCAAATCTTGCGAATTTACATTTGTAGTCGCAAGATCTGTAGACTTTCGAGATCTTAGTTTATTTTTCTAACTATTTCCGATGTGTAAATGCCAAGCATTCTCCTATTTCGTAATGAATCCTTCAGTGCTGTGGCTGGCATCTGACTTTAATGGATCGTTGCTTTCTTATGCCCAGTGTACCAAGCCGTCGATTTTGCTTGGGATTTAGAAGACGTTCATTTCAGCAATTCATTGTTTCGATGCTGTCATCTGAATTCGCTGATGTGGCGACGCTTTCGTTCAAGCCAATTTTCTGCATTACCTGAAAGTTTTTTTTATTAGCTCTGTACCCATCACAAATAAATAAAAATTCAGTATAGTGTGGCACGTAATTTTGGTAACAGTGTGCAGTTTTCCTTTAATGTGATACTTTCTGCCTTGAAGTCAAATCCAATTGAAAGATTGTTCCCGGACATTTTACTGGAAGAGTCCAGTAAAATCTCCAAAATCGTGCAGTTCACGGAGGGAACAGGATTAGGATTATCCATGACAAACGTGTTAACGTACCTAGGTTAACCCTTCACCGCACACCAATCAGCATTTTTACCGCGCCGAGCGGTGACATTTGTGATTGAGTTTACCCATGGTAGCCTTGCTGACGCACATTGACGCATCCAAAATTTGCTATTCATTGAAAAGTTCGCCCAGTGGCGATTCGGTGGAACGTGAGGCAAACTATACCTTTATAAAAGTGGCTAGTAATCTCTACCTAAACCACTGGGATTTGAATTTGTCGAGGAAGTTCCTCGGAAAGTCTGGAATGAGTTGGACGCCCTTATTACATGGCTTGTGGCTTCACCAAGAGTCTGAGGGTTTGTGAAGTGGAGAAGAGTATTTCGAGGCGTGGTGTTAATTTTTGTTCGATATGAACCAATAAATCAAACTCTTGCAGACTTACAAGTTTTTTGTCACCTTTTCCTTGTTAATTGCTCGTTAAGTAGTGGAGTACTACTATGTAATTTTGTGTTGATATGTGGTGTCATACTTCTCCAAGTCACCTGTAGGATTTCCTCTTTTAAAGAATTGTCCTTTGATTCAGTGTTTAGAATGAAAATTAGAGAACGATGTGTGGATTAACATCAGATCTGCAACTCCGCTTTATCGAATCCCCTCTTGGTTCGGTTGCAGGCATTTTCCGCGTAGCACTTCGTATTGCCACCCATCACTAGTGCAAGTCGTGCGAGGGTGGCTGCATTCCGCTGTCGAAAAAAGACCTCACGTACAGAGGACGTTAGTAGTCATGATTTACGAGCAGGCAGTGCACGACAAGCGGGGCGGTGCCTCTGACTGTGGGCGGTGTCCATATATCCCGTTCTACTTCTTGTTGCTCCCTGATCAGTGCGAGCCGCTTACCTTTTGGTGTAGTGTGTACTAATCAAGTCGACTGATGTCAGCTATAAACTCTAGCGATGACTGCTCGCCGTGACACCATATTACGGTAGTGCTGGGGTAGGCTGTTACTTACCCACTCCTCCGAACCGGAAGAGAGAGAGGGAGAGCTCCGGACAAAAATCGGTATACTATCCCGTCACTGCGAATTACTTGAGTCAACGATTACAACTAGTTAAAAAACAAATCTGTTACTCTACTCACTTATAAAGGCGCATCGAAATAAATGAAGAAATAAAGAAATATATTTGAAGCCATGGGGACTACGGTGTGCTCATAATATTACGTGAGAGGAACGAAAACAATATGTCCTAGCTAATAAGAAGGATAGTCGGAGCAAGCCGCTCAGGAGTTGCCTATGGTGTCACAAAGAAAGGTCTGGAACAGAAGTTTAACTCTACAACACTCAAATATATATATATATATATATATACTCATCTTTGTTAGCGGAGTGACCATTAAAAGGTGCAAAATACCACGGAATCTTCGAATTTTAGGAAAATGCTTCGATGGCCAGGTCCGGGGGTCAGAAATAATCAAGATGGAGGAGAAAAAAATTGTGTCCAGTCAGATCCTGCGCACTTCTGTTTTTATGTTGTTTTTGTGCTCTTCTTCTTTATTCGACTTTTCTCGTAAGCTATTTATAGTGATACTCACGATGCGTACATATGCACATGTAAACAAAGAAGAAACATAATCCCTCAAAGAATCAGCAAAGGTAGAGACGGTCTGAGATGTGTGAACGCGGGGCACATTCGGCAAGTCCCACAAGCTGGGCGGAATTTTGTAAGTGCTACTATTATATGCCGCACCGGAAAGGTAACCGAGGCTAAGTGAAGATGACCACGAAAGTAGGTGAACGATGTTGGGAAGGTATTATACTTCTATAGATAAGGGACCGTGGGTGAATCGTGCTACTAACTAACTCGTCCACGCACATATAGCCCACTTTCTCTCAACTCTTGAATAGTTATGTGGACCAAACCTAGAATTTAAATCCTCCTATTGGCAATAGATACTCTCTTCTGAAGATAACTAACGTTTAAGTATCACAAAATCTTCAAGTGGCTGCCTTTGTTGGGAATGGGCTCCTAGTTCCGGCTCCTGAGCGACCTCTGGGATCATTCCAGATGGAGTAGCGGAGGATTCTTTGTTGGTAGCTTCTCCTAAAGATTTGAGAGTTCGTAGTTGATGTGTCTGGAGCGAGAACTCAAATACATTAGGACGAAAAAATCTCAGAAGATGCAGTGGAGTGAACACGTGGGCCATTTAATACCCCCTAGAGACCAACGGCTTCTAAAAGGTCTGCTGGTCTCTGAGCTGTTTGAGTTGATACCACATGCGCAAATCTCTTCAAAATGCGGAAGCCATTCGCCATGAAATCTTTGTTCTCCACCCACCTGCCCAATGATGGCGTCATTGTGGAACGGCTTCACGCCTACATCTAATACAACAACAGCCGTCATTTAGAAGATATTTTTCTCACAATCAGAACAAATGGAAGGATTGTTCTGTGCTCCTAAGTAGCCATGCCTTTGTTATTAATCGAACCCTAGAGCGCCACCCCTCCTCTAACCGTTCAGAGATAACAGTTGATTTGAGTCTTTTTCATCACATGTTCCAGCTTTTTGACACAAGTTCTTCGCAATTTAAAGCTCTACCTTTCTTCTACCACATCTCAGGCATGGAGAAATTTTTGCTTAGTTTTAGGAAGTTCTGCAAAGTTTCGTTGAGGACAAAATTTTTTGAAAGGGAACGTATTTAGTCTTATGACCTCAAACAAGGAAGGTGGCGTTCACTGTCCAGTTGGGCATCGTACCCTGTATGGCTCTGGGACTCTGTTGGAGTCCTCTATTAACATCTCCCTCTATTTCTTGTCATTCCTCTATCCTTGGATTCCTTGGGTTGTTGCAATCACCTAATACTACACCATCTCAATGATTGAATAAACCAAATCGAATCAAATGTAAAAATATTTCAAAAGACAGAAATATTCGTGTGTTGTAGAGTTAAACTTCTGTTCCCGACCATTCTTTGTGACACTATAGGAAACTCCTGAGCGGTTGCTCCGACTATCCTTCTCATTAGCTAGGACATACTGTTTTCGTTCCTCTCACGAAATATTATGAGCACACCATAGTCCCCAGGGCTTCAAATATATTTTTTTATTTCTTTATTTATGTTGCGCTGTTTATGACAGCGGCCAGATTTTCCATTCATAATTTTTTGAATCTTGCTTTTGCTTTACATTTGTTCCTTGTTCAGAGCAATACGAGCGCTACGATTTGGAGTTCCGCCTTTTCTTAGTTCCAGCATTCTATAAGATTGCAATAGTTAAACATTTCCTTGAAAACCTCATTGACCTCGAATCTCCTCCCACCCACAATTTAGAGATTTTAGAAACGCCATCTATTTTTCTTTGAATAACTGTGCTTTTAACATCTAGTATGATGAAGATGCACATAGTTATTCAGTCATGAACACACTTTTCCAGAATATTCTTGCCTTTTTGCTGAAACTTCTGCGTCAGTAAGCTTACTAATATGCACTGCGATGATGTCAACCGCCTACGTCTCACTGTTTTCAAATGACGTGTGAAATTGGTCATGAATACTTGAACGCCATCTTCTATTTCGGTGACTTGGTCACCTCTAAATGATGTCAATAACAAGTACATGTCAGGCGCATATGTAGTGGCTAGGTCCGCTTTCAAGATTATTAGGGAAACAGGGGTGGGCGCAGGAGGCTAGGAGTTACTTTCGACATTTACAGGCAACACGAGGAGTCGTCTTAGCTAATAAATTTATGTTCGGAGTTTTCATTTTCTGAAGTTTTCTTGAGTGAGAAATAACATCATGCAGCGAAATAAGCGTGTCATCGAGACAATGCGAGAGAGTATTTTGCTCTCTTACAAAGAGAGGCTGCTCATCTTTACTCTCAGCCGTTCCTGAAGTTCCCAGTTATTTCAAGCATTCTAGTAATAGAGAGAGCCGTTTGAGAATGTAGTGGGTACGATGATTGGGGAGCTGAGTGGGGGGGGGGGGGTGGGATGAAGTGTGGGGTGCTGCTCTGGGAAAAGACCTGGTGGATAAACTGCAGCTGAGTAATTCGTCCCATTGACCAATCACAAAGCTCTTCCGCTCCGCCTTTTGAGATACATTGCTCCACATACTTTCTTCGCGGAAAAAAAACCGAAAGGTTTTGGGAAGGAGTGGGGAAAATTTCATTTTGGTGGTTTTCGAATTCAATACTTACTCCAAACCACTAAATGGGTAAATTGTACCATCGTACCTGGCAAGGGCGGTACGGCCAAGCTCTGCGACGGGTTACGTACAAGAGCTCGCTCGTCCACTCCTTTTCAGATATACAGCACCTCCCCTTCCATGCAGGAGAAATTATCCACCCGGATCTGAGAACAATACAAGTTGGAAGACTCATTAATACAATAATACTACGACAACATGCGCAATCCTGTTTCTACACTGTCTCTAACAGTGCAATCTGGCAAGAATTTCATTTTTAAGTATGCAACTCTTCATTAGTAGGCGTTTTAAAATATTTTACTGCAATATACATACTACAGACAATGAACACAGTACATCTCCACTCAGACTTCTTCATTAAGAACGGACCTTGCCATTTGTTTCATTGCTCAACATTGAGACCTAGACACTGTGTTTTGCATCCATTTGCTTGTGTTCTACATTGGATTGAGAAAATCGTAAGTTTTTCGTGGATTTTGCATGGCATCAAATTCGGAGGTGCATGTGTTCTGCATGGATATATATGGGTTTTGCATAGATTTGAGCATCGCTGAAGCAAAACTTTTGATTTTAAGGAGCAATGTTTTGCACAAGCATATATGTCTTAAACATTGAATTTGTATTTTTTAATCTCATGCAAACACGGCTCCTAGGTTTCCTGAAATGTTGCCGAAGCGTCATTTTTTTAATATCCGTTCTTGATCTTCTGTATTTGAAACCAATTGTCGATGACCCCTTTTTTCGAATTCAACCCTCCGAGTCCTTTTCTTCATGGAATCCGGGTGCGTTCGCTTCTGCTATGAACGCCAGCAACAAACATGCGTCCATTGAGAATTTTGATGAAATTTACAGCGAATATCAGAAACGATAGGGTGGGCTGCTGTGAAGGGGTATCAATATGTGATTCGCAGCGTCACAACTTACTCCTGATTTTTTTTGAAGCTCAACAATTATCCATATTCTGGGACCTGTTCAAGTTTCTCGCTTGTCAAAACGTTACCGAGATCTGAAAGAAGTTGAGGAAAATAGCATATTGACCCTATGAAATCGGAATACTCCAGGTAAATAGCAAAAAAAAAATCAGCGAGGTCCTCAGAGGTTTAGGCCTTACATTTCTTGGGGAAATGTTCCTCAAGAGGTTGTTGCTCTACCAAAATTGTAACGTTAGTTGTTAGGTTAGATGTTTTCCTTTTGTGTTTGTTTTCCGATTCGTTTACAGAATAAGCGTGTGGCAAAATTTACTGCGTGACAAGATAAATAAACACATAAGCAAATAGGACGATAGATTCGCTTAAGTTTTTTTTTTTCGCACTAGCAGATTTACATGTTGTACGCACTACTACATACGTATAAGGCCACGCTAAAGTCTATGCTGTGCTGTTTTTTCTCAACGGTTCTTTTTCTTGCTTACCTACACTTTCCATGAATTGATGGATGCATAAGAAAGACGATCTAGAAACAATTTCGAGTGACCCGCCCTGAAAGCTTCGATGAGACTGCAATCGAAAACAAGTTCGATTGTAACCTCATCGAACCTATCAGGGCTAGGCCATGATTATGTAGTCTGTGACGCATAGTAACTCTTATCCTTGAATACATAGTCGATTGTTCAGCAGTGGTACTATGAGCGTCTATCGGATACCCCATAACTTAACCTACAAAGTTGTGAAAAACTTAATATTTTTGCATTGATAATTCAATTCAACAGTCAGTTTTCAAAACGATAGAGGAATTGTGATCGAGTCGGAATACAGCTCAATTCGCTAATTCCTTCTATCCATTTTTTCAATGTATTGCTCCCATTATTTATTGCTTGGTTGATTCATCTCTTGCTAAAGAAAAAAAAAAAGACTGGTGGACCACGCTAAATATAAAAAAATTGGGTGAGACGTGGGTGCAGTAAGAAATACGAACAGAATTATAATATATAGCACGCTAGAAAGTAAAACATAAGATCGAAGAAAAACAAACGTGAAGCGAAGTGCGCATTCCAAAATTTAAACCTAGTATTTTCTCTAAGACATCTGGAAGCGATAGTTTTCAACAGGCGATCATTGCCCGGAAAGAAATGGTGTCTTGATCATTTCTAAAACTGGCAGCCGGCTTCTATCACGAAATTGTTCAACCTGCTCTGGGTTTTTTGGATAATACCACCCTGACTTGGAGAAAATTAGGTTCTTCACCAATGTTTAAACCTCGTTCCCCAAGCTTCGCGCTTTTTTACATGGTCAGGTTCAGAAATGAAATCAAATCATCGTTGTCATTATATTCAGAGGCTCCTAAGACTCTGAATCCTCAGTCAACGCACTCCCCTCGGCGTGGTTCGGCCAAGAATCAGTCAGATCCTCACAAGGGCAGCGACTCGTACTACAGACGACGTCCGTTCACGTCTCGCAGCTTGTAGCGAGTTGTAAAGTTGGCTGGCTGGAAAGGCGAATTCGAAGCGGCTGTGGCGGCGGCAGCTTTGCGAGACATTTGGTTGGAACGACGCGTTCTTTTTTTAATGGCCGTTGGATGCATTGCTGGAATTTCAGCGTTGTGTGGTGGAAGAGAGTCGATCACATTCCGCGAGTGAGGGTGAAAATCCTCGAGAAGAGTGCACGAGCACGGAGACTCGCTCCGCCGCTGCCGCCGCTATGCCAGCCTTCTTCGTACGCGGCTGCTTTCGGCTGAAACGCTTTTCTCCGAGGCATTTGACATCGTTTGACGTTTTATGTGAGACTGATTCTATCTAAAAAGCACTCTGAATATTGTATACTCCCTTTCAAAGAAGGTCGTAGTCGTTCCTCTAACCACACCCTTTCTGAGCTCCTGTACTTTATAGAATCCATGGGAAAGGTCCACAAAGTCATCGGCTCCCAGTTCACGCGCTTGCTCCTAACAACTCATTTTAACTTTCAACTCTTAGTTTACTTTTACAAAATTTTTAGGGTTTTTTTCAGTTTTTGGCTGTTTTCAAGGAACACATATGTTTTCAAGGACCACCAACCTGTGAGGCAGAGGCATTACGAGAATTCAGTTTAATTTTTTCATAGTCTCAGTTTGTCGCTCTCTTGCAAATAGTAGGAGTCTATGGCTCATAGAAATACGTATCCAATAATGAACCATGCGTGAGCTCTTATGTGGGCTCGTTGCGTTTCTCATCGGGACAGCCGACTAATTAGGGGTGCGAACCAAGTGGGAAGCGCTTCTGGCAAGAGCTGATACCAAACCGGCCGGATCGTACCAGTTGATCTCAAGGCAATCTCAACCACTTGTCGCTTTGTCGCCTGCGATCATACCTTTGCGACGAACAACTCTACGCGGCGATTTCCCAATGACAAAAACAGTAGCAGAAGCCTGATATTTAAATATGACGCCACTTCCTTATTACATTCTGGGTTTTCGGCTTTTTGGAGCTAAGAGTACAGTGGATGGATGAATTGTAAGGATAGGAATTATGCAAGTTTCTTTTTGACGAATCTAGTGCAAAAGAGGAAAATATCGATGAATAAAGAAATTAGTAAGTAAATCTTGACAGTCATCACGGACAGATTGCTGGCAGTTCTTGGGCTCTACTACGCCAAAATGAAGAATCGACTAAAATTTGTATCGGAAAAAAGCAAATTCATCGCACCACGGTGATCGCATGCGCAACGCGACAAAGGGTTGAGACTGCTTTGAGATCAATCAGGTCTTGGTTTGATGCCACCCCCTGCCAAAGGCGCTTCGGAATTGGCTTGCACCTTTAATGAACCGACTGTCGGAGTGAGAAACGCCGCTCAGCACTTTACATACCTTACATGGAACTGTCTATTTGACTTTGACTCCCACATTTTTTTTAAATAGAAATTCCTCCATGTGTAAGTGCTACACTTTCTCTTCATTTTGTTCATTTGTTATGCTATCCGCAGCTTTTTATGGCTTCTCTTTTTTTCCTACTTTTCCCCTCTTTTTCTGCGGAAACCTATACTCTCAAGAGAAGAGGTATTAATTAGTAGTGTGCGTACACGAAGGCGAGGAAAACGGCATTCTAAGAGTTACTGAACCAGAAATTCTGACCTTCCTTACCTTTTGAATCTCCCGCACCGAGCATGAGCTATACCAGAAATCGTGTACGAAGTGATAACTTCATTTTACAGCGGTGTCATAAATTCCTTACCTTGCTGGGCGTACCTTTCCTTTATACGGTGCAATTGGCCTCACTCTAGAGCCCCGCTGTTTTTGTGGAATTCAAGTATTGGTGAATAACAGTTCCTGATCGGGTTGAGGCTGGAGAACTTCTCTTCTCATTCTTCCCATTGTAGGCCACATGCAACAGAGTGAAAAGAAATAATGGAATGGGTTTGAAACTCTATAGGATTTTCTATCGGAGTCACAGCGAGACAATCCTCAACATAGCCAATATCGCTGTTTTGCACTTCCATTTTTCTTCAGAATGTCGTCTACAGTTTCTGCAATCATTAATGGAAGTCCATGGAAATTCATTTTAAAGTTTAATCATAACTCTTTTAAGCTTTTCAACAGTTTTAAGCTTTTCAACAGCATAAATGACTTAAGTAAGCTCCAGATGACATAGCTTAGTTGGTTCAGGTCCGATGGTATACGTAGTTGGTCAATCACCAAATTTGGTTTGTATATTTGCTTGGGCATAATCATAAAAGCTATCTTACATTTTCTTTTCAAAATAAGTGCAGCACAAGGCAAGGCGACTAGCAAAGCAAATTGAACTGGAACAAAAGCTCTGTTCCTTAATTCCTTGTTACCTTATATTGATAATAATGTTGGAATATTTGTGAAAAATTACGATGAATTGAATGAATAGAGGTTGTACAAAGTGGGGACATACAGAAAAGTATGCGGTCATTATTGTATAACTCAGTTGTTGTGCTTCTCTCGACTATCTTCCATACACGATTCATAATGAAACTGTTATGAAGAGAGTATCCAATTAGTTCTAAGAGTTTCTAAGTCCTAAGAAAGTGATACCACTGAGCTAATACTTAATGAAGGTTCTAAAGAAGAACTTCCTCGCTCCCGGTTTCATTGCCAGGAACTATACCCATTGTGTGACTTTCTTGGAGACTCTGGGTCTGTGACCCTTTCATAGTAGTTTTAAATGTTGAAATTTCCGTTGAAAATCGAAAATTAAGTGGAACCCCTCTTAGGGACTCCAGTGTACTTGTAGAGGTGAGACTTGTTCGCCAGGGCGATCATCCTTTTCCTTTCCCCTCAAGACCATTCAGAAGCGAGTGATCTGTACGAGTTAAGCTGTTAGTACGACGCTCGGCATGGGCAATAGTGTATAAATTCGTACTCGCTAGTCTCTTGGGATCTTGCGGTGAGATACCTAATTCTCTCCAGCCATTTGACTCCCTGGACTCCGATTTTTGAATAGTCACCCTTTGAATGTATCGAATTTCGGAGCAAACAGCGAATATTAACTTAACTCGACGAGATCTTGGATTTAACCTTCACGGACTGATCAAAGTAGAGACGAGCTGAATCATTCAATTAAGTATCCTAATTCCGATACCGACTCAAATGCCTACTTCTCCTGTTACAAAAGCCGTGTTCAAGAGGAAGCAAATATGTGAAGTTTGAAGAACTTAGGAAGCCAATTTGTTGCAGGGTCTTCTTTGATAATACTCAAATGTCATTCAAGCAGCAAGCATATTCTGGATGGCCGGATGTCCTTTTGCGTGAAAAGCTCTCCGAAGGCTGATTAATTTACTACAAGTTCAAGCATTTTCATAGCGAACTCGCTGACATAATCAAAATTGCGTTTAGTCCGAGTACTGTTGAGGTTTCGGGAAAAATCCATGGATTGTAAACATCCTTGACGCAATTTCTTACTGGCAGCATCATTGATCGGATGCTTGTTCCTCTTAGCTGCTGTTTTGGAGCGATTCTGATAATTTGCCTCGCAGATTAGCCCACAATCGTTGAGGGAAGTGATAGGTTGGAGTGCTAGTAAAAAAGAGGTGTACGTTTACTGATGGTTTATCAGTAGCTGGGCCATACAATGGTCTGCCGTGCAAATTTTCGCGAGAATGAGTATCTGCGGGAATTAAAGTGTCAACCGATTCAACTAATATTTGAGGAGTCATTAAGTTGTTTCCAGTTTCAATGACCAGAGTCCCAGAAAATCTTTGCAATAGAGCAAATTCCGATGCTGGAAAAGGTGCTCAAAGGAGACAGTGGGATCAGGTGTGCAAGAGGTTAAGGCGATGGACTACGCACTAATCCATCGGATTGTGTCCCAGCGTGAATTCGAATCTCAGCCTGAGAAGTTTCAGATAAAATTATGCTGTCGGCAGAGCTTTCGTTCAGACATACATCGAGGTGAATAAAAGGATAAAAAGAAGAGTTTGTATTCTTATTGGCTATTATCCTGCACTTTGTTATAGTTATTGGAGCGTTCGAATGATTATAGGAATACTTTTCGAGTCGGTCTATATTCTTATGGGAGACGTTCCAAGTTAGGAAGTTCTGGGTCGAATTGCCTTTGAGAAAACAGCCGCTGTAGGTTTTGTGATGACTAGGTAAGAAACGGAATGGTTTTTCTTTCTTCAGCTTAAGAAGTACTTTTCCAAGTAAGTTCCAACCTTCCAAGAGAACCTGGCTGTTATCCATGAAAGTATGTTCAGGCAAAACCACGATAAAAACCCAGCTTTGACGGTTTGCATATCCTAGAATCATGTACATAGTCTAGTAGAAAAAAACCAGCTTTGACGGTTTGCGTATCCTAGAATCATGCACATAGTCTAATAGAAAAGTAGTCTAATAGAAAACTATAGTTAGGACCGAATAATACGTTAGACACCTATGAATTTATTTGAATTAGAAAATTCGGTTTCGAATAAGTTCATAATTTAGTTGTTTGAGGAGGAGGGAGCAGCATAATCCTTTAGGAATGACAAGGAGGCATTTAGGTCTCTCCTTCTTGAACATTTGAATTCTTCGGATCCAGTCTTCAACGAAAAATAAATTAAGTTACTCGATTTTTATTCAGTTCTATAAGTATATAGAAAGAATGTAGAAAACCAATAATCATTCCTTCGCTTTGAGGTGTTTCATGAGTCTTAGCCCAGCGCCCGTATTCGTAAAAGCTTCCAGGAAAGTTCTGCGCTTCCCGCTCACTCAGAGTGGAAGAGTTTTCCCAGTAAAGCATGGCACATCTCGCTGTCTCTGCCATTACCTTTCAAGGCTGAGTGAGACGGGTTGCTCTCAGAAAATACAGCCATTTAACGCGGAAAACTCGTCGACTTTAGAAGAGTGGCTAGATCAGAACCTTTGCGGGGATATTCATGAATCCTAGTCCAGATTCGGTAGGTTTCTTGGCTTTACAAGCAGTCGCGGACCCCTGGATGCCGACTGACTTGGCGGCTTTTCGGTCGAGCTTTTCAGCGAGTGACGTGGAGTTTTTGCTGACCTCTGCACCATCGTCGTTCCTCCTCCCTCACTTCAGCCGTGCTGCACAGCTTGTGCGGTGGGGTTCTCCCGGTCGGTCCACACGGGACAGCCACAGCCCGACTGGCTCCCCTCCCTCGCTCGCTTTCCTCACTCTCTCTAGGCTATCTCGCAGGTGTTGTAGCATATAGCCGCACAGAGCGAGGAGGCCGCCCAGCAAGCCCCATCGATTTTGTTTATTGTGAGCTAGCGAGAGTCCCGCAGACTAGCTCTCCCTCAATCTCTTACTCTCCCTTACCACCATTCCACACTTTCATTCCTCATTTTCTGACCATTCTGTTTCCTTCCGTGGTCATCCTTGTCGCGCGGATGTCAACCAGCCTCTCTGCTGCAGGTCACTTTTCAACCCAACTGCTTGCAAGCTCCTAACCACTTCCCTTTCGCCTCCTCTAATCCTGAGATCACTCCATCAGGCCAATGGCGTACCCTGATGGGGTAGTCTCGACGCATCATTGCTGTCTGAAGTGCGGCAGAACTCTTGATTGTTGAGCAAAGAGCTTTTTCTACTGCATGCTCCAGAGTTCGAAGAGTGGAGTGCACTCGCCCCGGCGAATCCTCACCGCTCTTCTCTTTCTCGTCGCTGCTCCGCGCCGCTCAGCCCTCCTTGCAAGGAGGTTCTGTTGTTCATGCACCACACTTGCTGATTAATGCAATGTTTGGGAATACAGCTGGGAAAATTGTGAAAAACGATCAAATTAAAAACACCGTGTGACGCCGACCACTCTGTGTCCGTGATTCCCAGGACTTATGTTCCTGAAAACGTTAGGAATTCAGATGTGAATTATGAAAAGATGGCTTTGAGAGTAGAGCTTAGCGCTGAAGTGGAGGAGGCAGCTGCGTGTGTCGATCTGATGAGATTCGTGCGCTGTGTTACACTCGTTCATCCTCGTGAGAACGTCGGATCTTACTTCGCCTTTTGCTTTTTTCTCCTTCGTGAGCTCGAATGCGCTTAGTTTCGCAGCTTTCGCCTCTTTTCAGGGACCAAGGGAGCCCAAATGGAGCGGCTGGGTTCAGGAAATTCTTTGGGGGAAACGGATTGATGAAGAATTCAGGGAATCTTACTTCAACCGGCTGTTTTTTGTCTTACATTTTCTTTTGGACCTTCGCCTACACCTTCAAGCCTTAAATCTCATAAATGAAAAGTTACAGATAAGAACATAGTTTACTTATTACAAGAAGGAAAAATCTTGATGTATAAGGTCTTGCGATAGCACCATCCTACTATACTTTCATTTTCAAGTACTTAATTTAAGCTTTAATCTTACTACGCCCCATCTCTTTTTCTTTTCTTTTTCTTTTCTTTTCTCATTTTCACAAGCACACCATCAAAACTACCCGCCATGGCTCATGTTTCATGGAGCAAGAAGCTCTGAAAGTTTTATCGCAACGCGACTAGACGCACGCACGCATCCCCGTCGCATTAGTGTCTATTGCTCGAGAATCGCACGCGCGCGGCTCCGCGGTCTTGACACCTGCGTGACTTTGCTGAAGTGCTTCATCTCGAGAGCCAAATGATTTTCAGAGCTGTCTTTTTCCAGTTGTCTCTCAACTCGCAACGTTGCCTTGACGTGCCGACGCAGCTCAAACATTGAAGTGTCTTCATATTTAACTGCGATCCTGTACCTTTTTTTGGTTTTGCTGCTATCTGTTGGTGTTGGGATTCGGCTTCATTTTTCCTCCCTTCATGGCCACCCAAGGGTACTAATGTACTGTTATACAATGCAAAAGTAGCAATATTTTTTTGGTTCTCATTATGTAATACTGGAGAGTAATTGATGTTAATCCGAGACGTATAGGTGTGTTTATCATCCTGTAGCAGGAATCATGAATATTTCTAGGAAGTTTGTGACCTACCTGCTCTTCTATGTAATTCAAATTTTAATCTCAGCCAAAACACCGATGAGCGGTGTTCTTTGGAGGATTCTACAGGCAAATGAGTATGCTTCATCCTAACAATTCATCTTACTCATCAGTGATGAAAAACAATGATAAGAACGGCGAGATGTATCATCTTGTTCGGAGAACTCATCCTTACTAGAGCTGAAACGTTCTCTTCCCGTAAGCCTGCATGAGTCCCGCTGTGGAATCGTTGTCTGATGATTTGCCGATTTTCACACCAAGTTAATTATCGACGTCAGTTGCTGTCGTGCGCTAAACATTCTGCATTTCTCCGTAATTCAAGAATCACTGTTTCGGATTATTGCTTGAACTTCTCTTAGACGTATGAATATATTAAGTTTTGGAACTGCTGCTCTGACGTGCAGTGTGCTTTTTCTAGGGTCTGTTTTGCGGTCAGGATCAGTATTGCTCCCTTGCTTTCTCAATTCCCGCTTGACGCCACTTAACGCCATGGAAATTATCGAAGAAAATCGTCAAACTCGCTGCTTTTAGACTCATACTTCTTTATTTCTCACCTTTTTGGCTCGTTTGACTCATTGCGTTCGTGCTAACCTCATCGTCGTCATTTAATGTCATCGGTATTTTGTGGAACCAAGTGCTAAACCAATCAGATCTCCTTGCCTTCTGTTGTTGTTACTTTGGCTGTTCCAGCAGTTAACGCTACATTTCGGAAGGTTTGTTTATAGCCGGTTACAAAAACGACAATCGTTCAGTATTTACGCATTTCGACTGCATTTCTCGCCTGCCTTTCCAAACACGGCACTATTTCTCGCGTTCTCTCTTTCTCTAATATCTTCGCGATCATATTTTTCGGTGAAACACACTACATATAGCTAGCCATTGGCCGACATAGGCCGTTTTCTCGCTACTGGATCGTCCTTCCCTCTTCTGGAGTTATTGGGCGAAATGAAAAGTCAAATAGGGTTGTTTGGAATTGAAGGGGTTTTCCCGGAAGAAAAAATGGTAGAAGACAATAGCTTGTTCGCCTGGAATATGGCTTACCCAGAGCTTCCTTTTCGCCTTTTCGTCAATGGCTCCGGCTTCTCTAATCCTTTTGTTGTTTTTACTTCTATTTCGCGTAATTGCGGTGACTTCTCCCCGTGAAGAGAAACTTTTGAGCGTCAGCAGTAGATTTACGCATTTTTTGATAAGTTCGGCGTGCGGCCGGGCCGGCGGGCGCTCGCATGTCCGGCGGCGGCGGTGGCGGCGGCTGTCACGTCGAGGCCGGACTTATTCGCATTTTGAGCCGGTGGTCGCCTCGCGTGCTACGACGTGTGAGCTTGAATCATTTCGAGTGCCGGAATTGCTCAGCGCGTATGAAGTGGAATCCCTCGGGGAGCGCTCCATCTCACGCTCATAATCGAGCATATTGGGTGCATCGTCGTGGTCGCCGGCGGCCGCCCGCGCGTCCCTTCCGCGTTGTTTTCCGCGGCGGCGGTAGTGTCGCGCGCTAGTGCGGCTGCTCTGTCACACTTTGTTTCTGAAAAGCTCATCGATCCCGACGAGGCGACGAGCCGCCGGCCTCGTCATGCTCATCTGCTGACAGTAGCTGGCGCCGCCGAGCCGCCGAGGCGGAAGTCGGCGCCAACGCTCACTTCTGACGCGCGGGCGGCCGCTTGACTTCTGTGCGCATGCCGTTGCGTGTGTCGTGTGTGTGTGCAAAATTGTGTTATTCTAGCGCGGCTCCCCCCATTCAGTCACCTCCGCCCGTCCCCGCCTCGGCCCTCCTCACCAGACGAGCTCTTTTTGTCCTCGCCTCGGTGTCCTTCTCCTCTCTCCAACTATATCGCCTCCCACTCAGAAGCCCGCTGTCGGATATTGAAAGTAAATCTGCTCACTTTTTCCAGTGGTCCTTGCTCTTTTTTCGCAACCTCTTGGCGTTGAGAATCGCGTTCTGACTGCCAGTTTCGCTTTCAAAGCTTTGCTGGAGTTGTGGTTATACTTCCTATTCATTTGAGGGTGACAAACCCATAATTTACAAGGGCACTTCCATCGCATCAAGGTCAGTAAAGAAAAACTTCATCATTCTCATCCACTGATACTAGCTGGCAATTAGCCAATATCAAATGCGTATTTTTTCTGCGAAAATACCCCTTCAGCAACTTAATTCGTACATGAAGGATATGACCACACTTTTTCTATTTCGTAATGGACGCTAATTAGTAGAGTGCGGGTTTGATTTTTCATCTCTACGCTAAAACTAAAGTCTTCACTTTTCTGAAATTCATCATTAGAGAACGTTTTTCTGGTATGATTGTTGGCAAAAAGAGGTTTTTTTATAATCTTTTTTTTTCTTGTTTTTTTTTTCAGTAAATGGTAGTCAAGCTTGTGCAACCATTACTTGAAATTACTACAATCTTGGCATATAAATGCGGCTTTAAAAAAGTCCAGTATGTAAATTCTATTAGTTTCAAAGTTATTCTTTTCTTTTTCGAATTATTAGCGTTTAATAACATAATCATACATCATCATAATTGATTGATATCATTTGATATCATAATCATTTATTTTGTTTGTTCACCATACGTCAAATACAATGACATGCCAAGCAGAAATGAAGCTAATTAGTGGAAGGAAATAATCGCTATGGCGAACAAAAGGGAAGGAATAGCAGGAAATTTTGGAAAAAAATCGAGAGGATTGTTAGAAAGGAAAAAGGCTAATCTTCCTAAGAAAGTTTCAAGCTGAAGCATAAGTGCAAATATACATCTGATAGTCTATATATCAGAATAGTAAAGTAATACATACTTTCAGAAGTTTGAGGCAGTTAAGTGTTGAAACTAGCCATTGTTTCTCAAATTTGCAGTTTTTGTCCTCATAGATTATCTATAGGCTTGTTCGTTCTCCCGTTTCACTTGTCCCAGTCTTTTCAACCTCAATCTTTTCACTCTGTTGACATTTTCCGCAGTACTTGGACCATAGAATGCTCAGTATTTCTTACTAGTAATTAGTAGTATCGAGACTTTCTGTCGTTCGAGGTCTTCTTCAATTTCTGCCCATTTCTTGAGCCAAGAAATATCAGTCTTTCGATCGCGTTGCTTGCCGGAAATGCTCGTCAGACAGTGGTTTTTCTGTTTTCATTGGCACCATTCACCTCTTTTTATTATCGGCCATTATCTGACGCAATTGCTGCTCGCACAACGGAATGCGATCTACGGAATGAGTTTCGACGTGATATTACCCTAGCGGATAGTTCAATTTTCAGTGTCTAGTCACAGATTTTTTTCTACCATCAGTAGGTTGACCACCGACCGGAGAGGTTTCTCGTCATTTAACCATTTTTGAGTGAAATTTTGTAGGAAATGTAATCAGGTGATATATCATACGCTGCTGAATGAGAAAGCTGTTGGCAAGAACAACAAGACGGGATGAGAGGTGCGGTATTCGAATGATCCTGACAGCAGGAGGCGGCCATCCGTTATTTTTTCACTGTTTTCAACATTCCGTTCACCTCTACTTCACTTCCTCTTTTTTTTTATTTGTAACTTTTCTTACTTGAATCCCTCATTTTCACGAATCTTCCTATCCTGATATTGGTTTCCGTAAGTAGCCTTCTCCTTGCCATCAATTGACCTGATCCCGTATGCATCATTGGGGATTACTCAGGTGAAGATATTAATGCATTCACATTTACACCCGTGTTTACCCATACGTGACGCTGTTTATACCCAGTTAACCCATGGGTAATCAAACCCTTGGGTGTGAGGGTCCTTTCAACAGTGCGTGCGGGCCGTGAGCATACAGCTAGTCCCCAGATGACCAGCTGATAATCATGATTGAGAGCAGCATGAGAGGTTTATTCAGCTTCTGTGCAGTCCCATTCATTGTAGTGGCTCTACAGGGTTGAAGATGTAGGAAAATAGGGTCCAATTGCGGTTTTTATGGGAAAATAAATAAGGTAATTAAACCATAGCGTTGTAATTTAAAGGAAGACCCGAAGAACTGCGATTTGCCAAAACCGCTATTTTTTCCTCAGGAGTACATATGACTTCAAGAACAACCCAGCTGAGCCTGCAAAGGGACCATCACAACTAGTTCTAATGATGTTCATGCAGAAGGACCGCAGTAGAAACACTACGATTACCCTTAACCGGAACTCACGTTGCTGTTATTCAAAAGAATAGTTGGCTGTGGTGGTCTTTCCGCAGAATTGTACAGGAATTTCACGCGGAAGTAAAAAAAAGCTGTTTTATAATTCCGAGGGGAGTGTGGTAAAACTGTAGTTGTCGGAGAGGTTCTGAGCGGGTTTGATGCGGCAATAGCTAGTTTACTGAGTCACATTGAGGAAGAAGTCTCATGATTATCTGATAAAATCGGTCCACAATATGCGATCATCCGTTAATTATTCTTAATCCATTAAAACTAGATAGATTTCCAGAAGCCAAGTTTATGACCCCTTTCACTTCGCAAGCCCATCGTTTTCTGAGGTTTTTCTAGGGTGGGCTATGTACGTATTTATCCAGAAATGAGTCAGGAAGCTCTCATCTCATTGAATTCCGCTTAAAATCTTACGAGAAGAAACATCCCTATGAAACCACTGAACTACTCATCATAAATGAATTTGGGTAATAACATCTGCCTTTCCGCATCTGGGTTCCAAACTAAAATATGAAGGAGAGGCTAATCTTTCCTCCTCAATGCACTCATACAGATCCTTGAGCCTTGACATATACTTGCTTTGCCAGTGTGGCAACTAAGTTCCTGAGCTTGACGATATGCAATAATTGAAAATTATTTTAAAAAAAATCACAACACAAGTGGCCATCCAAACCACGCACAATTTGAAAATGTAGTGCCTTCCCATTTTTGTGACAGCTTTTCTGCCCGCTGTGACCAGGTTTCCAGTTCATAGAAATGCATGAGATGTGTTTAGAGGTTAACAAACTCTACAAGTCGTTGCTTTTCTAATTGATGATATAGTCATCAGAGCAAGTATTATTTAATTAGTGCAATATCTGCTCAAATAGAAAATCTACAGGGAACTCCCCGGGCACAGGAGTTTAGAGGGCCAGGCGCAGCGCCTTCTGCTATCATATGATGCAGAACCAACGTAAAATCAATATGTCAAAAATTGGTGAAATTTGTGGAAGCAAGCCCAAGAACTTAGTTGCCATACTAATATGTTAAGCCATTGCTGACTAAGCCTTTAATAAAGGCGTAAGGAAGCACCCTTTCAAAGGTAGACTGACATAGAATCCCCTGTTCATTTTGGGATTTATTCCTCAAAAGCAAAGCTTGTGGAAGTTTCTTCTCAAATATTTTGATGTAATCTTAGGTATCCGATCATGACAAGCACGGTCACATTGTTAACCAAAGCCACAGAAAAGTTTTTAGGAATATCCAGCACGGTAGCTAGACACCAGTAAGAGCATGTAAACGGAGCGGACCTACGGCATGACGTATGAGCCCCGTCCAGACACGTCCTCATTGTTAAAGACGACGATGACGTCGTGCGTCGAGCAGAATTCGGGCTGTCAGGTCGTCGTCACCTATGCAGAAGCGAAGCGCCAAAAAGGACGCGCGTTTTTGCCGCGCGCTTCCGGTTGAGTTCGCGTCATCGGAGGTCGTTTCAGATGTTCCATGCACTGTAATAAACAAGGCAGACGCCAAGGAATATTGAAGCACGGCGTCGACAGCGCGGCTGCAGCAACGAACAGCTGACACGCGCCGACGAGCGCCGGCTTCCGCCAACGACGGATTCGCTGGTCTCGGCAACTATGAAGCTGAAACCCTGGATGAACTCCGTAAATGTCTGAGATGAAGGCGGAGACAAGTCATTTCCCGTTTTCTGTTGTCCGAACATATTTTCGCTGCTTCTTTGCTTCGTGCTTCTTCTTCTAGGAATTCTACGAATAATTCTCAGCTCAAATTTCAGCCGGAATCCTTTGAGAGGAAGTCGCGTCATTCAATCCAGAAACAATTCTGTATTTCTCGAAAAGTCTAAGTTCAAAGTGGTTCTTTGAATATCATTTCTATCCATTTGTGAACCAAGTAGTGAGCAACAACTGTTTTGTGCTTCTTCAGCAGTTCTTACCAAGACAAAAACCCTTTAGCCTTTTTATCAAGACAAAATTCATCCGAATGCTCGTATTCGGTTCCAGAAGGTTTCTTTTTTCTTCCTTTCCCGTAAAAGTTTCTTTTTCTTGAATTTTTTCGAATGTTTCATAAGATCTTTTTTTTTGCGCTGGAGCATGATAATCACCCAGTCGTTTTTTTTTCTAATTACAAATCAAAGGGGGCGCGGAAGATACATCAAAGCAATACGTAATCTATCAAAGTGATGCTGTAAAAAATTGCAAGTCTAGGAGCAGTGAAATTCTCCAAAAACAAATCCAACAATCCGAATGTCTTCGGTTTTTGAAACTTTAGCATGTTGACTGTTATGTGAGATTCTTATACCAACTAGTTTTCAGACGGAAATTTTATTAGCGACCTGATGTTTTGGTTCCATCGCCGGGCTAGGCGCTAGATTTTTCGGGTCAGCATCGTTCCAGATTTTTTGCGGATAGCGATAGAGCGAAGGCGGGGGAATCACTTGTAAAAAATCAAAAGTTATTCGCTATATTTTGCATTGCGCTTAGATCCGAACCACTCATTACATAATAACGTCAGCCGTGGGGTTCAGACCCTAATCTGAAAAGTCAACACCCAAGGATTTACTCTTCAAAGGCAGTCCCTGAGAACCGCATGATAATTCTGCGAAACCATAATCAAACCTGTTTACCGTCCATTCAAGGTCCGAATGCATCTCTGTGGTTGGCCGGGGTAAAAGTTTTGATGCTCGTACTAACCATTGGTGGATTTGCATTGTGTCAGCTCATGTACCCTGGGTAGCCCCAATGATGCATCCGGCCCCAGAAATCCGTGAATACCGCGCCGCATGGGTGCGTACTTCCTGCCCATATTCCCTGAGCTAACAAAAAGATTCATGAAAGCATAACCAGGCTAGTAAACTAATTTTCTTGCGTATTTTAGCAATACGTAATCTATCGTAATCTATGCTATAATCAATAACGCTGACAATCATGGTTTTGATTAGCTATTGTTTCATGGATCCCAGTAGAGCACCATATCCACATGCCAGGAAGCTGGAAAACCCTCGACTAACAAGTCAGGCCGTGCATGACTTGTCAAAAGCCTCTCTGCGATCTCTGCGTAGCAGCACAACAGTGATCACTATCTTCTGAAACGACTGCACATGCAAATTTATTGCATCTGCGTGCGTGCGCCTGATATGCGTGCGTTTGAGGGTGCACAGAGAAGAAAAACGGTTGAGTATTCACAAGTAGCAAGATAGCAACGAGTACGACAAGAAACAGAACTTGCACGCAAGGTCACAGCGGTTTTTTCATAGCTAAACACGGCCCTCGAAGCTCGTGCAAGAAGTATGAATTGACCCCTGCGCTCCAGTATTTACCTTTTCATGACCTTCGCTCCATACAGGTCAAGATCTAACCATTGGATGGTCTTCAAAAAATCCTTTCGGCACCGGCGTCCTTCTGAAGAAACCGCTTCAGTGATCCCATTATCGCTCTTCGAACTGTCTGTAAACCCAGCTCTATGAAGCCGTCTGCATCTGTCTTTGTATTAGTAACTGTAACTGTAGTTGTTCATAAATGCAGCTCCATACTCCTTTTACAACGAACCACGCTATAAATTCACGTTTCCTTTAGTGGGATTCATGAAAGTTCCTGGAAAGGCACTACTCCATCCGCAGGCCTATGATGGACGAGTTTTTCGAGCAAAAATCAGTGTTTTTATCCGAAAGTACTGTTAGAGCAAGGCAAAGAAATGGATGCTAAGAGAAGTGGAGTGCGCCTTCTTTTTTAAGCCAGAAAACTTCTAGCTTGTACACAACCGGGAAATCTACAGCGCCTGGGAACGTTCGTGATCCCACTACTACTTTCTCGTTGTTTAAGGTGTGTTAAACCTCTGTAAAATTCCTTTGGTTTTTGAACCCACGAGGCCAACACTTCGGAGAGAGCTAGGAGAAGAAGTTACTGCCGTTCTGCAGAAGTAAATATTCCAGTGGACAATGTAAGCACAAGATCCACTCAGACAACTTGGTCTGCTCCACTTTTGTGTGTTTTGCCTGACTCATTGCCTCCTGGCCAGAAACACCGAAAATTCATCACCTGCAGACGATCCACGGGTGATCCTTGGAGGGAACTATCCCAAAAAGTAGATGGATGTGTTTGGTGCAGGTCACCCCAGTATGCTTGGCCGGCGATGGCCTTGGACTTTTTGTCGTCGCCGTCGCCGGTGGCGGACCATGGCACGCGTCGTCGTCGTCCGAAAAGAGAAAATCGCGGAGAGCAGTGCGGAATCGCGAATAAACATCCTCCCACTCGGCGTCTCTCTTTTTCCTGGCCTCTTCCCTCCCAACCAACACACTCCCCACCCTTCATCCCGTGCGTTGTAATCTGCTGCTCCTGTGCTGTATTGATCTATCGGCCTAGGAAATTGTGTGCCTCTACCTCACTCTCACGCTTCGTCCCCGTTATCCTCGACGTCGTCGGCGTGGTCGTCGTTGTGGCACGATTATTCCACCGTTTTGTTCCAGGTAAACCACCGACACTTCCACCTCTACGACGCAGATATCGATCCGTGTTGATCGTCTTTTCGGGGAGAGACTTTCATACGCTCATCGATTTCTCGATCCATTGATTATCGGCGCCGCCCCAACTAGTCGTATATCGATCGTATCGATCGGTGTCTAACTTCCAATGGGAGATGAACGGCGGTCGGTTTGATTTCGATGATGGGGGCACGTACGTGGGAGGCTGGGAGGAGGGAAAGGTACGTTTACGCCTTCTGTTCGTGATCAGCACTCGCATGCAATCGCTTTTTAGGCTCATGGCCATGGTGTGTGTTCGGGCCCTCAGGGCAAGGGCGAGTACGCTGGCGCTTGGCACTATGGCTTCGAGGTGAGTATAAACCGAAATTGCAACGAAGAAAAAACTCGGCAGAAATCCAGGAACAAAAGAAAATTTCATGAAGCACGAACCTAAAGACCTTCCGGGATTCGCTCGCAAGGAAAATTAGCTACTCCTGTTTTCATGGGAAATGTCTCCTTTAGTAGAGATTGGGATGAAAATAGAAAAGTGACGAGAGTTTCCAGGAGAAACACGCAGTGAAACTTTTCAGTGGGTTGTCTCTTCCAGCCGTTCGAGCCAGCATGATGATGCCATGTTGCGGGAACAAAATTGCATGTCGTTAATTAAAGCATTGACTACCGCGCCTTTTTGCGTGTCTGGTGTGTGGGTGGCATCGGCGCGCTCTTCGGAAAATCTTCCGAGTGCTCTGAGACATTTTCTCCGGTGAGCTGACTAGCTGTCAGTCAAATTCGAATATCCGTTTTCGAATTGGTTGAAATTCGGATGATTGAAAAAGAGGAGGCAACACATTTCTCAAGAGAAAACACAAAAGGTCATAGCTGAATTTTCCTTGAATTTTTATTAAATTAGAGGGTTATCCGATCTTTACTCAGTCCTTAGTATGGCTTTCAGTGAATTAAATAATTTATGGAGAGAATTTACGACTATTTTTCCGTGAAAATATCGGTAGGATGATGGAATTCTTCAAGGAACAGTGCAAGGATTCATACTTGAGAGCAAGAACATGTACAAAGGTTATTGTAATTTATTATATTTTAAGCATGTCAGCTCTCTATATTTTTTGAATTTCGTTGTTTATTTTTTCGTAGAGGCACACCACCACGGAGATCAGTTGTCACGGAGAATCCTTAACAAAGTCAGTTTAGGTCGATTGCTAGAGGAATCAAAAAGCTTCGAAAAAATTAGCTAGTGGGACCATTTTATCGAGTTTTTCTTTCGTTTTTCGAAAAAAGTTTCCTGTTGTTCTCTTAAAAGGTGTACCAGTTTATCCAAGAAGTCCAGAAATGGAAGTTATGTGCCAGAGCAAGCTCAGAACGAACATTGTCGTTCAAATTATATTGTTCGTTGGACATTGCCAATTTTCCGAATTTTTTTAGAAGAAAAATTAAAAGTAGAGAAACCAATTTACATTCTTCTTTGAGAACTTTTCTCAATCTAGATGGATATATTCGGAAAATCATTGATGCTGCCGCATTTCCTATGGATCCTTCGCTTTTCCCCTTCAGTTGCATCTTTAGTTCCGGGAGTAAATATGGAAATTCGTGGAATGCGTTTCAGTATTTTTTTTTAATTTTGTTCGCTTTCTCTTTTCAAATTAATAGTCACTGTAGAATCTTTAGCATGGCTCAGGGGAGGACAATTAAAGGTTGGTGATGAACTGAAAAATAATCTCATCTCGTCTTTATTACATCGTGAGCCATGTAAGGAAATCCACACAACTCGACACAAAGAAAACCGCCAGGTAAAACAATGTAGTTATGGGTGAAAAAAATCATAAGAAAAAACAGCAAAAAAAAGAAGTAAAAGCAAAATGCAACAACTAAAACCTAACTCACGATACTCTGAGGTTTCTTCCCTTAGGTATCTGTCAACTGCAATTTTGAAATACGGAAATTCCCCTCCCCTCCCACCTCCCAGTGACATTTTTTCTTTTTTTTTCTATTAATTGGTGGAGGGATGGGGGGGGGGGGTTGTTGTAGAAGCACAAGTCATGATGTCGATGACTACAGAAACTGCCTTCATTGGTTGGCAGAAAATTTCGAAAGTCCCACCGTTTACATTATCCAACAATTTTTTAGAAATACGTCGAAAAACTGGCAGCATTTTCCAATGTTTTTTTTTTGCGTTTGCTCCACAATTCCTCGGAATTTTACTTCCAGGTGTCTGGTGCCTACTACTGGCCCTCAGGGAACACGTATCACGGCCAGTGGCAGAACGGGAAAAGACATGGCTTGGGTGTGGAGCAGCGGGGACGATGGACCTACAAGTGAGCAATGCTTTTCCACTTTTTCGGTTTATTCAAGATTTTTCCTTTGCAGAGGAGAGTGGACACAGGGTCAGAAGGGACGGTACGGGGTGCGGAACTCGGCCACTTCTCAAGCCCGCTATCAGGGTACTTGGTCGGGCGGTTACCACGACGGCTACGGTACGGAGATCTATGTGGACGGTGGTGAGTCCCTTTTCACAGGCTTCTTCATTCTTTAAGTGTTTTTTTTCTCATTTTTTCATATCTCCGTATTGGAAGGACTGTGAACCGAAGATTTATCGTACCTTTTCATTCCGTGATTTAGCTGAAGTAGAGCTAGACGTCTACTGAGTAATTTTACCGGTTCAATCGAGATTAAATACCCTTCTCTTCAAATGGTTGCTAAAACAACTGGCAAGCTGTGAAGTACATTGTAAATCCGCTCCAGGTAACTACCAGGGCCAATGGTTACGTGGACTACGGCATGGTTACGGAACCCGAAAAAGTGCGACGTACGGTCAGGCGGCAAAACTTCGGCCGAAGTCGCACACGCACGCCTCGCTTACGAGTTTGCGAAGTGGACGAGGCGATGACGAGAACGAGGACGAGGATCAAAGTGAGTCTCTCGTCTTTTCGTCACATCTTTATTACTTGGGTAAAGCGGTGATTGTTCACTTTGTGTCTACACCCAAATTTTGTGATGCTACTGTTTCATGTAATATGAAATTATTTAACCGTTACTTTTATCATTGCTCAAGGTGAGGTCTTGCTTTTCTCATAAAGGCTCTCACATTTTTGGATAGTTTGAGATCTGAAGCAGATTTTAATTTTTTAATTTTTTTCTCAGTTTATTCTTGCTCAGCTGTGCCTTCTGAGAAAACAAATTCAGTTTTTATTATTTTGCAAATGTGCTATCTTTTTTCATGAACTACACCTTCACAGATATAAAAAAAAATGGAAAATGCAAATCAAAGCAAAGGATATACAGCAAAAGCCGTAATCGTAAAGCTGAACACTTTTTCGATGAGACTTCAGCCTCCTAACACCTTGATCCCATCGTTTTCTCGACCGTCTGTCACAGCGGATTTCATGATATCCTAGAGAAGGATGTGATTCTCCCACTGGTCCAAAATGTAACACAGAAGTTCCCCACAGAACAGTTGCTGTACTTCAATACCGTCAACATCAGCTTGCTTCACTTGCAGTGATGAAGTTTTCTAACAGAAGTCGTGATCAAGCTTTAAAAACTAGCAAAAAAATATTGACATCTCGGTTGGGATAACTCTTCGTGAAAGTTTGTGGAGGCCAAAATCGAATGATTTCAAGTACAAGAACTTTTTTTTTCGTGCAGGAGAGGTTATTTTATCTCAATCCAATTTTTTTGAATACGAGCAGTAGTTTTCTAACGCATTCATAGGTTGTTCTCCGTAGGATGATCTTTGTTTGTATCTCTCATAAAGCATTCACTGATTCCAAATGTCCTTCTTTGAATCACTGGAGATGTCTGAAAATGGCTTAAGTTCCAGAAATTCTGAGATATTTTACACTCATCACCGAATAATTCCACAATTCTTACAGAAGACGGGCAAAATGGACGAAGTGGATTCGTTCTGAAGGCGAACAGCAGCGCGCCAGCAAGGCGGAGAAGGTCAGCTTTCGACATTTTGCTTTCATATGAGTCTGTTATGACTTTCTTAGTTCCGAACGTGGACGAAATTGGTTTTTTCTTTGTTACATTCTCACCAACAATCCACCATTTCTGCATCAAAAATTGCCTTCATAATGACACGATTGTCACCTTTCTTATGGGATTTTGGAGACGCTTGGTAGCAGGGGAAAGCTGGTATTTGTTTTCTCCCTGTCATTTTCCACTTTTTTCGGGAGTTTTGAGAGCTTCTTTTACATAATTTTGCTGTCAGCAAATAACTCATCAGTGAAACGTATTTTGTCCCTCTTTATCGGATTTGCCTTCATTGTCTTTGAGTCTTCTTTTTCTCGTTGACGCCCATTCAGTTGCGCTAAACTAAATAGAGTTGGGATAGAATTCGCTTAATTTTCTCGTTTTTGACTTTTTGGAAATGTAGTAGAATTTTTAATCTAGTTTAAGGTCGTGTGAGGTAAACCTACCTCCGAGAAAAAGGGTAAACTTTGAGAGATGGTACTCAACCGTGCAAACCACTCGTGTTACCGTTTCCTCGCGTTGCAGGTCGTTGTCTGAGCGTTCATTGGCCGTGAAACGAACACTGTTGTCTGGGCTACGGATAAAGAAGCAGCACTCGACCGGGGACATCCATCAACGAGTCACAAGTATGACCGGTAGGATCTTACAGAAGAGGTTGAACCGCCTAACACGACACAACAATGCGTGTTGCACTCGCTCAAACACACAAGTAACTAAGTGCGGTGACACCTCTGACACCTGACTCTGGCCCGAACGAGCCTTCTGGGTTCCGCTTCTGCTTCTGATGACTTGCTTTGTTTGCGTGCCGTGTGTACGGGTGCGGTTAACGAGTTTTCGCTTCAAGGAAGCCTTCGTTCGAGCGGCAGCACGATGAGCTGCACGTCCGAGGACTCGCTGCACCACCACCACCACAAGTCGTTCGGCAGTTCCGAGGTAAATGCTTCACTCTTTGCGCTTTCACAAAGTGTGCAGTTTTGCGTGAGGCTCTCACTGCAGCCAGCCAGCCTTGAGTGCACAGACTTCTCGCCTCGTATTTGCCGCGCCTCCTTCAGACCAGCGATGGGCGCCTCTTGAAGAGCTGCACTGCCAGCGCGAAAGTGTGACTCGCGGTCGGCGGGGCCCCGTTGGATGTGCGCGCAATTTGCCTTCTTCTCTTCTTTATCCGCTGCTGCTGCGAGCGGCTCGAATTTCCAGCGGAAATGATACGCACAGCCGCGGGACCGGGACCACGCTGCGCATGACTAGCGCGCTCAATTAGAGCCGCGTAATATGGCGTACTCCCCGAAGTACGAGCGTGGGCGGGCGAAAACCCGGTGTCGGATGGCAGAAGGAAGTAGCTAGAAGAAAATACTTTGTATTAAGGATGAGAGGCTGTTCAGATTGGGTTTCAGTTCTGTAATAGGAGTTCTTGAGGACAACGCAGCAACGTCACAAATTTATCCAGAGGTTACTATTTCACTATGAGTAAAGAAGTAGAGGCTGAATTCCTGTTTGTCCATCACCGCGAAATTTAGCTTTTGAGATTCATTCTGTTGATGTCGTGCTCAATTTGCCCCTACCCGTCAGTCTATATCTGGGCCAGGATACGTCATTGACATTATTGACATTACCCATGGTAAACGTCTCGACGAATCAATTTTTGCCTTTCACCTAGCACCCATGGACATGTTTACTCATATAAGGCTTTTTCTGTATCTGGCTTCTACTCATGAGTGTTCACACCTATGGGTATGAAATTACCCATCCCTGCAGTGATGCATCCGGCCTCCTGTACAAATTCCTGTAGCTTTAGGTAAATTTAGTTATGTAGCCGGTATAGGTTAGTTTCTGTGTACTCGGATTCTGGGAATTTTCGAGGCCAAATTTGGTTATGTTGGAGTCGAAATCCAGCTTACATGTCCATATTTGACGCATTTGTCCTTGACAGGAAGATTTTGACGGTTTCAAAATCTGGCATGGAACTTTCCTTTCTCATTTGTAAAGTGGAAGACTTGAAAGTTCTGAAGAGGTCGCGCACAAGTCTTATTCAATATGTCAATGTTAACCCTGTGCGGAAGACAGCGGTTTTTCATCTGTTTGCGAAGGCCTTTGATCACTCAGCTTCAAGGAGGCCCATGAGATTTATCCGCCTACCTGCTTCAAATGAACCAAGTTCTTGGCGTAAATGCAGTGCATAGGTGTAAGAGTATGAAATTAAGGAGTGGAGTAAAGAGGGATGGAGTGGACAAGGATTTTTGTTGGTGGATAGAGGTAATCTTCAGTGAGATGCGTGGATACATATATCCGCGAATAATTTTTTCTTGGATTTCATTGTGAACAGATCACCTTCTCAATAAAGTCGCAGGAATTAGTTTAGGGTTTTGTGTCATGAATAAGGAGCAAAATAAAACAGGTAAATCGTAATGATTACAGATGCTGCTTTTTATTACGTAATTGACCCTCATCTTTGAATAATCAACGTGAAATCCTGGTTGTCTGAGCGGCTCTGTTGCATTACGGCTTGCCTAGGTCAGGGCCTAAAAGGGCCTAACGGCCTAACATTCATCCAAAGACCACGATTCTTTCAAAGCTCTTGCGCAGATCCACTATGGGGACTGTGTAGAATCCTTAGATTATTTATATTTTTCATGTATTCTGACACATTCTGACATGAGGTGAAAATTCCACTGCAGCTTTGCTTCAAGTGAGCCAGAAATGCTTTCGCCATTTCTTTCTTCCATCCTCACACTCATTTTTGTGAGCTAGGATCCTTTACTTCTTTAGTGATTATTGCTTGCTCTAGAGTGATATCTCTAGCGAATGCGTGAGTCTCGAGAGGGGGCTCGAGGAAACAGTTTAGCTTGCGCATGTCGCAGTTCGGCAGCGGTCTCGTGTTTGACTAAGAAGCGAGGTTGTTTTGAGTGCTAAGTGCTTGCTGCGCATCTCCTCCACCTGAGTGCAAGCTGTGGACTCCCCCACTTCCCGGAATAAACCTATTTCAGAGCCGACTACTCGCGAAAGCTCTAATTCCTCACTTTCTGGGATTGCCCTGGCCAGATCCTCGATTGGATGCCCTTAGAGGTTTCTATGCTGATCCATGCGATTTTGATCCGTGCATTGCATGGTCTCGGCCGGAGACCGCTCGCCTGCTGCGTGGCGGCGGTGCAGCGGGGGGAAGTGGAGGACAGGTGGTTGAGGAGGCATCGCGGATCGAGCCGCAGCGGCGTTTGTATTACACAGCACGGACGTAACGGGCTGCTCGAGAGCCCTCGTCGAATGTTTGCGTTGGATTTGGCCAAGAGCCGGGGGATATTAAGAGCGCCTTCCTGGCCGTGGGCCGTCTTATCGCGCACGCGCGTCGATCGGAACACGTCCCCCGCCGGTGCCCCCCTCCCCGTGTTCAGCGGCGTATTGTCGGGCGTTTGAAGCATGCACACGACTCGTAGTCGCCTGAGTTGTTTATGTTGACTGCACGTCCCCCGCCACCCTCGCACGCACAAACAGCAACAATAACATATGAAGGCGCTTCAGACATGCGCTTTGTGCGGCAGCCTGCAGAAGAGCCCCGGCGGGGAGCGGTCGGCGGTCTCTCGGGCAGGGGAATTGCATCCGTCGATAATCGACGCCTCACCACGACACTGAGGGGCTCATCTGGGCTGCATAACACAGTACTCAGAGACTGAAAACCGGCAAACTTTTCGATCGAGATCTGCCGGATGGCAGTAGTTATCCGAATTTCATTGGGTTAGCCATGGGTATCCAGGGCTGGGATTCATGAAACGTTAACCAAGCAGACCCAGGCTCGCAAACCAATATTTGCCGTCTGCGTCTCTTGGCACTATGTCGTCGATACGATAACAAATCACGCTAGCCATCCTTGGTTTGGTTGATTATTGTTTCATGAATCCCAGCCCAGCAGAGCATGGTTGGCTCAATTCTGTAGAGAAATTAATGATATCACCACACTGCCCAGTCAACCGCTGTGCAATGTTGTTCCATATAATTGAGCGCGCTCTCCCTGAATCAGGAGACGCAACGGTTGCAGGTACTCGTAGAGTTATCAAAATATGTGCATTCCATGTTTTGTTTTACTGGGGAAACTCGACCATCTGGATTAGTGGGAACTTCCCTGGTAACGTTCATAAATCCCTCAACAGGATCCCAGTTAGTTTGTGCGCAAGTGGATTGTCCTCTGGAAACGGCCGAAGTCAACCTTTGAGTTAGTTTACTCGAGAGGCAGCAAGCGAGGACAAAAGGTGTTTCATCACCATTACTCTGGATAACTCCGTAAAAAGTTCCAGTTTTGTGGTGGACTATCAGTGCCTGTATGCACCATTTGGACTACCTATAGTAAACCTGTTAAGATTTACCCTTTAGCTGCCATTTATCAACATGTCCACCTAGACCAGGGATGAGCGGTTTGTCCGTATCCGGTTGTCCGTTTTGCCGTTGTCAGTGGGTTTTGGTTTATCCGTTGTCCGCACCCTTCTCCGGGTCGTGAAAAATCTCGTATCCGCTCATCCCTGACCCATACATGGCCTTCTCTACACCGAGCTGCTACTCATATGTATGAAAGCTTAGCTGCCCTCACAATAATGCATTCGGGCTCAGATCTATGAGGCTAACAACCTAGTAACAACCTGCTATAAGAACGATCGCAGTCAACCGTTTCTTTCGGAGAGTGTAAAAGTCCTTCGCTTTCTACTGTATTGGGTTGAGCGATAAGTTGGTGCGGTTTCTTCAACTTGGTTCTTCGCTAGGTTTTAAACATCGTTCGATTGCCTGTCATAAATGATTTTGTAACACTCGCTTTACTCTTCACGAATATTATAACCGATTTTCTAAATACCCGCTTCACCTTGTTTTCTAATGCGTGGAATATGACCACGAATTTGACAAGAGCGAATATTTCCGACAGCTCGTATCATACGACTGGAATCGCAGATCAAATGGGGCTCAAGCAGTTAGGGACATAAACGACTTCTACAGAAAGGGAATACTACTAAAGGGACAACCTGAAAGTGGATGTCCACTCCACCACGATCAATTTTGTCCTGTAGGATGCCTCTTATCCTGAACGCGCAGTTCGTAGAATATGGGACCGACTATTCGCTGAGGTTTGTTCTAGACGTGAAGAGTCACTGCGGATGTCAAATCTGTGCAATAACTAAGCTCAATTAATCCACTTCGTGAATAATCACCCTAGGACTCAGAACGGGGTAACCCTTCACATTGAGAGCGCGCAGTTCTCCGGAAAAATTTCGACAAAACGGTAATCGGGATGCTATGATGGAAAGTAATTCTACCCCTGTCTACTCTACAGCTCTTACTCGCATTCGCCAACCATTCATTTTAATTACTTTATTGCGCATTTTATAAAGTTCCATTCAAAGGTTGATGTCGAGGACAAGAAATTGAGTCCTCACCAATGGAATTGAGGAGCTGCACTATCTTTGGCAGCATTAGTAAAGGAGGAGGGGGGGGGGGGGCTATATGAATTATTTGTAGTGATCGATATCGTTTGTGAAAACCTGTGGTTTCTATGCTCATGGAAAACCGCACGAATTTATTGCCTAGCCCAATACTTTCGTCCCGAGGTTTGGCGGCGCCTTTTCACGGTGCAACCGGTGTGGGAAATGATGAACATCTAATCGGTTGTCGAAAAACTACCCGAAAGAGCTCTATTTGTCGTTGCTATTTGGATATTGTGTCATCCACCGGAAACTTATCCGCAAATATGTATGTTTATCCAATCGTTCTCCCACAGGGTATGTATCTTTATCCGCAAATATGTGCATGCAGTTGTTTTGTCACATGGTATCTTTACCCGCGAAGACATCACTCCAACGGATTAGGGTTAATTTCCGCCTGATAAAGCCCAATTATCTGCTCCATCGTTCACGTTGTCTCTCGTCAATGCACAGCATTCACACAAAGAGAACGGCAGGGGGACAAATAAATTACATTGAATAGTAGGGTGGATAGAGACCGCTTGGAATAGAAAACCGCTAATTTCCATGTAACCGTCTATCACTCGGCATGAAGTCTACACTGCATTTACATTTGAGACGTTGAATTCCATTGTTTTCCATTGATTTGTCGCAATTGCCCGGGTACGTCACACTGCTAAGTCTTTTCAGGGTTTTGTAAGTTTTCCCATTAATATGCAGGGTTAAGAAAGAGACAGCAGAGAGCACTATGATTTCTCGAACCTGTCTCCGCGGCTATTTGAATCTTTTTTTATGAAATAGTGGAGATAAAGTATGAGGATAAAGTAAGATGGCGCTGATAATTGACTGTTTTCTGGTTCCTATCTGCTGTTAGGTCGAGCGGAGGTCTCAGCAGCATTGTTTCTATTTTTCTGCCTCGACTGATTTTCATGAATTCCAGGAAGAAGCAATAGACGAAGCAGTGACCGAGTTCTACAGCGGCGAATGGAAAAACGACGCTCGCAGCGGTTTCGGCGTCTGCGAGCGCTCCGACGGGTTACGATACCAGGGCGAGTGGGCGAACAACGCCAAAAATGGTTACGGTGTGACAACGTTGAGGGACGGAACGTGAGTCCTTCGCTTTCTCCGCTAGAATTTATTTCCATATGCTGATTCCTGTACAATTTCAGTCGCGAAGAGGGCAAGTACAAGAACAACGTGCTGGTGGTGTCGAGCCGGCGGAAAGGCATGCTGTTCGTGCGCAGCAACAAGCTGAAGGAGCGGGTGGAAGCAGCTGTTGAGACGGCGAATAGGGCCGCGAGCATCGCCCAGCAGAAGGTGGGCTTCAGGGCTCTTGAGCTTTAAGGCTGCGGAATTCTGATAAAATTAACTTGAGATAAGTTAGAGTTCCATGTGTCCCGTGATCATTTTCTCTTGAGAGTTGCACTAAGGCGAATCCTCGAAAATATTCTTTGTATTGATGAACATGTGATATTTCACCGCATGGCTTGAGTTTTACAGCAACCAGTAACGAACAGCGCTTTACATTTCCGCTACGTGCCAACCAGCTGGGCATTTCTGCTTTATTTTCTACCTGTTATCCTCGATCTTTCGTTTCCAATGGATTGTTTGAGGAAAGCATGTGAACGCAATCCATCATTAGGATAACTTCTTGAGGAGCGCCATTATAAAAGAATCCACTGGAAGCTTTCTAAAATTGTTAGTGGCTCTTCTTTCTTCATTTTTTTCTGGTGTATTGAAAAGAATAATACGCTTCTAACGCGTGAATTACTGGAGGCAGAGTGTTTTTGACAAGCCTATCTTTATTTTTGCCTCATTTATGATGAAAAAATATGAGAACTTGCTTGTATAAACCTCTAGCTTTCATCATTGGCTACTGTGTCCATCATTCCGCCATTCGCACATCGTCTGTGCCTCAACATTTGCTACTGTCTTTCATTTTCGTCGAATAATTATTAGAATTAGAAAAAAATAGAAAATATGAATGATTATTATTTATTAGAGGTTTTGATGAGAATTGTTAAGGACCTAATCGAAGAGTGCCATCATAAGTGAAACTGCAGGGCCCTATACAGCCTTTTGCCATTTGGTCTTATGTCTGAGGCCGCATTGAGATATCATTAGAAACATTTGGAGCAGAATCTTGCCTATTATTACACCTGGCCTCAAGCAATTATAGTGCTTTAGAGATGAAAATTGATCTGAATTCCTTTTTTACACTCTAAACTTTGGCCCATATTTAAGCTGTTGGACCCATCATTGAAATCCGTCATGGCAGACAAAAAAAATGAACAGTGGATAGCTCTAGCACTTCTAGGATGGAACTGTTTTGACACTCTGTACTTCCTTGGTGCTATCATGAAGAGTTGTACTAAATTCGATGCCTTATTTCCCAAGTTGCCATCATTGTTTCGCTGGGTGATTTCTACTAATCAGGTTTTTGTTTTGTATTCACATTTATATATAGAACCTATTCTCTTGGGCACCTTTTTTATTTGCTTATTTTTTTCGAATACGACATAAAAAAACAATCGTTAAAAAAAGCAACATGACAAGTAGAAAAGACATGACCCTGAGCATGAAACTGGAGGGATCTACGATTTGATTAAAACACTTACCGTTCTCCGTTTGAAAGAGGCCAAGGATTCGGTGATCCCGGTAGTCTCACTACAACGAACAAAGGCTAAGCCAGCTCTAACGATAAAGAATTTAGCTCTGACCATGGTCTTAGGTCGTGTGAAGCAAATTTTTGTTTCCCCAATTGTAGCTTCGTGCATCTTTTTCCACTCTAAATATCTGCTATGACTTCCATCACGTGAAAAAAACACACCCTGTTCAGGCAGACATTGCCGTTTCGCGGACGTCGACTGCGAAGGAGCGAGCGGAGCAGGCAATGTTCGTGGCGAAGCAGGCTCGCGACGATGCCGAGATGGCCAGGATGGAGGCCGAGCGCTTCGACCCCAACTTCAAGCCACAAGGTGAGCTGTGCTGTCTCCGTGTCCTCTGCCTACCACTGCTATGCCTTCAGGTCAAGAGCGGCGACGTCACTACGGTGAGAATCCGGGCGGCGATTCGTTTGCCACCGACATCTCCGACCCACATTCCTCCTACTCCCGCCATCTGTCGCAAACGCATAGCAAACACGCCTCCTTTGAACAGGTGAGATGTGTTTTTGTAGCGAGCATAGGCCACTTTCCGCATCGCCCACGTTCTCATTTCCCTCACCGATTTCTTTAAGAATCTATCTGTCGACCTTGCGGATGCGTCGTATCTCACGCCGATTGGACCGGCTCCTCCGGGTCAGATGATGATGGGTGCGACCCCATCCGGGCAGATTTCCCCACACGTAGGAAACCATGTCGGATCACAGCAGCCGCAAATGGTCAATCACGTGAAGTGGGTGCTTTTTCGCAGTTTTTCGTGGATCCTGTGCTAAAGGCACAACGGTTGTTTTCAGTTTCAACCTGCAACCCAGCATGCAAACTATGCAAAATATGCAAACTATGCAGACGATGCAATCCGGTCCGCATGTGCATATTCAACAGGAGGATGTGCTGCCCGAGAACTACGCAGCACCTATGCAGTTTGAGGTAAGAATGACGAGAGGGTGGGCCACCGGGAGAACCATGCCATTGCGGTTGTTTTTAGGACGCATCAAACGTCGGTTTACTCCAAGATGTCGCCGAAGTGGCCGAACCTCCGGAGCTGCAGCCGACGACGACGCAGGCTTCGATGCCCAACCCGTCTCTGATGAACAATCCGCAGAGCTCGTCCAGATTTTCGCTCAGGTACCAATCCGCCTATTCTTGCAAAATCCGCCTTTCCTTACATTCTCGTATTGGCGCTCAAACCTTGGACGCCCGAGAAGCACTGAAACAACAAGACAATATGAAAATTTATCCTGAACTTTTTAACTGTAGGCTCAAAATCTAAATACATAATGTCTTTTTAAAATGCATAATGCCCGAATAAGAAATCTTTCTCAAGACTTCTCTTCCTTTCCATCTTTTTCAAGAGGGGAAGGACATCTCATTCACATAGGTTTGTTCTGAATCATTAAATATCAATCATTGATGTAACAACAACATGCCTATGTTTTATGAAGAGAGTACCTGTAAATTTTTTGTACAACGTACCTCCAAGTTCCTGAATGTTTCTACGACTTTAAATGTTCACCTTGGAAGAAAAAAAAACGTTATCCTCTTGGAATCCACAGCTTCCATTCAGAAGAAGCATGCACATCCTCTACAAACTTTTACTTATGTCATGGAAGTTTTACCTACTGAAAACCGAAATTTACGAGGATTTAAGCCAACAAATCACCAGAGGCTGGACCCCCATGGATCCGAATGTGGTTTTTCGCGCGTTTTTTTATGCGCAAAATTTATCGCTATATATTGAACTGTTGTAAATCTGAGATTTAAGTAGCTCATTCTAGCGCCAGTTAGTTAGTCAAAGTCAGGTTCAACTTTTTTTGATGGAATAGAACTATAAAGAAAATCTGATCATTAGCATCTTCCAAACTCGTTTCTACCTTTTTGCTGTTTACCTATATTATGAGGCTGGAATTTGCTCTTTTTGGTTTCTTTTTACAGATTACAAAGTACAGACTTCAATATTTTAAGGTTTAAAAATTTCATATTACATGCAATAGCATGCAATTTATGTATGTAAACGGTAATGCAACGTATGTAAACGGTATGCTTCTTCCGAACAGTTTCTCCTCGGCGATGAATCCCCCCCCCCCCCCGCCATCTCACCACCTTCGCCGCCGATCCCATGCCGACATGTGGATTTCGGACGTAACGTTGAGATATAACTTCGCATCATCACTACAGCAGGGTAGATGAGCCCGAAATGATGCTCTGCACATGTTGTCCAAGGAGCCCTTTAATTTTTCCATGGATTACTTTATTAGGAAGGTGGAAAACGAAAAGCGTAAAGAATCCGATCTTGGAAATGTCTTCCGAACGCTTTTTCATTAATCGCCTACACAAATTCTGGCTTTTAAACTAATGGATGCTTTACTATGTGGACCTGAATGACGGTAGCAAAAGTGGCAAGTTCGTTAGCAAGTTTTACTAGGAATTCATCCCAGATTTGAAACATTACCATATGCATTTGAACGGCGAAAACTGTAAGTTATTGCGAAATCACCAATTCCAATAGAAAATTAAGCAAATCACCTATGCAAATTTACTAAGCACCGCAAGTTTTACTAGCAAAGTGGGCTAAAAATGAGCACAGCACAGTTCGGCTTCAATAAAAGTATGGAATTTCTCTACAGGAGTTACGGTGTAGTGTAGTAGAATGTTCAAAGTGGAGCTCAGCTCAAATACTGTTTGTCATGCATCGTTACAACTGGCTAGGCGCTCTCTAATTGTAGAACTTGTTAGTTCTGAAACAGCAGTTGATGGACTCCCTCATTCAACAACATTGTTTTCAGCGATGATCACTTCGATCAGTACGTGATGGCGGGCACGAGCGGGCAGCCGCGACTTCGCCGCAATCGGCCGTCGTTGATGAGGCAAAGCGATGTGAACGACGCCACTGCGGTCAGAGCTTTTGAAAATTTTCGGCGTCATTCTGCCGCTATACTTTACGTGGAGTATAGCATCCTGCGCCGCAACGCCAGCGGCATCGATTCCGATACTTATCGATTTTGGGCGGAGCATCACTGGTGTCACTACAGCGCGAGTCAGGATTAGTTGATATGTATTAAAATTGATTTCGCATCGGCGCCGGCAAACTGGGATGTTGTTTTCCACGTGGAGTATATGTAGCTGCACCCATCGCACGATTCCGAAGACGGTGGACCATAACATAATACTAACGGTTTGAGTACAGATTTGTAGTAGTCTAGTGTTTTGTAGTGCATGCACTAGTGTAAGCGAGTAGGGCTTCAAATACTGCGGAAGAATCATCCTTTGCGCACTTCTCCTGCACGATTTCCTTTTTTAAGTGATTCTCAGCTGTTCGGACCTAAACTTCAGCAAAAAGCTGGTCTCATTTCCAGATGTTGAATCGTCGCTCAACACTGGCTTCAGCTCGTGACCGCCGAGCAGAACCCTCACAAGATTCGGCTGAGAATCTGGGGAGTCTGCCGAACCTGGCTGAACTTGAGATTGGCGGGGTGGGTTTTCTTTCATTTCTTCATGCGCTTCTCCGCGAAATCCACCTAAACGATGCCATTCAGTTGCGTCTTCGTCGTGAGGACGCGGCTCGCCTGGCGTCTCAACGTCGTCAGGAGATACTTCGCGATCAGGAGGACCAAGCTCTTCTTAGGGCAAATCCACTTCGATATCTGTTTCACCCTGCCTTCAAGGTGCGGCACCATGTTTTTGTAAGGGCAGCTCATACTAGACGTAAGCGTGCGTCACGCGTGCGACTATATGGCAAAGAATGAATGTTAAGACGCAGCTCAGACGCAAGCCAGGCGCAAGTGAAACGCTCGCGTTTGCGACGTTAGGGCTGTTCGAGGATGTAACGTGCTGCCTCATTCATGGTGTACTTTCACGCTACATTGACGGGTTTCCATTTTAAAAAAATCCTCCGCAAGTGAGTATTTGCATCTGACGCACGCACGAATCCAGTATCTATTGCTGTGAATAGCTCTGAATATTTTTTTCGAGTAGCTAATGTTTATACAATACTATCGACATGTAATTCTTGAAGAGAAAATAAATAAACTAAGAATTAAACAAGAACTTTCGATGTTGCGGCAATTTATACTAGGCGCGTGCGTCTGTCGTGCGTCAAACACACGCATGCATTTGCGGAGGATTTTTCATGAAGATCAATCAACGCAACGTGTATAGCCCTAAAGAGAATACCACGCTGCCATCGCGAGGCTACAAATGTGTGCGATTCATCTGCGTCTGAGCTGCGTCAGGACTGCGGCTGGCCTATCCTCCATCTTATAGACGCTTGCGCATTGAACGCACGCCCTAGAATGAACTGCCCTTTATTCTTCAGTGTGGATTTGCACTTTTTAAATACGAAATTTTCTATGGTCTATACAATTCTGAAGGCTGTAATTTTTCAGGCGTGGCTGGTTCGTTGGAAGGTGCCTATCTTCCTTGCGGCTGCTAACCTCACATTACTCTTTCTCTTCTACAACCTGCTCACTTACGATAGGAGACGTCGTTAGCTTACTCACTCTGCTGCCATGGTGTCTACAGGTCCTTCGTGTCCCTTTCCCCCTAGAGATTGCTTGTTCACTGTTCTATGCGCTGCGTCACGACGCTGACGTGGCCGGCCCGCCCCTTACGTCTTCTTTCGCAGCGACGTCATCGCGGACGATCGCGGCCCCGCCTCTTTCAGGGAGATTTCCAGTCATAAAGCTCCTTATGCATGTCATTCCCTCTCACTTTTGCTCCACTCCGTATGTTTCATTGTCTGTCTAGTTGAGGAGGTGTACACATTCCCACATGCTCTGCCCCGGGAGTTCGTGAGAATCCACGCATGGCACCTTGTGAGTCGCCCGAGGGAACGCCGCCGCCTGCTTCCGGGCTCATCTCGACGGGTGCTTGTCCCTTCTTCTCTGTCCCCGCCACGATTCTGTTATTTATTGTGTCCGCATGCTGCCCCCGCGTGCGCGTAGTCCACGGTTGGCGAGGCGGTGGCCGGCGCCCGTCCCCGACCGTCGCAGCCGCCGGCGCCATCGTCGCCAACGAACGTAGTGTCTATATCGAAGAAACTCAATTCTCTCGCGATGCCCACACTCAACTCAGTCACGAGGTTGTCTGAGTGACACGAACAGAACCTCGAATCTGTCGGGACATTCGATCCATTCGCTCACTGTCGTTACTCTACCGCATATTGTATTTTGCACGACGGCGTTCTGCTGCGTCTTCTCTCGCTATGATCTAAGTCACCAGCAGGACGTCGTCCCACTTCGGTCATATTTATTTTGCAATATTTTTTGATTGTATTGGGAAACAGTTGTAAGTTAAGTGCAGAGTTAGTCCCAGTTTCGATGGATTTTTCTAGAAGTCTATTAATGAGGATGTTGTGAGTCCTTGTATCTGCCGTTGTCGAACGAGATCGCCAGGTGTCGCCCATCCCCGACTCGACGCCCCGTCAGACGACACCTCGCGACACTCCAGCGAAAATTTCTATCGTTTGCTAAGATGTTACTGGCGTTTTATTACAAATAATATTATGCATCGAGGCCTTATAAGAGAGTATCAATCGTTTATTGCATTGACTTTCTCGGATAAAAGTTTGTATGAAGTTGCGTTCTGTTTCTCATGTCATCTGAAGTTATTATGTATTTTTCATGGTCAGAAGGGAAGAGGAAAGGTGGCCCATTGAAGGCGTAGAGTTAGGACGAAATCGCGAAGGTAGCTTTCTTACCCACTGAGGTACCATATGTAATGGTCCTGAACAATGTCGTGAAAATAATGATGACAGCTTCTTCGACAGTGTGTTTAAAGGGCCCGTGATAATTTCATCATATCTACCCACTAAAAGAATTAGCTTACATTTGGCAGGCATAATCCGGGAACTACAATGACGACAATGGAGGACACAAAATTAGAAGCATCTGAAAGAATAGCTCCTTTGGAATTGACTCCCAAAACCAAACCCAAATAGTGCTACTTACTGTCCAGAGCACATTGAAATTACTATTTCTTTTCTTTTATTGTTTCTTTAGGATGTATATTATTTAGTGTTCCGATATATGCACAGCCTGTATTAACTCACATTTGAAGAACGACGGATGATTTCCGCGTCAGAGACCAATTTCGCAGAAAAAAACCTTGGCATCAGATGCCTTCAATAGTTCTACACCTATGCGCTGATCACATTGTGCAGTGTAATTTAAAGATGTGTTCCTTCTATAATTCATCAGCAGCAATACTATGTGCTCTGGGTTGTTGCCGGCCTACAGCCTTTTAAACGATCTCATCCAACACAAGTAGATGCGAATTGAAAACAAATGGTTAAGTTAGTCTTCTGGGTCAAAAGTTCTACTTGACCTGACCTATCCAAACATAAATAGGAGGGCTGAAAGCGACTTTGAAGTTGTGAACTAACTCAATGTTCTCCTGATAGAGGTACAGGCGCTTCAGAAACGAGTCGGTATTGAAATCCTATGCGGAGAGCACAGAGATGCTTTCGACAAGTCGCGCACGTTCTACGTTGTTGGTCGCAGTGATTTTTAACTACCTGACATAGTAGTACGGCCCCAGGCAAGATGTGGGAGTACGTGGAATACTTATAGTCTTTCTCAAAAATCCTTGCTTCACGCCGCACCGCCCGTCAGCTCATCCGCACCGTATCACCTATGCATTGTCATACGTGGTGCGCATGAATGAGCCGGCGAACGGTGCGGCGTGAGGCAAGGATTTTTGAGAAAGACTTTACGGTCCCATCACTGCGATGCTAATTCCCGGTAAATGGGCTGTGAGCTGGTTAATGGATACGAATCTGAGATGCTGTAAGTGATCCCAAGCACGATTACTGAGTCTCGACCAGCATAGCAGCACTGGATCGGGAGAACACCACAAGAGACCCTTCTCGTAGTTCTCGTGCAGACTGTTTCAGGAATTGAGCAACAGAAGCTACGCTAACAACAGGTGGAGTCATGGAATATTTTCACACCTCACCTTGCAGACGTCATGCTATTAGGTTGTGTACAAATAAATTGCGTTTTTTGACGCGTAATTTTTAACGTTCATAATTCTGCTCACACAAAACGTTGCTAAATAATATAGGCACCATTAGAATCTCCACATTTCGGCGAACGCTTCGAACATCCATAAATACCCTTGTTGTAGAAATCCGAACATTCGGACTGAATTAGTTCATTGGATGCATTTTCAGCATCGTTCCGGTTGAACACTTTACCCTTGATGAAGTGGTCGAAGGGCTTGAAAAAAAAGTGCTAATCCGATGGCGAGAGGTCTCAGGAGTATGCGTTCCATAGCGAAGTTCGTTCAACTTCTAGAGCGTTTTTTGTGAAACGTGATGTCTGGCATTGTTGCGGGATAGGACAAGACCTTCTCTGTTAACCACTGGTGGCCTTGATTACTCCTGTTTTTCATGCATTCTGTCATTTCATGACAGTAGTCATCCACGTTGATAATTTCACCCGGGTCCAGAAACTCATAACATAAAATTCTTGCAGAATTCCACCAAACAGTTCCTTTTGTGCAGCTTCTGCTTCGGAAAAAAAGTTTCGGGGGCTCATCTTTGTTCGACCACAGCAATGAATGTCTGCACTTATTCTACAGGACCCAATTCTCATCGCAGGCCATGACCTGTTTGAGGAAGAGCTCGTTCTTGCTCCGCAAAAGCAGCTCTGATGAGATCCGATAGCACTTGAGCCTCTGGTGCGTTCAATTCATGGAGCAGCCACGGATCCATCTCCTTCACCTCTATAATTTTTTCAGATGCTCGGTAACGGTTCAGTATTACACTTGAACTCCTTTTGCTAAATGAGAACGGTTTTCCGTAGATCCAACTTCACCAGTGGCTTCAGCAATTGTCAAGTTCACGGATCTGACCTCAACCTGGTCCAACTTCGAAGCTCATGTTCCCTGATGGAAAATTTCGGAACGAGAGTTGAGTAGTGCGAATTGAAATGACGTCCGGTCCCTATGCTTTCACATTTTTTCCACATGCCTCCAATGCCTTTTAAACATTCGTTTGTGCTCGCTTAGTATTTGATCATGAGCATGATAGTTTGCGCAACACACCATTAGTTTCCCTCTCAGATTGTTCACTACTTGCTAGGTCTGCAAAATGAAAATCCTCCCAGCTAGAGCACTGCGTTCACAAATGAAAAGAATTGCTTCCCTTTCCAATATTTCACGGACCCATTAGTCGGCTGATACATGCATGAGATATGAATGAGGTATTCTTGAAACATGGTAGAAGCACTATTATTCTCTCTGGCATTTCAATCGACATATCACTAGAACTAAGAGCGAGGACAACTCCACAAAAGACGAAGTATCGATTGAAAGAGATTTAGTGCTTCAGCCTCATCGAAAAGCCTCGTCTCGGGCACGGACAGTACTGAGCATCACCTCCTGGGCTGCCATTTGGTCCAGGCTGAACGACAAATGAATTGAGGAAGATCTCTCAGCAAAAAACAAAAGAAGCATCTACTCACTCCTCCAGGCGCTCCACTTGCTCCTGGCATTCCAGGATGTCCCGCTGGACCAGCTGGACCAGCCGGTCCAGGTGCACCAGCTCCTAGTTGGGCTCCGGGTGCACCAGGCTGGCCAGGAGCTCCCATTGGTCCTGCTGGGCCTGCAGGACCTCTGCTACCGCGTGATCTAACTCCAGGGTTTCCTGGAGCACCATCCTGATCCGGACGTCCAGGAGAACCGTTTGGTCCTGGTGGACCTGCTGGACCCATTGGACCGGGAGCTCCACTGCCACCACCAGCTCCTTGAAAGAACGTCATGGTTCATGTTATTGCGCTATCTTGTTGTGCTTCACTTACCAGGTGCCCCAGGGTTGCCGTTTGGTCCAGCGGGGCCTGGTGGACCATTGGGTCCCGGTGGTCCTGGTGGTCCTGCTGGACACTGGATGCAGCCAGCGTTACCTCCAAGAGCTTCAAGCGTTGCTCCATGTCCTCCAGGTCTGCCGGGTTCTCCAGGGTAACCATCTTCACCCGGAGCTCCTGGTGGTCCAGGAGGACCAGGTGGGCCAGGAAGAGGATTGCAGCCGGAATGTCCACCTGGAATATTTTAGGTAGTGCTGCAGCATGTGAGGTGTGCAAGTGGAACAATGTCGTACCTCCACCGCCTATCGGCGCCTCTGCGTATCCGCCCCATCTCTTCACTCTTTCCAGTGCTTCAGATTTCGTTATATCGGGAATCCGTGATCGTATCATTGTGGCCCACGCGTCATTCACATGCTCCTAAAATTTCCATGTGAGGATGCCTTATCAGAACGAATCTTTTCTAGTAAGAACGGCGCATGAGCATCATGAGTGTCTGTGGGATCTACAAGTCTATAAGTAAGTCCAGGTTATTAGTATTAAAAAAAAAGAGATGTGCATTGATGTCCTCGGACCTTCCATGAAAATGGTGGGATTATCAATTCTCTCGTCACATCTATGTAGATGGTCTTATCCTGTATTTTTCCCAAAATTGCAAGGAGCAGGGAGATCTCCTACCTTAAACTCAAGCATGTCGGCTTCGACGCTGACTTGAAGCTCAGTGATGTCCTGGTAGATGCCGCACACGGCGACGATCAGTCCGACCACACCAAATGTGGAAACAATCAACGATCCGAGAATGAAGTAGTACTGCCCGCTGTCCTTCATGATCACCTGGAACGGCATAGAAGCTTAAACATTCTAGAGATGTTTTCTGGGCTGCTTAGGTGCAAATACACGAAGTTTTTTGTACACGTGTTAGAATAAGTGACTTGCTAAATAATCAGGAATGAAGAGCATGTTCCCCCAACAATAAATCGAAGCTTGACAGCTCTCGGAGAGAAAGCACAAAATTGATAGGATATCAAAGCGGAATAAGGCTCTGCAAAGCCTAAATTGAGAATTTTGATGGTGTGGAGCCCGCTCACATGGAGATGTCTGGATGCGTATAAAATAATCAGTGGAAAGAAAGAAAATAATCAGAACGGAAAAGAACGCCGAATTAGTGTCCACACCCAATACTTGGCACAGAGGTCCCGAAAACTTCTAACTAAAAAAGAATCCTTAGAATTCCTATGATTCATGAATCATCTAAAAGATAGAGAACGCAACTATAGCGAAGGTGCGAGAATCACCGTACGGATTATCCATGATGTATGGCATATGGCAGAACCAGCTTATATAAGGACGCTGGTCGAGGCGGTCACACCTCTGGTGTTGTCTGCGGTGACTGTTGTCTGCCGCATTGTCAATCATTTTCCTACTCGTATCACAGGAACAATCATCTGTTCATAACATAAGACACACCTTTGATGAATGAGGTTGGTGTGAAGAGAGACGCCCCACTTGTGAGTAAATCAGTAAAGTACTCGTAAGCTACGGAGTATTTTGATTAGCTTCTTGCAGGAATTACTGTTCCCGCTTTCACGAACGTTCCTGGGAAAATTTGAGTCACTTTCATTCCTCCGAGTGTGATGAGTCACCAACGCAAAAATGGGTGTGTTTTATTAGTGCAGTCAGGGACATGCAATGAAAAAGCTGGGAAGATGTAGCAGCTACTGACCAATCACTGATCTACTAGAGTAGACGGGCTAGGGGTAGAACCTTTCCAGGAACGTCCATGAATTCCGCTGCTCAGTATATGCTAGACCTGGACGAGTTCCAATATATGGAATATATTGGCCCCTGACAAAATGAAAGAATTGCCTGTGAGAATATTTGACCACTCAAGCAAAAGATTACTCAGGTTGTAGTAAACCGACAACGTAGAGATCATTGAAATTTTGTAGCTGTTGTTCGTCTGCTGTGTTCCGGATGATGGGAAGAGGATCTTGGAAAGGACTGATTCATCCTTTTCTACCCTTCGATTTTGTTCAGCCTGTTTTTTCATGTTTATGATGCACCCCGGGGAGTATTAAGAATGTTTTGGACACCGGTCCGGTTCGGACCACTCGGCAGGCTCGTCCACAAAATGGACCATGGTAAAGATAAGACCATTAGTCACATGTGAATGGATACAAAAATCATAATGGATACATTTCAGAACAACTCTGCAAGGAACTTACAGAAAATGTTTAGTATATTTACAAATAGCACATGCCTGGTTATTCATTCAAGCGTACATAATTATGCACTTGAAAAAGATGTGCCAAACTCGAACCTGATAAAAAAAATTCGAGTTTTTAGGAAGGGAGCTGGTTCATCACCTGCAGACGGAATCGACTATTGTGCTATAAAAAAATGAATGTTCAAGAAAATAACGTGGACGAGAGGCGGACGCATTAAATGCAAGTGAAATGCACGCAAAGTGCTCCGAATACCTGCAAACCTAGCGGATGACCCATTTCACAGCTGGAGGGTTAATGGACCTCGACAATTACAGTGTCCGAAAGCAACACTTTTTTTTTCGAAAAATTCCACTAGCAACGCTTGGTAAATTTCCGTGCACAATTTCTGACGAATAGATGGAATCTAACTGCATAACACCCATTTTAACTTGTAGAGTTCTTCGAAGCTTCTTCACGAACATGGAACGTACCGAGCGTTCCCGAAAAACATGTGATGCATTGTCTCTGCAAGTACGCGCTAGACTGCAGCCTTCTGCTTGAAAATTTTTAGCCAAAATTAGCCATAAGCAAGCAGTGTCAACTGAAGTAAGAACAACTAACCTAAGAAACACGACCACTACATACAGGGTGGCCCAAAATTACGGTGAGGACACACGTTTTTCCCGTATAAGAACTTGTTTCGTCTTACAGCTAAAATCAGTTGAGTGATGATTAACTGACGTTTTCCAGGGCAGAGATCCAGGGCAAGAGTCACGTTAATTTGGTCAAAATTACTATTGGGTTATCTCGATTTTTGCAGTAGACGAGGCATAGGCTTCCTGCCCTAGGATTCATGAGACCTTAACCACCAAACCAACGATGATCACTGGAATTGGTTATCCCATAAATTATGCAATGCTAGGAGACACAGAGTGCAGAGATTGGTTTGCTAACCTGGTTTCGTTGGGTAACGCATTCACAAACCTTAACCCTAAGATCCCACGGGAAATTAAATAAATCGAAAAACCTTTCGAAAATGATGGATGATTTGAATAACCTTCACATTAATGTCATGATTTCCGACTTCTATTAGGGTCTCAGGATTAATGTCGAAGCTGTTGGAAGATATTATGTCCGCATTGGATGAGTTGGCTTTTGTTCATTGTCGGGCAGTGAATATAAACCTTATGACGTTCTTCTGAGCCGGACTACAATATAATTTTTGTGTGTGCTCTTTTTGAGGTTATCGTAAATTTGGGCCACCTTGTATGTACAGTGATGTCGATGACGGTGTGTTTTGTGCGGACTCGAGAAGTACGCGGTGCGACCGCGTCGCTTCCACTAAAGTCCTCTCAACGAGGACAAACCATAGGGTTTCCTTGCTACATAGTTACTTAGTTCTCTTTATATTCAGTTCAAATGTAATTAAAAATACTAAGAAAACCTCAATTTCCCACTGCAGCTTACTGTTGGACACTTCAGTGGTCAGGTAACTGATTATCGTTCCGGACTGTATCTAAGCTACATGACTTCTGAAGTGGATTGTTGTTTTTTTTTTCCGGGAAGTTCATCCACCTGTTCGAGAGAGAGTGATGCAAACCGAGATGGTGTGATTTCGATGGAACGTTTCAGATTAGCCGCGACTTCTAACCACTGCAGAGTTACATCGCAGGGCTGGAAAAGAAGAGTTTCATGGTCAAGACGTTAGCATACTGTGTGTTTGTTTTGTGCCCATTTTTCATCAATTGAGAACGAGAACAAACAAACTTTTCGTTTAGTGATGAAGGCTTTCATTTCCCATTATTTCAAAACAGTGATTGTAACCTGGAGCTAGATTTGCTGAATAGGCAGAATTAGGAAGCACACTTCCCTGCGAGTGCCGTCGCGGCCTGGTCGATCATCCCATACGTGCGCACTGACATCGTCACGTAGACGGTCTTTCAAAAGTCTTAGAAATACTCCGGCAAAAACTTATTCTAGGCTTTCGTACAACATATAGAAGAGGAATAAAGTGCTGCATGATTTTCAGCAACACTATAACCCGGAAACAAGAGGGAGAAGAAATAATCTACACCAGTGACGATGTAAACACTGATTTTCCCTCTGTAATCTAAGCGGAAAGTCAGTTTGCACAACTCTCGTTCGCCCTTACTTTGAAATGATATCTCTGGCACTTACATCTAACCTTGGAGACGTGGTAATGTTCTGTGAATTCTGCGGGCTAGGGCCTTGTTAATACCACACAGGATCTTCCTCCGAAACTTTGGAGAAGGCACGAGATCAGTTTGACTTCATCTATGTGCGCTCTTGGCCAATGTCTCCCTTTTCCCAAGCCTGGTTTGCTACCAGTGCAAGAAATTGTGGAGTCAAAAATATTATTATATTCATGTTTACAACTGAACTACTAACACATAATACTATAGCTTCCTCAAATTTTTACTTTGTTATGTTTTGAAGATGGTTTATGCTTGTTAGATTATTGTTATCCAAAGCGGTGTAACTGCTGAAACGAGTTCGGTCTGTGTTTAATCCAGAGTCCCAAAATCTCTTAAGCACTACGTCTAAGATACAATTTGTGTGAGTCGGCCCACAGCCCAGCGGCGAGCGAAAAGCCATGGGGTTGTGAACCGGGTATAGTCCGTTTCGTTCTGGCAGATAGTTGGAAAGACGCAGGAAAGAATAAAAAAGAACACGGAAAAATGTGCAGCAGGTCGAGGAAGCAGCTGGACGAGACTACTTACTACTACTTACTACTTAACATTACGTTGCGAAGATCCTTCTGTCTCAATCTACAGCACTACACCTTCATTTTAGTAATGGTCTGGTAAAGCAGTGTAAATATCCGAACATTGTCAGTCTCGTCCAGCTGCTTCCTCGACCTGCTGCACACTTTTCCGTGTTCTTTTTTGATGTGAAAATCTATAGAGTAGTGGCAGGATTGGATGATGCTTCCAGCCTCCAACAGGCCATTGATAGGATGGTTGACTGGTCGAAAGCTTGGCAGTTGCCCTTATCTCCGCATAAGACATTTTTCATGCGACTGACTGCTGGGTCGTCGGTCTCCCCCACGCACGTGTACAAAATTGAGGGAGCTGAGATATCAGCGGTTACATCTATCAAAGATCTTGGGTTTGTCTACGATAACAAGCTGGACTTTTCTGAGCACATCAAAATCCGATGTAAGTTGGCCATGTTAAGGACATTCCAAATTTTCAAGGCCCTGTCAGTTAGAAGTAAACCTATCATTCTTAAAGCATGCAAAACTTATGTGCGCCCAATTGTAGAATCTAGCGCACCAGTGTTCAATCCTACTAAGATTAAGGATATTTATTCCATAGAGAGGGTGCAGAATAATTTTACTCGGAAATTACTGGCTAGGGTTGGGGAATTTATGTATCCTAGGATTCCGAGAGCGTCAATCAGAAATAAGTATCTAGGGCTTTCATCTCTGGAGTCTCGACGCAGAGTATTTGATGTCTGCTTGGTCCATAAGATTTTGCATTCATCGGTCTCTGGGGGACCAAAAAATTTCTTCAGAATGGGAAGGTCCCGGACAAGAGGTAGTCCTTCCAAAATCCTGCTGACTCGGCCAAGAACGAGCATCAGAGCGAGATCATTTACTATCCGGGCTGGTAGCGCCTATCTTCGGATCACAAAAAATTTTACCACGACCCTCACACAGAGTCAATTCAAACGCCGTGTGCGGCACATTTTGCTGAAATATGAAATTTCTTAGTTTTTTGAAACCACGATTTAAAAAATGTTTTTTTTAGCTGTATTTACCATTTCGCTGCTATGTGTACTGGTTTTTTTTTTTTGCTGGTCTTGATTGTGCTTCTATAACGTTTGCCTTCTGCAAATGTAATAAACTTATACTTATACTTCTGCGTTTGAACCAAGCTACACCAAGGACTGTTACCCTCCGTTCGAAAATAAGTGATAAGTTACTATGTAACGTGCTGCTCGAACATATGTGTTCCATGTAAACGCACATCATTTCGTTCCAACATGCTAATGCACTCAAAGCTTCTGAACCGCGGCGTTCAAAGGCTCTTGACAACTTACTGCTAACTTATACATGCATGCAGGTTTTCCATATGGTTGTTTTCAATTTACCATTGACAACGAAAGTGCACGAAATTAAGCTTAATTCAAGACGAGACCTGTATGTATTTTTAAGGGGCCTACAAGTTATAATTGAAACCTTCTAAGTGGTTTAAAGAAGCTCAGAACTCCACACAGGTGATTTTCAATTATACTGGAAGGGGAAGACATTTCCTTCGGCATTGTCGCGGAATGCATACTGCTTTGTGCTTTGCAGCTCGTGACACTGATTCTCAAATCTTCTCAGATTTGTTTTCAATTTTGATAAGCTTTTTCTTCATAGGGATCAAGTAGGTCAGTTTTTCGTGAAGGCACATGATGCTGCAGTTCGAATATAAGAGCACTAATGACCAGGAATAGATAGTGATTGCGCACCGGAAAGCCTCCTGCTATTTTTGGATAAGATCACGAATCAAGTCAAGTCATGCCCAGCTGTTTTGCATTTTTCTTCCAACAGTTGTTTTCGTTTAAAATTCTAATGTATGCAGCTTTATAAGATTTTCCACTTATTTTAAAAGTTCTGAAAGCTTGGGAGAATTTTGAAAGTTGCTCACTACTTCTGTGGTGGCTTATTGAGGCAGTTGGGTGGTGCCTATTTTCTTGGGTGGTTGGATGGCTCCCTTTTGTGTACTGAGCACGGTTAGTACGGATCTTTATTCGTCCGGCCTTCCTGATGGTGCAATGGTAGAATGCTATAGAAATGGGGTGTGGTAATAGCGTAGCACATATATACATACATGAAGTATATACCTAGACGAGAGGCCAATAAACACATCAGTGCGGTCATGAATAATGGCCCTTTTCTGGGCAATACAGAAGCACATTAGATACCACAAATTACTTCTAAGGACGGTGCCACTTATACCGGCACAACTTCTACTTTGTTAACGGTGAGGTTTAATTTGCTCGCTCACCGGAACGCAAATTTACGGAGATTTTTTCACTAAAACTCAATACAGCGGGATTACTTGAGGTGCTGTACGTGAATATGGTACCCATTTTGTACTGTATATTTTTCTGGTGCTACGGTAGGACTATTGCGGGCCCTTACGGAGGAAGGGCGTAACTCCTAATAGATACGGGGTTCGAGAGAGGTGAAGACAGAATTGAAATCAGCATTGCGGGCTCCATAAGGCACTATACACGTCGCTGTAGTAGGGACGGAACTCTGCCGAAGTATACTTCCCTTGTCTGCATGGTTTGAAATCGTCGACGTGGAATTCCGAGCTTCTGTAGGCCACTTAGCAGATTTCAAGCATAGCCCATAACATAACGTTGGACAGGCTCTCTAACCATGTAAGTCTCGTCTTGGATTAGCATCTTCAGTTGGTGCACTTCCCTTGTGAGATTTTCTTTCAATGTTTATTTTTTAACGATATTTTGAATACAACTTCTTTCTGCCCTGGATACGTTGCGTAAACCCGATTTCGGACGGGATAATTTGCACACAACTAGACTAATATGGGGTTTTGAAACAAGTTGGGATGAACTCAGGTTGCCCCAATATGGGACAAACAACCTATTTGTAGCAACACATTGTTCCCTACATATATGTACCGATGTTGAAAAAACTTCAGTGGTAATGCGTTAGCCACTATGTATAGGATCAACGTTAGAGTTAGCACTGCCCCATTCTGCGGTGCGCTATAACGTGAACGCTACCCGATCTGAATCGTTTCTCCCTTCCCACATAACTCTTAAGATCCACGTGTCGGGTGCTAGGATTTGTCTGAACATGTAGAACACGAGCTGAAAACGAGTCGACATAGTTCTGCCTCGTGGTTGCGAGGTGGTAGCATTGAAGAATCTAATCAGGGCAGGTATCCAGTATACTTTATCGAGTCGGATAAAAGCGCTCTAACGGATGTGTTAGCCCAATTTACTAAATCTGCTATTCAAAAGACATATCCGCGGATATGGGAATCCCCTTTCTCGACTGCATGTTATCTTTACCCGGTCGATTTCCACTTGATATAGTTTGTCCGAAACGACGAGTCCGCCCACGCACGCCGGGATCGAGAGGCGGCGCGGCCGGAACTGATGCTGTTAGCTGCCACGTCGTCCACGTCACAGCCAAATCATTGTGAAGATAACGATAAAACGTGATACGCAGATCAGGAATGATGACGTGGAGCGCTGGCAAACGTGGCAGCTTCTCGATCCCCGCGTGCGTGGGCGGACTCGTCGTTTCGGACAGACTATAACAGTCCATGATCTACTACTTCTCCCTTCTATATTGTCTCTCGCCAAGACACCACACTTCGTCAACAAATGAACACGTGGATGGCTGAGTTGTACTGGATAGCAGAATGGATAAAAACCAGTAGGAATGGATATGGTACATACATATACCCGCCATGTTTTCCCTTCCACGGTTGACCTTATTGGATACGGCTCCAGAAGTGAGTCAGAATGACACAACCAGCTTGCAGTTTCACTGCAGCTCTGACACGTCTTCACAAGTACCAGTGGTTCCCAACTGGTTAAGGCGAGTGCGCTTCGGTAGGATCTGTGAGGACTCACTTTGCGCACGTAGGACCCGACTAGAACCGTGAGACTGCGTCGCCATGACTCTGCATCACGGTTGCGAAGCGGTAGATGCATCCGGAACACTGCGTGAATCAGGGTGAACATCACCTTGATCACCTTGACTCCCGTTGATCTTCGGGTATACCGAGCGGGCGCCAGCAATCCTTCCATTTGTCCCTCTCGCGAGCCAGAGTTGTCCAGTGGATTCTGTCCGTTCGAGGGACACGGAGAGCATCGTATCTATCCTTGAAGGACTTCGTGAAGAAGTCTGACCATCGGGTCGGTGGTCTTCCTGTCGTGCGCTTAACGTCCCGTGGAGTCCAGTCGCTGACGGCTCTTGTCCAACGGTTGTCGTTAAAACGCATCACGTGTCCGGCCCACCTAATCTTACTCAACTTGGCGTAAGCGGCAGCGTCCCTGATCTTCGATTGTTGACGAAGGGTGGAGCTCCGTATTCCAGCCCTCACTTGCGTGAGGCGGGTTATTCCTAGCATCACCCTCTCGATGGAGCGTTCGACGACGCTGACCGCATTCTCATCCTGCTTGCGCAACGCCCAGGTTTCTGAGGCGTAGGTCAAAGCAGGGAGAACGGTTGTGTTGAAGAGGTGGGCACGGAGCCTGGTGTTCTTCGTCTTCTTCACTACGTCCTCGATGCTCTTGTAAGCTCCCCAAGCCGCTCGTTTCCTCCTGCCCAGCTCTGGAGCGAGGTCGTTCATCATGTTGACTTCCCGACCTAGGTATACGTAGCTGGAGCATTCGGATATGGTCGTTCCGTTGAGCGAGAATGGGGCATCCGGGACCCATCCGTTCTTCATGAACATCGTCTTCGTCAGATTCAGCTGGAGACCAATCTTTCCACACGCGTCCTCGAAGTCGGCCAGCATCTGTTCCGCTTCGCTGATGGTTGGTGTTATAAGAACGATGTCGTCAGCGAAGCGAAGATGACTAAGTCGCCGGCCATCAACTTGCACTCCCATGCTATCCCATTCCAGTTTCCGCATGACGTCTTCGAGAGTGGCGCTGAATAGTTTTGGCGACACGGTATCGCCTTGCCGAACCCCTCTCTTGACGTCGATGGTGATGTCGTCGTAGAATGGAGAAATCCTGGTCGTGAAGTTGCTGTAGAGCTCACGAAATACCTTGATGTATTGAGTAGGTATGCCCTGGTTGCCCAGGGCTTCCAACACCGCTTCTGTCTCAACAGAGTCGAAGGCTTTCTTCAAATCGATGAACGTGAGACAGAGGGGCATCTTATACTCTCGCGATACTTCGATGAGTCTAGTGACGGTGTGTATGTGGTCGATCGTACTGAATCCTTTTCGAAACCCTGCTTGCTCGCACGGCTGTCCCTCGTCTAGTGTCCTTTCGATCCTATTGAGGATCACACGCATGAAAAGCTTGTAGACGACGGACGGTAGGCAGATGGGGCGATAATTGCCAATATCCTGTGGGTCTCCCTTCTTGTACAGCAACACGGTCCTGCTGGTCTTCCATTGGTTAGGTACCTTGCATTCCGACAGGTACCGCGTGAAAAGCCTAGCCAAGGTGGTAATGAGAATTGGCGGTAGGTTCTTCAGATGTTCCGGTCAGATCCTGTCGGGGCCCGGTGCTATACGATTCTTCACCGACTTGATGGCATGTCGGATTTCGGAAGGGAGAACCGATGGGACAACATACCCGTCCTCCCTAAGATGACACTGAGGGAGGTGGACGTGGCTATCGAAGAGATCCGAGTAGAAGTCGTAGATGACCTTCTCCATTACCCGTCTTGAAGAAGAAATTGTTCCGTCTGGGCGCCGGAGGGCGGACATCTTGGTCTTGCGACTGGCGAAGTCTCGGCGGGCGCAGCGAATGCTTTTCCCTGCCTCTGCGGCTTCGGCCAACACTGCTGCTCGTCTCTCCTTGAGGTCTTCTTTTATCGCTTCTCTGCACCGTTTTGCGAGCTCGGACGTTAGCTGGTAGTTGCCTGCGGCTCTCGCGGCTCCACGCTGGCGTATAAGCTCGAGGGTCTCGTAAGACAGTCGTCTCTTGGTGACTCTTAAACCCTCGGCGCTCTTTGCGCTGTCGCGGAGATGCTGTACAAGCCGATCGTACTCTTCGTCGATGTTGTCGACAACCGCATCTTCCCAAAAGCCGGCTAGCGAAGTGAAAAGATCCCAATTGATGACGGGTTTGGGACTCCTTCTCTTAAACTTCACGGCTTTCTCTCCTTTGCGTGAGAAGAAGAATCTTGCACGAAGGAGGCGATGGTCGGATCCGGTGTAGAACTTTGGTACAACACCGACGTCGGTCAGGCAGAACCTTCGATTGACGATGATGTGGTCAATTTCATTATGGTACTCTCCACCGGGTGACTCCCACGTCCAGCGTAGGGAGGTTGGCTTCTGAAATTGTGAGTTACCATGGATGGTCTTCGTCGTCATGATGAACTCAGACAGCCTCTCTCCCTGTTCGTTCCACTGCAGGCCGTGGGTACCGATGTGAAGTTCCTCAGGCGTTCTCCTAGGACCAATCTTGGCGTTGAAATCGCCAACGATGATCTTGTAGAATGTATGGTCTTCCCTGTAGAACTTCTCCAAGTCCATATAGAAGGCCTCGATATCCCCTTCGTCGTAGCTGGATGTTGGAGCGTAGGCGACGAAGATTGTCAAGGCTGGTATTGATCCACATCTTCTCAACCGCAAACGTCCGATTCGGGTTGTCAGCTGTTCGAATGAGTCGATGTTCATGACCAAGTTCGTGTTGACGAGGACACCGACTCCACCAACTCCTCTACTGTCGCAGGTTCCAAGGAACAGTTCTTCTCCAGTGTCGAAGGTGGCGTTCAGTGGTCGGTGTCTCCTCGTCTCGGTCAGTCCGATGACGTCGTACCTGATCTTCCTGGCCTGCATCATCAAGTCCTCGATGGAAGCCTCCGATGCAAGCGTGCGTGCGTTGAAGGTACAGACCGTCATCATAGTCCTTCTGGTTTTAGGCAGCCTAGATAACCCCTCGGACCTCGTCCTCACTGGCGCTGCCGAACCAGTGACTCTTCCGAGATCAGGGGAACACTCTCTATTATTGCTGTGTCGGGCTTGAAAAATTTAAAGCCCACAGGAGATAGCTTGCTGGGCTCTATCCCCCGTGGGAGGCTGGAGTGTGATTTCACCGGGAAGTTAGCCAGGCTTCCCGGGAGTGGACGATGGAGCTTATTTGTTGGAGGCGACTCCGAACCGCCTCCCTTGTACCTCCCAGTCACTTGAATGCAGGGCTTTTGGTCGGACAGATGTGCAGGATACAATCTGCAGACACGCAAGCACACCCATGCACGCATGCATGAACATATCCACGCGCTGACAGAAGGTATAGATCGTTCCGACACTGCAGAGACAGGGAGTCCATCCCCTGAATCCACCCGCGTCTCAGGGCAGGCACAAGGTCGCGTTTGGTCCGCGATTAGCCCCCTATCCGCCACCTGGGGACGCGCCACGTAGCCTCGCGACTAACCGGCTGGGATCCCTCGTATGAGGGAGATCCGTGGAGGGTGAACATAACAGTAAAAATGAGGTGCTATTGTAGTACTTCCGCGGCCTCACTGTCGACCGCAACCTCAGAATCATGGATTTCTCTGAAAACGTGTGCTCGGTGGTAATTCGATGTGCTGATCACGAATATCATAGTCATTTCGCATGACAGTATCGACTTTATTGATTTTTAACCAGATATGGATCTCATCTCCTCACGCAAAACGACGTGAGGACTGCAGCAGATCATCTTGGATAGAGTGGCCTGGTGGTTGCCCTGTTGGCAGCCGGAGCCTGACCTCCTCCTCCTGACAGGAGTGGCCTGGTGGTTGCCCCCTGTTGGCAGCCGGAGCCTGACCTCCTCCTCTTGACAGGAGTGGCCTGGTGGTTGCCCCCTGTTGGCAGCCGGACCTGACCTCCTCCTCCTGTGCGGAAGGGCTTGGTGGTTGAGCAACACTTGATATCCGCTATCCCAACTCAAAAGGTATGGAGTCCTACCTGCTGTTCGACGATTTTCTGAGCAGGAACGGCAAAGAAAATGCTTGGGAAGATGTTTATGTATGCTTCTCCAGTGGCAAATTTTGTGTTGTATCAGAATTAAGCAGTGGTATTGGTAGACAGCGCAGGTGTTTAGGAACGGATTGCTCTCGACGCTAAAATAGCCCAAATCTGTTAAAATGGAGAAGAACTACTGCACTGTCCCTGCATCTATAGATTTTCATTAGTTCCGACAGCAACGAGCATTCTCCCATTCATAAAATGGAAGCGCCCGGTTTCCGTCATAGCTTTATTACTATGGAAAGGAATTTAAATCTGAAAGAAATTACAGCCTTTGAAAATCAGACCAGGACGTTTACACCAATCTAGCTATCCGCAGGTAAAATGTATTCGATTATTCGATTATCCGAATATTCGACAATTCGAATATTTGAATACTCGAATATTCGAAGGCCATCATATTCGAACATTCGATTTCGAATGCTTTTAAAAATTCTAGTTCGAATATTATTCATTCGTTCGAGTGGTTTCGAAGGTGTCGAATATTCGATATTCGAATATTCGAAATCAGTTTTCGAATGTGTTTACTATAGTTCCTGTCATGCCCCTGGCTCCCACGGGATTTCACCTAATGCCCTCGGGTCGCTCGGTGCTCCATTTAGTTCCCTCGGGTCGCCCGGTGACAGGCCACCCCCACGAATTTCGTTGCTTGGGCCAATTTCGCCGTCGGGTTGCACAGTTTTGTTATCTGAGCAGCAGCTCCTTGTTAGAGATAACCATATCTCAGACAATCGTGGCGTCGAACAGCACGTAGGACCCCCATCGCCCGCCTACTTTTTGAGTTGGGGGAGCGGATATCGACGTTCTGCATGAGCAGCACGTATTGCTCATTTCGCGGCGCTATTCGCGTAAAATCGAGTGTATTTCGCTTATTTTCTGGAGATCTACGTGTAATTCTTGGGTGAAATGGGGAAGTATTGAAAAATAAGCGAAATCTGCTGGGAAGCACACGTAACCCGCTCTAATTTTGTCATCTAAACAGGTGTCAAGAAGCGGGATCGGGGATAGCCGCGAGGGCACGTGGGGAACGTCTTCCAGGGCACGTGGGGGGGGGGGACGTCTGTGATACGTGGGAGTAAGTGCCCCGCGATTTGGAGTCACCCCCAGATACATATAACCGGTGGTAGACCCACTTCCACCTGCAATCAACCCCCACGATTGCCTGAGATGGAGTAGGGTAAGCATTGCGGAAATCTGTACAGCTTAATCTAGGGTTATAGCCAGCTTTCCAATTCAAAGCTGGGAGTGGAGCTTGAGAACATGCCTGCGCGCGTCTTGGCGATCGATGCACCCCTGGGTGCACTGCTCCTGGCTTCAGGAGATTTACAAACGAGCAACCGTAACAGCCACATCCGAACTCTGTTCCCGTACGACGCTCCGCTTTACAAGCCTGAATTTTAGCGGCTGAGCCGCGCCGCGCTTTCGAAATCCCGACGCGGGTGACGATGTTGTTCTACGACGACGAGGAAAGCAACAAGGTTGGAAGGCTGCTCGAATTAAGTAAAGGAACTTAATGGCTGAAAAAAAAGAGTGGGAATCGGCCTTTTTCTACGGACTAAATTCTTTTTCAAGCATTTGCTTTTCTTCAAATCTGTAGAATTTTAGCATTACCTTTCGTTTTACTCAACGAAACAGCTTTGTTGACTGTGTTTGAACTGTGGTGTATCTCGTACTTCACAAATTTGTAAGCTTATTCTCTTTTTTACTTTTTTCCATGTTTTGCCATTAGTTTATTGCCGTAATGCTGATCGATTCCGTTGTCTATGTTTTGTTTTTTTTTTTTCGTTTCTTGTTGCTTCTTTCCCAATATTTCATGCAATTTTAAGGTTTCTACAAGCCAGCTTTTCTTTTGAAACATATGAATTGGCTCTCCTGACTTCGTGCATTATTCGCTTAATCATGTCGAAACCGTTGGCTCGGCGGGAGACGAATAAAAGGAAGGCAAGTTATTAATTTTATAATTTTTGGCTTCGTCAGACTTGTATTTTCGGAGTTGGAAAGTTTGTACCATTTCTAGACGTTGTTCCGAGATGAGGCCATGGAGGCTGCTGCTGCTCTTGCTAGCGACGATATCACTTTCGAGCAAGCTTGGATCATCCACAAATTGGACTGCTTGGGTTGTCGCCTACATGACATTCACAATCCAAAGTATGTTGTGGACAATTTTGCTGGGCAGTATTTGTTTTTCTTACCATAATTCTTTCAACAAGTCTTTCAGTTGAAACCATTTCACATCTACTGTTATGCATTTATAGTTAGAGCTGTGTAGTCCATCCAAGTGCTTGATAGTGCGCAACCGCACAGCCTAATTTCAATCTGTTAATGCACCAATACCGACTCTTTTCTGAACCGCCTATGTTTTGTTTTCGGCCTACTACGAATATTTTCTTTTTGAACTAGTAATACGCGATGAACATCGATAACTCGTCCTTAAACATGTTCGCAATTACGCATGTTTCTGAAATTTCGTTATTATTTATTTGTTTGGACACTTTTAAGACAAATATCTATGCGATCTACTCATATATTTGAGGTCGACCAATTGCCGCGACAATCCATACTGTATCAAACGTCTAGGATTAGAAAAGTTCGAGAAGCTCATTAAACAAGAAAAATTGAATACAGCTAAGGTTGAAGAGGTGAGTCCGCAAATATTGCTTGCTAGTGTTGATGTCTATAATTACTTTCTGTGATTTTCCAGAGTCAGAAGCGACGCGATATATTGGAAATACCGTGCGGTTTGACTAACTCTGGGAATTTCTGTTACGTTAACAGTTTTCTGCAGGTGAGAAATCACTTTTTCACAAGGAGTTATAACTGTTTTGATTTTGAATGGCTCCTTTAACCAATGTTAATTATCTTAGGTTTGGTATAATGACCCTGTTTTTCGACAAATTATTTTCGACTGGCGGCCCTCTCCTGATTACGTGAGGTTAGAGCTCTTTTCTTCTCCTGCTGTTATTTTCCACTTGGAAAGCTTCATCTTATAGGCCGCAACCACCTGCAATGGATGTGGAAGCCGTTATGAATAGCCTCCAACATTTGTTTTACACAATGCAGACCACTCCTTTCGTGAGTGTTTATTTCATTGAATTGAAGAAATTGCAGTTTACAGATTCGTATTTTCAATGTAAATTTCTCTAATAATTCCCGATTGTCCTTTGTTTTTTCTTATTGTTCAAAGTCGTACGCTTGTTCCCCTGCAGTGAAGAAACTGTTCCTATTTCTTCCTTTTATTTAACTTCTATTATGAGCTATCTAATATTATGTTACGTTATTTTTGTCTCGAAATATTGTTATAGCATGTTTTGATATTTCTAGGAGGACACCGATGATAATCGACATTTCACTGCTGCGCTTAGGCTCGGAAATGAACAGCAGGATGCCCAAGAGTTTTCGCTGGTGCTCTTCGATGCCCTCGATAGAAATCTCCCGAAACATCCCCATGGCGAGGAAATTCGCGAAAGAATACGCGAACGCTATTCCGTGAGTAGAGCCTTGAAAACCTTTGAAGTTGTTACCTTTTTCGTTTTAAATTTGTCATACATCTCATGCTAGCTTTTTTGGTTCGAACTGAAGTGGCAAGTTGTAATGCGATTTCATGCTGGAGACTAAATGTTGATTTGAATGGTTGACCTGAGTGTTATTAGAACAAGTTATCTAGTTTATGCCGCACAGCTTGAATTATATGTTTTTCGCTCCTCGGCTCTGATGCGAACTCACTCCTTTGTTTTGTTGTAATAGGCGATTTATACCCGATTGGGATAGAAAGGTTGACTTATGATTGCAGGGTGAAAATAAGCAAATACATTATTTCCGTTATCAGATTTGTCGTCTTTGATTGGAATATAGATGTTTCTTTTTCAGGGCACATCTTTACAACGGATTTGGTGCACATGTGGGAAAGAAAGCCGTCGAAGCTCTCCATTTACTGCACTTCAGTTGAATATTGATGGATATAAGACCTTACAAGAGGCGTTGGATGCATACTGTGGAGAAGAATTGTACGTTCCCTCATGACCGTGGCTAGGTCAGAGCAGATTTTAGGCAGTTCTGTTTTAGGCTCGAGGATTACCTCTGTGATGAATGCAATCGACGTGGTTATGTCAAACGGCAGACCATACCTGAAAAACTCCCACCCGTCGTAATGCTGCAGTTGAATCGATACGTTTTTGACGGGTAAACATTTACATTTTAAACGCCCTGCTAGATAACGCCTGTCATTTTTTTTTCAGTAATGGAAGAAACAGGAAGTTGAAGACACCAATTGTTTACCCACGAGAACTGACAGCTCGATCTTTTCACCTTGGGGTGTCAAAATGTAGGTATTGTACTTGATATTACATATTATTGTTTCTTTACATACAGTTTGTTGCAGATGACGATTTTGATTATGAGCTTTTTGCCGTGATGATCCACGAAGGTGATAACACATTCTGCGGTCATTACTATGACCTTGTTCGACACCCTTTTACTGGAGTGTGGTACAAGTATAATGATGAGGTAGGTAGTGATCGTAATTATTTTTTTCGTCGTATTCGCTTCATACTTGAATTTTTCGATTTTTTACTCGTCAATTTAGCACGTTGAGCCTCTCGCACGACCACCAGGTGTGGAAAGGAGTAGGTCTGCTCCCGGAGCGCGTCCAACGCCAGACATGAAGGCCTGTTACGGATTGGCGTATCGACGGAAAGAGTCATGCGTGCCAGATATTGTCATGCCTCCAGATAACATCACAGAAAATTGGGCTGCAACGGTTAGTGATCTTATGTCTGTTGTTTTTCTCGTTTATGACAACCAGCATTTGCTACTCTCTTATGATCCATTAGGCTGTGCTGCCAACGTTAGCGAATAATTTCTTTTGAGCAGTTTATACCAGATCCTAAACCTATTTCATGCAGTATAAGTCTCAATGCTTTAGACAGAAAGTCGTTTCGACGGTCAGACCAAGGAGACCATAGCGAAGAGCGAGAAACGTCTCAATGAAGTCACTCTCCGTTATACTCAACTGAGCCAATTATTCGAAGCACTCGAGGTATCATTGAACTTGATTGCGCCCTTTACTTTTCCTTTTCACAATTTAAATTTCTGCATAAAACAGCTAAAAATTACAACGTTGTGTCAGCTAACGATTACAAAGTTGTTTCGTAGTAGTTTTGTCATGTTGTATGTCTTTTCACCTCTTATTTTGTTTTATATTGTTTTCTAGTGTGAAATAACTAAGGATTTTCATTTTTGTAAAACTTTTGTTGTTGAGTTTGATGAGAGTAAAAGATATGAGTCACCATTACTTTGCACATTTAATTTTTTTTTCTCGATTTTCATTTTCCATTTTGTGCATTTTGTGAGAGCACGTCACTTCGCCTTCTGTCTCATAACAAATGAAAGAGCGTTAAAGGTGCTATACAATTCCAGACACATGCGGACAGGTACAAATCACCCAAAGACGTTGCTTTTCTCCCCACAAAATTGCTGACCGACATTCTCGAGAAAGAATACGCTTCAGTGGTTCCAGTAGAAGAAACTAAGAACGAGGTGGGTAAAAAGAGATTAAAATTGGTGTTCAACGTATAGATTTCACTGATATTGCTTCAACCTTCTAAAAAGTTCAGAAAGGTACCACGAATGTAAGTACGGATAACGCATTAGAAACGCCACCAGATTCAGCACCTACGAAGCGGTATCATTCTTCTAGTTAAGCCACATATTATTCGTTATTTGATTCATGCTCTTATTAATAGACCCATTCGTGTTTCCCGTCTACGTACCATAAGACACACCATAGCACGCCAGCTGTCGCCACAAGAGATGCCCATCTGTCACCACGGTCGACTTTTTGTAGATTCCGTACGTTTATTTTCCGTTATCCTGCGACGATGATTTGGTTCTATAAAAAAATCCTTATTTAGGTTCTCTTCGGAGATGTGAAAGGCGTCTCGAGAGTTACAGCGGAGGTCCTTTTGTCTCAATACGGTATAATGACTAAGATCAAATACGACAGCGACGCTTCTGAAGAACCACATCCACTCCTAACCGGGTGGGTGATTTTATCTGTACTAGTGTTTCTTTACATCTATCCATTTCGGGAGAGCACTGGAGGGCATAGTTGCTGATTATCACATTATCAGTGCTGCTGTTTTCTTTCCACAAAACGATTAAAACATTAGACTTAACAAAACCTTTATTGTCGTAGAGTTCGCATTTATCATAATATCGTTTGATCTCTTTCTTCAAGTGATTTCTTCTACGTCTTTCATGTAGCCTTTTTCTTCGTGCCTCTATCGCTACGATTCGTGAACATAGATTTCCCTTTCATAGACCTGCTTCTCCATCGTTTCCAAATGATGACCCCTTCTTTATTCTTACTGCTGCGCCATTTGTATCGATTCATGCTGACGTTGTCATTGAGCTTTATTGATAAGGCGTTACTTAATTGTCGCTGTTTATGCTCAGCTCGTAACCGTACTATGGTAATGAAGCCTTAGGTATTTCTGCCAACCTTGCAATTCCAAACGTTGGTTGCACATCATCACATCTTCGAGACAGATCACTTCAAAGTTTCCAGTCTTCCTGTTATTAGTCAATTCTTTGATGCAAAACACAGTGACGTGGCTCCTTTTTACCTCTTTTTCATATTTGATTCTGGCGATTGCTGTTGAAATATTTTTCCAAGGATCTATTCAGAAGTATATTCTTTTCATTCAAGTTTCTTGTTCTAATAGGCTCATATCTATATAGTCGTTTTTTATTAGGAATGATATTTGCGTCGACTGTGTGAAGGAGCTACGTCGGGAAGGACAATTCAGAGAGAGCTTGGAAGGAGACGTCAAGTTAGCAACGCGTATTTTCAAGGATAAGACCAGGTGAGTATTCAGTTTCCTGCTTGCAACAGTAAAGCATGCTCGCTAACCTGTGCTTCTGTTCTCTTCAATGTCTTACGTCCATCTGTACTCCTATGTCACTTCGCTATCCTTACCGCTTTCTGACAGCTTCTTTTTCACACAGAAAGCCATTTGCTTACTGCCAGCTCTTGGACAGGTGTTCCTTGTCTCGAACGCCGAAGCCCGAAGGTTACCTGTACATATCGCGGAGGTGCCTCGCGAATTTCAAGAAGTTGGCGTTGCGACAAATGGAATATCAGCACAAATTGCAGTCTGCTGGTGCCACCTTGCAGTTTCTAGTGAATCTTGCGATGGTAAGACCTTTTTTTCGTTACGTTTTCCTCAGTCATTTTGATTGAATAGCAACAACTCATACGTCGACAGCTAATGTTAGAGTAGTTAGATGATCTTGCAAGAGATCCTTTTCTGTTTTATGATTTTTATTTTTTAGACTTTTGTGTCTGTTTTAAAGACTATTAAAATTACTCATAATTAGAGAATGAGAGAAGCTATGGTACCACAGCGTTATGGCTGGGTGCTCTCCAGAATATCGGAATTAGGTGTACACTTTTTTAGCCTGTCTTATGCATCCAAAATTGGTGCATTACGTGATAGCAAGTGAAGCTTTCCTTTACTCCCGGATTATGAAACATAAGCTCTCTTGGTTCTATTACAACCCACTTTCTACCCAACTAAAATAAAACTCTTGTCAATATATTAGGTTGTAACATAAGTTTCCGCTGTTTCGAAATTTTCGACAAAAAATTTTTATAAAAAAATCAAATAAGCACAGGTACCAATCGAGGTATGCACCATAACAGTCGCTGGTCTTTTGCCGTTTTTACAACTGGGGCTCCACTCCGCTGCTCCAGAGATCCGTGGACTATGACGCAAAAACTGAGTCGGGCAGCACTAGAGATCACTGATTTTGGCAAATCGCTTCTGGCTCTGTAGACATTCTTGTGATAACCGGCGCATTGTTAGAGCTAGATTTACGCTACATAATGCACAATTAAAAATTGCTCTGCGAACTCTTCCCATTTCCGAAGAGTTCGACCAACAAAATTAAGGCGCCGTCAGCGGTATGGCAGAATGGAGTGATTTCCACAGAGCGCTTGGAACTCATCCCAAAATTCCACCGATTAGTGTCCGCAAACTGTTTATGTTTGTAGCCACCATGGGAGAAATTCCTTCTCAATTCGCTTCAACTCCAGAGAGAAAAACGGCATCAAAATTTTGGGCTACCAAGTTAGGAGCCTGTGCTTGAGACCGCTTGACAATAAAATGGGGAGAAAAAGTACCAGCGAGAATAAGAATGGTCTCGATATTACTCCACCCAAATTTGGTCAGTCATACAACGTTATGGTAAAATTTTTATGCGTACAAGTGCAGTCACCGAACTTGCATTCTTGGAGGGTTCATTCCGAAATTAATTACATATTCAATACAAGGAGCAAAAATAAATCTTACATTCCAGAATGTTTGCGAGATCATGCGGTTTAAAATAATATCTAGAATGCGCGAAATCTAATAGGTATCCATTCATTAGAAGCCTTTGAAAATGTCTATGCGAAAACAGCGGAAACTTATGTTACAACCTCATAGATAGATGATCTAGGCTAAAATTTGTAGCCTGCTTGTGATTTCTGGTTTGGTTAGTAAAACCTTTTTTACCGCTTTGCTACTTTCTTGTTACATTGCCGCTGGCGAATTTCGCGAGCCAGTCTTTTATTCCATTTCGCATTCACTATGTAAGTGTCAGCTGTATAGGTTGACAGCAGACACTGTGGGAGTGCCAGTTCGCCTCGACGCAGCAGAGGGGCGCGACGGAAAAGGCTGGTGGTGAAGTACGGAGACGAATCGCCTGCTTCATACGATGAAGGCCACACACCATCAAAAATATCAAAGGATGATCCTTGTGAATCGACACAAAGCACGAGCCAAGAAGTAATCTCTGGGCCAGCAGAAGTCAAGGAGGAAGTGTTAGAAGAGGAGAAATGTTCGACTTCGGTTCGTTGCCATTTGCTTGTTCACTCGGTTATGTAAATGATCCAATTTTTCTAATCTTAGGTAGATGTATGCACGGAATATGATTCCGAAGAGAAAACGCAGAAGTCAGAGTCAGCTTCAGCCATCATTTCTTCTGTTGAAGAGAAGTGCTTGTCTGTGGTCAGTAGTGTAAGAGCGTTTTAGGCTATTAAATACCACATTTTCATTGTTGAAAGTTGTAGGACGGAGCTGTGCCGTCAAAAAGGGTTTCGGAGGAGGAAAAGAGCTGTTCTATGGTGAGCGCACTAATATTCGCCCCTCTTATAACGCATACACAATTTGCTGCGATTTAGATGGAAGCAGTTGAGATCGACGACACAAATTCTTCATCAGTCAGCTCGGTAGCGTCAGCACTTCATCCGATGGAGTTGGACTGCTTCGAAATGGGACCTTCAACGAACACATCTGATGGCTCTCAAGACGATATTCCTGCTGAACAAATCGAAGGCGATCGCTGTAAACCATTGGAGAACGGATGTGCTAAAAGTGGAGAGGATATCCCGTATGAGAAGCCTCCTCAAGTAGCAAACGAACAGCAAAGGTTTGTTGTTCGTCACGACCAATTACTTCTCACAGATTTTTTAATAGCAAATCGTACTTATACTTTTCTGCTTCAGCTCGTCAGGTTCACCACCTGAGCGACCATCCTCATCTCCTCCTGATCATCCTTCGTCTTCACCTCCTGAGCGTCCCTCTTCTTCAGCTAGCCGATCGAGCACTCATGAGTCAGGCGCAGTTGAATTCAACTCTGAACTCCGCTGTGAACACGGTACTTTTCTTGTTTTGCATTTCTGCCATGCATTGTTTTCCAAATCTGGCATTCTCTAAGCTTACTGTTTTAGTCGTTTCGTAATTACACATTTTTATTAGGTGGAATAAATCTCGACGAGTTCCGCCAAGCGGTGAATCCGGACGAGTGGAAACAGCTATCTTCCTATTTCGACCCTGCCACTATTTTCCGCGTTCGCTGTGACGAGCCCATCTGTCAAGAATGTGAAAGAGAATTTAATGTGAGAAATTTGTTTCTTTCAGTTTTTTCCTCATTGCTGTGGTACTGCTTCCGCGATTCTCATTTTGTTTCTCTTTCCATTTTTTGAATATGTCCAGTTTTTGGTAATTTGAACATTAACTACAAAGAACAGAAGTCACAAGAAGAGCATGCTCATTGTCTTGATTCACATCATCATTATTTCCCAGTGGGGTTTGCGTAAAGACGTCAAGGAGGCCATCATTTGTAGTCAAATAGCATTTCAATTCAGGAGCAACAATGTGGCAAACAAGAGCTGAAAGAGTCTCTTCGAGATCTTCGAAGCAGAATCGGCGAGTTGCTCCGAGAGATTGACCGCAGACGCCCCACTGAAGAGGAATACGGCACAATCTACTCAAGGGGCATCTGTAGCCAGTTCTTGGCCAAGCTGACTGCAACGATAAAGTCGGTCTTTTTACCATAGTGTACTTATTGCAACTTCTCTGTGTTCAAAAGCAGAATCCCATTCAGAGCGCGCAGCTCATCTGTAGTGTTGCCATCGATCTGTCAGGAATGTATAATGTGCACTCATGGTCGGCCAAATGTCGGGCTTTCGTGCGACTTCGGTAGTGTTCACATCGTTGCTCTCACTGAAACGGAATGGAATCGTCTTTGCGAAGAAATCGCATCGGGGTTAGGATCGGATGAATCTGAGCGGCCGAACAACATCATCATTTCTGAAAGAGGTATGTGATAAAAAAAATATGTTTTCCTAGAGCTCCATAGATGCGGTATAATGAGGCGGTGATCTAAATTATGAACGCTGTCAAGCGCTGAATGATTGCAGAATGTGAAGTTTTCATTTGGTAGCTGAGCCGCTACGTGCTATTTCTGAGTTGTTGTTGTTTTTTTTTCGATTTCTCTAGGTATCTAAACGGTACTCATAAATCTAAACTGTAGGCCAAAGCCAACTGGAAAGGACCGTGCTAGAAAAAATACCTTCATTCCATTGCGTCAGCTTTGATTTTGAGAAACACTGGTGCTATCACGACAATAATAAGTGATTCCGGCGGTGAAAGTATCGTATGCATTGTCATTGAATTAAATATTATAGTTCCTCAGAAATGTCAATAAACACAAATATGTAAATGAAAAAATATGTTGGCGGAATGGAAAATGTTTCAAAAAAAGGTCCATTGAAACTTGACGGCTAAGCAAGGAAGATTACGCTGGATAATCCATATTACATCGAGGTTTATTGGAACCTGACATGCCAATAAAATGAACGTTATTGCATGCGCCTTCCGACATCTGTTTCTTATCTCTTTTTTTTCAAGGGCGAATTGAGAACATGTGCGAAGGTTGTTTTGGTGAACGTCTTGAGGCTCTGAACATTCAACGTTATGTCTACGATGATGCCTTTATTTACGTTGCTTTGGTGAGCTCACATTTACTCCACGTTCACCTATTTTTTCACATGCGATTCCTTAAGAGCGAGGATGGCGCAGTGAGTGCTCCGTTGCCAAAAACCACGAGAAGAACACAGAAAAACAAATGTTTCAAAATCAAGGTAGAAATAATGGTCTTGATACATTTTATGATTCTTTTGAAATTTTGTTTAATGATTTCTTCTTGTAGATGTCGTCAACAGATACAATCAGAGATCTGAAAGTGCAGCTGTACAAGCAAACGGGTCAAACACCTAACGACCAGTTGCTTTATCGTGAGCTGGGAGGGTCGCTTTTAGATAGCAACTCCACACTTTTCGAGGCTCGCATAGAGAAAAATAACTCAGAGCAGGTAGGGTCCCTCCATCATTGCACACTAAAATCTATGTAGATCCTTATTAGTCAATCACATGATTTTTTAGCCTTTGATCCTCATTGCGCAGTCTATCTCCAATATACCGGTCAAATATGACGAGCAGCAGGTACGAGCACCAGAACGTGGATTCATCGATACTGCACTTGCTCACTGATATTCCGTTTCCTTTTAATTGTTGACGGAGAGAATCGGGAAAAAAATCCTGGAAATTTTGGTGCAGCAGAACGTACGCTGCAAGGGAAAGTCTGCGCCTGAAGCAGGACTATAATAGAGCCTTTTACTGCAATATCTGTCTCCATAGTCGAGATGAGTCGCCATTTCTTCTTGTATTCCAGGATAGCATAGTTCTTAGTTTTGCAATGATATGCAGATAAGTGGTACTCCCAGCTCTCATCTTTAAAAGCTTGCTATTTTCAAAGCATAAACACGAAGTTTTAAGTTGGATTGCCGAATCGACATTATTAGAACTTTCTTTCTTCGCTGCTAGTAAAACAGACTGAAAACATTGCCTCACAAGGGTCAAATTCCTTCCAGTTACCATGGTTTCCTTTAGGTCTATTTTTAAGCGGTTTTCTTGCTCAGGTATTGGTCACTGTTTCGGCGATTTATTTTTGTTTTTGGATCTCTATATCTTGTCGCTTATTCCGGTAATATATGCGTTTAAAGGAATTCATTCCATTGGTCAATTTTGTCGCCATCGTTGATTTGAATCGCTGTAAGTTCCTTAATTTCTGTTAGCCATGTATGTCTGATCACTTTACTTCCGATAAGGACGCTTCATGTAATTATTGGAATTCACTGTATTAGGATAAGCCATCGCTAGTTAAATGTTACTAGTAGTTTTAGCTGTGCTTGATCTCACAACTATTCTTCTGCGAAGATACTTGTTCTTTATATGTTCATATCTAAGCTGTGGTATAGCCTACATTTGCTATTTTGAAATGTGATTATTCCTTTGCGTTATCAGAGGCTTTAATGAGGAGTTATGAGTTTAGCCTTTGTACATTATACTTCCGTTCCATGGGTCGAACAGCTCAAGTTTGGTCGCTACGTTCGACGGCATTGTTTCGAACGATGTGGTCCACAATTTGAAATAAATAAGTTATTACCTGTACTTCTGGTTCTTTGTTTACTCGTTGCTTTCCATGTGCCTACTTCACATTACTCCTCGATCCGCTGTAAATGGTGAGAAGTGCTGAACGGTTACTAGGATGAATTCAAGTTGGTGCAACCGTAGAAACTGCATGAATGAATTGCAATAAAGGCAGCACTCATGGAAATTTCTATTTCATTAAAGTATGTCGTTCACTGTGTAATCGGCAGCTACAGAACCATATATAACAGAAAACACAAGGAATTCCCACCCACCTGCAGAGATATTGGCGTGGAGGCTAACGTAAATGTGGATTTTGTGGTCTTGTGCCAGCTTACAGAGAACTCCAAACGGACGCAGTCAAGAGTCAGGACCGCGGCGCGGCTCTCTTGGGCAGAGTTACGGGAGCTCAACATGTGTGCGCCTGCGTCTCTGTCCATGAGAGCCTCGCCGCGATCTCGACCCTTGTCTAAGTACGTTTGGAGTTTCCCATACGCATGCGCCAGCTTACTCCTATAACTGTGCAGTATGAACGCAGCACGAACGCCGTAATGGTTCGAGTAGAAACCCTAACAGCAACGGTTCCCAGTTGCTGCCATCCTCCCCTCAATTGCTGCCATCCCTAAGCAATAACTGCTAAAGGGACGAAACTTGAGCAGCAATCGAGGGGATGATGGCACTGCTAGGGTTTCTACACGAAACATTACGCCGTTCGGGCTGCGTCCGTGCTGCACAGTTATCAGAGTATGTATATATGTATATACGTACTCTCGGTCAGTTGTACGTGCGCCTGACATCGGCGCGGTGGGATCCACAGGCGTCAAGGGGCGCACCATCAAGCGTGTAGAAAATAACATCCCGTTTTCGTGGATTTATCGAGGGTTCTACGCTATTTTATCACGATGGCAAGAGTTCTCTACACTTTATAACCCCGAATATGTAAAATCTCTGTTTCCATGAGTGCTGCTTCTAAAGGGGAAAATGCAAGAGCCGTGCGGAACGTACTATATCAGCAGCTGATCTATCAATCGGCTACGATTCCATGCCAATTTTGACTCTGCATGATGGCGAAGGCGTGTTTGCTACCTACTTTCACTCGTTTTGCAAGGGCACCGATAAGGGGGTTGTAATCTCATTAACTAAAATGTGACAGTTCTGCACGAATACTACTTGCGTACACGTAATCATGTGACTTGTTTGTTCATTCATATATTCTTATATTTCCTTATTTCATATTTTCTTATTCCTAATTATTGATTTTCTCAAAAAGTAACAGCAGATTAAGAAGCGTACTTATCATTCGGAAATCCATTGGCAACTCTTGATCCCATCATATTTCTTCAAAATTATTTCGGAGGAAAAAAAAGCTGATCTTTGCCTTAGGGTTTTGCATCCGATTTTTGTTGATCTCCTCTGTGAAATCTTTTGATTTCTCAAGTCTATATCGTCGTCGAGTGTTTGAATACTCGAACTTTCAAGCTTTTGAATAACTCAACCTTCTTGAACCATCGGATGCTACAGAAGTCTTGAATTTGTGGATATTCAACCCTTAGTTTGAGCATCCAAGTTGTGCATGATTCGGTAAAACTCGCATTACATTTATGGGTTAGAATCTATGCGTTATGTACCTTGAATGTCCGAGTGACTTGTGTTGAATAAGGAAACATCCAGGCCATTAGTCACACTTGAGGTGCCACAATGTCAAAAAAAAGTCAGCTACAGTCAAAAAAGCATATGATTACAATCGTACAGTGGTACCAGGGAATAATGTGATAATCTTTTTTTTTTTTGAGTTTTCTCTGGCTCTTTTCACCAGCGACGGGATTCGGAGAGAAATAAGAGAGAAAAGTTGCATGTGGAGTACTTCACTAATTTTGCCGTGTTTGGTAGCAATATGTTGGAATTATTAGAAGCTGAGGAACACCATATCTGTTGAAACTTCTAAAGTTTTGCTTATTACAACATAATCAGATGCAAGACATGCATTTACTGTTATAGGTGTAAAAGAGCTCGTTTTTAAGAAGCAATCCGCCACTTTTTAATAAGTAAAAGGCGAGGACCATCTCATTGGCTTGGCGGCTTTCAGATTTCGCACTATTTCCATTCAACCATTCCTGCAGCTGCTTTTGTTTGTGTATGCGAGTGTGCGGGAAACGTTTCGCCTTCGATCGCCGAAAGAGTATTGATTCCGCGTCTCGCAGTGCTCGTCAACGGGGGTGTGGCTGAGTGGCTTGCACTGTTCTAGGTCAACTCGGCTTACTAGAGCTTTACACACTGAAACTATAACGCCATGGATTTGCGTCTTCAAGGTCTTCTATATCATATTTTTGTCCTAAACGGTCCAATTCGCTTCATTTTCAAGGGCAATCTCGTCATCGTTCCTCAGCCGCATTTGGGAATCTTCATATTGGTTCTTCTCTGTCGTAGGGCCGTAGGTTTCGCAGAGAGTTACGCTCGTGTGGTCGCCGTGGAGCGACTGCTAGCAGTCCCGAGTGTCGTGATGCAACGGGCAGGGGTTGTTTTGATCGCGTCCGCCTCCCTCCCAACGTATAGCGGCAGAAAAACCTCGTCCAGTTGATCTCTGCTACACATGGATCCCTTCCGCGCACATATTTCTGACGATGACATGCCTCGTCCCTTTGTCCCTGAACATACTTTCGAGGATAGATGTGAGTTTTGGTACATGGGCAAATCTGTTGTTTTATTCTTTGCAAGAGGCGTTGTTCAGTCTTATCTAAAGCCACCTCCATTACAACCTCCGTATAACTGCATGTTTGTCGTTGTAAGAAATCCTTACTGTGGTGTAGATGTTTTCCCGTTGGGATTAGTTTCTATTGTAATCTATTCAAACAGTCTTTCCCTTGACTTTCTCTGATGTATTTTTCCCTGAAAATCAAGGACGAGATGGTTCTCCGGCTGAAAAGAAAAGAGTGATTGACCTATGTATAGTCTGTTTCTCCAGCGATGATAGTTGAGTATTCGTGCACAGTGTTTGTGTTTCTCTGCACCCTCTCCAATCCCTGCGCACTTTCCCGCCCTCTTCTTCTCTGCGGCGTTTCCCCAACTATCTTCCCCCCTGGAACAGACTACATAATCGTTTCATCAGTGACCTGGCGTATCTTCCATTCACCAAGAGATGAATATCGCGCAGCTCGAACACATGCGTTCGACGTACTCCCAATCATTTACTGGACCGTTCTAACATGTCAGACAGTTCGAAATCGCTGCGGCTGACAAGTTAGGGTCCTTGTTAAAAAGACAAACAAATTGCGCGTGCGGTTTCATATCGTCGCGGCCGCAGAATCGCGGAGGGACCTACTCGACCTTCTCACTTGGACCGTGCTCTCTGTATCTATCGCTCAGGTTCCACAGCGTTTCTGTAATCACGGAATCCCTCTATCTCCTTGAAGGCAGCACTCACGAAAGTTCTCACCTCTGAAATGATTCACTTGTCGTGTAGCCGGCCGCTGTACAATCGTGAAAATAAATTCAACACTGTAAATGGCCGCTCACCTGGGACGATGTTGCCGTGGGCACATCTGCCACTCTTAACAAAAGGGGTTTCGTCGCTCCAGCTAACGCAATTTGCTGGGTGTACGCATGTGGTTTAGAGGCAGGGTTTTGTATTGAATGCCTACCTCAGGGTCCCGTGACGGGACCCACCAATGGAACACTCGTCAGCGCCATGGGCACCCAGGAAATACCGCCATCATTTCCTGTGTTCTCGCTTGTTTCACGCTACTTCATCGTTGTCGATGAGTTCATCGTTCCTAATACTTCTGCTCTCTTCATGTAAGAATACACCGATACTCACTCCTTTCAAAACCGCTTGCAGTATTCAAATGAAAACCTAACCAAAATACAACCACTACCAAATGATGCAGGACCGTGGCCGTACTGGTTATGCTGGTACGTGCGCAGATCGAACTCTTTCCGCCTTTTTTGTATTGATACCGCTCTCTGGTGATTTCTCCTCGGCCGCGTCTTTCGGCTAATCTTCGGTTAATCCAGCGAAATAAGCAGCGACGCCGATTTCTGCATAAAGGAGTTGATTATCGGACTATAAATTCTTATGCGCAGCAAGTGTAAAAAAGCCTTCTCACAGAAGCATAGGAATTGGCTACGCCAGATGTGCCCAACCATTCATGCTACAGATGTCAATTTTCAACGCAGAGATAGGGAAATCGACGTCACCCGCTATTTCGCTGGATGGCGAGGTTTTTTGAATGGTACGTGACATTCAAACAACCTTGCGTAGTGTGTCTATTAGACGACATAAAATTTCTTCGATTAATGCATTGCAAATATCAAGTCGGAACCATACCTGGATTTGTATGAATGCGACTGTTCTTTTTTCTCATATTGCGAGAACTGCTCAACGCCACACAATGATTTATGCGCAGTATGACTACTACATGCTCGGGGCTAATCGACATATCAGTTCAGAATCAACTATGGTCTGTTTCAAACGCGACAATAGCTGTGTATTCGTGCACAACGCTTGTTTTTCTCTTCAACCTCTTCGATTTCTGCGCACTTTCCCTTGCTCTTCTTCTCTGTGGCGTCTCTCCAACTATCTTCCTCATTGAAACACATATGTAAATACAGAGGACTTCAGTCGTGATTGTACCCTCCGCATTGGGAACAGCGCCACATCACTCGTTAGCCCATGTTGAGACATGTTAACCCGAGCATTGATCCACCAGCGGTTAACCCGTATCAACAACATGGGTCAACGAGTGATGTGGCTCTGTTTTCAGTGCGAGAGGTGCAATCACGATTGATGTTTCGTGTATGCTCACGCATGTGTGTAATGCCTGGATACTTTTTTTTTTTCTCATGAACAGATCTTGATACTCCATTATCACCCTGTTGAAGTTTTTTTGGTTCCTTCCATAACTTTTCCACGATACATCCTTAGACTTGTAATACTTTTCTAGGCTTCAGTTTCTTGGGCAGCAATAGTATCAGCATTTGTGGAAGTTTTCGCTTTCGAGTTGAATTATGCGACGTGGTGGTGCTGACTGACTTTGGAAAGTCATTTGGGGAGTCAAGACCTACCTATCGATGCTGGGTTTAGCAAGGTACATTTCACTGGACCAAAGAAAGCACCAGCCCGCAATTTAGCTATTTTTGGAGAGTAAACTGGTGCTTCGTTGGACCAACACTCACGGCGGTAAGGAGGTGAAGGCTTGACTTTCACTTAGTTTTTTCCTTAAAGGCAGAGGGCCACCTCATTCTGCCTGTTGGATTTACCATTAATCCTAGACCTTCTCATCATGTTGATCCCTGGGATGTACATCAACAGGCACAGGAGCGACGAAATACCCATTTCTGAAAAGCACGAACTGGGTAAAAATTTGGAGCCCGGAGGCGGATCGCTGCAAGATGTGCTGGCTGCCTGCCACGGCTGCCGCGTTGGTCAACGAGTCTTGGCGTGTTCAATCGATAAGATCAACAGCTTCACACGTCAACTCGGGTTGGCAAACTGTTACAGACCCCGTCCTGAAAGACGGGTTTATAGACCATTCTGAGACAATCTACGTATACCGTTGGAACCACCGCGCCGAGTAGATGCAGAATCTACTGTTAGCTGAACTACGAAGATGAGGTGGACCCCTGCCTTTAATCTCCACCGAATATCTACATTTCTGCGGCAATGTTCATATCGTCCTGGTTTTTTTTTGTAAAGAGTTCAGCAGCTCGCTCCTTTTGTCAGTTTCGTTCACTTCGATATTGCATGCTTGGACCTTCCGTAGAACACCTTCATGTCATCAAGAACTCTATTGGGTAGTTGTAGCCAAAACGGTGTTATCGCTGAGCATGCTACAGGTGACGGCATTGAAGATGACGAGGCGGCACACGTCAGATCTCGCTGCGAGTTGAAAAATTTCTGTTTTTGCGCTCTTTCACAGTGTTCTAGTCAACTGACGTGACTACGCCACCCTGCTTGATCAAGCTGCTGACGCCTGTTAGACGGTTATATTGAAAAGCATGTGAATGTCTAACAGTACATACGTTAATGCGAATGTTCGGCGTCAAGCTATCAATTCGACCATCTCTTTCAACTCTGTCACTTCTTGTTGACGGTTGCTGGCTAGTGCTTTAGTACTGCGACCTTGAAGCCAGTCTCTGTCCTCGATCAGCTGAGCAGATGGGTCGAATCGTAAACAGCGTGCTTGGGTGGTAATCGACTCTCTGTAGTGGTTACAGTGACGTCACCACATGGGACAAAGTCCACGCGCCACCCGTTACTTCTTAATTGATCGACAACGTTCCACTTCCCCGCTTGTCTAAGGGTTGGTATCACACTGTGCTCGTTTTTGTCGACTACTTGTATTTCCTCGGCACGGTGTCTTCTGTTTGCTTTAGGCGACATTCGAAAACCGCTAAGTTTGCCGTGTTTTTCAGATTATGGACTATTGTAGGATTGGTTAAATGTAACTAGTGGGTGAGCCACCATGTGCGGAATAGTTTCAGTTCATTGTTGATGCCACAAAATTGAAGCATTCCTGATGATACTCCTCGATGTTGCAATAGAACAGTAATGAGTTTTGATGTAGAGATCGTTGCGGAAAGTCTTCATACAATACAGTTTACAATTGTTTCAAATTTTCTTCTATATCTATTGGAGATTTCCGGGTCAAACGAAAATCAAACGACAGATCAATGCTCATGGTATACCTCACTGTTTTTTTAATGCATGCATCATACTGGATGTGAATTTCAAAATTTTTGAAAAGAAAATCGGAAAAGACTTTTTTCAAACTGATTGTTAGAAAGGAATGTAATTGCTTTGGTGTTTTGACGGTTTTTTTAATGTACTTCTCTGTCTACAATACTCCTTTCGACATTCAACAGCCTTCTGATATTCTTATGTTTTGCTTCTTGAGGTGTTTGTATAACATTTCAGAGGCACAGATTTCCCAGTGATATGATGCACTCTACGTGCGTTTACTAAATAACCAGATATTTATGTTGAGATTTCAGTCACCACCACTCGTGGAGCACTCGAGCACTTTGTAGAGGGTGACATGCCGTTCTGGACTAGTCAGGTATGCTCGATGGCAGAACTGCCGCAATGATTATCGACTTTTTTTGCATAACTATTATAATAGTACAATCTATATTTTGAGATTGTATTGTAAAGTGGGTTGTTATATGTCTGGATTTTTTTACCGAAACGCTACAGTGATAGAGAATGTGGAGAAGTGTGCAGCAATTGGAGAATCTAGAGTGAGGTAGTCGCCATACTCCACATGTAGTATAGCTTCCAGCATTCGCCGAGTACGGTGCCAACCTTACGCGAGCGAAATGCACCAATATTTAGCAGCGAGCTTGAAACAGACTTTTGACCTTATGCAGTAGTTACTACAGCACAGGACAGTCGAACATGGAGTGTACTGAAAGACTTCTAACCGTTTTTTTTATTCCTCGAGGAATATGAAACTGACGTTTCCAAAACACACCCCTGGATCATACGAACGGATTTTAAAAATATAGTGAGGCTTCGATGTATGTATGTTTCACCGAATCTTGCAGTCCCCTCCGCGTTTCTGCGGTCATGGAATCGTCTATCTTTTCGAAAAGCGCTGTACACTTATGAGGTGGCACTCGCAAGCACTGGATGAGAAATTCAACAGTTTGGGAGTGCTGTGTGAGATGAAGTGAGAGACATCTAGTTTACATATATATATTTGAAGTGGTGATGTACTACAATACAGCGATTTTGGAACACATGCGAGAATGTAGATGCTTGCCCCTTTTCCTGTCATCGCTCTTTTGCAGCACTTCGCGCATTGCAAAACGTGGGAATTTCGTTTGTGAAATTCGAAACCTACATACCCTTATTTCGTTTACATACGTGAATTCACCAGCTTTTCGTTCTTGTTGCCCAGTAATGACGTCGGTGTTTCTATGCTTTTTTTAAATGGGAGAGCATAGGTACAACGGACGACAGTGGGGGAAAGGCGTTTTTTGCGGCCTCGAAAAGCACGCCGCGCAACCGCGCAGCTCACGATGGAATCATCGCCGCCGTGGCATATCAGGGCTTTCTTGATAGTTGGCCATCATATTTGACATCAACTATCAAGAAAACCCTATAGTTTGCTGTCCTGAAAAGTATTACAGAGCGAGCGGCCCGTTCGCGTGGCGTACTTTTTGAAGCCGCGAAAAACGCACTGCTACTGCACAGTACGTTTTGCCAAGGAAGTCACTTGAGAGAATTCGGACTAAAAAATGGGAAAACACGCGTCAAGGTTCGAAGACATGCCGCCACATCGCCTGTGGATACGCACGCAATATGACGAGCGCAAGGAGGGGGTATGGCTCGTAAATAGCCCGTACTCCAAGAAGACTACGTTACAGCACAAAATGGACGTGATCTTTGTGTTCGGCGTGTCAGATTACCCCGTGTGCAAATTTTTAGTAAATTCTGTAAGATTCACACCAGTGTATGCAGATCCGGTGCATAGACTTTTGGCCACGCCCCTTTTGCTGCCTGCCAGGCGCAGGTCATGGCAGCAATCCTTTGAACGTTACCGCGGCGACGCCACGTGTAGTATTCAGAATATTCGGCTTTGATTTTTCATTTCACAAGACCCATAGTATGGCTTCAGGATACTCGCAATGCTCTCATCTCAACCATGGTTCCTGCTGGAGCCGCGGTAGCCGCTTTTGCGGTGTTTGCCAGAGACAAGGAGGTGGTGGATTGGTGGACGGTATGGTGATCCATTGCTTTTCTCTTGTGTTTTCGTAGTTTTTGTCACTGGTTACCTGAAAATGGCTCTATATTGACTTCAAAACGTCTCAAGTTTTACAGAAGGTGAAGAAGCCCAACTGGGCTCCGACTGATGTGCGCCTGTATTCCGTGATGGATATACTCGCCCTCTCACCTCTTGGCTATGCCTCTTACCTAGTCTACAAGAATGGAGGAGGTGAGCATTCCAGATAATCCCCTATTTTGGTGTGGTATAGGTGTTCTCACTATTATTCTGTTAAAAAAGTCACCTGCAGAAAAATTACTATTTCGAGAAGAGATGCTCTTGCGCAAACCTTTGCTAACACATGACTAGCACAATATTCATCTAGTAATGTATCATATTATGCCACAATATCGAATAAAATCAGTGTTACATTCAAGCGAAAAAAAGTTGTCATGCGCGACGTTGATACCCCCCCCCCCACCTGCCAATTGGCGTAGACGTAATTCAAATGAAGTAAGCATTTGTTTGTAGAGGTTGAGTATTGAAGGGTTTTGACGCGAACTCTCTCGTATTCGGGAGTTGTAGCGCATCTGAAATGGTATACGCTTTTAAGAATGGAAGAATGAAAAAGCTTCTTTAGGCGTGAATCATTTGTACAGCTATCGTTTAAGGTTTCGACTATACAGATACCCGCCTTGCCTTGGGATTGTACGGTGCTAACATGGCTCTCGCCCTGACTACCATTCCACTCGTCAAGAAGAAAAATCTCGGCTGCGTAGGTTTTTGTTAGAGGATTTTCCTTGTCTTTCCATTACTTAGTGTACTTGGATCATTTACGCAGGTTAAACAAAGGGTTTGCACAAATTATAATGAGGAAGTTTCTCACTGTTGACGTCAGAATGAGACTTCTTTCCAAGGAGTTACTTTTTCAAAATATGAATCAGGATACATTTAGATGCGGGATCGGGTTCGGACTATATGTAGCTTGTTTGATTTGAAACTTCTCTATCTAAATCAGGTTCTCTTAGATGGTCTCATCGTAAGCTGTAGTAAAAACCTCTCATATTTTTAAGAATTAATCTCCTTTTTGAATATTATTTAATTGGTTGCACTAAAACATCTAAAAAAGAGTCTATTGCATATATATACTCAAAGTAGAATTTGTTCACTCATTCGATTCGTTGTCCTCTGGGTTTCATGAAAGAAAGCGCCAACACATCCGTGTTAGCTGCTAGCAAAATTTCATTTTGCGTTTGTTATGTCGATGTTTTGAGTGAGAAAACAGCTATTATGGCTTTTTTTGTAATATACAACAAGGTATGCCATTCAGAATTGAATATTAAGTAGTGTAACAGGACGGAGAACAGGTGTAAAAAAAATAAAAATAGTAAGATTAACTCAAGGGCTCGGACTGTGAGACATTAAAGGCAGGGGCCCACGTCATTCCGCCTGTTGGAGGTACAGACATATCCTAGATCTCCTCGCCATGTTGAGCCTAGTTATGTACATCAACAGGCTCAAAAGCGACGAAAGCCTCAATTTGGAAGGGTCGAATTGGCTGCATTTTTGGAGCCCGGAGGCGGATTGCTCCAAGTTATGCTGGCTGCCTGCCATGGCTACAGTGTTGGCCAACGAGTGTTGGCGTGTTCAATCGATAAGATCAACCGCTTTACACGTCAACTCGGGTTAGCAAATTGTTACAGACTCCGTCCCGAAAGACGTGTTCAAAGACCGTTTCAAGACAATTTAGCTATACCGGTGGATTCAGCAGAATCGATTAAATCAGAATCTCCTTTATCTCAACCGTGAATGTGATGGGATTAAATTAGATGGGCCCCTGCCTTTAAGTGGATGTAATGTTTTCTTACCTTCTCGTTGTTGCAGTTGTGGAAGAACACTGCCCTCGTTCACTTGACCGCCGCTGGAGCAGCATTCGCTTTTTACAAGGTATTGTCATTCATGTCTGCTTTGATCAAATTTATGCTGTTTCTCTTACTAACTAGCACTACTACTTCGTTGGAATTTCGAGGTGCATGTGAATGATGCCATCCTTTCTGTCATATGAACAATTACTACATCCATAGCTGGATTGTAGGATTTTTTCCTCTCCAGTTTTCTTCTTTGGTTCTTGTAGATTTCAATATTTACGATTTAGCTTAAATTGACCGCCAAGTTAGTTGTGCTTTACGTTAATCTTTCTTCTATGAGAAAGCATCAAACATTGTCAGAATTGTTGGATTTTGAGTTCCAAATTTTGTAGGAAAAATAGTAGTCTGTCGAACTAGTTAGTCTTCCTATCTCTACTCAGAAAGATTAAAGGCAGTGTATCACCTCGTTTTGTGGGCTGAAAATACGAATACACTCTAGACCTCCTCGTTACGCAATTCCAAAGATGTACGTCAAAGCTCATGAAAATGACGAGACCCCGTTTTCGGAGTTTCCGAAACTGCAGTTTGCGGACCACCTGGGCGAAGCGGTCCGTGAGTGTGGTGGCCGCCCGCCACGTCTCCAGCGTTGGCCAACACGTCTATACGTGTCCGATCGATGAGATCAACGGCTTCACGCGTCCACTCGGCTCGGCAAACTGTTACAAATCCCGTCCCGGAAAACGTTTAAAAATAGGTTTCAAAGACCTTTTTGTAATATTTTAGGTATACCATTGGATTCATCGTGTCGAGGAGATTCAGAATGGTAAAGCTCAGACACGAAAACGAGGTGAAACACTGCCTTTAATAATGTGATCGTCAAGCCCATATCCCATATCCGCTTAGATAGCACGATATTTTTGGCTGTTTATTATGTTGTAGTGGCTACAGTTTGCAATTCTATCTGTGTAATGACAAAATATTTTTTTGTCAATTAGCTCATATTGTTTTATATTACTATGTTGCTGCTTCATTTCTTTTCTTTTAGATTGACAAGACAGCGGGACTGTGGATGATCCCCTACGCTCTCTGGACTGGCTTTTACGCCATCCTTACTTACTCCATTGATAAGGAGAACAGAGTGATCAAGGATATCTAAGTGATGTGCGCTACGTGAAGCACCATTGATGATGTAAATTCCATGTTCTTTTCGTTGTTGTAACAAGGCTGCATCTAATCTACAACAGTTTTCACACTTTGTTACTTTGTATATAATGTTCTGCATTGCTTAGGTTGTAGAGTGATTGCCAGTTGTAACGCTTTATATTGCCCAATGTGGTGTTAGCATAGTTTTAGCGCAACATCGTCTCGATCCCGCATGAATAAAAGATTTCTTTCTGAGTTTGGCTCCTTCAATGCGTTATTTTCGAGTTTCTTATCGTTCTCACTAAAGTGGTATATCAAATAATGCCAACGAATCAAGATGAGCAGTTTAGTGTGCGTAGTGAAGGATGAGCATTGTGTACAAGAAGGTTAGTTTCATGGTTGAACCAATACAATTTTTAGGAGCTTAATAAAGGCAGATAGGCAATGGTGACCTTGCGCATTGTTAATGATGATTAGTTCAGCAGTTTAGGGGGATAACATATTTAGCAAAAAGTTGACTTATGTGGAAATACGTTAGTAAACAGGAGAATGTTATTGTATTTTCATTCATTCATTCATTCATTCATTACGCTGTTTAAGACAGACGTTAGAAAGAATAGTAAGGCATCAGTGTTAACATTTCCTTACATGCTGTCACAACGAGCTGAACTTCACCATTATTTTGTTAATAGGTAGTTATACTGGTACTGGCAAATCTTTTGAAGGCAGGAAGAGAGTTTAGAGCAGGAGCATCCTTGCTCAGAGAGAGATATGCCGCTCCCGCTCGTACTGTGAAGCCCATAGCTATTACAGAAGTTCGGGGTCGTCCATAAGAATTTTTGAATTCACCACCTCTAGTTATGGATGTCACTGACGAAAAGAATTGTTTAGCTTCGTCAGTATCCCATTGGTGCAGTATCTTGTAATCCATGCGAACATCGAAGATGGATTATATTTGTATTGATAGATATATTGTATTTGATGGAATATGGAATGAATCCCATCCCAAGTCCCATTTTCAACAAGTGGCATATAAATGCTTACGCGCGCTTAATGTTGGCACCTAAAGGGAGCACTCATGGTAATCCTCACGTCTCAGGTTTTGACTGTTTCGGAGTTTGAACAATTGTTCTAATAATTCGACAAAGACGCTGACAAATGCAGCAGCGTTCTCATGCAGAAGTTATTCGATGTTTCCAATGTTTCATACCATTACACAAACAGGTTGCCAGCAATCTTTTCACTCCTTCTTCCCCAGACAGTTAGGAAAAAGCTGATGAGGAAAAGCTATATTAAGTTGTCGAGTATTTCTTATGCGAAACTTGCCAGCAAGCTCTCTTGTTGCAAGGATTGTCGGCAGTTTGTCGACAAACTTCCAGCCGAACAACTTGTCAACAAAGAGGAGTCAAAGCAAGTTACAGGCTAGTTTCCTCACCCAGATGACGACGCCACCATTGAGCCGACAAGCTCCAGCAAGAAAGGGCGGAGATGGTCGGCAATTTTGTGCAGCCGGCAGAAAAGAAAGGACGAGAACAAATTGTCAGCAAGCTTTGAACGGCAAGAAGGGGTGAAAGCAAGTTGTCAACAAGCTTTGGGACTGGCAAGTTGTGAGCGGGTTAAGGCAAAACAAGTTACAAAGCCTCGGGGCGAGCAATTTTCAGATGCGGTCGTAAGCTTACTCGCGGAATGCTTGTCGACAAGTTGTTTTAGGGATTCGGAGCAGGTTACTTATAGCATGAAATGGAGGATCAGGTGTTTTCGTCTGCACTCTTCTCCTTAAAAGTAAAGAAAAAAGAGACTAAACTCCCCGCTATTGCGCCTTTCAGTCTAATCATTGTTTTCCCTAAGTCTGCTTAATTTCGAGAATATTCAGAAGGGAAGAGAGAGAAAGGCAAGCAATCCGCAAGTAACAATTCTCCCTTTTGAAGCAGACTATACATATGGGGATTTGGTGGTCTTATTCTCTCCCTCCGCCCACCTCCTCCTTCCTTCCCCCATCGCCCTCAAAAGACTTTGTTCAGTGACTAGCTTGCATTTCAAACGAGTCACTTTAGGACGATGCCGTTGAGAACGAGGATGTGTGGGATGATACCGAGCTAATTAAGATGTACGAAGATTGTGTTAGCGCCACTTACGTAAGCATTTTCATACTGAACTATCACTACTCTGCAAGCGAACTTTTTTTTGGTTTCGATTCACTTTACTCTATAATTGAATCCATTTCATTCAGAGTAAGCTTGGAGCTGCTGCCACTTCACAAGTAAGCATTAACCTCAGATCAATTAATGTTTTTTTTTCTCAGTTCTGTTCCTTCTTACTGATGTGTCTCGTATTTTTTAAGAGCTGGTCGACTGGCGACTCTTGCTTAGCTCGGTATAGCGATGACGACCTTTACTACCCTGCTAAAATAGTGGAAATACGTGAACAAAAAGGTCAGAATATCGAGTATCTTGTGCTGTATGAGGGGTACGGCAACTCTGAATGGGTGTCAGCTGATGATCTAGCGCCAGCATCGTACGTTGTATTCAGTTATGGTTTGCATTCTACTTTTCATACCTTGAGATCACAATGGAATTTGCGTAGGTCCGATGATGGATCGCAAGAAGATGGCAACGTCACTATGGATAGCGCGCCAGATGATACGCCGATGGTTTCGAATTCAGTGAAGATCAACAAATCTAAGAAAGGTTAGCATTTCGCTTTTCATTTTGTAGGAGCAAAGAATCTTAGGTCTTACATTATCTACTATATGCGTTTTTAAGAGCGGACGTTCCGGAAAGGAACAGAAAATTTGGGGCGAGCCGGTCAGGCGAATCGACCTCACCCATCTGTTAGTTTTCCTCGTCAGTTGGTTAAACAATTGTGCCACGGTATCAAAGCATTGTTTAGATTCCCTCAATAGCTCCTCCTCCTCCTATGGTAATGCCACGACTTGCAGTCCCAGATGAAGCCGAGGCATTGTCGAGTATGCTGATGGCTTGGTATATGAGTGGATATCACACCGGATACTATCAGGTAAATATTGTTCCAATTTTTTTTTCACGGCAAATGGTTAATGTAGGGCATGGAACGTTGTACTTGGAAGCGGCGGTGTGGCCGAGCCATGCAATCGGCCAATTTATCCAAATGGTCAATCACAGAGCTCAGATGTGTCGAATTTCCTAGTTACGTCGCTCCATTCCTTTTGATATGCACTGGTGCGCTTCGGCTGCTTGAGGAAATCCATCCAAATCGCGAAGTATGCATTTATAGTTGACGCCAGAGTGTGAACCAAGGAGACCTATTTGGGATCGGAGATATTGCCACGGTCATTTTTCTTTTGTTTGCTAACATCCGCCTCAAACAGAGTGTTATTATCACTGACCAGTTGTGTTGGAGCCGAAAGTAGCAGTGCTCTCATGATTCATGACTCTACGTGACAAGTACCAAGAGAAGAACTACCATTGCCGGATCTCCGTTGGAAGACCTCACCTGTCTTACTAGGATTTAGTCTCTCTTCAAAAGCTTTTGGTTTGATCCTTTGTTATTGTAGACTTCTGGAATTTTTTCTACGCTTACTTCAATAAGGTGCAATTTCCGCGGAAGTAAAAAAAAAAGATTTTTTTGAATCACTTGTTGCATATAGGGTCCGGGTGCATGTTGTGCATTAGCATGAATGTACTGTTCGAAATTTTGATCTTTTTTCCACCATTAGTTTATTCAGCTATTCAATTAGCTGTGTATATGATCAGCAGAGAGCCTGTAGTGTTTTAGGGAGTGATAATTGACTTTCGCCTCCCAGAGCTACAGGATTCATGAGTCGATGAATTTAACCACCTCCAATTTGCCATAACTATTTTGAAAAAGTCTGTTTCTTTCTCGCGAACAAACCTCAATAGTGTGGGTCAAGCTATTACCAGATGGAGCAAGTTAAAAGAACGGGGAAGTCGGGAACGATGTCCCTCCCCGACCCCGTTCTTTCTTTCAGGCCTCTAATTGAAAAGAATTTCAAAACTGACGTTAAACTGGTGATGTATTCGGGGTTTTCTTTCTCGACAATTATCTTGCGCAGCATCAGCCATTTTCTGGATCTGGTTTTCTGCATCTGATCTGGTGGTAAGTACGACCGCCCTGCCTCGTGGGATCGACTCAAGTGGCAGCATTCCTTTCGACCTATAATATAGGGGCGCACAAGGCGTGATTGTTCTTATTCTCACCTAATTGAAACACGGTTGGGGGAGAAACCCCACAGTTGTGCTTGTGTACTGTCGGGTTAATAGCTTGAGAAATGTACTAGAGCCTAAGTCAAGCCCGTTGCCATTGATCTTTCAGTAAAAAGAATTTTCTTTTTACTGAAAGGAAATTTTAGGCGGGGACTTCCCCATCAACCTAACATTTCACTTACCTGTCCTTGTGCGTAAGAGCAGAGCTGAGCTGCGAAGTTAAATCAGCATTCTTCCTTGAACACTGTCTTTTCAGCTGCCACCTATATCGTTCAAGGAAGCGGGTGATAATGATAATGTAGTAGATTAAACACAACAACACTGGTAATGTAGTGGATTTTTCTGGAGCACAGAAAAGAATGAATAAGGGTTTTAGCGAAAATTTTGTTGCATATTTTTTTTCAAAGTTCTTTAAATTTTTGCGGATACATTATGGCTTCAATAATATGTGGTGATTTTCTAGAACAGAGCAGACTCTTCTGCTGTTTACCTACAAAAGATGTTTTTTTTTTTTGCAGCTAGGAGTCATTAAATTCAGAAGTTCACAGATATCGTACTTTCGCTTTTCGTACTTCATGTCATTTCCCTTTGATTTTACAAGCAGTTGTCCAGCACATGTTCGCGTTCCGCCTGTGCATCACTACCTGTTTCATTAGCGAGCTCTTGTAGAACGGCTTCGCTCTTGGAGGAACGTACGCAGACAAGCACTTTCTGCAGCATTTTTTGCTGTTTCTACTAGGTTGGTGCAAAAGAAATGGCGCATTTTTTCCATAACCACACAATTTTGTTCGCACATAAAACGACATCCAGATGTGCTTAAACGCTCATAGAGCAAGGCAAGCTCTCTTGAGCTGTACGTACGAGGTATCAGCTGAGGTTAGAATTTGTGAAATAATTCGATTCTCTAAAATCGGGTATACATTCCTCTGAACCTCGACTATTTTCCTGTAACAACGCAAGCAATACAGTCCAAAACATCTTTCTTTTTTCATCTAGGGCGTTATATTTGGCGGTTGCGAAATCGATGTCGGATTTTGATATTGGGCTTTGAATCGTCATAATTCGGCGAAAGCTGAAGCTTTTTCCCCTAATAAGGTGTCATTTGAATCAGCACGTCTTCGCCGCTTTTCAGTCAAGTTTTGATTCCATTGGATTTGATGTCAAGCTTTTTGGAGTCAGCAAAATCTGCAAAAGCGTACATATTTAGCCGGAGTATTTTCACGGCCTACTCTTCCTCTCCGGGATGGGTCCAACCACCTGAATTTGTGCTTATCTGTAGGGGAACAGTACGATGAGTAAGATATTTGAAGGCGAGTCTCGATTTCCACTTCCGTCCTCTTCCAGATTGTCTGGAGTGCAAAAGTGCTCTTGTGCTGTCGTAGAACACCAGGAGGATAATTCGAGGGGAGTTCACTTGCCCAATTTTTTCGCCGTGAAAATCCCTTCAACGACGCCAAAAATAGGAAAATAATAAACCTTAAAGCCACCTTCGAGATACCGAACACATCGTCTGGTGATAGCTTCCACCAGTGCTTCCAGAACGACATTGACGTCATTGAATTTTAGTCCATAACTCTGAGACACTTATCTCCAAAACTAGACTACTGTAACATTCCACTTCCTTGCTGTTGCGTTGTTACCAAGTTCGAATCCACGATACAGTTTGAAACGAATTTTTGCTAGCGCCTCGACTTCGATTCACCCACGAGAAAGCCGGTAAAAGTGGATAGATCCGGATGGAAATAAAAGGGCATAAAGAGGAAGAAATAAGTACCAAATGTGCAACTGAAACACTTTTTATTCCAAAGAATTATTCCAAAGTTCGAGGTTCGAAAATCCGACATTGATTTTGCAACAACCTGATATATTCTACATTCGAGCTTAGGAGGCAACGGCTTCGTTGTCAGGGACGGAGATGAGCAGTTTCTGAAGTATTTCCCTTGGTGTCTCTATTTTTTCGGAGCTGTGACTCTCTAAAAGCAGAAATCACGAATGATCTGCTGGCAAAACTCTCGAAGTGCTTAGAGGCGCATTTTCAGCACCTCAACTTTTCGCCGTACTTTGCTTTCGAGGGATGGCCAAATTTTGCTAACTTTGGTGGAGAACGTTTGAGTGGTCGTGTTCTTCAGGAAAAAAGTCAACATGACGACCTGAAAACGGAGATTTCCTTGTTCTCCGCTTACAGTTTTCCGAGTTCTGGCCGCAAAATGACCGGAACCTTTTCATACGATAAGCAGTCTATATCGTCCGTTGAGGTTATCGTTCATTGTAGTTGCGGAAAAAATAATGTTAACGCGAAAACGCGCCATTTCCTTTGCACCAATCTAACAGGATGCCTTGGTCCGAGTAACTATTTCGAAACAGAAAACCACTATTCATCATTACTCTCAATTCTTCTCAGAAGCCGCTAAAGCTTTGCTAGGAAAACGCTCGAAATGCCCGAAAGTTCATTTTGCTAACAAGTCGACCGAATTCTGCTGAAGAGAGCAGGCTTAATTCCCTACAAATTAGCTCACGTAACTCAGCGTTTCGCAGAGTTTCTTAGAAGTTTTGCGTGTGATCACCACCTCTGTCAATTATACAGGCATTTACTCCATAAGGATAACTGGCTCTTTCCGTGTTCCTCGCTCCACAGTTTTCCGAGTTCTTTGCATAAGTCGGATTTGCTCATAAAATAATCTCTACTAATCCATCTATAGATACTTCACAATTATCACAGGAATCATGTCTTTTTCGGAGATTCTATAACAGTTTGGTGAAACTGTGGAAACAAATGATGTCTTCAAAGAAATCCGAGAGAATTTTTGCATCAACATAATATTTTGATGGCAATAAAAATATAGAGCATTCTGATACCTTTCGATGACCGGCGACTTCTGGGTCGTCTCCCGAATAAGGATGCATGAATCTTAAATTCATCATGCGGAGCCTTGGAGCATCCCTCTTACAACATAAGTTGGAGCTATTTTAAACAAGATCCACTAAGGAATTCAAGAGTTCTCTATTCGCGCCTTAACAAAAATTTTTATCAGATAGAATCCATTGAGAGTTCTACAACAATCAATTGCTTACTGAAAATTGTTAGGCCTTTATTTTGATAAAAATTACCAATGATGCAGGAATTAAGGGTAAAGAATGCGCTGAAACTGGATTTACAATCGTGTCTAAGGATTTGTTTACTGTCCCAGCTTATCTATTGGTTTAGATGAATGCTACTATTCTCCTTCCTTGCCAAAACCATGCCCTTATGTTTCTCTGTTTGTATGGAAATTGCTACGGTCTCACTAGCTGTGCACTTACTGAATGCTTTTCAGGCGATCCGGGACATGAATTCAAACAACTGAACAAAACGATCGTCATCTCTTTGTTATTCTGTTTGTTTTATGTTTCATCTTGACATATGGTAATAAATTTTAATTGTTTCTAACCCTGTTGAACATCTTAAGCTTATCATAGGGGTTTGGTTTCGTGACACTTATATAGCGTGACACATTGCTTGAAATATTATTTCCCTCAGTTGTGCAGTTATAAACATGCACGTCTTTTCATCCACAACGCTGTGATGATTACGACTGTGAGAGCAAGGATGGTAGCAGTTCCATGTTATATGCAGTGAAAATTTTTCTGCTATCTAACAAAGTTCCAACATGTAAAAAGATTCTGCTCCGAGGCTCGTTAGAACGCCTAAGAAATTTTTACAAACTAGTTTGATGGCATCATAACCCCTGAAAAGTATTAAGTCGGTGCAAACGGAATCACACTTCTCTTTCAAAACCGTTTTATTTGTTTGGACATACAGGTTGGGCCAAAAATAGGTAACAAAGGAAATGGCACAGGGAAAGAATTCATGTGCAGTTTAGAAAAGTGTCATAGGGTTCATGCTGAGCACTTCCAGTTGAAGTAAATGCAGCACCTCATCTGGGAATATCCTCCATCAGCTTCGGCATAGCTCCTAAGATGCTGAGTGAGTTCGCTGACCGGTGTTTTTCAATGAATTCGAAGTCGAATGAGATTGGAGTGAAGCTTGTACATGCCTTGGACATCTCTAGTATTTGTTACCTCTACTGAAAGGTATCTGGACAATTGGTTGACCACTCGATGAAACCGATTTGTCTTAGAGTATATCCTTGGCCCAGCGGTGAGCAAAACATGGCTTGTGCGTCGGAGCATTGCTGTGGTGAAACGTTCTGAAACGACCTCCCAATATCGCCTCGTGTTCCTCAGAATGAATACGTGATTATCATGCAAGCAGAGAACGAGGCTGTTCCAAAAGCTGCTTGAACTAGAAAATCAAGCCTTAGTTTACAAGAGGCACATACCCGCACATCTGCGCTTACTATTTTTAATCTAGTTTCCAGATCAATCCCAATTACCAGCTGTTATAAAGTATTCCAGCAGAAAAGATTCTCGAAAGCAATTTGGTGGAAATTGCCCGCCACCGGGACCATGAAGTAGCCGTTGTTTTTCCCTCCCACATTTCTTTTAACCGTCTTTCATGAGTAATCCCAGGTATCTCCAGGAAGAGTACTCTTCGCGCTTCCGGAATCATCTATGCAGAACTATTCTCGAAGGTTTTATGGATTTTGCAGAAAGTAGGTGCCACAACAACGCGCATTCTCCATATAAGTGTGCTCCGAAGTCAACTGCTCCAAAACAGGCGCCTGCTGCACAACAAGGTTTTGACCCAAAAATACTTCAAACCTCTCCCTACTCGGCAGGTAGAAAGCATGGGTACTTTGCGAAGAAATAGAAAAGCAAACGTTGTACAATAACTTATGACCCCTGTATATCAGATATGACCAGTGGCCTCCCACGTATCAGATATGACCAATCTTCCTATGTGTGAAATACCCGCCATGGAATGTATGATGTTTGTTAATGTAATAGCTTACCGCTACTGATCTAACATATGTGTGAAATTTAACACTTATCGTGACACTTTTGTCAAACTAGGTCATGGAGCAATATAAAATGCGGAGCAACCTAACAACCGCATCTAGATCGGACGATAATGGATGAGTGTTTTCTGAAGTTGCCGCAGGAAGTCCCTCAACAGTTGTAGGTTGAAGTTTTTCTGAGTGCACAGGTAACACTCGTCAATGTTATTGCCTGGGATTAAATTACGAAAGCACCTGTGCATTTCCAGAACACTTTGCATCTATATGGCAATGAGAATGCGTCGCCACCCAATGAAGAAGTTTGCCAAGAAGAAGCCTCTGCTGTCGCTCAAAAATACCATGAAGAGAGGGACATGAGCAAGAATGGCATTCATCCTATGTTCATCTATGAAATTTCGTCGAATTCGGAGCGGTGCTATATATTCCAACGACACAGGAAGACCAGCTACGAGAACATTATGATTCACTTTCACCCTGGATGCAAAATGCAAAACTGAAAATAGACTCCAGTGCTTGTAAGTTCAAATCATCGAGCTGATTGATGGGATCTGGCATATATTTAATAATATGCTCATTTCAAGCAACATATGAAGAGCTTTTTTTGAAGCGATCCATGTGCTTGAAGCCACAACTCCTTAACATTGCGATGGCACACAGACAAAGCCCGTCGCAAGGGATATGGGGTATGAAACCCGTGACATGACGAGCCCATAATTCTTCATACTTTTTCGTAGTCCATAATTTTGGAGCTGTCAGACACTTCGTAAGGACAACACTGCACAAAAGACGTCAACACGACGGCATTACACTATAATGGCCCAGTTGATTCTGGAGCTGCCATGGAAGGTGGAGGTAGAGGGTAAACGGTAAAGCAGGGTAAAGCACATTTATTTGTACAACCACAATATGTCTGTCTTAAGCGTAACATTTTTAGATTACGAAGACGAAATTAGAGTACTGATTACGTTTGTCGGTGGCAGCTATCAGGAACGGAGAAGAACGTTTGCCAAGTAAGAGAAAAATCGTGTTTCCTCCACCGCTGTTACGAAGTATGCTATTTTAGAGCTTTCGCTGCACAGAAGAGAACGGTAGAAATGGATAACATCCCAGATCATGATTTTGCTGTTCTGCCTAGTGGAGAGAACATCAAAGACCCGATTTGCACATTTATCATTCAGACGGAGTCATATCGGTGAGTGGTATGCAACTGATCCCCATTACTTCTTCCCAACGATGTACAATTGCAGAAAACTACGGTCCCGTCGCACCGACGGGACTGTAGGGCGAGTGGAACATGAGTTCCGATCGGAGACTGAGTCGAAGAACATACCAAACTTGATGCACAAAGAACCTCCTTACATTGTCCATACATTGATCCACGGGGGATGGGACGACGAAAATATATTGCAGCAGATGGTCAGTTTCAAACTTCAGGTTCCTACGCCACATGCAATAACAAGGCGAAAGACTATGGTTACCTACAAGCGATATTAAGACGGCTGAAAGATATTATCAGTGTTGGAGAAGGGCGTCCCGTTAGCCTAGACTTGGAGAGGGAGTGATCAACCAATTTCTGACATGAGTCTGTTCAGGCTGCCATTCGAGCTGCTAGGAAGAGGTTCACGGATGTCCAGATACAAAGATGCGCATTCCATCTCGCCAGAGCTTGAAATCGCATAGTCAAAGAACTGGGACTCATGTGTTTCTTTAAAGGGAGCACAAACGGAAAATTTAGTCATCGCGATTTCACAGTATTGTCAGGTTTCTGACCATGAGGAACATGGGTAAGGTGTTCAAATTCGTAAAAACACACAAAAGATCGGTTTTGAGATGCTCTCATTTCACTATGCCAGAGCAGGGTGGTCGAGTTAAACAGTTGGAGTCGAGCAAAAAAAAATTCGATCACGCTACCATCACTACCACCTATTTTCTCGAAGCAGTTGGATATTTAACTAGTTAGGCAGCTTTTTGAGCGTAGAATTGGCACAAACAGAGGAAAAATAAAATTTTCGTCATACAGGCGTGACTTGGGGAAAAAACAAAGCCTTACTGTAGAATTACGGAACTAAATAACGCAACAATAAATTATTTGAGGAATTGGATGATCGTGGTGAAAAAAGGGATTACGTAAATCAGTAACAGGTAAAAGGAAGCAAATTGGGGGATTCAGGTCACAAAAATGTAGTACAGGTTGAAATTAGCGAAGAAAACGTTAACATAAAAGAGTTCCACTTGTCATAGCCCCTAGTCAGCTGGCAGGCTGGCAGTTGCCATTTTGCGCGCTCCAAGGAAGATTTTGGAAATTGTTGCTAGTACGAAAACTCGTAAAACTTACTGCCTACTGATCCTGCTGATCCAGGTATTACTCGTTATGACACGTGGTAGATAAATTTCCAACTGGTGCTTTTATTGCAAAATTGACCCCATAATCGATTGAATCACGATTGGATCAAAGTATAGGAAAATTTCATCTGAAGGGCCCAAACAAATTAGAAACGTTGTTAGGTGGTGGCGGAACACGAAGGGCATTGTGATCGTACCTCGGGAGTTGATGGGTAGAGTCACTGTTGAGGTGCGTTGAGGTTTCCTGCTGTAAAAGAGATGCGTCACATAAATGACGAGCCTGAATCTTTTGAAGTATCTACAAGATACGTAGTTCAGCGGCGCTTTCAAAGAGATGTGGTGCTAGTCGAGTATCGAGGAGTTCCGTTCATCAAATACGGCGGGTGCATCTCACAGGTTAATTTTTTCAAATACTTATTATTTATGGTCACATAGTGATCCAGTGCGTAGCTGTAGCTGATATGGTTCAGCTTCAACACTGAAATCTCTGGAAGTGATTTGTTGAGAATTTAATGCAATTCTTGAGTAATGCTTGAGCTGCTAAAATACGACCTCCCCCTCTCCCCTTGTACATAAGTTTCAAATGAGATGAGAAATGAGAACGAAAATGCGGACACTACTCGACTTCAAATTCAAACGTTATAGTAGCAATAGGAGTAGCCACCGCGTACACTGTCAAGGGTTCGATCTCCTCTACCAATTTTAGGCGATCATCTGATGAAAATACAGGATCCGTATTTCAAGCTTGAAGTGAGCTACAAGGACAGTACTCAGGAATGTGATAAAGCGTAACATTCTTTTTCTAACCTCAACCCTACTCCTCAAGAAAATGTTTCTGAGTAGATTTGCACTCATTCTCCTCATTCAGAACTGAAAATGCAGTACTTTTGAAAGTATTCTCATTTCTCTCTTACTCGGTTTTATCGAATCAAAGGAAAATGTGATTGGTATTAGTGCGCGTTCTGCTATACCAGTTTCGATGCGCAGTTTTACACCTCATGGAAGAACACGAGCCCTCCACATAGCTAAAAAATTGCGAAAAAAAGGAATGATGGTGAATACAAAGCGAAAATGTACATTCTGGTTGTGGGTTTCTCTCTGATTTGCATTACTAGCAGGCATTCAGGTACTCATGGCAAAATCCCTAAACATGCTTCATTCTCAAGATTCAATAAGATGAATTTCTCGACGAATTTGACGGTTCGTTTCTGTTCCTGGCTCCAGCTGGTATGGAGAGTACGCTTATAACGTTCACCGCAGAATGATAAGCAGAAAAGTGCCTAATTCAAATCATCACTTCATTTTCTCCATAAGGAATTGAAATTTTATTTCTTATTCCAGTTCCAACTGATTCTGTGCCAGCGGTAAGCAAGGGGAAAGAAGCCTAAATAGAACCTCGACAAAAACTCGAACTTGGTTTTGATTGCTGAGATATGAAAAAAAAATTCTTTGGTCGAAAATCGTGAGTGTGCTAAATATGGGGCCGCCACTGTACATCATCTGCAAGGGAGTCGAGGGTTCAATCCCCACCGAGGCTAAACTTTTTGCACGACTTAAGATAACGCACGCTTTTAGTGGGCTCAAGATAATCGAACGTAGTGCACGAAAGGACACTGTATCGGATTGCAAGACCGAGCAGGACTAGCAGTACGAACTTGGAAAAATGTCCACCTAAAATTTTGGCCCGCTCAGAGGTATGGTTGTAGATGGACATGAATAGCAGGACATCTAGCCACTAGAGGTGCCGTTTTTTTAGTTTTATATAGTCGGGGGTTTGCGCTTTTATGCTGTTCAGCTCCTTTTTCCGCGGCTGCCTTCACCGCGATTCCATTCCTTCTATAAAAACATGTAAAAAAGGCCATTTTTATCGAGGAAACCTCATGAACCTGGAGACCTGTAACTTGGGGGTAAAGCACAGTTGGGTGGGATCCATAGAATGACTTTTTCTTGGTTTGCGGGACTCCAAGACTAGCAGTACGAACGTGCAAAAATTTTCACCTAAAATTTCGGCTTGCTACATGGTTGTAGTTGGATATGGATAGCTGGAGAGCTAGCCCGTTGAGGTGCCGATTTTTCTCAGTCTGGTTTGTGCTCTCAGACGGTGTAGTTTTCTTTTCCCCAATTGTCATCCTTCCTGCTTCGATGTACTCCATGAAAAAGTTGAAAAAAAACATTTTTATCAACTAAACATCATTTCCGCAATTCTTGTGCTGAATCTTTACTATTGATGCTGGAGATCTGAAACTTGAAGGCAAAGCACAGCTGGATAGACTCCATGGTGAGACTTTTTTTTCGACTTCCAGGGCTGAGGAGGACTGCAGTACGTATGAACAGATATGACTGTTCGAAATTCAGCCTTGTTCCGTGGAATAGCTGTGCTACTACTAAAAGATGTACACGAATTCTCCACGGCAACCACGATCCCCCTCTACGACCCTTTCCCTTTATCCGCCCACCATACGACCCCTCGCTGATAATTTACCAACACACGCTTGATCCTTATTGGAAGTGTGGAGGGACACCCATGTGAAATTTCTTTGCTTCTGAAAAAAGAACACCTTGTTTCAGTATAATCACATGGCAGGCGCTTCGATAATGTAAGAAAAACGAGCGGTGGAAAAGGCAAACTAGAAAAATCGAGTGTTACTGCACAGAAAACTTATAAAAGTTGTCGGAAGCTCCATTTCTGGAAGGGCAGAGAGAATATTGACGTAGAACAGGGAACCGCTGAGGACAGGTGGACCGACTCGTTTGTGATTTCCTTGGGATTGCTCCTGTCCGTGGTAACGTACATCTGCTAGCATTCGGAAAGAAGTGGACATGTCGACAGCATCATCCTGAAAATGATGTGATCATGAAGAGGGGAGAAGGGCACATCTCACAGTTGATCAGAATGGTTTCAAGATTAGCTGACGCTCTAAGTGCTGATTGACTCAATTACTGACGTAAGCATTAAAGGTGTTATTCACACACAATATTGTCAAACAACTTCTTCCTGTTATTTAGACATTACTAGAGTTCGACAAAGTAACGTGTTTTACGTGGAGGCACTTTTTTTGATCTGAGAAATGCTTTTGACTCGTTTTCCACAAATGCTTTATTTGGAAGAAGGCGAAAAAGTTGATAATATATTGACGCAAGGTCGGAATGGTACGGTGTGTGATGAAAAACCTTCATCCCGGATCTTTAGATAGTGAAAAAGTTTGTAGTGTGTTGCCTGGTTTGTAGTGGAAGTACTTGATCTTTGGCCGTATTTTAAACTTCACTGGGCCAGCCACGCATCGGAGTACGGCCCTGGGCCAAACCGCGTGGGAATACGGCTACTTCTCGATTGGGTCTTTTCTGTTATGTAACCCCATTTTCTCAGCGCGGCTCCACTAAGTAGAAATGCTATTTTCCACTTTATCGGTATCTCAACAAAGAGCACCCAGCCCAACCAGCGAAGTTTACCATAAATTCGAAGTTACCATGTTTGAAATAGGAGAACCAGTCACCAGCAGTTGACAGGTACTGCGTGTTCTCAACAGGCGGATATATCCCGGAAAAGGAGGATGTAGGAGTAAGACAGTTGTCAAAAAAGGATCTTCTTGTTACCTTATATTTTCAATTGAAATGCGTTCGAAAAGGTTTAGTCTTTCAGAAAAATAGTGAAAAAAAGAAAAAAGAAAATTTGTGCACCTCTATACAGCAGGAAAAGCGCATTCATATATCCGCAAATGTACTGTCAAACCTTAAAAAATGGAGAAATAAAAATCAAGTAAAAATATATATTAAGGTAATAAAATAAGAGTGCACACTGACTTTTTCGTGTCGATGAACAAGTTGCTTAACTCGTATTTCCAAGCGGCTGGAAGAGAGATTCATGACGAACTTATGCACGAATTGCTGAATCTTCATACATTTTTAACCTTTAGAAAAATTTGTACGGCCGCTAGTGCATTATTGCTTAGATGAGATAAAGAATTTGAGAAAATTTTCGTATTTCATCTGGCTAGATGCTCACAACAATTGAGTTCCTCAATAAAGCTCCGAACTCGAGTAATTGGACCGAAATTGCGGATGCCGATCGATTTATTGATTGTCCTCTTTCGCATATCTGGAGTTAGAAGTCGTGCTTGTAACCGCACCACGGTACAGACATGGCGCGATCAGGAAACCACATGCTTCCTTCCGTAGATCTTGTCGAAATAAAATCCCAAAAACTGCCAAGATTTGGGGAGACGCAATTTCAAATCATAGCGCAGGCGTGTCTTCTTAGGGAGAAGTCACTGTCTGCGTCGATGCGTCACTGATACCAATCTGGATTAATTTTGGATTGATATTTGTTTTGTCCTTCTTAGAATAAATTTGGTCTTGCACAAAAACGCGTATTCCCAAGCTACCACCCTGGAAACTACATGTGTTAGGTTGGAACGAAAGCACCGAATTTGATACTTTTCCAAAAACTTAACGTCATTGTGAATGAGTATCGATCATCATGGTAGACGAAGTGTATTCGGCGCTATATTAGAGCACCAATTCCAGAAGACCAAAAATTTGGCGGCTGCTAGTCGAAAAACCTTGAAATCTCACTCTCCAGTTTAGCTGATCATTGACTTTCTTTTCCCGTAGATGCAGCTTCATTGCTGGACAAGTGGTATTCAGGAGGGGCCATGTCGGGAGAATAAGCAGGGTGTGACAGAATTTTCCAACCTAGTTCGACAGTTTTGTGACGAGTAAGCCTTGCCACTTGAGGTCGGGCATAGTCATAAAGTAGAGTAACATGGACGATTTTTCTACGCTTCAGGCGAATCGCGTCCGCCAGTTTCTGTTGTTGCGAAGAACAGGCTTAGGCGGGCACGATATGCCCAGGTTGTAGCAGTTCTCAGCATTCCCTCGGAATTCCATCAACAACACGATATTGTTAACATACAACACCCATCTCTCATTTCCAGTATTTCCAGTAATGAGTTGGCGGGAAAGCTCCTCTTGTGTGGACGCGGGAATACAGATTGACACACATTCACTCTTGCGAGGCACTAGAGAGACCCAAGTCGTCATCAGCTTTCTGTAGCCCAGCGCTCGAAAATGCCTGAGGGTTATTGTGCGGCCGCAGCCAATTGTAATCTATACTTTACGTGTAGTCACATTCCGATTCAAAGCCTATAAAATTTTGAATCCTGGAAATTTTCTTGGCGCGAAACTTTTGGACCAACCCAATATTCGTTTGACAACCTAATACATATGAAGATTTTTGTTGCTGAAGTTATATTTTTGGCACCATTAATATTTTCTTACCAGATGCCTCTATTCGGGTCAGGATATATACAGGGTGCGTCACAAATATTGACGAACTGAAATTGTGATACTGTAAAAGAGATAGTATCCGAAAGAACTCTATCTATGCATATCCAAAATGAACGTATGGAACAGTTGCTTCACCCCCTTTCCCTGCAAAAAAAGCTGGATTTCCGCAATCACCGTGGAATTCTCCGACTTCGTCTTTTGCAGTCGCCCAAATTCTCATCGCGGAAATCAGGGACCTGCTCATTAGTTGGTCATTATATAATGATGGGAGCAATGCTGTTTATCAGGGTCATAATTTCATTGAGGTGCGAGAATAATGCAGCCAATAAAAAACTTTGGAACCGATGCTGCAATTCGATCCTGAAGCTACGAAGTCGGAGATGTGAACACGTAACAGCGTGATCGTATTCTACCATCACGATTTATTGAAATGCACCTGTTCCTTCCCTCCCTTTATTAATTTTTTTCATTTTTTCCGAATTGGGAACAGATTTCTTAGGGCTCCCTACTGACCTGGACATCATCGTCAAACGATAATATGAGCCCACATTGGCAAAACAACCACAGCCCACAAAAATCCACGAGAAGCCGATATTAGAAGAGCAAGGTTAAAAGAAATAAAAGAGAGGTAGGTTCAGTTGTAGGAAGCATTCGAAAATGTTTTGTCTGCGACGAAAATGTGATTTAGGTCTCGTTGGGAACTACGTCAAACCGAAAACGGAGTAGTATGCACGCGACAAAGTTCTGTTGGATGTATTATGTATAGAAGTGGGCAAGTTCACTTCCTCACAATTAACAAGAGATTAATGCAAATGCAAATGCTCCGGAGCAGAGTACCAATATTGTATCGAGGGGGAAATTTGCCAGCTTTGCTGCACAGTTTACCTCAGCACGTATGATGGCTGTGGAGAAAAATGCGTGGGTGAGACGCCGAGACAACTACGAAAACGACTGGATGAAGATCGTAGAGCATTGTTGAACCCCTCCTTCTATCCCTCGGAGAGTTTCTCACGACACCGCACATTTAGGCACGCGAACCTACATGCTCCAACCTTCATCGATATCTCTCCAAGACTAGTTATGGAGGCAAAGGAAATGCCAAGATATAATCCAGAAATCAACAATGTAGAGGAATTGAAGAAGGTGTTGAGGTTAATTTCGTGAACGAAAGTATAAACGCCTTGATCTCTGGTCTGGTCGTCCCGTGGTTACTTCATTGTGTAACTAATATCGTAGGGGTAAGGTCACTTGCTTCACATGTTAGATTGTATGTGTAAGAAAGTATGTTAAATTTTTGAAGTACAGGAGAACAATTGCCCTGTTGCTCAAAAAAAAAACAAAAGAAAAACGAAGGTCTAATAGTTAATTATACTCAACTCAGGTTAATTACAAATTGTATTCAACTTAGAGTAGGAGGAAATGGAAGACAACCCCTTGCTCATATGGTGAAAAGAAGTACGGCTGAGGAAGCTACCGTAGTGGTGCTCACTTGAGATACAGTTGCACTGAGAATTCATCAATCCCGCTTCCTGTAGTTCCTTCCTGATAACCCCTTTCGACACATTTGCATTCTGTCTTCGCATCTCTTTTCCAGTGAGCCTCCCCATAAAACGATAGGGCGACGTTCGTCATTAATATTTAACGCGGTTCGCGATCGATCCCACTAGCTACAGTCAGCTGTCCAGCGGCCACGCCCCCCGGCCGCCATTGGCTGAGGCTGCCGCGCCCGCCCACAATATCCTTCCCCATCATGTTCGCAATCAATGTCTCAGCCAATGAAATCTCACTTTTTCACCGCCGTTCCGTTACTGTGGGAGCCGAGTGGAGCCTGCAGTTCATTCTGCCCGTCTCTTTGGCGCGCCGCCTTTGTCCGCCCTCGTTTCAGGCGCTTTGGAGTCATGGCGTGATAAGATGGTCCTTTAGTTTCGTTTTTGGATCAGTTCATCTGAGTTCTCGCGTTGCGTGTCATCCCGTATTGTAGCGCACTCGCGTGCCTCTATAATGAAAAGCGAAACACACGAATTTCTAAACAGTGGCGGTGGCTGTGATTTCGTCACTGATCAGTGGTCATCTGAAGGATCGAGAGGATTCTCGGACTCTGCGGGAGCTCTCAAAGATCTTGCACGCCTAGTCCTTTTGAGTGGGCTTCACACACCTCACTGGGATTTTGTTCCTCTCTCCATGCCCACTATTCGAATGGAAATCCGAAACCCCTGATAACCTTTCGCATTTCTTAATTTCTTTTTGATAATTACGTGCAAATATTACCTTTTGTTCATAATCCACAAATTTTAGATGTACGCAAGCAAACGACGGCAACGGAATTTCAAAAGGTGAGCCCACGTCTGTGATTGGTCCAGTTTGCACTGAGAGAGCCACCGTAAATCACGAGGTGTAGAAGTGCACTCCCACGCATGTAAGGGCATCACGAGCACGGAACACCTCGAAAAAACTATTCCATGAAATGATGCCGGAGAAAATCCTTTCACCTCCGCACAAGTGTCATATCCGGTTTTTCTTGAAAGTGAAATACTTGCAGCGTTAGCAATCATGGGCGTTAAATTAGAGGGAAAGTAGCTGCCATCTCAAAACCTTGACGACATTGTTGGAATAATGAGTGATTGAGCTAGAAAATTTTCAACTACTCAGCAGTTGCAACACCCAAGTCACAGAAAATTCTTGACATTTCTGCCTGAGTTGGTCTACTAGATAGAGCCTTTATCGACGATTTATTGGAAAGATTTGAAGAACCATCTACCAGCGAACTTTCCCAACCATTTCATCCTTGTTTTCAAGTTGTCGCCAAGGCAGCTGGCCACTAGAAATGAGAAATTACCCCTCCAGGCCCACTTCCTTTAATGGCAGCTAGTCCTCGAAGTAGTTCTACTAGTGAGGCTTGTGGTCGGGTGGCTAATTACTGGCATACGGTAGGATGAGCGCAATCGAAGCGCTTCTCGAGTGGTGCCATTGTCCGTCTGGAAATCCCCTTAGAAATAACACAACACAGCCTGGCATCAACAGACTATTTGCCGGGAAATCTCGTTGGGGTACTGTAGCTGCTGGCGAGTACTGTAATGTGATGCAGTGATTTGAGGCGGGTTTTTTATATGACATGGAGCACATTTCTCGGGAGAGGTGAGCTAAGGAAGGAAAAAATCACCTGATGGGATGGAAATGCTGAAACTGAGTGAAGCCGTGGATGCGTGAGCAGTGTGCATGGAGCAGTGTGAGGTTGAGGAGTGTGGGCCTGTGTGCGAGGATGGCTGGCGTGCCGAGGGTCAGCGTCACGGCACATCTCGTGTCCAGCCAACAATGCACGCGACTCGGCCACCTAGCCACATCTCCATACATCCACACATCCCTCATCGTCCTACATCGCCTCTGCCCCACCGCTCCTCTCTCGAGACTTCAGAAATGGCTCGCATTTGTGTGGTGATTTCGCTCAAATCTGTTTTTCTCGCCAGGGTGCTACTCGCTACCTTCTCTTTAGAAGACCCCTCCAACAATCGCTGTGTCGTTCCTTGTTGAACCTCCAGTAAGTATCTTTATGATATAGCTTGTTTCACCCATGCTGAGTAACGATACAAAACTTCGATGGAACGTGTCTCAATGCCTTGGAATCCTCATAAGTTCTATATTTATTAGGTTATACGAACAAATAATACGCTTCTCTCGCAAATTTCTGCTCCGGAGCGTGTCAATCATTAGTCAGTTTGTTAAACTTTGTAAGTCAAGTTTGCTTTTTCTCGCTCTAGGTTGAGCTTGCTTCAGCCCTAAGCTCAAGCACTGATCGAGTATTAAGCCACATATTGTGTGCGGAAAAAAATAAAAATAAAAAATAGAAGTCATCTCGCTTAAATACTGCCCAATCACTATAGCAGTCATATCCAACACCTTTATTGCTGAAAAAATATGAGTGGAAGTGGAGTGGAAGAGCACAAGAGTGGAATCGGTTCCTTTAGGAGTAGTTTAGAAGGATGTGACACCCGACAAATAGCGTTGCTTTTGGTGCATTCACTTCGACCGAAGGCCTTACTCGGGTAGTAGTGAGTTTGCAATGGACACGGTGATTGCGTTGGGGTCCGCTACCAAGAAAAAAAACCAGTTACGTAAGATCGAGTCTTATCTGGCGAGGTTTGAGAAGAAATGTTATCGAGCGGCCGCTATCCATGCGCGAACTGAGGGAACCCCTGGGCTGGGACTTATGAACCGCTAACCAAGCCATAGGGTTATTGATTATCCTGTAGGCTTAGTAATGTGAGCAGGCACAGGAATTGAAAGTTGGTTTGGAAACCAGGTTTCGCTCGGTTATGCGTTCATGAATCTTAAGACTCCAACACCTACACAAATAGTTGTCTCGTCCTCCTCTAAAAGAACACCATTCATTTCACAGAGATCTCAAAAACTCTATCCCATTAATTATGATGCGTTTTCTAATGCTAATGTAGTAGGTGTTGAATAACTGCGACAAGATGTCTCACAACTTCGAGAAAAAATGTACTGAATATGTAACTCCGCAGTCGTTGGTTATGAGATGTTAGCGTGAACTCGTTACATTAGTTGTGCGGTTTTTGGTGTGGCGAATAACTATTCCCTTTATTCATAGGGTTCATCTGTTTTGATTGCTAGCTTGTCATCTCCTTGGATTGTAGAGCCACTCATTGCATGATCTGTAATCGGTGACATCTTGAATTCGAAAATGAGCTATTATTGCAGTAATCATTTTCTTAGTGTTGACAACTTTCCGTTGGTAAACTTTCTGATGAATTGATAAGGTTAATAAATGATCAGAAAAAAAAACAAACCAAATAAATACATGTTGGTATGGCATATGAACTTCAAATTTACTTACAGTTGTCAATAGCAGAATAGATAACTTCCAAAAACATCAAATTTTTTTGAGGCAATTGTTCTATGGAAACTCGGTAAAGATACAAATCAATTGATTTTCTCCTCACAATAGTTGAAAACGACCTCATCTGTCTAGGAGTGACTTTAACTATACATATCACTGGCATGCCGCCGTCACAGAAATCATCATCAGCAAACAACTGAATATAGCAATTGATGAACGATATTTCAGAACTCAGTATTCGTTTTTGTTAATTGTTCACTAACCAAGAGAAATTCCATGTCCCTTCTTCCGTTGAAGTTGGAATGTGTTTAAATGATTGCTTCTGTTACCACAATTAAGGACCATGTTGCATGACTTGCAAATGTGCCAAAGGTAGAAGTCCTAAAATGTGATAAAATTCGTGAAGAAACGTTGAGGAACTTTGATGCTATACTGTTAGACAGCATAGAAACGTGATGAGTAGGGAGCTGCATATCCAATTTCTGGAACCAAACCGAATTACTAGCAACAGAAGTTACCAGCTTTGGAATCCATCAGTTTATTATATCGGACAACTGTTTGGAACGCTCATTCCAAGGCGTTGTCCCTCTACATCACCACACCATGTCAGAATTATCAGTGGTCACTCCCTTTCTCATTATTCTTCTCGTAGTTCAGCTGAGGAAAATTGGTCTCAGCTCATTCCAATCTTTGATTCTTGTGCAAACTATGTATGCACAATACCGTACGGCGTTGCACCAGATGCCACCCAATTATCGTGCACTTTTACACCTCATTGCATCAGCGGTGGCAGGATTCGCGCATGCTCACCTGTTGACGCCAGTCTGGCAGTAATCTATAATTTATCGGCTCATGAGCAGCTTTTTCTTCCAAAACAGGGCCTCCTAAGATTGGCGTTGGAGTCGCTAAGAAGGGATCGACGACGGAACTCGTTCGAATATGTATTGATTATAGCAGAAAATGCGGTTCGAGATGTGAAAGATGTGTGGAAGAAGTTTGCTCCTATGTTCTTTGTAAAGAGATAGTCTAGAATCTCCGCTTATAGCCAGACATACTGCCTCTTCCACAACCAATACTCCCTGTCCCCGGGCAAGGATGAAGAACCATGGAGTCAATGTCTTCCCATCTACTATAGTTAGTTGCCTGCTATAAAATCGACTATGACTGCAGATGTTACAAGCCATTTGGCAGCTCTTGAAATATTCACCACACGACGTCGGCATGGATACCACCGTATCAGCTGCGGCGAGCAGCTCTTTCCGAGATTCTTGCCCCTTGCGGCAACTAAGATTTTTGAAGATTACATTGAAATGAAAAGGTGCGTAGCAGTGGGGAGACAGTTTACTCCGGTTTTTTCACGACGTCTGGACCAATCATTCCCAAATACACGATTATTCCAAGGATTCACCTGCTCCTCAGAAAAAAGGTCGTTCGTTCACTGCCTCTGAAGGCCAGGAAGTGAAAAAATATGTAGGTAGGAGTCGCGGAGAGGGAATCAACTGTAACTGAATGATTCGCTAGTTTATTTCCCGAGGCTGAAAGAGCCTGCTTCCTCAGAAATTCGTAAATATTGATTGAAAACTCAATTCTAAAGAAGTTGATGAGTTGTGTTGCAGAAGTAGCAAGTAAGAGCAAAAGGTTCCTTTTCTTAACTACAGTGTGGCCTCCAAAATTAGGATATCTAAAAAGGGGTTACATAGGGACAACTAAAATCAAAATGTAACTTATAATCACATCATGAGAGCTGGTCGAATCGCTCCACATTAAAAAAAGCAGCACTATATTTCGAAAAAGTCCGTAGGCGGCCTGTCATTCATTTCGACTTCAAAGCAGCACATGCATCTTCAAAGACAAGATTGGTGTTCCTACAGTAATTTTGGGGTATTCTTCAATGCGTTGAGTTTCTAGAAATGCTCTCTGAAATTTGTTGAGAACGGAAGTTTTGCCGAAACGTCTTGCACTTTAGAGAGTGAAGTCACTGCAGGAAAAGAAAGGAAAGTGCACGTTAAAGTTGAAATATTTCAACTTATGTTACTTTCAACAGAACATGTTTGAGTCGTTCGAATTAATTTCGTCAAGTTCTTTTAGCGCAATTCTCAGTAAACTTCTTCCAGATATCTCTGCACTTTCTATGGAGCATCTGCTTCTCTCTTCTAGCAGTTGTGAACATAATGTTAGCGGATCTTAAACTTGATTGCGATCTTTATTACATGACTATAATATTTTTAGAGTTCATACAACTCAAAAAAAAATGGATAGGACAGCAAATAGAAGGATAAATTTCTGAAACGTTTATTGAACAACACACTACTAGAGCACCTGCATTAGGAAGCGCTTGGATTTTCTTCTTTGCATTCTAGTTCGATTTGATTCCTTAATTGGAATGCCTCATGGCTTACTCCTAGGATTATGCCACTGCTTCAGAGTTCGAGAGCCTCCGAAGCCGTCGACGTCCACAAATCCGTCGAAACGACATCGAGAACGGCTGAATGGCGAGCTGGAGACGGTGGCGGCGCTGTTGCCGTACGACGCGGCGACCATCAGTCGGCTGGACAAGCTGAGCGTTCTGCGACTGGCTGTCAGTTACTTGCAGGTCAAAGCGCACTTTCATGGTGGGTTCTTGTGCTTCAGTAAAGACAAAGAAGAAGTACGCAGATGTTAATTGCCCAAAACGGCTTGTGCACATCTCACTGATCATCTGAGATGTCGTCAATGTATCTATTCGTCATTCCATGGATACCGTGAGAGAAGACGTGGGCTCATTCTAAGAAATCTGTGCATAATCCATAATTGTTTCTCAGGTGGAAAAATTCCAGTAGATTACGGGTGCTTTCGAGCAGATTTCGCTTATTTTTCGCCGAAATATTTCCCGATTTCGCCCGAAAATTACACGTAAATCTCCGAAAAATAAGCGAAGTCCACTGGAATTTACCCGAATTCCGCCCGAAAAATAAGCGAACTCTGCTGAAAAGTACGCGAAAATTGCTGCGTCATCTCCTGATGCGACAAGTTCCAGCCAGGGCCGGCGGCCACGCAGCGTTGCGCCGCTGTGGGCCCACAGCAAAATTGCTGCACTCCGTCAAATATTTTTGAGTTCAGTGGGTACCATCGACCACCCTTGAGTACGATTCTGAAACAACAGCACTCATGCAGTACATCCAGTTGACGTGCTCCGTAGATTCCGCTGGTGAATATTTCTCATGTTAGCATGGTATATTTATATGCATCATACAAATTTACAAAGCTTTTTGGTAGTTATGATGAGTGAATTTTTTGGAATTTTTTGAGGCGTAACCCATTTCGGAAGGTGGAGAAGCAACGGCAATAATTAGTGAAAAACGAATTTACCAGAAAAATAAACGAAAAATACACGAAATCTACCGGAATTTACACGAAGTGCAGTTTCCAGCAGATTTCGCTTATTTTACGTGTAAGATCCAGTGGAATCTACTGGAATTTACACGAAGTGCAGTTTCCAGTAGATTTTGCTTATTTTACGTGTAAATTCCAGTGGAATCTACTGGAATCGGGAAAAATTGCAAAATTCCAGTGGATTACGCTTATTTTACGTGTAATTGTTTCGGAAATAAATTTCCGAAACAAATACACGTAAAATAAGCGTAATCTACTGGAATTTTTCCACCTGAGTTACTTTTCCTCATTTCTTATTTTGTTTCGGGTTTTTGCGAATTGGAGAATACGTTTTTTGCACAGTGTCCATCACCTCGTTCAATTCCTGCAAGAAATTTAGCCGGCATCGTTTATAAAAAATCCCCTTTGATGGAAAGAAAAATGTCTGAGATAGAATTAAAATACTTACAAGGAAAGTTGTCTGTGTAATCAAAACCCAGATAATGATAGTCAAAGTGCACTCAAGCCGTCCTTCATTATTCATACGCTTGCGAAAAGTTTGCTTAGCTACCGTAACCCACACGGGTGCGTTTGTTTAGCGGTGTCTTTGCGTATTGTCTCCAGTCTATTGTGACATAATCCCTTCTCGCATCCTTATCTGGCAACAGATAGACGTCGCACCACGCAACGGATTGCGGGTTCGCGCCAGGGACTTTGGCTCGGATCTCTTCTCTGTCCCGTTCAGTCAAAACGCTAATATGGGCTTTCAGATCCATTAAAAGTCGCTATAGTTTCAGCTCAGTCATATGTGGCCTACATACTGCCTACGATTATGATCAGTAAATTCTTAAGCAGGTATTTTAGACTCGACGCATGTTTGATTTGAGGTAAGATCACTCATAAATACGTCATGATCGCGTGACTTCAGCAATTCCTTTCCAAAAACAATGTCGCAAACAGCAAGTATGCTGACGTTTAGTTGGCTGACAACTTCCGAAAAGGAATCCAGGAATCCACGGAGGGCATGGTAGTAATCGTTGGAGATAGAACCGCAGATTACGTGACTGTTTCAAAAAATCTTAGCAAAATTGTCAGATGACTCAGATTTTCGTTAGCATTCCTTATAGAAGTGTAATTGAAAACTCCAAAAGAAGATTTGTTGTAACTTTGAGTAGTGAAGCTTTTAAGGCATATTTTTGTATTCAATTTCCATGAAGTATTGTGGTTACTCGATCCCATGTAATACTGAAATTGGTAAATGAATGTCATTTAAATTTATGTCATTAAATTGAAAAAGACTAAGATGGAGCAAAATGTATGAAAGTCTCATTCATGACTGGGTCGAGATTTTACAATGAGAAAGAAGCTCAAAGAAGAAGCTGCACAGGCGACTTTGTCCGATCCTGAGTCCATTCCCCATTATAAAACCTGCACTCGATCATGATTTTCATAGGATTCTCATGCTGCGGTACATGGTGTGGTCAAAATAACATTTGCCATAATTCTCCTCTTTCCTATGAGCTTACGCCAATGTCATTACAAATTCCAGAACTTTCCAAAAATTTTGCTGACGCCAAAACGGCCGATATTCCCGGCCGGTTCCAGGCCAACTGGCCGCCTTCTTCATCCCAGACCAATCTCTTCCTATTCTCGAGGTGCGCCGTCAATCACACGCAGGATACGGTAATGCTGGCTGATGGCTGTCATCGATACGAGGACATGGATCGACTTAATGGCTGCCCTCAACACCGCCACTTAACCGCTCGCAAGACAAACACGGCCATGTCACACCTTCTGACGTTCATGGACTACTACTGCCATATCAGCAAGTGGACCCTATCTCAGGAGGACCGGGACCACATCCTTGGGTGGTCAGGGACGAGCTGTCCTGTTAAGCTGAGGCCTCCAGAAATCCTCTATTCCATGGCTGTTGTTGCGCCTTATGTGCCGGGTGTTTTTATAGGGGCAAGTGGTGCGCAGAGGCAATATGTTGCGACAACTCAATGAGGGTGAATCTTCGAGAGCGCACGAGTTAATAATTAATTGAACGAGATGCTCTGGCAACAGATGGGGCGAAGGTGATGGCGCCGGAGGAGCGGAGGGAGCGCTGCGGGCGAGGAGGCACCAGGCACGTGAACCTCTCGAAATGACTAATTGTTCGAGAACTGCTGCTCAAGGAAATTTATTATCTGAAATCCATTTGTCGCCGAGTGTGTTCCGAATCCACGGACGCACTTTCATGCATTTGATAGCCGAATGGGGGTGTGGGACAGGGGAAACTTTGTCTTTTCTGGAGAAGAGGACCACTGTAGAGGGCAGGAACACAACCAAAATGTATCGCTGGTCGTAAAAATCGTGGCTAGATCAGAAATTAGGTGTCGGTTCAAAACCGATGGTTTACTGAGCGTGTAGATGTATGTACTCTCTCATGATCTTGAATGTGAAGCAAACCTGCACCCTACAGTATTCATTTTTTCCCTCTCCACCTTTAAATTTTGAAAGAAAGAAAAAGTCAAATGGATCTGGATTTGAGAGTAGATTCATTCACTTCAGCCTGTCTCAACTCCTCACCGTTCATCTGCCAGTTTCCTTTGGCCACGCACACCTATCCGTACTGCCCGCAGTCTTCACAGTACTCCGCCGTACCTACCGTATACCATTCACGGGCCTCGCAAGCCCTAATCGACCCTAACGAGGCCGATTTTGAGACGATCGCCTTAAAGGTACCGTTACCTCCTTCCCAATAGTTGGCTCGGAATAATGCTATGAACACTTTTTTCCAGTCACTTGGAGGATTTCTGCTCATCATAAACGACAACGGAGAGATCTACTACGCATCCGAGAACATCGAACAATTCCTGGGATTCCACCAGGTACACGAATTGCCTCATTTGACAGGCTAGCACAGCACTGGTTGTCCTGAACAATGCCTAAATAAGAGTACTTTACAGTCGGATGTCCTTCATCAGCCGCTTTATGACCTCATCCATTCGGAGGATCGAGATGACATCAGGCAACAATTGAACCTTTCATACTCACTGCCTCCTGGGAGCACAAACCCGCAAGACCTCTACGAACAGGGTGAGCCGATTTTTCAATTGTTAATTTTTCTGTAAATTTGAGTACAAGGAGGAATACTACATAGGCACACAAGGTCTCTATGCAAATTTTGCAGAAATACTTTGCATTACGACTTTTCTACTTCGTCCTCACACGGGACTTCTATATAAGCTAGCTTGTCTAGTCACTACTTAGTTATGAATTTGCAGAGAATGCTCAGCACCTTGAGCGAAATGTAAATGCACGGTTTCGCTGCCTGCTCGACAACACATGCGGGTTTTTGGTGAGTAGAAAATTCTCCTCTCCAGTATTTTTATCTTTTTTGCCCTAATGGGGAAGAGAAGTTTTGCCTCTGATACGACTGCACTTTGTTAATCTCAATATTTCTCAAATTACCCTCTTGAAAAATGTTCGTAGCTTCAATTCTTGGTTGGGGGCCTGTTAACAAACATTGCTTCCAATATTATTAGGTTGCCCTCCAGAAATCTTCGTTTTCTTCTCTCATTATGCTGATTATGTAAAGAACCTGACTGTTTTATTTTCTGAGTCACTTTCTCGGTGTACTATAAAAATACAGAACACAAGCACACCAACAGCACTGTTCACATCATTGCTTTGTTGCTAGCCTTAAAAATAATGACCACTCCATGTTGAGAGCTTCTTACTCTGATAGCTTCTTTATCACGGCCTATATGATGGTACTATTGGAAATACTTGATTATTTGTTATCGTCTCGTTTAATGGTTGAGGTTCTTTCCTTCTTGCTTCCGGACCTACAATATCCATACACAGGAAGAGTACGATGGGAGGACATAGTTCCAACAGAAAAGAAAAACTAAATTTTTGCGACTTTCTAATAGTAAAAGCATCTGGACTGATGAATAGTACGAAAGCACAACAGAACACTCATCATACCTTAGAAGATATTTTATATCGCTATAACGTCACTGTGCTCCTCAAGTACGTTTCCTTTTGTTGAATCGTGACCGTTCAGCGGATAGACATGCGCGGCAAGTTGCTATCTCTTCACGGCCTCCCCTCATCGTACGTGCTCGGCAGAAGCAACCCCGGTCCCGTTGTGGGGCTCATCACCGTCTGCACGTAGGTTTTTCTCCATACTGTTTCCAAGTCGCTGTTGATAATAGATCGCTTATGCATATGAATACCGGTTCGATTTGTAGGCCCTTCGTCCCGCCATCGACCGCAGACGTCCTGGCAGAGGACCAAATCCTGAAGACTAAACACCAACTAGATGGAACGCTGGTCTCCATGGATGACAAGTGAATGGCTAAAATTTGTCTAATCGTAGCATCCAGAGCAATTTCCACTTTCCAGGGTTCACGCCATGCTGGAGTTGAACGAAAATGAGTTGCCGATCTCATTCTACAGTCTTGTGAATGTCGAGGATGCTGTCTGTCTGGCAGAAGCACACAAAGAGGGTGAGCAATATAACTTGTCTGGCTTACAAATTTTCGGGCCTGATGTCTCCATAGCTGTGTTATTAGGGGAACTCTCAGAATGCTTGACATTCTACTGCCATTCTTCTCTTCAGTGATAAAGAACGGTTCCTCCGGGCTACTGATTTACCGGTTGGTGAGCACAAAGACGCATCGAACCTACTTTGTGCAGAGCAGCTGTCGGATGTTCTACAAGAATGGTAAACCAGAGTCTATAGGACTTACGCATCGTCTTCTGAAGTGAGTTTTCTGAGTGGTTTGCTTTGAAATGTAAATATATACAGTGCTGGTCAATTATTTTTGCATTGCAAAAAAATGCCGCTTTGCCGCGTCGCAGTAGCCACGCTGCGCGACAAACCAGTTCTGCGCTATTATTATCAGGCGTTGCTAGTATTGAAATCTTGCTGCTGTTTTTCATAATTTTCGGAATGAGAACAAAGACGAGAGCAAAAATAGAGGAAGACGTAAACGGAAAATCAATGCTGGCAACACCAGACAACATCGCCCAGCTGGCCTACCGTTGGTGATGCGCGGAAAACCAGATGGGCGTTTTTCTATCGTGTGAAAGTGATTAACAGTTAGGGAAATCTGTTATTGGGAACACAGGCAGAATCAACACTTGATAGCTGTTGGTAATAATAGCCCTTTCAGTGAAGTGGAAGGCACAATGTTACTGGAAAAGCGCTCCTCCTTGAAAGCCAAGCTGCTCTCCTTTGACGATTCCTTCTTGCAATCACCTCGGAATCTCCAGTCAACAGCTGCGCTTCCTCTGCCCACCGTCAGAGATGACACCGATGGAGAAAGGTAAGATTCCAATGTAGTTGCTCGACGAAAAGAATGGAGCAATCCAATTCTTTTGCAGTCCATTTGCCACTCCATTGCCTGTGGTCCCTGGAAGATCCGGAAAAAAGAACGACTTCCCTTTGTTTCCGCACTCCCTCGTGTCGAAAATGGAGAATTGGCCGCTTCTGCAGCCGGTGAGTTGACTGGTCTGGTCCATGAATATGTCGAGAGATTCCAGAAATTTAGTATCTCTCTTGGTAGTTTCATTTTTTATCCTGAAATCTGCCCTAATTTCAGCCACTGCAAGAGTTTGGCCTGCCACTTGCACCACCCATTCCGGGTGATTTACCTCCTTGGGCACCTGATCCATGGACAGGAGAACTCTACCACCACTACCAAGCACCACGTAGGTGGTTTTTCAAAACTATCCCCTGGATTTGACGCGTTTCTATGGAGCAACGCTTTCGAGGAAGCTATGTTGTAGTTTTTTTTTGAATAAGAGTTTTAGTAGCCTATCAAGCGTCTATTCAACCGGTTCCGCGCTCGTCCTACCACGATCTGGCTGTTAGTGATTGCCAACACTGGAATCCCAATGGTAAGCATTGGAATGGTTGTTTTTTCATCTTATGAGGAGAGCAACATATGGGAATTTTCTGCTTCCTCGTTTCCAACAGTGCACTAAGCTGACTAGTTAGGAAGCAGAATTCATTTGAAGGCGGTGTCTCACTTCATTTTGATTTGCAAGAGTTCAATGAAACAAAATCAATAAGAAACAATCATATATGTTGGATCCTCTTTCCAGAGTCAGAGCTCCCTGCAATTTTCCTTCACAATAGCCTTTGCTACCAAATTCCGGTCTATATTTAACCTTCGATGAAGTTTATTGCCCAATTTAAGCATCGGCCTCAGTCCAGTCACCTTCAGTTGCATCGAGACAGCGCTGCGAGTCTAATTTATTTCCCTTCAGGCCATTCCAGCGTCGGCTACAACGTCCACTTGACGACCATGGAAGACTCGACCCAACTGCTTGTAAAAGACCTCGCACATGGTTATCCACTGGCAGTCGACTACAACAAGGTAAAGTTCCCTCTGAAGCTTCATTTCGTTCGTTAGAGATAGTGGTCATTGCAGGTTCCAATGGACTATCCGATGCCAGCTGTGGTACCACCACAAGCCAATGGTTTTCACTTAATCTCGGAGGTCACAAACACCTTGCTGGGACAATAATTTAGTTCACTGCTGCGATTATACAATTCAACTGCAACTGTGGCAGAGATCTGCACCCTCTACTAAACAGACATATCGAAATGGAGAAGTTGCGGTCACCACAGAGCTCAGAAATACCAATACGCCGTGTGATGTTCGTTGGAATGTGATATCTTGTCATATGAATTTCAAAATATTTACTTCCTCTCTATCACTTCTTTCCCTAATGTGAATAGAAACATTTAACCATGTGAATTTCGTTTGATTCAACGGAGCCACTCCATCAGCTCGTAGTTCAGTGCTACATTTCTAACCTTGTATAAATGTATAATAGATGTTTCTAAGTGCGTCTAAATATAAATTATTCTGATCGCTGGGACATTATTTGCTTTCGACATTGAACTCATTATGTTAAAAATACGAATCAGTGGAGGTCATCACAATTACTACTAGGTACGTGAGAAAAATTCCGATCTCTAGCGGAAAGTAGTTATAATAGTTAGTTATCAATGCTTCTTAGTTATCAGGGCATCGGTTCAGCTCAGTGTTCTGACGGTGAGCAGTCGGGTGAAATTCATTCCCTCCACAAGCGTTCAGATACCAACGATAGACGTCATTTTACGAGACGTTGCGGATGATACCAATTTACTGATTTCAACTTCTACGAAACAAATTTTTCTTAAAAACGGAAAGTCCGTGGAATGAGAAGATGTTAACTTATTCCTATCTGTAATGAGTATCTACAACATCCACAAAAACTTGAACCTTCATGCTCTGCACTGAACGAAGTTATAGACGGAAAAATAAAAGTTGCAATCTTTTTGCTCGCTACTGTACATGCTAGGTGTTAAGATAAATACTTGCGCTTTTTTTTTCAGTTTTTCAGTTTTTCTCCGTCTACTTGATCCCATTTAGGTATATGTCATCTACAAGAATTTTATAAACAGTTTGCTTAAACCGACAGTTTGCTGGAGTTTTAAGCCTACGAAGTGGAGCAATGAGTCACTGAAAAATAGCACAACCGACAGCTGCCTATCTTGGCGCACGCATGAAGCTCGAAGGGCAATCAAGACTGGCCAAACGAGCAGTACTAAGCGCGAAAAGAAGCCCTGTTTGAAATGACCAGTCATCAGCAATTTTTTTCTGAGTTGGGATAGCTCTAGGGCAACGTGGCGCACAGGTCCGAGACGGAGCGCCGCCAAGCAGGCGCTCTGGTTTGGCAGACAAAGGAGGGGGGGGGGGACGGAGTGGGTTGTCGAATATTTGAAATTACTTTGCGGAATAGAAACTTTGTATAAGGCTGCTGCTTATTTTTATCATTATTTTTGAAGTATTTGTTACTAATTACTCAGTATCAGAATTAATATTTTTTAAATTTTATCATTCCAACTCGATGCACATGATGAAGGAAATCGCCATTTGTTCCCATGTCCTCTCCGCCTGGTTTGCAACTCTTGCGTCCGGCACTCCTTCTATTAGGCTAGTTTTTATTTGGCCAGCCCAGCGATGTTCAGTTCTTCGCGTGAGGGGGGAGGGAGGAGGGCTGGGAAGGCAAGGAGCAAGCGTGCTCAACTAGTTTACTACATATTCAGTCAATTCCTTAATACGAACCAAGTCTGTGCAACACAAACACATGAAAATATGGAGACACGCTATCAATCAAACTTGGAATAAAGAGAAAGGATGAAACTGTGAAATTACTTCCGAGCTAAAGTGCAACAAAGTGACGCCGTAAGGATGAGCAAGTTAGCTGGCTAAAGTTCCGCCCACTACCAGCTCACTGGGCGACATAGGGATCAAGGATTTCCTAGAGACAGGGCTTTGTCTACGGCAGTGGACATGCACCTCACTTTAGGAAAAGCTGCGCGGCTCAAATTGCTGGTTCCCCACGAAAAGAAATTCGAACACGGACTTGGAATTATGAAGACTAAGACGCTTAGATGGTTTTTCGTCCATCACCTTCAGAATAAGGAATTCGGAAGTAAGGTGCGGTAGAAGATATCCAAATATTTCCTACGCATAACCCTGCCTCCTTGATGGTGTCTTGGTTGCACCAACAACATAGAAGCGTGGAAAGCTAGAGTTGATCAATAGGCGAAGAGCTTATCCAACATCATGTTGAAAGTTGAACAGTTGAACATTTTTCTAGCAAGAAGTGGGCTAATCCCCCCAAGCAGTGGTAGTCGAATAGAGCAAGGTTTGGCCAGTACAGTGAAAGGAAGGCGGGTCCTCACCCCTGCTCCTCTGCCTTAAGCAGCGTGGATTTGTGAGAAATGGTCAAAAATTGGCATCCATTTTTGAGGATCAAACTGGAGGAAATTCGTTTACCGAACCACTTTTAAGGGTCATATTGCCTTCAGTAGCTAAATATTAATGGATTATAGAGGCCACACCTTGCTGCTTACGCTGACCTAGTTTGATCCCAATCCGCTTCGGCTACGGTTTCCAGCTCAGCGATATCCAGGTTCATCATAACGCTCACTTTGCAGCTTCATGTCACCTGAGCGGAACTTCCCAGACAAACGATGTTCAGGTATTTACTAGCCAAATGTCCCTTAACACTACCTTGATGTTTCCAGCTTTTCTTGCTGTAATGGTTGGAAAATGGAACCTATGTTCCAAAATGTTTCGTCTTTGAGTACTTCCACAAAAAATCCAAACAATAGTTTGAGAACTGATCAAAAACCAAAGAAGTGATTTCGAAAGAGGGAGGATATTACTCCATGATGAGAGGAAACAAGAGGATTGATCTAGTAAAACTTCGAAGATAGAGACTGCCAAACTAACTGCTCATAAAATCAGGAGTGGTAGTGAACCTACCGAAACTGTCAAATAACGATGAGCGTTAATTGACAGCTAACTCCCATCTTACGGGGAACTTCGGGAGGGGTAATGTTGGCTTCATTGGCCTGAACATGGTTCTCTAGATGCAGTGCTTGAAAACTATCGCGGAACGGGGACCAAACTTGCAGGTAAACTCAGAGTTCGAAATCGAACTGTGAGCTCACTGTCACGCTGATGTTGCTGCCAGTATGAAGCGACGAGAACACGGGGGCGAAAGAATGTGCGGTGCGCGAGACGCAGACGGCGATCTCGTCGTTTAGCAAAAAAGTTCTCCAGAGGACTTTCTGCTCATGGGTCGGGTCCATCGTTGTAACCACTAGAGCGTGCACTGACTCCTTTTCGGTGAGGCACATTTCCGGGTACACTCAAGTTATCGATGTTCCACTATCTCGATCACCATGACCTACAGCAGAGATCATCGATGATTCTGATTTCCTGGTGACTGATTTTGACAGCCGAGACCTACATCTCCCCAGATTAAATCTTATATGTTTTATGGGCGCGGAATCACATTTTTGAGGTGATCACATCAATGTTAGGTTATGCGGGAAGAGATTCACAGACCGCTTATGTTATAATGGTCACGTAGGTTCCGTTAGCACTGGAATCTATGGTTCAGTGGTATGTCAGCATACTTCAAGGACAGCGAGTGCTCCACGTGTAATGGCTCGAAATCTCTAAGGGTCGAAAGGTTTTGCAAAAGCCTCACCATTCAAAGACCACGGTTGTCAGTTAGCTCGTAGCTTATTCATGGTTGCAAACCAGAGCTCACAGTTCACTGCAACCTTCTGCTCATCGTTTCATCGTCGTTCCTAGAGGTTCACTACCACCCCAGACATTTTATACTTGACGACCTAATATTTCATGGTTGATCAGGGGCCTATCTAGTAGTTGCTTATTTCGCATCATCATCTTGAATCAGTTTGTCTAAGCTCTACAGCACAGATAGGTGTGCAATTCGTGACGTATTTGAACACTTTCACTCTATCTTAGCTTGTAAGAGCACTCGGTGCCCGGAAGAAACAAGAAAATGTGAGAAAAATTAGAACTGGTAGCAACCCGACCAAACGGGGTTGAGAGATCTCAGCGACAAGAAAAGAGAAAAAGGATTTATTAAAAAAAAACAAAACAAGCACACAATTACGGTAATACTAAAAATATGCAGAATAAATTAAGCCAAGCGGATCCCACAAGTATAGACGACAACGGAAACATTGAGGGAAGGATGTTTCACGAACACGCGCAGAACTCGGTGTTGGTATAGTTTCGCCACGAAGGCGCTTCAGAACAAAAGGCCGCTAGGGCAGAACAGGAACTTCAACTTCGGCAAAGCCACACAGGCGATGCCCCAGACACGAAAAAAAGAATAGCAAAAAGTTCATCCGAAGGTTCTTCCTTTCATTGCATCCGGAATCCGGAACCCCCTTTTCTGGATTCCCGCCCCGCCGTTTTAGCGAGAGGCGCCTGGGTTGATCTGCTTGATCAACCACCGCAAGGGTGGACAAGATTCGTTATCAATGAATAACTTTGTTGTGCTCCTCAACTCCGCGCGGCCCTTTTATTTGTCTCCCAGCCCCTGGAGATTAAATAAACTTTGCATGCCCCAGCACTTTGCCCGGGGTTAAGCTGGGGCTTCTTATAATCGGTAAAAAGCAAAGGGAGCTTTTGCACGGTGTCCGGGGTTGAGTCCACGAGAATGTGATAGTATCAAGGCAATATACTGAGAGAGTCTCAATGTTTATACTAGCGTGGGACAGAAATCTAATACCCAGTAAGCCGATTTTGCATCACACTTCGCCTTGGCCGGCAAATTCATCACTTCTGCATGGGATTTCCGCAGGATTTTGGGGCTGCAGAGTTGAATGGGTTCTGCATGGGATTTCCACAGGTTGCAACATAGGCTGAGCAAAGAACATGTTGCAGCGTGTGAAAACTTACGTATATCCCATGCAGAACAGCAACCAATACAGCACCGAGCTCGTTACCGTACTGGTTGCCTATGAGCGCCATATTGATTCATTTTCGACCGGGGCCTACTGAGCATCGATCGCTCCGTCGCATTACGTTTTCCTATCACTTGTTAGTACAGTTAAGAAGATCTAGGATCACATAATATTCGATGCGCCGAAGAGAATCAGCCACCGCCTACAGAAGGAGAGCAAATGTTCTTAGCAGAAGACGGGGTAAGACTTTAGTTCTACCTGTTTTAACGTGGCGACATTGTCAAAGAGTGTACATGGTTTCGAAGAGCACAAAAACGGTTCGAAAACGTTGGGTGATATCAACGACGAGTTGCTTCCCGCATCCGCACGGCACACATCGCAGGCATTATCAGATCCGTAAGAATGAATTACATTGAAGCCATCTATATGTCTAATGATGGTCTCCGATTCGACCACAAAGACGAGAAGATACGATCAGATCGGATGGACCTGTTAGCAGGAGTGAATGAGAAGTTTTTCTGTGCAAATGTATTTATTTATTTATTTCTGTGCAAATGTGGCAGAGAATTGCAAACTTCATAAACTAGACGTAACAACCATGAATGTTGAAGAGTGTGCTGATTATTAATAACCTAGAAATTAAAGCGTTAATGCTATTTGTTGTTTTTCAGCTTTCCCTGCAAAACACAGCGCAACTTACATCACATCTTACGTCAGTACACTTCTTTGATGTCGCGCTCAGGATTCGCACAATAACTAGTGTTTACTGAAGGTTAGTGCCTATGAGTGAAGAACCAAGAAGAACTAACATTCCTCGTTGATTAATCATCGAGAAAGGTGGCAGAATTCCAGCGTACCCCTCTACCTAGCTAGGATTTTTGGGTGCTGATAACTCCAAGAAATATCTCTCAAAACTCACTTAAGGTGAAGGCACTCACAACATGATATGGAATTTGTTTTTTGGTATTTTCTTTTGGTATAGGTTGAGTCTTTAGGGTGTCACTGAAGAAGATGACCGTTAAGCACCGTTGATGTAGCGTGTACATATAGTCTGCATCAAATGCGACAATAGAGGTGAGTATTCGTGCGTAACGCCAACATTTTCTCCACCCTCTCAAGTTGTTGCGCCCTTTCGCGGGCTCTTTTTTCTCCAGCGCTCTTTGAACTACCGTCTCCACGAAACAGGCTACTATATCAGTCAAGCAAGGTTATGCGGAAAAGTTAACGCTGTTACCATGATATAAACGACCACAGTGCAGTACTTTAAGCCGCTGGTGTAGAAACCACGATACGGTTTCACATCGTTCTCACACTTCGAGCTCATTCGTCACAACAACTTATTATCTCGTTGTGAATGCATGCGTACTCACAGGGAGACACAAAGTTGACTTTCATACAGAAAATTCCAGTGGTTGGTTGAGACTTGCGCACGCTTCCCACAATCGAATAATTTATAGACAAGTTAGAGCAGGATACTGGCAGATTACATTAATAATAACCGATAGTATCAATTGTGCAGATTCGCAGTGTCACGTTACATATGATGTGGTGCGAGCCATGACTACTAGAGTTTTCTGCGCGAGCCTTGTTCCCATCGCGACCATCGCGACTATTTGTATGATCACTGCGAGCTAATATTCATCTCTCATTTTTTCCTTTATTTGAGAGCGATTTAACGAAGAATCTCCTTGAGTAGGGGCGGAACCTCTGACTGTGGGATGATAAAGAAATACCATTTTGAGCTTTCGCCGCTTACATATTGTTCATGCAGATATATTACTAGTCCCAGCTAACAAACTTGCAGAGGCAAGTGGGACTTTTTGGATGCGTTTCAATACTGCTTCTTTCAAGGACGTAATCCATATCCACCACGTTTCTCAATTCGCTACCTACGGAGGTTAGAAAGCGGATTCTCGGTTCCGATCTGGCATTGAAACACGTGGAGTTCGCTCAGAGGGAGCACAGAATTCAGTTGGTTTTGAACACTGATGACTACAATATGAGAGACTTGTGAGATATTTCTCAAGTGCCTTCTTTTCCCTGTACGTTACTACACTTCTCTTGTAAATTGTTATATGTAGTGTAAATTGAATTATCACTATCAGAGCACAATCCTGGTTTTTCTATGTGTCTGTTTGGATTCTGAGCTGAAAAAATGAGAAGACCTAAACATGCCGTCGCCATCCATGGCTCCATTTCAAGTTGGAAACATAAGCATAGGGGCATAAGGTATTGTAGTACGTTTGCCGGTTCGTCTCTCGTCGGCGACCACCTGCTCTTTACTAAGCTATATGTATATTCTTCAACAGTACTAGATCCTCACTGTTTTGTGATTACAAGTCCACCTCGGAAAGTTGCGACGGTTGCCGAGTAAACACGTTCACAAAACGAGCCCACGTTATACAATAACTTATACCCCCTTAGATTGGTATTTGTTCCGATAAATATATATACTGAAGAGGCTCGCTGCGCACACATGCGGTTGATGATACAATCGCGCCCTGGTCAACCAAGCCATCCTTCTCTCCATGGTCAGTAAATGGGTACAAAAGAAGTTTGGGAGGATGAAGCACTGACTTGATACATCGGATGCTATCCCCCCCCCCTCCCACCCCACACCGCAAGTCACTGTATAGTGTACATATGCATTCAATTCCTCTACGGTTCTCAGATGAAGTTGGGTGGGTAGCGCATCCCATCCCACACTTTTCCGCAACTGACACAGAACGGGCGCTTCATAGCTTTTAAACAATCTGAGGCGCCCTATTTTTTCATGACAAAGTGCAATGGCGGATTTCTTACAACATGGCAGCGTCTCAGTTGGATAGCAAGGTTTGTGGGTACTTGAATAGTTATGAATTTGCACAGACCTACTTATTTTGGGCCGTGATGGAAGTCTGCCATATAAAGTATTGAAGAAGAGTTGGAGAAAAGTCACGGAGCCTACATTGCCATTATCCTGCAATGTACTGGGATCACTCATGGCGTTACCCGCTGGAGCATCGTCCTTCTGCAGCTTGTACTACATTCGATGTAAGTAGCAATTCAAGAAGTGCACGACGTGGACTCACTGCTCTTGAAACTTCCGCTCTTCAGGATGTGCTTGATTAAGGTCCTTGCATTATATCCTTGTTCCCGTCAATCTACTTCTATAATTGTTGATGGATTACACATTATTGATGAAGGAGTTCGTTTCAGCGTATTGAGAGGTAATGTTATCAAAACATGTGAAAATTGTTTTCACGATCGTGTGTTTCGATTAAGGCTCCTTTGCCGATATAGGCTCGGAACGTCATGACAGCTTTGCCGCAACAAGATGGGACAAGTTTTTGGTGCAGGCTTGAAGTGTGCCGGAACTTCAAAGATTCTCGACCACCTCGACTCACCACTGAAAAAGCCTCATTCACAACATATCTCCATAATTAATCTATCTATATAACTTACTTCTGGCATGATTCTAACAATGTCCTAAGTTTAATGCTTCTTTTAGTCCCACTAGTAGTTTGCATGCGCAGTTTTACTCGCACGTTGCATGACTTGAACGAATGTTTTTTACAATCGCACACTTGAATAATACAAATGTATGATAGCATAGTGAATCAACCAAGATGGTAAATCTTTGCAGGCTTCAGTCGCCTTAGTTTGACTCCTAGGTTCTAGTGCTAAATTTGACATCTCGATCTGAAACTATATAGTGAAAGGTACATGCTGTGTTCAGGTAATTCCATTGGTTTTGAAGGTTTCGCAAGTAGCAAGGAAAAATTCTCTCCTAGTGGGGGTAAATGGGAAAAACTAGTGCCACAGTGACCTTGACGATTTCAAGCCTGATAAATTGCCAATTGCCCATTGGGAAGCAGCAAATCTGCTGGCAAAAGGTTCTTCATTCTCAGAATCCGGTAAGTGCTACACTTTAGTACCAAGTAGTCAGTAGCACAGGACAAGTCTTAGTAGAAGATAGTATGCGTCACACGCATGCAATCATTTCTAAAATGGTTTTTCTGATGACTGTTCAGTGTCACATACACTCTGGCATCGTATATACAACAATCATTTGATCCAATTTGATCCAAGCCGTGCACTGAGTACGTCCGGGGCTATCATCCATAACTCAGCTGCGTTCGTGATGTGTGTACGCGTCTAAATAGCATAACTCGCACTATATAGGCAGCGTGCAACAATCTACTCCGCGGTCGTTACAACTCGATCCTGATTCCTACGCTGATCCAGTTGGTCCTGGACTTTCAGCATTCAACTATTGCAGCAGTTGTGAGAGTTGCTGAGATTCCAAAACGATGATAGCCCCAGACACAAACTTTTCAATTATTCCAGGACGACGAAGATCTCAACTCATCTGGAAGATGTCAACTTTGCAAGGATCTCCAGAATATCAAACTCGATTCGCTAAGGAGCGCAAAAAGCTTACCCGCGTCAAGAAGGAAGATTGCGCGTACGGCCTGGTGGAGAAAGCTATCATTCGCAGGGTCAAGCTTTTCTTCGAAGATTTTAGAAGAAGGCTGGCAAATGAGGGAAGGAAAAGAACTAACACAGTTTTCGACTCACTCAGGGAGCTCACTTTCCTGGCATCCGCTGTGTCTAGATGGACAGTTTCGAGTGTAAGTCAAATTATTACATCGAATAAACGCCCTTGTTGGCAAGCAAGAATGAAGCATCGAAAAATAGGGAAGCCTTGCGAGCGGCGGTATTAAGGAAATACGAAGCCACGTGGGGAAAAAAGGTAAAACAGATGGGCTATGATATGCTAAGAGCGGAATCAGACCTTCTGTGGACTACGCTATATACTCCACTTAACATACGAGGACTTCGCGATGTCTCTTTCCACGCTCTACCTTTGTTCAAAATTTTTGAGCTTTTCTTATCGAATCAACAGAGGACAGCGCATAACAAAACAGGGACATCGTCACGAGAAAGAAACGAGAAACATGAATCATGAGATTACCTCCATAAAATTGCGGAAGCGAGAAATGGAGGAGACTGCCTAATTTATATCGATGAAGCCTAGATATTCGATAAGATGGTGAAAAGAAGGGGATGGAACGACAATCTCATCCCGCATCGGTACCGGGAAAATGCTCTTGCGGGAAAACCGCGAAAAAAAAAACAAAGGAAGACGCGCGACAGTCACATCAGCGGAGTGGAGAAGAGGAGTGGCGCTCAAATGCACCAAAATTGTGGTGAGTGGAGCGAGAGCGGAACGGGACCCCCTGGTGACATGAATCATGAGATGTTCGAAGGGTGGCTGAGGGATTCTATCCTTCACATGATCAGATTTGCAGAGGGTCGACGTGTTACACTGATAATGGACAACGCTACATATCACACACTCCGACTGGAGAAAATTCCAACTCGGTCCTCCATCAAAGCGCAGATCATTAACTTCCTACGGTCAATAGGAGTTGATGTGGCAGAGCAGCAATAGCGACCTCATTGCAGAGATAAATGCAGAGTCACTTTTCTCCTCATAATACTATCTTCAAATTTAGTTCAAGCACTACGTAGACTGAAGAGGTGGATTAGGTCGAGTGCGGCAGTATGCGATGGAAGAAATTTGTGAATTTGGAGTGAGGGTGATTAGGCTACCACTCTTTCACCCGTCTTTCAATCATAATGTGCTCTGCTGGAGCCAGCTAAAAGCACATCTGAACGAATATGGAAGAATTTGCGATAAGATAGAGACGGTATTTCTTTCTGCCACTGGTAGTGATAAGCCCGAAATAGAGACGTCTTTTAAGGTGAAGCTTCGAGCAACACGTTGGTTAAATGATGTGCAGCCATCTACGACTGCGGCTTGGTTCCGGCATACGCAGCTGGAGGAGAATGAAGCCAGAGCTAAGAAACTCCTAGACGCTGTCGATGAAGATCAGTCCATGAACACATATAGCTCGGCGTCAAGCGCAGATTCTGAACAAGACTCAGACCTCTCCATGGAATCCTGCCATTAGAACCTGCACTTGGATCGAATTATGTACAGGGTGGTCCAAAATTACGGAGACACGCTAAAACGTTCATATCTAACGTTGGAAAACGAGTTGGCAATTTTATTTCCACTACTCTATTTTTCACTCTACATTGAACAAAATCTACCATCACATCTCACTATTTCTCCTACCACAGACAAGAAAACACATGAAGAATTCGAATTCGAACTAGTCGCCTGCTGGGGCGCGGAAGTGCAGTCTTCCTAGATAATCTGACCCTTCTAAAAGCGTCTGCTCCAAGGACTAAGCAATTTTTATGAGGGCAAAGTCAGTTTTTGTCCTCGAATGATTATGATAACGAGAAATCTGCTCGAATGGGTACTGAAAATAAGATCTGTAAGGAAGCGGACATGACTTCCTGTGTAAAAACAGAGCGAAAACGTATTTTGGGGCTGTTTCTGGTTCTTTTTTCGCTGTTTAGGGTGGGGACTGGAACTCATTAGTCTTATAAACTTCCAATCTCAAACCTCTGAGAAGCATTTCCCTCATAATACATTTAATGATGGTGACTGGGATTGGAAAGCACCTTCAGCCCGCGTTCAATTTCGACGTATCCGCACGAAATTTTGGATCTCATAACCAAGGTAGGTGGCCATTCACAATGACTTTAACGTTTTTCTGTTTCCCACACCTTGTACTTTTCGATGTGCTGCTTAGTGTGCCTCTTGTAAAATTTTACACATTAGCAAAACATGCGCGCCAAGCCTACACAAAAAATATAATTGTGTTGTAAAACTAAGCTTGACTGACGGCCTAGCTGTTCCTAAAAATTATAGTGTTAGGTAATGTTTTGGAAGAAGCTGTACAATTGAACAAATGGACAGCAATTTGTTAAATGCAAAACGCCAGAACTCGAGCTAAGTCGAAAAACGCGCATCGCGCCCTTGTCTCCGTAATTTTGGACCACCCTGTATAAGTGTAGATATGTCCTGTCGCACACTGTATCAGATATCTATTTCCCTGCAACAAATCCATTGACGACAATGCTTGGAAAAAAAAAAACTTCGAGTACAGCCTGTAGTTGGAGAGGGGGCTAAAGATAAATGATTAGTATTAATCTGTTAAAAGGAACTAGTTAGAGCTTACTGGAAGATCCTTCTCCGGGAATAAATCCTGTCTATAAAATTATTGGTCTCGGAGATAGAAGTGCTCCGTGGCCACACGGATTCACAAGATCTTTCTGGAAGGTTTTGTTCAAAACGCAGTTCTGAAATCGTGTGAGCGCAGGACTTCATTTGCCATCTTACATCCCTCTGTAGTCTGTGCAAACTGTGACAGGAGACTGTGCATATGCTGTATAAGGCCCAGTCGCTTCCTCCTTGAAAAAGTTGTGGATAATAATATTTGGAATCAATCTTTTATCTGCTCGTCTGTTGCCATGAATAGATCCCTCTAACACAAGGCATGTGTTGAACATATGGCGCTTAACACTTGTTCCCTTTTCCATCTTCGATGGACTTCCACAAAGGGTGTTCACTTCTTTCCTCCAGGCCACTATGGGCGCACAATCCCTCGGCTCAGACTCCTGTAACCTTGGACTACATTACATGATGACCACTTGAATAAGGAAAATGTGCTTTTACTCTACCTTCAGGAGTTTTTTACCCAACCACTTGACAAGGTGCCACCAATCGGAGTAGTAGGTTACAACGCCAATATTCTTCTCAACTGCTTCAACATAACAGAAATAGCCCTGTTCCTATCCGAAGTTGGCGATGAGATGGGCTGTCCTTCCACTTTCAGCCAGAGGAGCAGCCTTCTCATACCTTCCATTTACACGCGCGAGCTAACTCCTCTGTGAATATTTTTGTAGTTAGGGCGAAATCAGTAGGTGATAAAAGGCACAGCAGTTTCATCCCAATGAAGTACTTCTGTGTGTATTGCTAGTGTCGTGTTCACATCCTCCATCACCACTTTCAAAATCAAGGCGCTGTATCCGCAACTGTCGAAAGCAGCAAGATGCACTCCTTCGCCGTTCTAATAAGAAGAGGTCTCAAGTGAGCTTGTTTTCTTCTATAGGGTATGATTTTTTACCTTGTGTTTTGGCGAACGAATGCGAGCACGTTGCACTGACACTCCTAGTACACGTGGTCGATTGCCGCTCTGCAAAGTTTGAACCATTTCCAGAAAATGGTGTCGGAAAACAATGATAACGGCATGTGCTTGTCCCAGCGCTCTAGCCCCGATATTTGTTCGGCATGATTATGAACGTTAATTCTAAATCACCGAGAAACTCAATACACTGCACTTTCCTGTTACAACTCCAAAAATAGCTGCAAACACATTACTCAGAAATGGTTTTTCTCTGCTGTGCACTACCGTACGTGATTGACCTTCAAATATTCTTACGGGGCTCTTCCGTATGGAGCAGCTTCGGCAGATTTAGTGATCTACGGGTGTCGTACCCTGTGCCGTTAGCCTCACACTTCCGTTAGATGTTGGTAGTTTCTCCTCACATTCTGGGCGAAACTGAAATAATGAAAGAAGAAGCGCGCCTCGAATGAGCAAGAACCTGTCCAAGAGTTTTGAATCAGTTTATGGAAGCGGGGGGGGGGGGAGGTGGGGATACCCAGGAAGAATCGGTGCTAGGTCTAGAAGATGTGCGCTTCGAGGTGCACAGAGGGTTGTGAAAGGTGTTTGTCATACAATGATTAATCATATGAACCTTCCTCTTTCAATACAAATATGCACTGTGGTCCTCTTCGACGTCCCGGAATCTTACCGCAATGGAAGCGGTTGGGCGAACGACGCCGGCGGTTTGGTCGTGGTCGTCCGGTCCACTCCTGTGAGTTCGTCGCCGCCCTCACGGTCTTGGATGGTCTCTTCGTGTCGACGCTGTTGATTTCCACCGTTTCACCTCTCCCAGTCTGCCGTCTGTAACACCAGCGACCATCTGCATAACTTGAACGCAAACAAATATTGTCAAATTCCACTGTTGTTCTAGTGATGGATGTGGCGCCATTCTGAAAGCAAGGAAGAACTCCAAGAGGATCGCGAAGGACCTATGTAGCGGATTCTCACGCTGATTTTTCCAGTTGCGTCGTTCAATACTGTCAAAAGATGTTCAGGCACATCAGTATCTAATAAGCGCAACCATTACATCACTTCGTTGGTCCAGATGTTGCGACTACGCTTAGTCTGCGCATCTAATTTCTGCACCATTGTACTGGGCCTAGAAGTGTTTTTATTACTGTTATGTACAAAAATGAAGAAAACTATTGATGTTTTACTCATAACTGTCACGAAATGTTATTCACAGATTGCTTTCCGTTGCTGGCACTGTTTGTAGAATCGTTTTGTTTCAGCAACGTCTTTGCCAGCAAAAACCACTAGCGAGGACAGGAGGAATGCGAACGTTACTGGCTTTGATCTTCGCGAAACGCATGTCACTATCGTTCACGTATTCACCGCACACACAACACATGCGCTCCATCCTCGTCTGCAAGCAGTTGTTCTCCCCATTTGTCTTCTAATTGGAAAATGCTCAAGTGCGTATGCAGTTGTTGTAGATAATTCTTATACAAGCTCAGGGCAAGCTACCAATTACTAATCAATCAGTTCTTTAAGCATTGAACAAAAAGGATCAATTAATTCAAGCAAATCGAGCGGAGCAACAAAAGTTCTTGGTAAGTCTTTGTAGCTTCGGATGATCTAGCATCGCAGCGATTGAAGGATATCACTATCAAAAAGCACTGCCGAGAGGGATAAGCACGCCGCTTCAAGGTCATTAATTGTCTTTCTAAAATATAAGCACTCACGGCAATGTTCATGGTCATGCATGCTATGCTTACCTCAGTTTAATGCACTTTTATATCGACCTAAATGTTCGCTATTGGTAGTGCAATGTTCTCCTGAAAAGAAAGCGGTCCGCTGTTAGCTATGGTGTTAGGTAGAAAAAAAAATGACAAAAATTTGCATGCTTCAATCATAACAACTAAGCCAATAAACGCAGCTATTCAGAGAAAACGCGAAAAATTACGAAGACAATTACGTGCAGTGGAACATCTTGAAAAAATAGCCTCCGTGAACTTCAGCTTCATGGGCGTCCTTCTTACACAAAGAAGAGATATCCCAACACAAGTAAACGGATCCTTGAGTGGCCAGCAAAATGAAAAGTTTGCAAGCACTCTATGCTCACTACACGAAGGAGAAGAAAAGTGAATGTGAGAAAAGCAACAACAATGAGCGTTGAAGCGAAGAATTAAACGCACATTGCGAAAATGGCAGCAATTACAACTCATCTCATTCCACATAAGGGGCAAATATCCATAAACAAAAGCATGGACCATTCACAGTGAAAAGTGAATGTGAGAAAAGCAACAACAATGAGCGACAACAACTCTGCCGAATCGAATATAGGTTGTTCGAAATCTGATGTCAAAATCAAAATAATGTCACCCGTCGCCACCGTAATATTATATTATTCAAATGTCTGGGCACTCATCTTCATCAATCAGAACAGAGGGTAAGCCTATGTCCTCGCTTCAATGCTACTATACAATAAAACATGGTGTCACTTTATACATATGTGCGCTGTTTAAACATATACATACAAAACATAACATATACATACACTGTTTAAATGAACAACCTGACTTGTTGGAATAAGTCAATGTATGATGGACTTTTCTAAATAAATGAAATTGTCGGAATACGTGATGTTCATATGTAACTGCAAGAGAGAAGCTGTTTTCATTTGAATTTATTTTCCTCCTACTGACAAGCTGTTCGTAGCGTAGGCTTTAGAGGTATGATGACGCTGGTTTCTTTTTGTCTTCCGCTGCACCATTCGTTCTGAACGAATGGGTACTGTAATGCCCTCGCTACCCTCTGGCTCATAAAACATCGATTTTCAAATGGAGCGGTTCGAGGTTCATGTGTCAGGTTGTAGCGAAAATAATTGCCGAAATGGACATTCCAGTTCAGATGTTATAACTCGGTCCAAACACAACTCTTTGCACTAATTTAGCAACCCTGCGATTCTGCAGATCCTTCCCAATACTCCCTGAAGAGTTCATTAATCGATAGCAAAAATTAAGATCGCAAGAATTCACAAACCTTTAGAAGGCGATTCCATTATGATCGAGATCAGCAACCTGCTGTTGTCGCAGATTTGAATCAGGAGTCCGAAAAAAAGGAGACACATTAGGGGACGATCTGCTGAATAAGGATGATGAGTGAGAACATCGATGCCTTACTGCATCAGCTTTTGCCGGCTTGGATTTGAGGTGTGAGGCATAGGGTTACCAAAGGGCAGGGAAAGACAAGCTTCTCTTCACTACTACCGACCACATCTGCGGTAGATTTCGGAGGTCAAGTTGAAACTATTATACAATGCCAGTACTTTGCTGTCAAAATTGACAAGGTTGGAGAGAACTACGGTGGATCGCACCCTTACAGCACCATAAAACTCCTAACACAACTTCCTTAGCGTAAAGATCTAACTTGAGAAAACTTGAGGTGGAAGAACACCTGCCCTGATACACACGCACTTCCTGTACCGTACAGGAACCACGCTCCATCTACGGTAGTTACACGGTCTCGAAATGAATCGGTTCTGGGGCGAAAATCTATGTTAGAAAATATGTCACAGTTGATAAGATGTTGATCATCGCTCAGATAGGTGTTGTAGTAAGGTGTTCACTTTCGCTCCTTTCTTGCCCTGTCGATTGCAGCTAATTTTTTTTTAACTGTAGCATAGCGAGCATCCATCCCAGTCTTCAACGTCCAGATAGAGTTCGATTTATGTTCCACGATTCTCCTCAACACTCGGTCGCCAATGTATAATCTGCGATCACGACCACGGTTTCCTCGAGGTTCGTAAATCGCCGTAAACCAGTATCTCACTGCCCTTCGGGGAGATATTTCCGAGCGAAAACAAATTCAGTGTTACTGCATACATTCGACGAGGAGTGATCGAGTATGAAGTCATTAACCATAACAACTCAAAAATCGTGTCGACTCATCATTCTTTCGCTACTCCGTAAAAAATAGCTTTGAAAAAAAAGCGAGCAGCTCTGAAAGGGGAGGAGAAGCCCTCCCAGACGATGATCGAAATTGCCTTCAATTCGTTCAAATTAGACGGAAAAGGAAATTTTGTTTGAGCACACCGCAAAACGACAATTCATTTCGCAACAGTCTGATATAACTGCCTCTCTCAAACTTTAACCTTACGCCTTTGGCATGTTGCGTCACATGGGACACGCACATTTGAACACGTGGGTCCTCTTCCCAACTGCTTGAGTGCTCCAACGTGATAGGAATTTTTCCTCTGCCGCCTAAAGGAGCGCAGATCGGAGACCGATCTTTTTCTTTCATGATCGTCACAAAACTGTTTCCAAAGTTTGTCTCTATTCACTTGATATTGGATAAAGTTTCCTTTTTATATGTGTCGTTCTTTCTGTTGTACATTTCACCCACGTATTAAAAACGTTTAAAGGAGGATCTGCTCTGTACAGTGCGTGTGTAGAACGGTGAAATACTTTTAATATACCACTGCATGCTAATTATGACTGCTCCATAGGAACATAACTCTGAAAAGAGCGTGCTCACCCGGTTAAACATGCACCATTCGTTGCACCTACAGAGGCGCCCACATAGCACGCTGCCGGTTCCCAGCGATCAACTGATGGAGATATAAAATCCGTATTTCAAGCTTGGAATGAGTTATCAGGACAATACTCGAGAGTATGACAGGGCATAATGTCCTCTTTCTCACTTCTACCCTACTGCTCAAGAAAATCTTTCTCAAAGGAACTACTCTCATTCTCCGCGTTTGAAGTTGAAAATGCAATAGTTTTGGTAATATTTTCGTCGCACTCTTACATCAATTTATCAAATCGAGGAAAAATGTGATTTTATTCTGGATATTAGTGCGCATTTTGCTATAGCAGTTTAGATGCGCAGTTGTTCCCCTAAGGGAAGAACAAGGGTCACCGACATTGGAGAAAAAAAGGATTCATGGTGATTACAAGCAAAAAGCATGAACTTCGGCTGTGGATTTTTTTCAGATTTGTGCTACTAATAGGCATTTTAACAGACCTAACTTCGATAAAACATGAGATTAACACAGAGCTTCCGGATCCAGCATGAAATCAAGTGTTCTCGGCTTGCTTCATTTTTGTCGAGCACCGCGTGACTTGCGGCGAACGGGGCGTTACGCAGTGGGCGAAGAAATTTTCGCGGCCAGGAAATGCATAAATCCCAGTCTTAAAAAAAGAACTGTGGCCAGATACCATAAATGTTTGTAAGTAGATCCGTTACCATCCCTATCATATACTTGGTTTTTCGATACATTGCATTTGAACAAACCCAGACACTTGGCGCGGACGGTCCGCTCTACCGTTACCGACCGGGCAAACACCGGGTCGGAGCCCGACCGGCCGATGGTGGGCCGCCGCTTAGCCGGAATTGCTCCGAATCGAGTATTCAGGACAGTGTTGCCCACGATTGCCCATCAGTTGGCCGTTGGAATTGTGACGACCTCTGGCCGCTCGGCCTTTTGTTGCGCAGTTCCTCGTAGAGAAGAGCTCCGGGATCAACACCGTTGTGGATTCGTAGTGATACAAAGGCAACATAAATCAGCAAATTCCCATCAGGAGTAGCAAAAGATGGCCGAAGAGCTGGCTTTCTTCTACCTTCCGTTGGAATCGAACCAACCTGACCATTGTTAGTGAATGTTTGAGTGTCCCCTTCCTTATCCACTCGGTCATTTCTGCTTTTGAGCTGTGTCGAGTGATGCTTTCATCCCTTATCACTACCCTACAGTGGCGGACGGAGGAGGGGAGGGGTACCCTCCCCCCCCCCCGAGAATGGGTCGCCAAATTTTCGAAATTACTTCACAATACAAATAAAAATCTTGTACTAGTTCATTTTTAATTGTTTATTTTTTTCGTTATTTTTAATACAATTTTTATTAATTATTAATTATTATAATTATTATTTTTGTTAATTTTATTTTCCATCTTGGTCCCCAAAGCGGCGGAGACCCCACTTTTCTCCCACACGCCCCTTTCCCGCCCACTTTCTGCATCCGCCACTGCTACCCTACCACCACCAATCGACTTTTCCGACTGAACCGGCTGGAGGACTGGATTCGTCGACCTGCCCGGCCGGCCATGAAGCTCCGCCCTGCCGGTAATTAAGCACGCCCCAAATTATGGGTCAGCGCTTGGCCGATCGTACGTGTGGTGGAGCAGGCCGGCCGGTGATGGCTCGTTGCTGGGCCGGTAGACCGTGATGGGCTGGGTGCCGCCCGGTGGTCAGCAGCAGCTCGGCCGGTCGGCACCTGCTGGTCCACTGTGCCGGCCACACTAAACGTCTGAGAAGTTATGGGAAAATTTATGGAAGTGGAACGAAAAGGACGAGATTTTTCGCACCGAGCTCTATCCTAGTGAAGATGAGGTTGCTGTACCTCTTGTGGTCACTATGGGCTTTAATAGTCGAAGTTCAGAGTATACATTTTTAAAGACTGTTCAAATAGGATTCACCTATTCAGCTCCTAAATATTGATGGGTCCATAATCCAACAAAAACCGGTGCTAATCAACACAGTTAATAACGAACTATTTAAGACTGACTGTCAACAAAATATTTAGGACTGCTACATCTCTTCGAGACGTGCAAATCCGTCAAGCCCACTTTTTCGTTTTCCAAATGTTTGCCTTCCCATTACGCTTCGCTGTTGGCTTCGCATTGCTTTTCTTCTTCTCCCTGCGGCTATTAATTACCTTGTCACTTTGGTCAAAATGCGTTGTGCTACAATGCTTCTTGTATCGATTAACATCACCACTCTCACCCAGCAATTCCTTAGATTTCTTTTTCGTGTACGACTTGTGGAACCATGGCAATTACTTACTCCTAAAAGGTGACATTGTCCAAGTAGGTGGTAACTGGTATACTGAAACCTGGCTGAGGTTCTTCGAACGCAGTCATGTTTCACCTCTGCCATCATTTTACCTCCATATTATTTATTATTATAAAAACAAGCTAAGCGCACTGTGAAAATAAGAAAAACATGAAAAATAAAATATGAAATGGTCGGTGAAACTTGCTCAGATTTATAGAGGTTCTGGAAGGTGGACTTAACATATCCTCGAAGGAATGGATCTCGAAGGTCAAATTTCTCCAAGATGGGAGTGCCAGACCCAGGTTCTGTGTTTCTGGAGGCGATTTAACAGATTTAAAAGATCGATAATAACCTTTTTGATAGGCCTTCTAACCATTTAAGTCTCGTTTTTAATTAGGAGTATAAACTTTCATAATCGTTTTTTATTAATTATTTTATTTGCTACGAGCCAAATGGGGCTTTGCAAGTATGCTAGCCTAACTTGAAAAAAAAGCAACCAGGTGAAGAAGAAAAAGAAAAGCAATAATGAATCGAAGAACATCGAAAAATCACAATTAACATGAAAGGAAACTTGGGGATTTGCTTGGGTTACTGAGAAAGATTCCGAGAAATTATGTAGATGTTATACTTGCATCTGGTTTACCATCCTGCAACAACGTTAGTTTTGTGATGCATTTCTGAACGTTATATATTGGTAAATGTGTTACTCTGACATTTTGCATTCGTCTGTCCTGTAATATTCACCTTTCTATCAAGTTCTTATGGCATTTTTAGGCTAGCGTTCTCTTAATGTGTCCTACGGACTCAAACTATGAGAGGTAATGGTTTAGTGAAGTGGCCAATGCTAAGTGCTGTTTTGTATACGGAGGAACAGGTTTATGTTCCAGATGACCGTTGATTTCTTCATGTTTAAGCATTATGAGACTGGTGCTCTTATTGAGCGCTTTTTGAAAAGCATTTAGCAGCTGGATAAAACAAACGTTATTCGTAGGCTTTGATGGCTTAGCAGACACAGAGTGGCAGGGTTGTGTTTTTTGCTCTTTGTTTTCAACGAGGCGACAATGGCAAAAAGCTGAGCGGAAAAAGTTCAGTGTGAAGTTCGTGACAGAACAGACACAGAAAACATGGGCAGGTAGCTGGAACGCCAGGCGCCCACTCTGATGACTACAAAGTTGTTCAGGCGCTCTCAGTGGCAGACACAAACCAGATTCCATCAGCAACTGCCCACCGGCACCCTCTGGACGCCGCCATCTTCGCCCTTGCTGCTCCTGCCGAGCCGTGCCGCCAGTTACTTCCGACTGATCTCCATGGAGAAACTGAAGGCGCATTTTGTTCCCAAGTAGGTGATTTCTGTTGCTTCGAACGTGGCGGAACTATATTTAGAATGTTTGATTTTTAATGAAAGCCTCGGATATTTGAACGTGGCAAAACTATGTTTCTCGGAAGATCTGGATATGTAGAAGTTCCTCTTTTTCGTGTGTCCAATATTGGGGCTGATCGGCTTTCATTTGCTCCTGTGAATAGTGAAAAAGCTCCGTCATCTATAGCGATCCAGGTGCATTAGCTGTGTTTGTTCGTCAACGTCATCCTTACTTCCTTCTCCTGCTTTCTTCTACTTTCCCGCATTTCTCCAATGTTGCTGTCATTCTTCTTGGTTCATTCCTAGGAGCCTAATGCCAGATTGAATAGCTAAGAGTGATGAAATTGACGACTGACAACGTTTTGTCATTGTAATTTTTTAAAATTCATTAGATCGGTGAGGAATCGTATTCCTCGCACCGTTCTGTCAATTGCGACTAAGTTCTTGGCCGTAATTCCCTTTTTTGGGTATAAGAACATTTTGATGTGTTTAAAATGTACACGATTACGTTTTCTCCTATACATTTTTTTCCCTGTATATGCGCTATGACCTCTCGTTTACTGGAATAATACTGTTTCAATTCGATGGTGGGTCTGTGCAAGGCTAGGAACTAAACCTACCTAACAAAGTACCTGAGTGACCACGAAGTGATAGTGGAGCGAAGGTCGACTCCACTTTTTTCGTTTTTTTTAGATCTGTCACCACTCGACTAATACCATTTTAACGTTAGCTGTGATACAGCTTCGGTGTATCTGTGAAAAAGTGAATTATCCACGTGTTGAAAAATGATCGATAATTACATTTCAAAAGAATATCAATCATATTCGGCATTTTCAATTCGATAGTGCTCCCACAAACAGGGATAGATGTTTTAGTGCAGTATTAGGTGGTCAATCTTTCGGCGTTTCTTTGCTATTATCAAATGAAAAAAAATTCTTGGGCTACCTCAAGCATCCGAAGTTAAGTTTTATTGCAAGCGTTGTGCTTACGGCTTGGTTCCACCTCTTTTCTAGGTTTGATTGTGTCTTGCTTACTCTTAAAGTTTAACACGTTCAGTTAAAGGCAGCATCCATGGGAACTTTGTCTTCTCAGATTTTCACACTTCCTGATTCTTTACCACACTCCGAGTGGTTCCTTTACAGTAACAGCAACGGAAACCCATTGGGAATACGCTGAGTTTTCCTAGTAGAAAATTTCCGTGCGAGCTAGCTTTAAATGTAACATAGAGCTGGAATTTGACAGAATATTTGTGATTCCTTGTTGTAGCGAGAAATTACTTCCTGTCGGATTTTGCGACCAAATCCTTGATGGTGCTACTGTTAATATTTCACATGGCTAGAAGCGATGAGATATCCACAGAAGTTCTTCAATATTCGAAACAGCTCACAAATTATAAGCCACATCGCTTGAATTAATCGGTAGTTCATTTTTTTTGAACTATGTTATAAGCACAGCAATTTTGTCACGGATGAAAATTACGAGATTCGTAGTAATTTTTCTACAGCGCAATAACAGAACCCACGTACACACTCTGTCTCCAAGTTGCACAAGGAGGATCACATCTCTCCCCTCCCCCATCCACAAAGTCCCAGATATTGCAGAGGTTCTTCATTTTGTTGGAAATTTCATGGCAATATAGCCTGTTCCAAAAACGACGATAGTTGAGTATTTGTGCATATGAACTGCATTTCTCGCCTACCTCTCCGATCACGACACTATTTCTCACCTTCCCTCCTTCTCTAATATCTTCACAACTATGTTCCCTAATGAAACACTATATTCCTAGCGTAATCCCCCTTTTTTCGCCTTCTAACTCTTACGTGTGTAACCGGCTCAGGACTTGTTAAGAAATGGGTTACAATGCTTTTTTTCCATTGTAATCGTAATGCTTCTCTCTTTGCTTGCTGTACAATTCATACATGAGGTCGTCTTAGTCATTTCTGCACAAGTTTTTTTTTCATGTCTTGGCATTTGTTTTTTCTTCACCTCGAGAAGTTTTCAGCTTCCCTGATTTTTCAAAGATGTTTAGTTGATGTTTTAACCGTTCATTTGCTACTTCCCGTCCATTCCATAAAATAAAATAAATTCCTACTCGATCACTGTGCTTTGAACCTGACCTGCGCGCATCGATCGTAAGCGACTGGTGGGGCTGTTCATCATAACGTCATGACGAGCTGCGAGCAGTTGTCGCGGGCCGACGGAAGCGGCGCCGACGCGACGGGCGACGATTTGCTTACACTTCAGATGTTGCCGAGACTGGCTTTTTGTAACGTCACCGTTACTCTGCGCTCGTCGCTCGCGTCGTTGTGATGGCAGTCGTCGCCGGTGCACTCGGCTCTCTGCTCCCTCCGGCTTCCCAGCACTCCACAAACCCTTGTTCCCACCCGAAATGCAAAACGTTTCACTTACTACATAGCATAGCTCTGCCACCTCTCGCGACAGTTCGTTTTTACTCAAGTGTGACTTTGCTGGGTCCGCGTCTCCTTTGCAGCCCGCGGAGCAAGCTGTTGCTGCAGCAGCCAGCTGCTAAGACTGTCTAGGTTTTTGAAACGCACTCTGAACGACACTTGACATTCAGTCTGGATACTGGCACCTCCTTAATGACGTAACCATCTAACGGTTATCAACCAACTGTCATGGATATGTTAGTGTGGTTTGGATGAACTACTACTCAGCAGTGGCGGACGCAGAAAGTGGGCACGAAGAGGGGGGAGGGCATGTGTGCTAAAAAAACCGTTGGAGCCGCTGCCGCTTTGGGCACCTTGACGGAAAATAAGAGTACTAAAATCACTAATTCAAATGCTTAGGAATTGATAATTTTTACTTTAAACAATAGTTAGTAGAATGAAGATAAACAATTAAAAACAGATTCATACAAGACTTTTATTCATGTCATAGAGCATTTTCGAAATTCCCCCCCCCCCGCTCCGCCGCCCCCTCCCCCACCTCCCCACTACGTCGGCCTCTATCCAGAAAAATCCTTCACGCATATGTGTATCTGGATGATACTTCGCTTTGGATCACCTTCATGTGATTAGTAGGTATTGATTATTTCTTCTTTCGTCAGCTCGATTGTCTTTCGCCAAGGCACCTTCAAGGATTAGGCATCCTGACTGGTGGATAAAGACTGGTAGGAAAGGATACGTGACTGCATTGTTATGTTTTTTTTTCCTTTCCATGATTAAATTTTCTAGATATAAAACCAGAATCTGTGAAATCTGGGAGCTAGAATCAATTTTTTTGCACCCATCATGTCGCTACCCTCATGATTCACCTCTAAACTGTAAAGTTATGAATCATCGCATTCGTAAATATGCACGCGATTTCTTCTGAGTGCAAAGTTCTGTGAGTGTTTTGATTGAGGGCTGTGAGTCTACGTGCTTGGGAAGTTTCTGAGGAGGCTTAATGGTATAGGAGAGTAACTAGATAGGATCTAAAGCTATATCATACCTCTACAGCTTTTCGAAAGGAAGTGAAAAAGTTTGCTTGACTCTGGACTGAATGGATCACTCAGTAGCAGCTGTTAGTCTTCTTGCTACTAGTAGCTGCTTCTTGTGAACTGCCCGATAGTAGCATATGCTGGTTGTTGAATGAATCGCGAAAGAGGATGAAAGGAGGGATGGGAGCACACGGATACAACTAAGTATCAGTAGACAGTCCCCACCAATTTACTATCAAGTTCCTTTCATGAATCATCTGTGGGAGAATGTCAATGGAAGCCGGTAGCTATGAATCAGTGGCAGACACAGACGCAGGGGGAGGGGTGGGCGGGCAGGAAAACTACTGGCGTCTCCGCCACATACGAAAACGAAGTAACAAAATTTAAAAGAATCCAAGTATAGTTTGTAGGGGTGGATAGTTTTTTATAAGGCGGGTGTAGAAAAAATTGCTTGCAATAAGCTATTATTATAGCTTTTTTTTATTACAACTGCTTTGCATTTATCCAATCACTTTACCCCATGGCTACTTCTATAAAGCAAAGGTTGCGTTGAAAATATCTACTTCCACTTCATTCACTGCTTCTCTTACATTATGGTTAGATGTTGATCTTCATTTTGATACATAATAAAACAAATGCAGTGAAATAGATAGTGAGGGTGCAAATGTGCCAATTCAACTTCAAAGTCATAACCGAGCGTATATATTCTATTTTAGTAGTCACAACCAAATGAAACTGTACGTCATTTTGAATTATAGTCAAACGTAGTGAACCTATTTGGCAGTCAGAAAATGTTAGCATTCCAAAAAAAAGCATAACTTTATGGTGGAAATCTCTATAAAAATAATGGAGGAATTTTTAAAGAAGTCTGGAAAATGTAAAGAAAAAGGCAGTTCACTTGCTTGATGTTCGCAACATTCAACAAAACGTTCATTCTCGAGCATTGCCCTGGCCCAGAATGTCCAGACTTCTATATGTTTTTTTTTATAGTTCATCCGCTGCAGTTTCGTTTTTTGTGCGTCAATTGTTTTTTTCTTGTTTTATACTCCCATACATACGTAGGTGTAAGCTCATACAGTAAATCATGATTCAGACTAATAGTGCACATTTTGTGCAAGTGTCCCAACTTTGTGTCATCCTAATTCGCACGAGGATTGGTTGAAAAAGAAGAATCTCTTGCGAATGAATCACTCATGCGATCCTGGTTCTGTTATTATGAACACCCTGAATCATGATATCAAACATGCGGATGTGACATTGCACTTATAGGTCAGCTACCGGCCAACTACTTTTCTTAAATTTCCGGTGTGGTACCGTAAGTGCAGTACTACGTCATATTGGAGATAAATCCTATCTTAGCTAAATGACGGAAACATTGGTCATCTCTTTTTAGTTGTTTATTTTTCCTTCGTCCAGTCATTTCTTCATTTTTCTGTTTTTCCCAATTTTACTACAGCCTTATTTTACTTTTGATAGGATGAGCATTCGAAAGTGCTTTTCTTGTCTGATTACGGAGTCTTGAGTACCTGTGTAAGTTCAGAATCACCAGGGGCCGCATACATAATTGAGATTACTCAGGGTAAACGTGTTAGAAGCACACAAACTTGCCTATCCTAAGTACGAGCGTCAACATGTTTACCCTGGGTAATCTCAGCGATGCATTCAGGCCCTGAGGTACCATTCATCATTGGGTTTACCTGTGTAATCACCTTCCCATGAATTTTCGTTGCTAAAAAGATTAATTTTGGGGATAATCGTGATTAACACGGGTAAACTTGATGAATGTTACCCCTTCTCAAATAAGGTGGAGTTCTAGTGGTAGGGGTGGAGCTTACCTCCAGTAGATGATGTACTCCGGCCACGTTTCGTTTATTTCCTGTACCCCCCCCCCCTCCTTCCCCGTCCCCCTTCCCCTGCACTACCTTCCGCCCCTCCATCCCCCACCCTCCTTTCATCCTCCTCACAAAACGTTTTACTTTGAAAAAAGTCATGAACTCTTTTTATCATTTTACCGCTCTCTACTATTTTGCAACGTTGTTCAAATGAAATGATTTACGAATGAATGCAGTATTCGACTGTGCCACAGCCACCTGCAGTGCGATGCGGTGACAGGAACCAGAGATATGAAAAGTGCGAAAAAATGAATTTACGATCCATAGGAAATTTACAACTTCCACGCTAGTTGTGCGGAATCTGCCATTGAAAGCAGATGTGTCTCCATCATCCCCATATTCCACAAATCAGATGATGTGCTGACCATTTGACTTGGGCGGAGCCAAAGGACAGATGGGCGGGGTATATGTGGTTCGGTGACAAGGTGTTGCCTTCCTCTCTCCTTAACTCCTTCCCAAGAATCGCCCATTTTGTACTGCATATTCCTACTCTCGCTATATATTCGGCATAGCCCGTTTCAAAAACGACGATAGTTGAGTATTTGTGCCTACGGTCTGTATTTCTTGCCTATCTCTTAGAATGCGGCACTATTTTTCGCGTTCTCTCCTTCTCTAATATCTTCGCAACTACGTTTCCCGGTTGAACACATTATACGTATTTTACTGCATTTTACTGGTTACAGTATAGTGAAGAATAATAAATTACAACGCTAGCGGCGGTGGTCCGAAATCCCTTCCAAAAAATTTGTAAAAAATCTTCGCTAAAAAAAAACTTGATTGAACACCTGAAGGTTTTACTGCTGGTTGTTTTTGCTATATCTTATTCGTAAATGTTCGTTTTTAATTATTTAGATTCACAACTAGCCTTGAGAGCGGCCAAGCATTTTTTTGTTGTTGAGAAAACTCTACTTCCATTTCCCGCCCCTCTGAACACGAATTTACTGCTAGGTACTGATTCTCCATTAAAATCATTAGATATCTTTCTTTCGTGCGCTTCGATATTTCGGTGTGCGCTATGAATTATTTGGAAACTTGCAGGATCGAGCTCGCAGGATCGAGCTCGGATTGCTTGAGTACTCCAGCAACGAATTTTTTTGGCACATTCGAATATTCGTTCAAAATTACCCGTTCGAATACTGACGCATAATGCTGACAAGAACTTTTTATTCCTATAATGCTAAACGCCAAAGTTTTCTAAGAAGCCAAGACTTACCTCATCTGGTTGAATTCGTCCTTGATTTGTTGACCTATTATCTATGTAGATTTAGTTGCGAACTGTTGAGGTTTATATTCTTTCCTCTCAAGTTTAGTTCCGAGTTATCTTCATTTTTTTTGTTTTCTCTCGATTCACGGCACAGCTTGTTGTGTCCTGAGATAAATAAAATTGCAACAAAATTGCATTACACTGAAAAAAATGAGATTTTATGAGCTGGATATCGAAGGGTGTCAAGAATTTCTCTAGTCCGAGAAGCTATTCTGGGAGTAATAGATACCTGGGGGACGCGAAAAACTCTCCATCAAGGTGAGAAAGGAGAGGAACCTAGGGGATGAGGGAGATGGGGTGAAAAAAAAGGAAAGCTATATCAGTGGTGGTGATATTGCTTGGTGATAACTCTTCTAATCTCCATTATGACTTCAGGTTGTCTAACGAGTCCGAGCAACTGTGGGCTTTGTATCTGGCATGCTTCAGTGCTCCATAGATTAAATTATGCAACTATTATTCATAATCGATGCATGCACCATGCGAAACCAATGCGGAACCGAATTTCGCATTAGTTTTCATCACATCTGACAAGTTCATCATGTGAAATATTTATTATTAATTATTCAATATTAAAACCAATTTTTTTGATAATTTCACTATTCTATCTGGGTCCACGGAGTGGCGGAGTTGCCGCTTTTTTTTCACGCCCCCCCCCCCTCTGGCTTGCAAATCCTTCGTCCGACACTGGCACCCTAATATGTTACAATCTAACAAAAAACCGTCTCTTCTGTACAATTCATGCGAATATGCTGCAAAAACCAGGTGAAACTCATACATTCATGTGACCCCGATACAAAACCGAGTTGCTGACAGCTCGTAGGTCGTTCTCAGATGTCAGACCGACCGCTGACAGCTCTTCACTCTTTTGCCTCCGTCGCTGTATGTCACGTGTCCGTTCGTTTCACTTGTCGTAATGAGCTGCCTCTTAACATTGTCGCAAGCTTATCTTTTCTTTTTTCGTCTTTTTTTCTCAGTTCTTCCTGCGCTTCACGACGACTCGCTCTTTTCGACGCCTTGTTACAACAACATTATGAATCAATGACTGTGCTCCATTACAATCAGAATAGTCTGCATAACTCCGCTCATTTCTTATCGCTACTCATCTAATTCCATCATTTGATTCTTCATCGCTTTTCCTGGACTACACATCCTACTTCCCAGTGAACACTGAGCGAGAAGACTCATCGTCAATGAGGCACTTGGCCCGTGAAGTGTAGGAAAGTTTGCCCGAACACGCGAACTCCACAGTTTGCCCGTGACTATTCAGGTCAACCACAGCACTCTTCCGGGGACCCCGTTTAGATCATCGCGAAAAACCGCTTTAAGAGCACTCGGTTGTGTTGGTGGATGGCGGCGTTCCACGCAAGTGCTGGGGAGCCATTCCAGTTGCGTAGCAGCGTTTTGGGCTCATAAGATGATGGGAAAGTCCGTAGTGTTCGTGTGTGAAGGCACTGACTTGCTCTAGATTCCATGCGCAGTTGTTTACAGCCATAAGCACGTTACCTCTTTGTACCTCTTCAACAACATTTTTGCAATACATTGTGAGCTTTCAAAAAGCGATTCTCTGATCGCCTTGAAATTTTTGAAACGAGAAGTTGGTGAAGTGCTTGTCCTTTCCCATTCCCTGCTCAGGCATTATCTAGATTGATGTCATTGACGTTCCCACTTCTAAAATAGGCGGTGTTGGGGGTGCCATTCAAATTGCTGTTCGGTTGCTATTCGGTGGGTAGTGAATTCTCAGTCGTTCGCACAGCTCTATCCTCGTCGGTGGTGACTCTACAGCCGCAACAAGTCGGGGAGAGCTGCAAGTCCACAAACACTTCCGCATCAGCGTTGATCGAGTGTACCTGAAGTTTTCCTGCTTGGATGGTGGCTCTGCCGCAGCTCTAGGGCGGAGTCTCTGAACTCTCTTCCTACTCTACTGTCATCGTCCGCCAATTGTCGAATGAGTAAGAAACTAAATGCGAAGTATCAACGCATCTCATATACGACTTGGAAAGAGGGATTGAGAGCAAAACGAGCTCAATTCTCTGATGAGTTGGTATTCTGCCTTTATGCAGAAAATGAATTGCAGTGCAATAGCGACCGAACAGCAGTTGGATAGCAATTTGAATGGCACCCCAACCACGTCCATTGCAGCAGTTGGAGTCTCAATGACATGCGGCTCCAATTCGGAGAATGTCTGGGTTCTAGGTCTTTACCAAATGAAAGCTACTAATTCTGTGGCACTAGTCCTCAGCTACACTAGTTTCTATTGGACTCTCTCGATAGGCTCTCCTTCCATGAGTGTGCAATGTGTTTCTGTACCACGTATCTAAGTTTAGATGACAGTGGATGATCATGGTAATTATTATTACAAAGGTAATATAGCTGTTCCTGAGAAAGCTAGTAAAATGGGAAGCAGTTTTGATGGCCTATGATTTTATCTACTGGTGCCTGTCAAGGAAGGTTAAATTGCGCTTCTTCGCTCATTCTAGGTTAACCCATCCGAAAAGCCTTGTGCTGGTTCCCCGGCTTCCCAGTTTCACGAGGTGGTCCTCATGACCTCGGAAGTAGCGCAAAGGGCATCACGGCTAGCTGACGTGGGCACTGCTTCCTACTTTCGTGTTTTCGCATAGGTCTTCCTGTTGAGTTCCGACTCTTTCTTGGTTATGATACCTGAGTACCGACTGAAAATCGGGTGCATAGGTGGTCAAAGTCGCTAGTTGCATATCTCCAAGCATATCTTCAAGTGGCTAGCTGGCCTGCAAGCTGTTTTCCACAATATCCTCATTTGCAGCTTGCACGAGGGTGCTGAGCACTTATAAAAATGTTTTAATACATTAGCAGAAAATTTTTCTCTACTAAAAGACAAAGATGCCTCTCTGTCTCACGTTCATCGATTTGAAGAAAGCCTTCGACTCTGTGGAGACAGAGGCGGTCCTCAAAGCCCTGGGCAACCAGGGCATACCTACTCAGTACATCAAGATATTTCGTGAGCTCTACAGCAACTTCACGACCAGGATTTCTCCATTCTACGACGACATCACTATCGACGTCAAGAGAGGGGTTCGACAAGGCGACACCGTGTCGCCAAAACTATTCAGCGCCACTCTCGAAGACGTCATGCGAAGACTGGAATGGGATTGCATGGGAGTGCAAGTTGATGGCCGGCGACTTAACCACCTTCGCTTCGCTGACGACATCGTCCTTATAACACCAACTATCGGCGAAGCGGAACGGATGCTGGCCGACTTTGACGACGCGTGTGGAAAGATCGGTCTCCAACTGAACCTGACGAAGACGATGTTCATGAGGAACGGATGGGTCCCGGATGCCCCATTCTCGCTCAACGGAACGACCATATCCGAATGCTCCAGCTACGTATATCTAGGTCGGGAAGTCAACATGATGAACGATCTCGCTCCAGAGCTGGGCAGGAGGAAGCGAGCGGCTTGGGGAGCCTACAAGAGCATCGAGGACGTAGTGAAGAAGACGAAGAACACCAGGCTCCGTGCCCACCTCTTCAATACAACGGTTCTCCCTGCTTTGACGTACGCCTCGGAAACCTGGGCGTTACGCAAGCAGGATGAGAATGCGGTCAACGTCATCGAACGCTCCATCGAGAGGGTGATGCTAGGAATAACCCGCCTCACACAAGTGAGGGCTGGAATACGGAGTTCCACCCTTCGTGAACAGTCGAAGATCAGGGACGCTGCCGCTTACGCCAAGTTGAGTAAGATCAGGTGGGCCGGACACGTGATGCGTCTTAACGACCACCGTTGGACAAGAGCCGTCAGCGACTGGACTCCACGGGACGTTAAGCGCACGACAGGAAGACCACCGACCCGATGGTCAGACTTCTTCACGAAGTCCTTCAAGGAAAGATATAATGCTCTTCGTGTCCCTCGAACGGACAGAATCCACTGGACAACTCTGGCTCGCGAGAGGGACAAATGGAAGGATTGCTGGCGCCCGCTCGGTACATCCGAAGATCAACGGGAGTCAAGGTGATCAAGGTCAAGGTGACTAAAAGACTTTGCCCGAAAGGGTACAGCAGTTGTGGAGCGAAATGCCTAGTATTGGGCGCAAGATGACGAAAGTCGCAAAACTGTAGGAGATCACTGGCGGATGCAGAACCTGGTTGAAGGGAGAGCGTGGGAAAAAAGTGGCGTATCCGCCGCTTTGGGGACCTGCACAGAAAATAAAAATAATTATCTATTGAATAACTAATAGTAAATATTTAAAAGATAACAACAAAAGTGAACTTTTACAAGATTTTTATTTATTTTATGCAGTAATTTGTCATGGAATCAGTTCTTTTTTGTACAAGGAACACAATAAGTGTATTTATAAATGAATAAATAAGTATAATTAATTTGGAAAATTCGGCGACCCATTCTTGGGTGGGGCTGGGGCGCCCGTTCTGCGTTTCATTGGGGGGGGATGGGGGGGGGGAGTGAAGGGGTGGTGTCAGCCACAAGGATTTGACGACCGTTTCTTTGGAGTATTTTCTGGTCTCTTTACACTAAATAACTGACACGTCGAGTTTGTGGAAATCCTCCTGTTTTGACTTTTGCGGCGGAAAAAGCACCACAACTCGGCTATTCGACAAGCGTGCTCACAGCTTGCTCGGAGAGGAGCGAGTGCTTGCCACTCTGTGGCTGACGGTTATCGAAAACCCATGATAGCCCATGAATGCTGCTGTTTATGTGCTGCTCTCGTCCCGCGTTATTGTTTATTGGGCTCGTTCCGTCGTTCTGTGGAGTTATAAGCGTGCCGGAGCTAGCGACCGTGGATCCGTCCACGTTCCATTTGTTCGATAATTTACGACGCAATCACTTTACAAAGTGCGCAATTTACGAGCATTGCAGTTGAGTATCGAGGACATGCGTTCCCTCATGTACTCCGTGAACGTGGCCATTTGCTCTTTTTCTCGCCTCCGTAGTTTATACTCACACCTGTTCGAAGGGTGTTGTATTTTTCCGAATAGCCGTATTTTTTTCCATTTTTATCAAAGTTTATTCTCGGATTATTAAAGCTTCTGCATCTTAGAATGCAGATAAAGCGGATGTAGATGAAGTTGCGTCGGGTTATTGTTAAATTGCTATTGGCAATGTTCGAGTAACCGAATTCTCTAAAATAGTAGAATTTTCGAACATTCGAAGAACCGAAGTATTTTAAGTAACCAATTTTTCGAATATTGGGGTGTTTCGAGATGAATAGTTATGTGTCAGTTAATAATGGCTACTATTCGCATGCTTGAAGAGCAACATTTTTGAGCGAAAAGTGATAGAAGATTGAGGGAACGATTTTATCTTGAATCAGTGGGGTATTCGTATGTTTAGACGACGGAAACGGAAATTTAGAAGCATCAATGTCTCCGAATATGCAGTCGAGTACGCGATTTCTTCAGAACGGTGAAATATTCGAATACCCTTGTAGTTCAATCTACTATATGTAACACTCGCACTTTCACCATCTAAGGAATCCTCAAAACAGCGAATTATTCGAGTATTTCATGGCCCTAATTCTTTGAGCGAGGAAAGTATTATTATGGAATACTCAGTTATCATTCATTGTATTATATATACTGTTTTAATATAGTTTCTGTATTTTTGACGGTCTCAACAACGTAATTTTTTGAACCACCAAAATTTTTGATTCCTAGAATCAATGGATTTTTTCGCGACTTCCTTTCGTATTTGAATATTCGATCTGATCAATTCTTCTGATGAACTCGAATATCTAAATCTTCTAGCGCTATTTGGACGTCTCATTTATTGTTTTTAGTGGCCGTAATATTCGATTAAAATCTAGAGAAATTAAAGCGTTAGAACTTTGTATTACCGAAATGCAGTGAGTGAAGAGGCTGAATTATGCTTAGAAAAGAGAACAAAAAACTGAGAAGAGGGTGAATTAAAGGGTGAGGAAATAGAAATAATTGATTAACAATCGTGTTTTATTATTGAAATAGTGTAGGTAGGATTGATTTCGAAAAGAGAAACCTACTGATCATCTTGCTTTTATTTACTTGCCTCATATTAGCGATTCCTCTCCTATCATGATACACATGTTATGTTGAGGGCAGGAACGATGAAATCGGTATTCTTTTTTTTTGTATTTTCCTCTTTTGCTCAGTTTTTCTTTACTCTATCATTATGTGTGTCATATATGTACACACGTGCTATTTCTATCCTACACTCTAAGTGAGGATTATTTCTCGTCATCGTGCTCTAATTTCCAACCAATGGGCTCGTACTACTGGTGTTTGCCGGAGAAGTTTTTTGTGATCAGTGTGTAGGATCTCAGACATCTTGTTTTCCCCTCATTCGCTTCATTGATTGATCTTAGTTCCCGGCAATTGTGACTCCTCGAAACAGCTGATTCACCGGGCGTCAACGTCAACTAATTAACAGTCATCCTTTGCTGAGCGTGAGTTTCCGGAGAATTTACCGAAGCTCATCTTTTTCCCCTATTTTCCCGGCTAACTGCTACTGTACATAGGCACATCTGGAATTCGTCGTCTTTATGATCGCGTTTTATTCTTTTCTTCGGAACTCAGCCGGTGTTCTGACTTTAGCTGATGTGTCCCGCCGCTCAAATTACTACTCAGCCGAGAATTCTGAGTTCTTTCGACATCCTGCCACTAATCAGTTCCTCCTTGGCTTTCCTTGGTGTGGACTTTGATCCCCAGGGTGAATTCCTGTTTCTCCAACAGAGCCAAATTGGGTCTACGGGATTTATCCTGCCAGATTCACAAAACCTAGTACAGACTGCCTTCGTTTATACCAGTGGCGGAAGCAGTGGTGTGGGTGAGGGGCGCCGAATTTTTGAAATTACCTCATAAAATGGACAAAAATTTTGTATAAACTTATTTTTTCGTTGTTTATTATTATTTTTTTAAAACATTCATTATTAGCCATTTAGTATCAAATGTAGTATTTTTGTTAATTTTATTAATCCATCTGGGTTCACGGAGTGGCAGAGTTGCCACTTTTTTCCCACGACCCCTCCCCCATTGGCTAGCAACTCCTCCTTCTGATAGTGGTATGTATTTACCTAATTGAATTTACTCGGAGTCAATGGGAACTGTTCAGGTCCAGACTAGTTGTGGAGGGTCTAGGTGAAGTCTGGAAAACATTTTTATGGATTTCGATGGCTGATTTGTTGCCATGCCAGACCTCCCCAGAATTCACCTTCTCAAATCCTATTTTTTGATAGTCGGATGCGCTCTCCTTCAAAACCCTTGGATTAGCATAGTATCAAATTTTCTTAATTTTAACAACGTGGCCAATAGCGCCATGCCTTATTCATTGTGTTTCGCTTTCCAATAGTGTCCTTTTTTGTCTTTCCCTGTCAAATTAATCCGCAATCTCTGAAGGAAATGTTGCACTGTGGATTCTTCCAATCTCATGCATGTCTTGCACCCTAGCCGAGATCGAATTATGTACTAGGTCCAATGAAATTCGAATGTTCGATTTTGAATGAGTACTGGGCCCAAAAACGGGAGGACACAGCTGCCCTAGAGAAAAGACAAAGGAGGCTGTAGAGCTCTTCTCTCAAATGTGCTAATTTTTCAGTTGTTCCTTTAGTTATTACTCGAATTAACAGATTTTTACCCAATCCTTGTTACTCTTCATATGGCACGTTTAATCCCGATTGGGCAAATAACCCAATATTCTGTACACAACAGTAACCAATATCCGTATCATGAGCATTCGAATTAAGACGGGACTATAAACGGGGTATTATGAGCGTTGACGGATTCCCGTGGACGAATTCGCACATTTCTTTGTATCCAGATGTTTCTCAAGTGGACGCTTCTCCGAATAACAACAGTAAAGTGGGAGTTTTGCGAAGTTTTCTCATGTTAAATAAGAACGCAGATATTCTTGGAACTCGGAACCAGTTTTCTCTCCTCAAGAACATCTTCATGAAGTCTTCGTTGAGTTCCATTGAGGAGTGCAACACAAACTTCCGATTAATTGCCTTCGGCTTTTTCATTGGTCGTTGGTAAATACGTAGCTGGAGAGAGAAACTCTAATTTTCCGCGGATTGTTTCATCACAATAGTTACTTCACTTAAGAGGCGGTAATGTCCTAGATACAGGTGAAATTGAATGCTCAATGACGATTATGTAGGTCAGAGAAAAGAGGAACAAGGGAGAGCAATACCCTCCTATATGCTACGTAGTGGACGCACTAGAGAGCTTTTTTTTCAGTTTCCCCTCCGATATTTAGATTCTGGGGCAATTTTCTGGATCTTCAATTAAATTAATTAAATTCATCGGTTTGTGAGGAAATTCCATAGCATTTGCGCGCAGTAGATAGTGCGCTACAGGATGCTCGAAAAATCTTTACACATACACTACCGTTCGCTAGTAACATGACGAAGAGCATGTTGAAAAAAAAACTAATGGCTATTACTAGTTCATACGTAGATAGCTTAAGTGCGAACACAAATATCATGTCCATATTCTAATGCTCCACTTCCGCTAGTGGCAGAGATTTGCGAAGGCTGAGGTGAAGTCGACTCGGACTCCCTGGATATTCCCACCTATTACAATACCCGCACTAAGTTTGTTAAAAATGAACGTTCAGAACGCGGATTTGCGTTCTTTTCGTTCCAGGGCGATAACTCTTCGTAACAAAGCGATTCACGGACCAAACCAGGGGTCAGATGCAGAAGTGGAGTGGACTAGCATATTTCATGGAACCAGCACTGAATTTCGATTTTGAACATTGAAATTCCAGAGTCATTTATAGAGCTCGGATCATGCCGCGCATCAAAGTATGTCGCGCGCCATGTGCGTCAAGGCCGCGGCAGAATTAAAAACTGGCGAATTTCGTTGTTGAAAATCAGAATTTAGGACTGATTTCATGAAATATGGTAGCCCACCTCATTGCTGTTTTTGACCCCTGGTTTGGTCTGTGAATCGCTTTGTTACGATGAGCTATAACCCTAGAACGAAAATAACGCAAGTCCGCGTTCTATATGTTCATTTTTAACAAACTTAGTGCGGGTACTGTACTTTTCTAACTATTCGGGAAGAGACTCTAAATTCCTGCTGGATGTTGGAGAAGCCTTCTAGTGCACAGCATGGAAGAAACTTCGGAGAATCTAGGAAATGGGTCAAGTATCACTAGAGTGTTCGTTTGTCTCTCTTCTTGCTGCTATGAAAATTTCTTTCGCACTAACGCAAAAATCGCACTATAATCACTAGTTTCTCTCGATTTAGAGCAATTTCATCCATCTCTTCTGCTTTTAATTTGGTCCTTTGTTTTTTTTTAATGAGATGGATTCTAATTTGGTGTTTTTTTAATGAGATGGATTCTAATTTGGCGTTCATGGAATGTTTTTTAGTGAGCTAGGTTCTAATTCGGGGTTCACGGAATGACGAAATTATCGCCCGAAATGGTTGGTCACTCTGATCTACTGCAAAATCGGGGTAGATAATCGCTTATCATGACCCTTCACTTTAAATAATCGCTTATCGCGGTTCCACACTTTTTTGAGATCTTGGACTGTTTCCCAGAATCTACAGACTGAAGTCTGCCTTCTCATAACCCCACAGAAATTCAAACTATGTTTGGGCGCTTTGGAGCAGGTCTGGGATCAAATTGACTCTTCAACTATGTGCATTCCATCGTCGATGTTTTATATCCAGTTTTCCAGGCATGTGCCGCTACCAAAACATTCTTTAGGATTGAAAGTCGATCCTGTATTTGTAATTAAACAATAAACTTACATTAACTAGTGGTTTTCTCCACCTTCTTTTTTTTCTGGATTTTGCGCATGACCATGTTTGTCCAAAGAGCCTTCATGCATCCTGGTGCGGTTGTATAAGGAAGTGTAATATACAGCTCATACAACATAGTTTCACGACTTTTTTCGTAGCTGATTATGTCATCTTGTCTCTCTACCTATCCTATGTGTTTGTCTGTTTGTTCGTCATGTTTATGATCTATCAGGTGAATGACTTACCAATATCAGGTGAATAACTGTCCAATTCAATTTGTATCTTTAGCGTTAATATTTTTATTCGTTAGTATGGTTGTGATTGTTGAGGGCGCAGAACTCTACCGAGCGCCGTTGGTATGAAATTACGGAAACATTTTCATAAATGCAGCGTTACGTGGAATGCCCTTTCTAGTCCCTCAGCGCATGCACTGTGCCAGAGGCATGATTAAGACCCAGTGAGTTTTATGGCAAATTGCGATGACTCGAATAACGTTCTCATTATCGGAAAGTCGGCGAGTGACCGCACTTTGAAAGTCCTTGCCAATCTTGGCTTTATGTCTGTTTTTCAGGGGCCAGTAATATATACGTAAGTGTTCGAATTTAATATAGTCTACAAGGTGTTCCAGTTTTTTAGAACTCAAACACTCTAGTGATTTCCTGTTTGCTCTTCAGAGAGAATTGGAAATTCCAATAATCTCTTCCTTCGATTCTAATAACTCACTCATTTGGTCGTTCCAAGAATGGGGGTATCCGAAGTATTAACTCATTCCTAGCACCAAATGAGCGTCACATTTTAATCAATCATTCATTCAGCTTCGAAAACCTCCACTTTCCAACCAACGCTGGATTACAGCAGAAATAGATACGATAAGCGTCTATGGCAATGTCCTTTTCTCTAGTCATCACTGAATTCTCAGAAATTTCTGCTGACATGCGTCGGAAATGCCCGACAGAATCAGGGGTTACGGGGAATTTTCCACTCCCGCTTGCGGTCAATTTTAAACATCCATTTCCGTTTCACATCTCAATTTCGAAACCTTGTTCTCTCATATCCCTGATCAGAGTTCGTGGATAGGTCTGTCAATCTGATTGCTGCGTTTGAGGAAAGACCGGCTAGGTTAGTGTTGTTAGATTAAGATCTTAGCTATTTCTCTGCTATCTTTGCAAGCATCGTTTTCTAAGCTTTTCTAGCCAAGCATCATAATAATAACGACGCGCCTCTTCTTCATATATAATTTGTTTCTTGCAAAAATGGGACTAAATAGACATCCTGTGGCAGGAAATACCCTTCTCAAATGACCGAGGGCTTCTACATACACATTTAGCAATGGAAGGAAAAACATGCTCTCTGCCGGTCTTTGTCCACTCTCCAATATCGCATATTTGTCCACTTTCCCATCAATTGCCGAAATGCTTACTTTCCGAAAAATGGAAAATAAAAGGAACTTATAATGGAGCAAGTAGTGGACCTTCACTAGTCGAATATCAGTCGAATTAAGTTGGATCGAGCTATCCTGCAGTGAAATGGTCAGACATTTGTCCGAGGATAATTTTTCCTCCTACAAAGACTATTCAGACTAATGGTATATCCGTCAAAGCGTTTCTATCCGGCTAGATGAGGTATGCCGGTTCATACCGGGTTGCACCACGCACACTTACGTAGTTTCCTGCTCATTTACAAAAGGTGTCTTCTTAATTAAAGATATTTCAACTCCATTGTTATTATTTACCCCCTGCCTTGATTTCTAGATCAACATGTTATGGTGCTGCTCGTTCTATAAATCCAGTTCGTCTCACCTAACATTGCCAAAAGAAACCCTTTGCTAGTTGCCAACTAACATCGGTCCTAAGAGGTCCTTGAGCATCTTTAGTTCCTACAAAGAAGCATCTTCATTTGGATTTGAAGCATCTGGAACATTCTGGCGCAATCTCTAATCCTCTAATTATGTGTCTTCTTCGAGTCTTCTTCAGGTCCTGAATTTGCTCTTTGATGGGGGAGGGGGTGAGTTCCACCACATGCTTCGATTTGAAGGTGGTTGAGAGGAGGATGGAGCATACATAGTTGATCCGGCAGTTTTTGTTTTTTTTTTTTGGAACAAGAACCTGCTGTGAAGAAAGGGGTAGAGAAGGGTCAAAGTGTCTGACAACTCGCTGGGTTTTGATGTAAGCCGTTTGGACATCTGGGCTGGTGGACATGGCTGGATTTACAAGTCATGTACGATGCCACAGTTTCACGAGCACTACCTCTGAACCTTGGGTAAGAATGAAAGTAACTTGGATTTCTGAGAATCTCACTTCTTGGATTGTTTCTTGGATTTTTGTATAATTTGGTTCGATCAGTTGGTTACCTGTGGCCGTATTGACGAACGTTTCCGGGATGGGATCCACCCGCTCTTCTGAACAGGACGAGTTTTCTGATTTAAAATGGGTGGACATTGTAAGAGCGACTCATCCCAGTCAGCAAAATGTAAAGGCAAAAATAACGAGATGTGAAATGTTTTTGCAGGAGGCGCTTAGCTGTTCTGGGTGAGCGGAAAGCTGTTAGAATCCCCTGGAATTTTTGTGAACATGGGCACAGGAACATTTTCAGCTTATGCTCTTATTTTCAACTTATGCTCTTCATTGAGCTCATGTGTTCTACGGTTAGGGAGGCTTATTTACGTCTTCATGGGGGAACATATTCGAATCCACGTAATATCAGTCAGCCCGGTTGCCCACAAGGCTTGTGTCCTGGATCGGAACCAAAAATTTTATCAAGGGGCCAGAAGATACGAGTCGTACACAGAAACCTGGCCAAACCCATACCAACCAGTAGAGAGAGCTGACTTGTGCGAAGATGTCGAAAAAAGGCAGGTCCACCCAAGCGGAATAATCCAACAACATCGCATGACGACAGGGTGATCAACGACGGCGTGCCGCGGGGCCAGGGTGTTCCCGGGGGCCGCCATTGTCGCCGCGCTCGGGCCTCTTCTCCACTCTGTACATAACATGTGCTATGGAGTGTGTGCGCATCGCTCTATTTGCCAGTCTACCTCCTCGCTCTCTCCGCTGCTGTAATCATATGCTAAGATACACCTCGAGCGCTGATGATTTTTCGGGGCGGCAACAGCGGGCTCCGCGAACTCTCGTGAGAAGCCCCGACGAACTGGTTCCGCAGCAGCCAGCGCTTTCCCCTCCCAGCCCTTCTTTCTCGACCACATCAGCGCGCCTGATTGCTGATCGGGGTTTCCTGTTACATCCAGTGTTAGCTACTGGTTCTCCAGAGATCACTCGGTCCCTGTTTCTATTCTTACCCGTCTTTTAGCTTTTTTCTTCCTAAATTGCTTTTAGCTGAAAAGATTGTTTCTCTACCACCTCTTCCAAGAGAGGCTTTGCGATATATGCTCGGTTCTGCCAGTAGTATCTTCTTTTACTCATGGACAACTTCAAAAACGAGTTAAATTTACCATGATGATTTTGGAATAGCCCACACTGTACCAAAAATACAATAAAGGATCAGCGTGCAACTGCTATCGATGTTAACAAAACAAAACTGTAATTACTATAACATCACATTACTACACATAACACTGACAACCGAATGAATACCTAGTAACTTAACTAATTTAATCATAAATTCACAATCCGGCTCAAAGAATTTGAATCTTGAAAGGAGAGAAAGCCCTAAAGCGTTTTTGTCAATCCTCAAGGAGTGTTCTCCTCCCTCCTTCTCCAAGATGCGAAATTTCAACCTATTCGGAACCGAATTTTCAAAGTCGCTTGATTATTCGCTCTCCAGCACACTGTATGGTACGGTATTATTCCTCCTGGCGCGTCGTTGTTCGTTTTTTAAAGGTTTTCTTTTCTAACAAGCTGCTTATTTTTTGATACTCATTGAGTCTGATTTGAATAAGTAAGTGGACGATTGGATCTTATAGAGTCAACTATCACTAGTTATATAGTATTCATATCGTATTGATGTTACCATAAAAGGTAAACTTGCTTGTGCCGGAAACATTATGCATATTTCCAGAATGGAGCTTTCAGAAATGCTTGTACTTTGTGCTACGTAATTCTGTTGAGTTCAGGTGCTAGGAATTTGCATTTATTTATGCACGCACATATTTACTTATTTTACATATTTGTTCTCGTTCAATTATTCATTGTAAACGAGATGTCAAAGAGAAGAAAATGAAGAAGAAATTGATGTAAGAGGAGTTCATTCCACGAGACAAGTCTTAAATCAAGATTCATTTCTTCATGTGGAACCCTGCCATATATCCACCTTCAGAGCTCCTGGCAATTCAGTTCCTTTCCACTTTCCAACCTTTTTTTTTGAATTTTTGCTAGTGATCCAGTGAATTTCTCATCGGTAATCTCATCTCCTGGCTCGAGAGACTGCTTTGGTTTGCAAACATTTGTGCGTTGCGTTTTCTACATATCTATTCTTTCATGAAAAAAAAAACCCGGGCGTATCAGGTTTCTGAGAAGTTTAACGTGACGTACATGACTCTGTTCAACATAGACGTCAAAGAAATGTTCTGGAATTCTTCTGCGAGTCCCACGTGAATGTACAGAAGTCTCTTTTTCTTGGTTATTCCCTCGAGTTTTAGATTTTATTTCTTGTTTATTCGTACTACTTTTTAGTTTGCAACGCTTCCAGTTACTGCAAAAAAAGGAAGCGTGGGGCGAATTTATCACCTGCAAACGTATATAGCTCGTGGATAACGCTACAAGACTGCTCCAACTCAAAAATTTCCAGAGCTTTTGTTTGTCTGTGTTCTAATGAGTATACAGATTCATAGTGCCAATATCAGTACTAACTATTCTTCTCCACAGTCTTTCCTGCCTAGGCTACTCTCTAGTAGAGTTTTTTGCCCAATTTTTTGAGTTCCTGGATTTGTTCCTTACCCTCCCTCTTATCAGCCACCGTGAAATCGAAACACGACTCATTCGAAATTCGATTCGAATTGATCCGAAAAGGTCTAGCATGCGTTTCATAAATGATGCACATTGAGATCAATAGCAGGTACGTAACTAGTCCAATAGTCCGATAGGTGAACGTGCTGTTAAGGCATTTTCCCTATAGCTAACCTCATTCTCCTTTCATATTTGCTGTTCTAATGATCTTCTCTCCCATCAAGTATTTCTTATCACAAGGCGGTGAGAGTATGCGCAGTAAATAGTAGTAGTGAGAAATTACCCAAGCATTAATTTTCTTGGAAGAGCCGTTATGGAACAGATGAAGCACCTTCCCATCTTCTCACTTCGCCATTGATGTTCATAAAAGGACAAAATTCTCGCAGAGCCGTTTACAAACGCAATATTGTACACCCAGAGTTCATATGATTCCCATTCCTACAAAGAAATGCAGCGAAATTTCTGGTCGGAGGTAGAAAACAGGTTCTGGAAGTTAAATTAGGGAATATTACAAAAAATTCCCGTTATATTTGTCATACGCTCGTCATTTCTCCCAAAACTCACTCTCCCAGTGTTTCTACAAAGTTTCGTTTACTTTGATTATTTTCTCACTGGTACCTTAGATTTCACAGCTTGTGTGTTTCCGGGACCAAACCAAAGGTGGATCACGGAAATGTCAGGAATATCAGCGAGAGGTTGACATTCCCTCTAAAAAATGCCAGTTTCAAGTGTCGCTGTCAGGAGACATCACAGCGCGGTGGTGATGGCAAGTGGTCACGCCCAGTACAAGGTGATTTCATCCAGGCCTCTTCATCCTGAGAGGCTGATGCGTTGTAAATAATGGGTTGGTTGGAAAGCTCTCGACACATGCAACATCTCCACTTTTTTGTTGGATCGCAAGTTTATTTAATGGTGCATCCACTGTTGATTTTCCATTTCTTACGATCAGAGCGTAGCTATTCAGAAGTTTCCTGAAAAACCATGGCGAACTTTCTTGCGGTCAGTCATGTTAGCCTAATTTGGAATATTGAAGGCGAAACTTTGAACAGCAGAAAAACCATTGGGACTAACATTTTGATTAGAAAGTTCTGCAACATCCGTGACATTTTCACTTGTAATTAAATTTTTCCATTGAATTGGAACTTTAATTAACAGTTCATTCACCGTTCTGACAACTCGGTTACCTTCAGTGCTGATAAGCGATTTTTTTGCCAACTTTCCGACAAATCACCTAAAACGGACAACATGACCTGTAGGCAATTCGGTACTTGTACGTAAGTAGTTTTTTTTTTCTTTTAAGTTCTCCACTAGTACTCAGATGACTGCACGACGCCCAAGTAGAACCTCTCACTTCTGAGCTAATGTCGATTATTCACATTTCGCTGTGCTTCTTCAAAGCTTAAACTGGTGGCAATAGAGCATGGCCTGGTATATGTATGTATGTGCTAGATCGCGCAGATGTTTCCAGTAAGATCCAGAATCTTGCGCACACTTATCTTTGCCAATGTGCCGACGAGCATTGTTGTGTCGGGGGTAAACACTCGCGGATCTCAGGCGTTTTTCACGCTTGACGCCAGCCGCAGAGCTCTGATTGCTAAGACAGCCTTCTACTCGTTGCACGTTTCGGCTCTGTAGCCTTCGTCGGAGTACCGCACAGCTCAGGCTTCAGGTATGCAAGGAGTACAGCACCCAGCATCAGTGTGGTTGCGACACCTCCATTTCTGATACGATACGTATCGATTTCGGGCAGTCAGTCGCTGATGTCAGAACGACCACAATTAATGATGGTCTCAAAAATAAAGTCGCTCAGGTGACAACAATGCTATACTCCCCGAGGAGTATAGCCGCAGCCGTTGGAGGTTTCTATGACTTTTTTGTAAGCCTGTGGCTTCCGTACGTGGGGTGGAGGTGGAAACTTGGAGAGCGCTCTTCCTTATCCCGCTAGAAATCTCACTCATCAGGATGCTCTCATTTTTTTTTGAAAGAAAGAGCAAGACTACATCAAAGGCGAAATCAGTTTTCCTTAGGAATTCGAAAACCTGTTGAACATCTTTTGTCCTTGGTTAATGTGGAAATTCCTGGCAAAAGCTTTCGCTCCAGCGCATACGCTTGCGAAAGAAAAAATTTGAGGATACATATATATTTTCGCAAAACTCTTCGACCAACTTACGTATTCGTATTACACACGAGATCATACACATTTGAGTAATTTGATAGCATCGCTGGATTCAAGCGGATCAGAGGTCTTACTGCACCCTTTCATTTGCAGAAATGCACCATCAGCGGTCACGGTGATCGGCCACGCCCGAGCAAGAGTATTCTTTGGGCGGAACCATCGTAGTGCATCTTAAATGAAGATTATCGCTCTAGATAAGCCCAGAAACCAAGTTGACTGTTAAATGCGATGGAAAATTGGTTGACTATCTCAACAACACTAATCTACATTGCATACCTTTTAGGAAACCCTCACATCTAATTGTAGAGTGCGTCTCAGTCTTTTTTTTTCTAAAATTAAAAAGATTCCTAAATGGGGTGAGATGGTGAGCTTGGTGCTTGGTAAGGTTTCGTGCTCCTTAGTGCCCTGCATCATTCAGCTCTTGAAGATATCGAGGCTCAGCAGCGATGACGTCTTTCGGCGATGTTTTCGATGTGTGCACTTGTCTTTGTTAAAGTACATCGGTGTAGTGGCGAGTTTTGTACGAGCGGTGCCAAACAAAATTCGCCGCCGCCCACCAAGACCTTTCCAGAACTGTAAATGTTGAACATGGGGGTGGCTCCCTTTTCGTGGATGAAACAAGCGTCAAAGATCCTACTGAAACGGCTGCAGACCGCAAGATAGCCACATTTTGTTCTCTACGACAAATGTGAAAAGGAACTACCTTTTGTGGGTTTGACTTAGAATTTCCCGATCTCGAAATGGTATAGCATCAGACGAAACAAGCTTGAACGGTTTGGATCAACACGACAAAAATGAGGTATGGCCTGTTAGCTCAGAGCCGATGGAGTGACTTTGTCTGCAATTACGACCTCAGCGCGGCGTCGACCAACTGGTCTGGATTCTACACCTTTTTCTGTAAATTTTGATATGTATTTGGTGTGATTTCTTCCATTTTGATGCTCTCCTTCCGGACGCATCCACAGTCGTAATTGCAGACAAAGTCACTCCATCGGCCCTCTCTTGGTTAACAGACTATAGATGCACTACCAGAAACAAATACCAATAACAACTCCAAGTAGAAATAGAGTAAAATATCGAAAAAATAGCTCCTAAAATCAAGTCGTGAAGCACCAGGCCAGAAGGTCTGGATCCTTGCTTGCAGAACCAAAAACGCTTCGGTCCTTTTCACTGAGAGAACACTCCTCTAGTTTTATCAGGCTGTTTCCAGCAACTTCTATTTTCGTGACGCATAACTCGTCAGCGAGCGCCGTTTTTCGGCCTGATCCTATCGTTTTGCTTCTCGAATTGAAAGCGCTAGTGCTTATTCCGCGCTCTTATTGAAGCACACCGGAGAAATAGGCCAATCCGCGTGAAAAACCGTACTTGTAAATCTATCTTGATAACCCTGCACCACTTGTCAGGATTGGTTTTTGAAAAAGTATATTGGCTATCGCGCTTGAAATCTCTGAGTAATTGCGTGGCTAAAGAATAAAGCGATGTGGAATTCGTGGAATTTGAGGGTATCTACAGAGATGTTGGTCATCCAAAAGGTCAATGAAGCGTGTCATCCAAGGCTATGAACTTTACATCTACTGTGGGACGTGTTCTTCGCCTGTGTGGTCACATACAGAGAACTCGGTAGGGGACCGCAGGGGTCCACTTCTCAGTAACTTGCTTTATTAATATTTTAAACCTCGTGCATTTCATTCTAGTCTCATTATGTACCTATCTTGCATTTCTATTTTTCTAAACCATCTACTGCAAGGTCCGCGTGCACCACTGGGATTACTCTGGGTAATTTCAATGATGCATCCAGGTCGAAGATTCACCGACGTTACTGGACCCGTATGTATCATTGGAAGGGTAGTCTCATACTCATGGGTGTGATTACGCATAAATGACAACTTCACGAGTGGGTAAAGACGTTCATGGGTTGTTCTTTGTTGGATAAAGGGTAAATCTGGTTACGTTAACAGATTTAATGTGGTAAAATGATGCATCCAGAGTCTGGAGAGATTATTGCTCTAAGGTTGTCCAGAATGGAGTTGTTTAACGAGCAAGAACTACCACATTTTGAAAGCACCGTGGACGCATATTTTAGGTTTAGACACTGAATTAGACCCTGCTTTCATGTGTAGACTCTGCCAACATGTATCAAATAAGCAAGTTAAAACTGTAGGAGAGGAAAGGAAAAGGTTAAAAAATCAAAACCTAAACACCTGTGGTAAAGGGACCAATGCTTTTTTTACTCGATATTTTCCCTTGCACGGCAATTGATGTAGTAGGAAGAAAATATGTACTTTCACTACTGGTAAGAGAGCTCATCCGATCTGTGCCAGTGGGTTGGTGCACTCTTCTCCGGAAACTTCGTGGTGGTGCTTTCCTTTTTCCATGTTTCAGAACTTTTGAAGAAATGGAAACATTTTAGGTTCCTCCTGTGAATCACAAAAATTCTCATTTATTGGCCGCTTTTGCAGCTATGCCTCCTTCCTAGCATAAAACGTGTAAATCGCAGAATAAAGAATGGAAGAAAATGTTTACTCTTGATGCATTAGTGGCTATTGGTGGGGAAAAAACTCGATTGGTTGTTAATTCCGAGGAAAGTCGCAGTATCCATCATAGAGTCTTTCTTTGAGATTTGTTTTTTCCCGTATTCTCTTGTCTGTATGTCACGAATAGCGTACATATGTAGCTTGGCTGAAGCATCATGACGGAAGAGAACCCACCAAAAAGTTCACAATTGAAAGCTCCCGAGGGAGATCCTAGTGATTGCTCCTCGCTATCTAGATAGTGTTCCCCATTGTAGGCTTCCAGGCTCAGTCAACGTCGAACATGGGATGAAATGTGCATATCCAAGTAAAAACTGGTCTTTCAAAATGTTTTTGAACGAGTAATCCGTGGCCGTCCAGCAAAGCGCTATGCACAGGTGGCTTTGGAGGATACGCTCGGAGCAGGACCAGAATCGGAGAGCTGCGCGGGCCTTTGTTGCCGGCCACCTGCAACCGAACACGAGGGCTCAATGGCTGGACGGGGGAATCGAGCGACGGTGTCAGTTACATTGCGATCATCGATCGACAGCTATTTAGAGTCCCCATCTTCCTTTTTTGACGTCAGAGAGGTTTCAGGCCAAAAATCCATGGTTACGTGGCCCATTTGGAGCTGGGACATGACAAAGTATGAGATGTCAGGATTTGGGGATAGGTTCTAGCAGAACTTCCATCCTAGTGCTGTGATTCATGAATGTAACGTGCGATACCACTATAGACTAGCTTCTCAATGAAAAATCCATGTTTTCTGTCTGAAAATAACAGCAAGAAAGGGAAGTAGGTATTAAGGACCATGAAGTACAACAATTTTTGTCCGGAAATCCTTCCATTCTGGATTAGCAGAAAGATGAGAACAGGAGGAACAGCACACTTATTTATTTATGCTTTTCAAAACACTCACTGGAAAAACCAGGGTGAACCCTTTTGATTTTGCCACTTTGGTTGACTCTAGAAGCAGCATGGACGCATAAAACTCACGGGCCCCAATTACTAGGACGCAAATCAAGTCCAAGAGCTTTCCCAGAAGAATTATTCGAGAAATTATGAATTCCCCGGTCATGGTATTTTCCGTATATCACCCCACTTTTTCAAGAAATTAGCTATTTTGAGAGGTTGCTCACTGGCTCCCTGACTCAAATTTTTGTTTGTTTATCCTCTTCCCAACATATTTTATTTTTATCATTGTTTACCACTCATGTCTAAGCTACCTATTTCTTGCTCTTGTCCACGCGGGAACTCTGTTCAGATAAGGGTACTCCTGCATAGTTACAAAACACGTCAATTTCACGTTTAATGCGTCGATATAGACAAGGCAAATATCCACCTGCTCAAGCGAAAAGCTTACTCCAACTCACCTCTCTGAGGGGGCGGGAGGGGGCGGGGCTTATTGTCACGACCATGATATCACCATCTATCATTTCATCCTCATCGTTGTTTTCACGTTGTTGAAACTATCACTGAAGTTATTGTGTGTTTGTCACGTGGATATTTTGTTTGCTCTCTCTCAAGTGAATAAATAAGTAAACAAGTAAGTATATAAATATCCCCAGGAATATTCTCACCACAGTTCCCTTACGTCCACACGAGTCTCAGCCGTTAGCGAGGGTTCACTCCGGCGATGAGGTGATTGTTCGCCTCCTTCGTCGCTGGCTGGCTATTCTTCTTCCTCTCACAGTGCACTGCGTCCATCCAAGGTCGCCCATTCGCGTCGCATCGTCGCCAAATGCTGTTCCCTTTCGCGTCGCCGGATCAAGTTTATGGTGCCATTGCCTATTTCACTGCCGCCCCCCGCACGATCTCTGACTGAAACTGCCTCTATGTAACGTCTTCGCCTGCCCATGAGTCGTGGCCACCACTGGCGAATGCATCACCCATAACTCATGTTCTCTGGATCGTTTTATCGCTCAAAAAGCCTGTTTCCTGTAGAACTGTCAAGAAAAGAAACTAGTATATTTCCAAGGAATTCCATCGCTCTCAACCCGGTTTTCGCTTGATTTCTTTCCATTTCATTGTCTTCTTCTTTCAGATATCAATTTTTCTTTCTACTGTTCTAACAATATACCTCTTGTCTGTGTATTTATGTGATTACTAAATGGACGGTAATAGAATAGTCACATAGAACAAAACCAGAATTGCATGTAGAACAAGACAAGCTGTTCAGAATAAGACTATGTGTGAAGACTGTGCACTTTTTCTGATGAGGCCATCAATCCGTCGAACTTTGTGATCTTTTTATTATTCCGTCGCTCTTTTGATTTCAAAACGGCTTCATAGCTAAGCAAGTGCGAAATTTTGTTAGTTTCGAAACGAAGCCATTCGTCCGTGATACTGTGTTGCAAAGCCTATTGATATCTTTAACTTTCTTTCCTTGGAGATTTTCAAAAAAAAAAATTAAAACTGTTGCATTTTGCAATGATCTCAGCTAGCGTCTATGTCTCATGAATTTCAAGCATTTTTCGAGTAGCTACAAAGGAAATGCGAGGCTAAGCTTGGCGACCGGAGCGGAGTTCCAGAGAAGCGGCTAATCCACCCGCAAACCAAGAGTAGACGAGTTTTTGAAGCAAAAATAATGGATTGTATCGTATAACTTCGTCATGAGAAGGAACTAGCCGTTGAGTGCTGCGAAGTTAGGAATTCTAAACTAGCAGGGAGGCCGCAGTTTTCCGGGGAACTCTATGAATTTGCAGTGGTGGACGCCGGGGAGAGGGTAGAACTCCAGTTTTCTTCTAAGCCCTCCCCCCCCCCCTCATACAAAAGTTCTGCGTCCGATACTGGAATTCGGCTACTGATCTAAAGCTTTGACTAACATGGTGGTACGCTTTTTTACCATTTTTTTTTTTTGCCCTCGTCTCCCGAGAAGATGAGAACAAAAATGCAAAGCACGAAGGATTAGCGGTATTCAAACCACTGGACCTCTCTCTATCTAGTAATTCACTCCGCTATCCATTTACTCAGCTCGTCTCCTCACCTTTAGCTCATGAAGTGCAGCAAGTAAGGTAGTAAGAGAGGTCTCAGCATTCTAAGGCAAATAGCATACAGTGAGCGTCGATGGATGTACGCCACCGTGCCGCTCGCGCTTGAATCGTCCACAGAGTTTTCCTGGTTTTTATTTAATTTTCTTGATAGTCAACATTAAACATGATGAAAACCCAGAAAGAATTCTCTGATTTACCAGACTGTAGTGCGAGCGGCGCGGCCGCGTCGCGTACTTCCTATGTTCGCAAAAAAAAACCATGATCGACGCTCACTTTACTACGACACATTAACTGGCGAAGTATGAAACCAGATAGGCTCCTGCAATTTCCTTTTTAACTAAGTTTACATTAATTGAATTAGTAATATTTTCATGAGTAATTACTCCAAAAATATTACCAAAATGTGGGACTGTATGCATGATTTTTGCGTCGACACCGTTTTTGTTAAACAGGAACATCAACATCTACCCAGTTGCGGAGGATTTGTTGATTAAATCAGTTCTTATCCCTATGATAAACCTTTTTGAAATCAGTGTCTAAAAATGATTTTCACATTATTTTTCCACCTTCCTAATTTAGTATAAAAAGGGTCTGCAATTGGTTGAACAATCGTTGTTTGTTTCACTGTAGTTGTTGAAAGATCGTAAATATTCCATGTGATCGAGATGGAATACTGACTGCACTTATTTATACTTGTTTGCATATTTCAGCCTTTGCCTGTTTGAATTCACTGCAAGGTACCTCAAAAACAACAAAAACATGACAGAGATCATAATTCCACCTACATAATTCTTCACATTAAATGTTTATTATTTTGAAGGAAAGTTGTGGTGGAAACTGAAGATAGATCTAACAAAAAAAAGAGAATAATCTGAATAATCTTCCTTCAAATCCCAACACTCAGAGCACTTTTTGTCTGAAAAACGAAAGTTTTACAGCTTCACCCGAAGGAGGCTGGGATAGAGAGTGATTGGCTAATTTTCGTGAGAAAACTAGAAAATCGTCGACGCTGAAAATTTTTGGAAGTGCGGCGTACGTTAGGAGGATGAACCGTCAAAGCAGTCTTCCCAGCTTGAACTTGCACTATCGACCAGCTACCAAGCCTGCATATTTCCCTAACTTCCTCCATACAAAGGAACTTTCGGGTAAGTGCTGGGTTACTCACAGAAAAGGACAATTTGTCAAGTGTCCCGGCTCCACGTGAGTATCGATCAAGTTCCCAACTTCTCACATTCCTTACCAATGTGAATTTGTTAGCGAGTTTTTCGTGGTGGCGGTGGTGGCAGAATAGTCGCCCCATGGATCTTTCGGGTGACTGAAGACGCCGCGTGGATATTTTGCTCAGGCTTAGCCTCGGTTTTTGCCGCTCGTCATTTCTTCAGCATATGACGTGTGACAAACCCATCAGCAATGACCTAGTTTTCATGGTTGAACAGTTTGAATTCGCTGATTTTTGACACCTCCCGAAAATGTAAGGACGAACGACAAAAAATTGCTTCCTTCGAACTTCTATCGTTGTCGCAATTAGTTTGTTTCCGTTCATATCAGGGGAAGGAAGGGACCCTTGATGGCAAACCCAATGGTGCATGAAAATGGGCTGTGGCCGTCCCATCTACTCACCTTGGAGCAAGGGTTCTTTTCTGACCGGATCTTCACGTTGAATTTGATTAGATCGGTGACACACGCTATTTTCTCCCAGCTCCTTGTACCAATTCTCGTTCTTCAAGCTCTACTGCTTCATCAAATCGTAAACCGCTGTTTTATGCAGACTTTATGCAAGAATTAATCGAAATTATGCGAGATTATGCTAAAATCCACGCATAAACAAGTAGGTTCTTTATTGCGTACCTTTCGTCCAAAGAATATATTCTTACATGCTCCTTTCATAAACATGAATATAAACATATATTCTTATCTGCTCCTTTTCTGTGGCTTTCCCTCCGTTCGTCCTCTACCATTAATAGAAAACGTTTCAAAACTTTCAGTTTTTTGAAAACTTCAATGTTTCCACTGATTTCTGTTGGCTTTTTTTTCGCATAGGTGTTCGTCCTCCTCCTTTTTCAGCCTTTGAGACCTAGTATGTGTTCCAGGATTTCGCTGCCTAATTCCACTCTATGGATACTACATCAATTGTCTCTAACTGAATCATGGGCAAAGTTGTGAGGAAAAGGACTTTTGTGTCTTTATTTTATCCGCAATTATTATCCATAATTTACTAGGACTTTGCCTAGAATTTAAATCAGAATCATAGCGAGGCGTCCACCTGTTGTTTTGCGAGTGCATGATTTACACATATCAGCCGGAATTCGATCGAAAACCAGCGGAATTCTGAGTAACTGATGCGATTGTTCTTCAGAACATATTATATTATACCAGGGAACCGCCTAGAATCATCAGAGTGAGCCAGTTCGTCCCAACTCTGGGATCTCTCCCGTTTTTGCCTCTGCTTTGTTCTCTGCACTTCTATAAAATCGTTTCCCAATGATTTGTGAGATTTCTTCTACCACACGAGATTGTTATAAATGAACATTATCATCCACCCAACATTCGCTTTTTTCACTTATTCGAAAATGCACGAGTACCAAGATGATCGAAAGTGAAAACTGCCTTTTCCAGAGTTTCTCCGGCTATGGGAAACCGCCAATCCGGCGTTTCGCCTGCGGTCGTTCCCCGGCCAAAACATGGATTCTTCCACAAATTGTTCGCTAAGACGCGGCTCGACGCCACTGCTCTGGCGCAGACATGCCCTCCACCGGTGAGTTATGTGCAAGTGCTTCTTCGCTATCAATCTTCCTCTACTTCAGAGGGGACAGACGTACATTTGCGCATCAGACGGTGCATTAATGGAATTTCAAATGTCATTAATTCGTTAATTGTTAATCTTCTCCGAGAATCGCCATCAATCTTCAGTTAGTTAATACGATAATTCGTTCAACGAACAGGTCACGCTGGATACTTGACCGAAATTAGGAGTTGCTCACTCCAATGGGGGATTAACCACGCAGTTCACCTTTTTACGGTAGTTCTCTTAACAGCCGAAAAAAGCAGATTCCAGGGTTCAGAATCCTTATCAAGGACAAGAGACGGAAAGGGATCTATCCATGTATGTGAATTCTAGAAAAATGTTCATTTCCGCATTTTATGGTAAATCAAAGGGTTTTCTGAAAGGATTTTCCCCATTCATTGCTATTTTATTCATCTATTTATTAAGAAGTGGCATGCACAGTTTGCTTTCAGTGCCTTGACAAAACCCTCTAGTATTGATCAAACAGTAAGTCAAAGGAGAAGGAAAAATTTATTAATGAAAAAAGTAGAAGGAGCCCCTTTCCTTTGACGTCGGTAGTAGACTTAATATGTCTTTTACGACCGATTCCTAGTTTTCACCCTAAAAATTATCCGTTAGTCATTCCAGGAAAATAGTGAAAGAAGGCGTTGACGCGTCAAGTATGTAATTGGTGTAGCCACCAAGGTGCTTGTCTATACTCCAAAAAAGCAATTTGTGAATATTCTCATCAAGCACATATGTAGCTGAGACGTACACACTAATCCAGAACATACGGTTTTCTTGAGTGCATTTCGGTATATTTTTCTCGAGGAACCCATCCAGTCTGAAAAATAAAATGCCACAGGGTGGTTGTCTACACTCCAAGACCGCAATTTGTAAGGAGGTGGTGGAGCAAGCAAATTTTTGTCAGGAATATTTGTGATTTCTGTACACATTTACGAGGAATGCGCCGGATGTCCAGAAGACCTTGCCTGATGCCTAGTGCTTTCATTCAACGATTCCTTCACGGTTGCTCTTAAAATTTCCCTGGCATTGTTCTTAATTGTTTATTTTGGTAGCTGAAGGTAGTTCTATACACAATGTCACTGGAAAGCATGTTTATGTCCGGGGCACAACGAGAGTAAGAGTTACCATCAATGTGTTTGTAAAGAAATAGGAAAGCCCCAATAAAGTGAGGACTTGCCGTTCCTGATTCTGCAAGAAGGTGTCAAGCGCCGACTTTTGCTCAGCTGAGCTCATGTATGGACGGCTTTGTTTGCTTTGCTTTTGACTTTAGTGATACCTGAATATTGTATGTATTAGGTGCGTGCAAAAGTTCCGGGGCAGTTGCACTTAATTTTTCAAAACGCCATAACTTGACTCAAAATCAGTAGTTCTGTTCAAAACAAAAAGCATTAGCATCTGCGTGATGTTCCCAGTATAGCACAAAAAAGATTTTTCCAGAAGTTAAAAATTTGACAGGTCTACACCTGAAATAGTGGCACGCGTCGTTTTCCAGTAGGGCCTGTTCATTGAAAGTTTTACAGCCGAGGTAAAGCCATACAAGGTCGAAATGGGGGTAGTCTGTTAGAGGCATGTATAAGGAGTAGCATAGGTTAGGCTAGAATTTCGGAGCACGAATGGCCAATTCTTTATACGGTTGACACTGCAACGTGCTGTTGTGCATTCTCCCACAGCCGGACCAGACCACATATTTCCGCCTGTGTCGGCCCTATGCCTAAGGGTTTTCCCCTGATTACTTTAGGGAAAACGAAACACTATAGGGCGATTATTGTGCATTCATTAGAAAACAAATTCATTGGAGATGAGTCACGTTGCTGACCATGAAAAGTCAATTTTTTTAAAAGAAGGTAGTGAAAGTTTGGCCATTTTTTAGGTGGTTGGCAAGAGCCCGGACTTTGAGATCACCTCCTCCTAGTGTCTTACCTGACCCATTCTCTATCAATAATAGCAATTCTTCCATGAGACGAGATGCTAGGAAATCTGAAGGTCGAATATCTGCAGCCTTGCCAGTGTGGGCGTTGGTGCTCCTCGCTCAACTCACGCAAAATCCATCTACTCACCTTCCCCTTCTTACCGATTTTCTTCAATTGACGAGACATTGTTGACTCAATTCCCCGTAATGTCTTGCGCGCTTTGCACAAGGTCTGGTTCACCCTGCTCTTTCCTGGCGCCTTTGCGGTGACCAAATCTCTGACCAACTTGTGAAGCATTTTCCAGGCCCTCATCTCCGCTCAGAATTCCTAGAAACCTTCGAGCACCTCGCATTTTAGAGAACATACCCTCCACAAACGCATTATTGATGCTATGGGTCGCTTCTCTTGTTGATCATCTAGATTTGATTTCATAAAGCGAAATTCCCCAAATTACTGCACAGCTCATAGCATTAGTTTTACACCCAAAACAGAGCAACGCTGGGACGTAGACCCGAGCCAAAAGTGGTAGAGGTAGCAGATGTTTTATGCTACCAGCATACATGAAAACCGCTGCAGGATATCGCAAACGCAAGGAGCAAAACGACGTTGAACGGTAAAATACCAGCAACTGCCCCGGAACTTTTGCACGCACCTAATATTTTTATTGATAGTCCCCTTGCTCCCTAGTCTCTTCGTATCTCAAGCTGATCATCAATAACTTTCATGTATCATTCTGACATTGACTGAAGACTTTTTGGAAGCCCTCTTTTGTGAAAATACGCGAATTTCGCTATGAAACACGTGAGCTGAATCAATGGGGTGAAAGAAAGCTATAGGTGCGTCTAGCAAACACATATTCCAAATGATCAGTTATCCTGTCCAATCGATAGGCCTCAACTCCGAATTTTCTTCTTTAACTGTCAGCGATTCGGGTTTCCACTATTCGAGTTGCAACTGCTTCTATTAATTCGGTGTTAATTTCAGTGCAAAATCGATTTTATTCAATCGAGATAAATGCAAGTTTATGTAACGTAACATAATAACATAACATTATTTATTTATTTATTCACTTATTTATTTATTTATTTATTTATTTATTTATTTATTTATTTATTTATTTATTTATTTACTGGATACACCAGAACGATGTGCCCAGGAACAACAAGGCACTAGGATTAGTAACTAAAATGTTGAAAAGATTAAACTAATACTGGTCTTCTTCTCCTTTTGTTTTTACATCAGTAGTGTTTTCTGCTGTTGGTGTTACCAACATTTTTTTTGTTCTATTATAACACAATCCCTCTTCAATCCAGCAGCAGGTTTTAAACGAAGAGTTTGAGATCAGCGTCCCAAACGCATGTTAATGGATACCTCTTGTTAAGTACGGAACGTTTTCAGGATGGATCCAATGATTTCTGACTCTATTGATTCAATAACCAAGAAGTATAGTAGCAAAAATTTTTATGACCCAATTATTTGCCCTTGTAGTCCAGACGCCTCTCTTCCAGTTAAGAATAACTTCGGGGAAAAAAATTGAATAAAAATATAGAGCGCAAGGGGGGAGAAGGTTTGAGGAGTTTTTCTTTAATGCTTGGATCTACTTTGAACACATACAGAACTGTCTAATGCTAATTCTAAGAATGAATACTTGGTGGAGGTGCTAAGCACGCAGAGTGGTTTCCTTAGATTCCTTGTAGCGCTTCTTTCTTTGGCGAGTTCTCATCTTCTTAACACCCTGCATTTTCCTACCGCTGTCACTGTTTTGCCTGTGACAAAGAGGTCGGCGCGGCATTTTAAACGACGATGTTCCACTACCCGGCTGACTCAGCGTCACCGACGGGTTCTCCACCGGCAGGGTGTGGCTGGCGGCTGCCCTCTCATCGGATGGCCTTGCAGTGTCCCTTAATGCATGAACACGCGTCCTCCTCCGTTCATTTGTAACTGCCAGTCGTCGTTCCGTTCCCCACATCCTTCTACACAAGCTTAAAAACACGAACTTCGAGTGTTCATTGGGTGTTCTATTATTAAGCGAAAGTTTTGCAGTCATTAAAAACAGCACTAATGCATTTTCCGTAAGTTGAATTTGCACTGTTCAAAGCCGTAGACTTTGTTGTAGTGCTTCTATTCTACTACAGTGCACTGGCATCAGGAAAAGCGTCAACCAATTCCAACTAAGGCAAGTGAGGCCTAGGGCTCGATTCCGCAATTTCCGCCACGACTATATTCTGCTTTCCAAGTTTATCTTATCAGAAAGTATCCACTAAAACTAGTTCACATTCACTCAGCTGTAATTAATTGAAGGACTCATAATTTGCTTAGATACGATTGCACCAGGTTTCAGTAGTCGGGACCTGCAGTACGCGCTGCACCACAGCCAACGCGGCACTTTGTTTGCCTGCGCCTACACACATTTCGTCGACATCATCGCGCTCAGTCTTATAAGATTCCCGTGCTTCCTGTTTTAACCTGTCCAAACAGGTGGTGAGGCGCGTACGCGGGCCTAGTCCACTGGTGTTCCTTGCAGTTGTATATTAATAAGGAACGGATGTTCATATGAATTTTCTTAAATGTTGGAAACAATGCCAGTGCCGAAATTGGCATTGCCAGATAAATAGCAATCAGCCTTTCAGCATTTCTAGATCCATTTGGAGCCTTTTCAATGGCTTACAGAGCTTTAACGACTTGTAACCGTCTCATATACATTTCTTTCATTTCCGTTAATAAATAAATAGATGAATAAATAAATATCCTCTTAGACTAAAATGGTGTTTCCGCTTAAGTTTCCATTGCGATATCGGTGGAAACAGGTTCTGTAAAATGTCTGAATTTCTGTATCATTACTGGCCGTGCCCAACACAGCCCACTTCGTGCGAATCTTCTGAGCAAAAAAAAAAACATCAAAACTCGTGGATTCTGCATTTTCAATCCGATGTTGCCGCTATTGCTATCCACAGAGTCTTCAAAATTCCATGATCGGGTGGAGGTCTAAATTTCTTGAATCAAAATTTCCAATGACTAGTGATAGTGAAGGGGTTGTGCTGCTCTCACAGGTTGAGCACTTTGTAGAGAATAGCTGCTAGGAAGTATTTCTGAGATGATTTTTGGGAACACATTCGATCTGGTTGGCGCTTGCAGGTCAAACACCAACCATCTTACATCAATGAATTTCTTAGGATTACTTGAGAAGTACCACCAGTAAAAAATTTAATCTGATTTCTATGGCTTCTACGACTCGTCATTAACCCACTAGGTCTCATTTCTGGATGTTGGTGCTTCGAAACATTTCAAGAGTAGGCCCTTCATTCGTGTTAATGTTGCTTATTCTCGATTTAGTAATCGCTCTTCACGAGATTTTCATGCTATTTGCATCCTCGTCGTTGCTGGATCATATTACAGCGGTTGACACATGAATGTTACCTAGAACGCGGAAATGTGCTCTAACGAGCAGTGACAGTGTAACACAACTATGCATGCATTTGTAGCTGTTTCGTATTTCGCATAGACACTGCAACCCGAGACTCAGCAGAGGCCCTCGCTCCTGAGTTTTGTTGAGAGGAGCGAAAGCCGCGACACAGTTGTTGATCTCAGGACCCTCGGTTCAGGGTTTCTTACTACTGTTGCTTTCACCACTAGGTGTTATGTTCTGAGGGTATAGCTAGGGGATATAGCTAGGGCTGGATCCATGAATATCCCGAGAAAGTTGTGACCTACCCGGTCTTAAGGTGGGCGAGGTGTTGAGCCAGATGCGATCTGTCTTAGTCATCGATGACTAGTCATTGTACGATAAGGATAGTTAAGTGGGAACCCTGGAACCTAGCCGAAGAGGGTAATGAATCCTGCCACTGGTTATGCGAGGAACGATTCCTAACGTGCTAAGTGCTAGTAGAAAAAAGATCTCTTGACTGCTGGCGTGTATGCTTGCCGGGCTAGAATTCGTGAAAGAATTACCTGGCGAAACCAGGTTAGCAAACCAACTTTGATGGGCTGCGCTTCTCCACAGTGACTATCATAGGTGTGCTTGGTTATTTTTTCATGAATCCCACCCCAAAGCTTCATTCACAAGGCTTTCAGCTTCTAATCAAGGTTCGACAGCAAATCGATGGTGTTTCCACACGTGTGTACTAGACGCCAGTGATCTGAACCCATCCGCACACGCCGCACCATCCTCATCCTGGTGCTCTGATTGTCTGCGCATCCGCACACGCCTGAGATTTTTGCTCACAAATACAATTATTATTTTTTTTACTTTTTAATTCGGAAACAAATGTTCACGATACAGATGATACTTATTACATCAGTGAAATTTTACAAATCTGAGGAGTTAAGGTGCATAAAAAGCAACAAAAAATTATTTTGTGCTTCGTAAGAGCTCATCCTGTAGTGTTGGGCATAGGAGTGGGTCCGGAGCACTGAAATCTATTAAATATGCAATGTTAGCCATTCCAGAATTGCAGCACTCAGGGAGTTTTGGCTTTCTATATGCTTAAAGGCAGCACCCACGGAAATTCTCACCCCCAAGATTTTTACGTTTTTTGGCATTTTCGGGATTTCCAATCTTACCTCGCTGATTCCCGATCTTACCTTGAAATTCACGAAAAGTGGCAAAATCCAGCAGTTTGAAGAGCTCCACGTTTGGATAGGCGAGGCACGTTGGACGAGTGATCTGCTGGACGTGATGTTGGCAAGATGGATGCCGCCGCGTGCTATCAGCTAACTAGGGCATGAAACGAGGAGTCTATTTCAATTGGCTTTTTTCAGCGGGCCTCAGAAGCGGTGCCGCCGAGCTCTACGATAAGCCAGTTGCCTGGAGTAACCAATCGCAGAGCTGCACCGCACAGTCCTATCCTGGTACAACGCTCCATACCCATATTTGGAAAGTCTTCTACGTAGATTCCGAATCACAGCTGCCATGCAACACATCTGCTCATCCCTCATGTTGGCTATCCCTCCGTAATCTTTCGTTGAGTTCATATATTGGATTTAAGGCAGGTGCGGGCAGCCAGAATTATCCCAGAAAACCTCGTAACGGGTCGGAAGTGGGGTTCTGCGCGTGTTTGCAACAACTCGCAGTCTCCACCGCCCTCGCACTGCCTCGTGCGTCGCTCGTCAAACACTCGAAGCAGCTCAGGTAGTAGTACATTGTTGAGAGAGAGACGATCGCACGTTTTGAGGGAGAAGCTCGAGTGCCTGCGAGTTTCCGGATTTCTAATTAGTTTCCTTTCAATGCGCAGAACTGCTGGCCTGTTGAAGTTGGCAAATTGAAGCTAATTGAAGATAAACGCAAAACGCTTCGACCCAGATGTTCGAGTGGATTCTCCTCATGTGAATGACGCACAGCACATTGCGAACAACTGGTTCCTACTCGCGTTACTACAATGAGGCCCCTTTAATGACCTTCGGGTTTTCTTTTTCGCCGCAGAGTATAAACAGGTCTGAGTATCATGCGTGTGAGAACAAACAAGGAACTAATCGTCATCTCTCGTTCCATGCAAAGGGGACATTATCTACTTTCTTAATGTTTACAACTCTTCTTACATTATTAGGTATTGTAGAAAGATGTCAACTGAGACCGTATGAAAGGCAGCATCTATGAAAAATCTTAAAGTATAAATTACTGAAGGGATCGCGAAAGGGAGTGCACGTGAGAAAAACTCTAAATTATTCTTGAAAACATGTATTTCTTCAAATCCTGGAACATGTATACAAGTCCATCACTTCATCGTCAACGCCTTTCCGGGAAAACGATCTTAGAAGCTGCGAAAATTCTGCTCAGTGCACTAATGACGGCTTCTCACTGAAAAACAAGGAATCCACTGGAAAGCTAGTACTACTGATTGCATGCGTGCGTCACACACCTTCTACGCGTGCAACTGTCCTAATGCCGCAACAGTTATCATAATAATTATAGTAAGAAAATCGTATTCTCAATGTTCTGCGTCTGGCTTGAGTCTCAGCTGCGTCTTGACCGCGCCTGGATCTATCCCTAATCACATCGAAGCTGTTTTCGCCCTAGTTTGAGTTATTGACTTTTTTGAAAGGCTTTAATTTGATTTTATTGATTTTAAGCTTGGTAGTTATCTAGTTAGTTTTATCTAGTTCACAGTTTTTTTCATCAGTCGCACACCTCGCTGTGTAAATAAACAAATAAATAAATAAATAAATAATCATAAGGCTGCACCCTCGACGCATGCACACATCTAGGGCAAATTACCGTCAACAGATCCTGTACAATTCCAGCTTATTTATTTTCTATTGCTCAATCAAGTCCATTGGTTTTACATGTCCTACAGGGAAGAAAAGCCTTGCGCTTTGGCTGAATAGCGGTTGAAGAGGGGGAGAGAGAAGAGGAAATCCGTGAGAGAAACTAAGTCGTTAACATTGAAATAATCCTAAGAGTGAACGGAAATCCAAGAAACTGGAAACTTTACTTTTCATCTACAGTGGTTTTACTGTTAATATGGACTCCTTAGTTGTTGGCGATCATAGCCTCTGGATATTTAATTTCATTTTTAGTATAATTTTATGTTCATTCATATTTGCTAACTTTTGCTTGTATTGTTTGGATTTCTACAGATACTGTTCTTGAGAAAATTTTCAAACAAGGCTCAAATCAGTGGCTAGCAATAAGCTGTAATCTAAGGGATCAAGCGCTTTCATTGATTTCTAATGCGTGTATCCATTACTAAGATGTTCAGCGTGTCGCGTGATCCACCTGCTGCGTTAGAAGCAAGTGTTATGGGTGGCCCTTAGCACCCTTGGTGGTCTCTTTGTTGCGGTTTTTATAGGTTTTCATGGAACAGAGAGCCACATAAGCAGTGGCTATAACATTTGCATTAGTTTTCCAAACACGGAGTTTAGTTCCGATTTTGCAGCTTTTTTTGGATCAAAAAATCATGCAGCCTCGATGGAATATGATGTGTGGAACTAGCAAAAATTGCTTAATGCTAAAAATCTCTATCGGTCTCATAGTCAAGTCATTGTCAAATGTCAAAAGTTTAGTCGAATGCCTCTTCTACTCCTTGATATCCAAGAAGATGGATCCGCATCACACATTACTCCCACAATAATATTTATTCACGTGCTAAGCAAATTCCACGCTTCGGTGTTATGTCCTTTGATTGTGCTCTGTCCGTAAACTTAGCTGGGGGAATTACCTGACGATCATGTTGATATCTTAACAATCTACTCAGCTTACGAGAATCAGAACATAGCGGCTAGGCCTTCACCAGGCCTTGATAAAAGGCAAACTCCTATTTTCGTTTCTGAGGCGTGCTAAAAGTAAAGATTCGTTTATCAGTATCTCGAGGCTCTCATGTTTCTAAATGACTAAGACCTTGCAAAGGCTCAGATCACCATGATCCTTTAACTAAACGAAGTGCCAGCTGACGCGCAGTACAATGAAAAATGAGCGAAAGAGCCGGAAGTTCCCACTTTGATGTTTCTCTACGCAATTCAACTCAACTAGACTACTCCACCCGAGGCAGTGGCCTATGAAGGGGTGAACGGGAGGGGGGGGGGTGGATAGAGTAGTCGCGAAGTTCTCAAAATCGTTTCAAGAAATGGGTGAAGGTTTATAAGGCTTTTTATTTCTGCTTACTTCTTGCTCTATATTACTCTCAATTTCCCCTGCTGTCATTACAAAATCTATTTTTCCCATTATTTCATTTGGAAGCCAATTTTACGAAAGTTTTATACTCCTAATTGTCGTATAAGCCTCATAATTGACGGAGTTTTCTGATTCGTTATTCATTCATTATTATCTTGAAGAATTCTTGAATGGAACATGCATTTTATGAATTTCAACATGCGTCACAGAGGAACATGTCCTAATTAATGTTCTTGTTTTGATTTGTTCTTTTTCTCCGGGGAGGAGAAGCTTTGTGGATCACTTGTTAATGTGGTATTGACTTCCTATTTCTTTAGGATATCAAAGAACTTTCTTTGAAAATAAATTCCTGCACTCCAATTTCTTATACTCGAGAAATAATCATCCAAGAACTCTGCTTCCAGGTAGGAGGCGAGATGCCGGTAGGCGAGTGTGCCATGCTGCGAGACCGGCCCGCACTGCGATTGGACTCTCGACTTGTCTGTAAATACGAAATACTATCCGTCATAGGAAAAGGGAGCTTTTCACAGGTAACGATGTTGAGCATTGACCCGCAGGCTCGTTTACGTTCCGTTGTTTTGCAGGTAATGCGGGTGCAGCATCGGATATCCCGGAAGTATTTCGCGGTGAAGCTGGTCTCGTCCGATTGCGGTTCAGTGAACAATGAGTTGAATATTCTCAGTCGGGTTTCTCACCCATTCGTCATACGACTTGAGGAGGTTCGACAGTGCTTTATATCTAGGTCTTTAGTAGTTTTCCTGAAAAAAAAAAACTGGATTATACTGTTTAATCGATTTATTTCTCCGTCTCTTTGTATTTGGCAGTGTCCCTCTTAAACAGAGAAAATGAGCTGAGAGGAGGGACAAGAAAGGGACCGAGGAAATTACTAGAACAGTAACATAATTCAGGATCCAAGAAATTGAAGAAAAATGGGTTGGTGAATTCACTAACTAAATCGGTAACTTTAATGTATTAGATCTTTCTATCTGATTCGTTTTATTCTCAAGTGTAAAACTACGAACCCACTATGCATGTGAGTCTGCGACAAAAATCTCAGAAAAGGCCTAAGGACGATAGGTGGCTCCGGTTTCTTTTTTGTACTCTACTGGAGTTCTCATTTTATCCCTTACACATATGCTGGTTTTTTAACAGCTGCTGACATTTTATTGTAACTGACCCATTAAACGAATCCTCGTAGAGTGAAATAGCAGCTCCTTGGATCGTCTCTGAAAATGGATCAGAAAAAAAACCAGTTATAGTAATTTTTTGGCGTGACACGTATCATGTGCGTATTTACCGTTCTGGACCTATCAGGCTTGCTGGATTGAGTCCCGTAGATGTGACGAGGCATTTGAGGGTTATATTAAACTTGTGCTCGACTTTTCCAAGCTCTGACGAAGGCGACTACGCCGAAACATTAGCCGTTCTATAAAAAGATCGATAGATATCTTGACCAGTGCTCAAATGGACAAATAACACGTCTTATATTTGATTTTCTGGAACAGGAAGGATAAGGATAATTGTTCTCACTAAAACTCCACTTCGGAGATTTACTTCTTCAATTAGGGACAATATAAACCGAGAGAACATCTCAAGTTGACCTTCATTAGAGTCCATTGTGATATTTTCTAGGCCACATCCGCGAACTCATTCACAGTTTTTGAGCCTACGAATTGCATTATTCACTTTCTACAAATCTTTAAGGTGTTCAAATCCTCGTCAAGGTTATTCATTGTGATGGAAATGGCGAGTGGCGGAGAAATGTATGAGAGGGTAGTATCCAAGGGAAGGTAAGCTTCTGTTACAATAACCTATATAAGGTAGTCAGGAAAGTATCTGGAATGGATTAGAAGGATTCAAATTCTGTTGAAAAAAAAACAAAAACACATAAATAATCGGAATCGAAGTCGAAACGTTCCAAGAAACACCATTGAAAGTACTAGTTACCGAGTTGGCACTTATTCTGCTCTGTTTTTCTTTTCTGAAATATTTGAATGCAACCGACTCAGAATTTTAGATCATTCGACGCGATGTACCTTATTAGCATTTGACACGATCATTTTTAAGCCGTTCTGGATACCTTCCAACAACCCAATACATCATCCAATTCCGATTTATTCACATCGCCTCCTTAAGATACTCGGAATCAGAAGCGCGACAAGCTCTTAAAATGCTGCTTAATGGCCTTGCCTACCTTCATTCCCTGCGGATTACGCACCGCGACCTAAAGCCGGAGAACCTGCTTTACAGCGATGTGAGGCCTGATGCCAGGTAAAAGTTCCGGCGCTTAGCCAGTTAGGGCTTCGTGTTGGGACTCACTCATCGAATTTCCAGGCTGCTGATCACAGATTTTGGTCTGGCTCACCAGGCTACTCGGCCTAATGAGACGATGACAGAGACGTGTGGTACTCCCGAATACATCGCGCCGGAGCTCCTGCTGCGAGTACCGTACACAGACAAGGTTAGTAATCCTTGTGTGTTTGTAAAAATGGAAGGCTCAGTATCGTCATTCCAGGTGGACATGTGGGCAGTCGGAGTGATCGCGTACATCCTCATGTCAGGGATCATGCCGTTCGACGACGACTGCAGATCGCGGCTTTACACTCATATCATCACTGCCAACTACGTTTACTATCCTCAGGTAGACTCATTTTACACGACTGATAGTGAAATCGTAAAAAAATGTTTTGTGGGGTGTTTGTTATTTACCACCTGGATGTTTCGTTAATAGGGTCTAGACGTGACAACAAAGCCATTAACTGCTCATGAGCTCTTGAACCTCAAAAAGTGAGGGTTCTTCCTAAAAAAGGGGTTCAAGACATCCAAAATTGAGAATATTTGGCAGTAAAGTTGATTGAACAAAAGAGAGGGTTCTAAATTGAGAATAAAAGTAAGGAAAGGGACATAAACTAATGAGAAATTTTCGCGTACGTTACAAAATCATTTTGCGGACACCATTCCATGAAGAAGAATGCCATCAGAACTAGTATGTGTTTTGAAGCAACAAACCTCAAAAAGCCTAAGAAACCTGGGTTTTGAACCTTTGGTCATAACAAGAAGAGCAGCCAAATGCTGAGTTAATTTCATCTTCACAGTATTAAAACGGAAATAGAGCTACAGGTCAGGAAAGATAAGCGAAGGACCTTGTGTGTCGTCTGAATCTAAGAAAATCCGACCCAAGACCCAATCATTAACTAGAACTATAGATATTTATACATATAGTAGCGAGCAAAAAGATTGCAACTTTTTGTTTTTCGACTATGTTTTCAGCACAGGTTGAGAACTTCGTCCAAGATTTTATTGATGAGCTTTCGGCGCTTAGCGCCTTCTTCAGATCTTAACAAAATCATACAATATATGCATTACAATATGGCAATGGGGTGGCTGTTTTTCTGTTTTTCACCCACCGAACTCGCCGGCAAAGAGGGAGTAATGAATTCGCCCCGGGACCACATTGGCTATTTAAGGGTCGTGATACTGTAATCGGTCCTTCGTCGAATTATCACCGTTCCTCTTGCTTTCCCATAATCGATCAAGCAATAAGTCTTAAAGCCTCCACAAGCTCCTCCTTGTTGTTGATCTCCGGTTTCCATCGCCTTATTTCTTTTGCCTCTAAGATCTTCCTTTCTAGAGGTTTTTCGAGGTGGCGATGCAACACTTTAACCTCAAAATCTGGAGCAGACTCTCTCGCGTGCATCGCCGTGCGATGTTTTGAGAAACCATTGTGGGAGTATGATTGTGGGTGCGCTAGTGCTCGTCGATGCTCATCTAATCTTTTCTTCAGTGGCCTTTGTTTTGTTCGTTCGTTTTGTTGTCCGCCTATGTTTTCTTTCAAAAAAGGGCGGAGAGGTTCCAATTTTAATGGGAGTTGTAGATACTCATATTAGGTAGAAACCATGAAGAACCAATTCGTTCTACCGAATTCATGTTTTTTTAAAGAAAAATGTTTTTCACAAAAGTCGAAATCTGTAGTTTGGCACCATTTGCAATGTCTCACAAAATGACGTCTTTCCTTGGAATCTGACCGCGAACTAGCCCCTTGCAGCAGCATCAACTCGTACGTGCTAGAAAATGTGCATGCGCTGAGTACTGCTTGACATTTGAGAAAACTGTAAGGATAGTTCAGGAGTGATCCTCTATGGATGTTTCTGTCGCCCTGGCTCCCCCTATCAGCTCTGTTTGAAAGCGGCTATGGGTGTTCGGTTCAAATGCAGTTCTCTGCTCCCACGGAATTCCGAATTATTCCGGCTTTTTCCAGCGCAGCCAATTGTGCATATGATGGAAAATAAGTTGTAGAATTTTTCCTCTGTCACGGAGAGAGACCCCTACACGATCCAATGAATGATAAAGATGCTCCACGACTTCCAGAATGTTGTCGTGTATGTGAAGGCGTATGTCACCTTGGATTTGATAAGGCAGGTCTTGCTAAAATGCTACAAACTCCACGAAACACCGCCGAAGTGGGATGCTGTAACCTGGTATGATAAAAACTGGCTAATTCAGTTTGAGTAAGATGGTGGTTGTGGTTAACTGGTTGTCACTAGTCAGCTTAATTTTGTTCTTTTTCTTTCTTTAATTGGTGCTTCTCTGTTGCATGCCACTTTTAAATTCTGTTCGCTGTGTTCACACCTTTATGGTGTATGTGAATAAATAAACAAATAAATATAAAACTGTCAGCAGCATCTCTCCATTCTAAATAAAGCCGATTGAGGGAGCCAGGGTGATAGAAACAGGGATCACTGCTGAAGTAATCCCACATAGTCTTCGCAGATGTGAAATAGCGGTTGGCGCTTGGACATTTTCTACTACATACGAGTTGATTCTGCTTCGAAAAACCAATTCGTGGTCAGATCACAACGATAGGTGTCATTTTGTGAGACACTGTGGACGGTGCCAAACTATGTACAGATTTCGACCTCTGTGAAAAAACATTCTTCTTGAAAAACGTAGAGTAGGTAGAACGAAGGAGTTCTTCATACATATTTTCTATCTAGCATGAGTATCTACAATTCCCATGAAAATATGAACCTCCCTGCTCTCTTTTGAAAAAAATTATGGACGAAAAAGCAAAAGTTGCAGTCTTTTTGCTTGCTGCTGTATAGGTTTCATTCTCTGTCGGGTTCTCAGATCAGATGTCGAAGGTTATTTGCGTCTTTGCGGTCCCCATATATGTACTATTAAGAAAACCTTGGCAATATATAAGTGGTTGCTTGCAGTTTTGGTCGGGCTCGGAACTAGCAAAGCAGTTCGTTGACTGTTTGTTAGAGACGAACGCTGTGGAGCGATTGAGTGCCGTGGATGCAGCCAGGCACGAGTGGATGACCGGCGAACGGTCGGTGCCCATTGTGACTACCAGACCGTCACGACCGGCTTCCGAATACAACAACATGCAACGGGTTAGTCCCTCTCACTTCTCCCCCACTGCATAATCGAGTTTGTACACTTGCAGACAAAGTCGACGCGATCCATCCGTTCCGTCACGCGGTCCGACCACGGACATCGAGTTGACCCGCGTGAGGTCGACCAACTAGCCAATGACCTGAAACGGGCCGCGCAGAGCACGAAGAACTACGGAGTCTTCTAGCCTGCTAGCACCACTATCTCACAACATTTCTACTTAAATGCTCACTGACTTCAGAAAGAGATTCAGTCGGTCTGTGGGATGAGATCGCTTCAGTCAGATACGGGATACTCTTTATGACTATTTTCTCTAAGCAGTTATCAGGGATTTGGAAGTAGCAGTGGACATTTGCTAGGTAGGGTGCTGAGTCTCGAGACGGGCACACAGCAGACAGTGACGCTGCACGTCGACCTGAAACGAGTCAAAGTTTTGTGGGTACACCCGAGTGCCGCTAGCAACCTAGCATTCTAGTACACACTTATCCGATGTTCAATGCTCCCCACTGTCTTATCTCCACGTTGTTTGCTCTCCTCATATGTTGTGTACATAGTAGGTGTTACATAGATTTCTAATTTTTACCGTGTGCCACAGTATCTAGTCTAACGTTGCATGTGAGAATAAAACATTCATATCTATCTAGACATCAAATTTATCCTGTGTTTAAGGGCTATTAATTCTCGAAGCTTCTTGCAAATTGCAGCAAAAGTGGTGGAGTTAACTTTGTTGAGCAGAAGGGAACTCCTAGAATTAGAGCGAACAGACTCCTTACAAATATAGGGTGTGTGTTTACTGAGCTGGTCTTCACTAGAACTCTTGAGCACAGGCAATGGAGTGATGGTGTCAAACAAAGTCACCTTGAAAGGTCTCCATAGAGAGCCATCACAATGAGTCTTTGTGAACACCATCGTCGCTTCTACTCTACTTTCATAACGGACCTAGTATACTGCTCAATAGTAACACTGCTCATTACAAGTAAAATATGACAGGAACAAGGGCTTGGGTTACCAGGACGGCATCCTACGGCTACTGCACGACTGCACCTAATGTAACCACTGGTTGTGTGGGGTAAAAGTTTGCTGTCATACCAAAAAACATACCAAAAGGTTGCTGTCATACCAATTTGGTGTACTTTGATGCTTTCCACGCATTTCCGCTAAAATCACAGACTAAGAATGTAGGTAGTTGCCCATCTCTATTTCCTCAAACGTTTCCAAGGAAACATCGCGTTAAGAACACATGTGAGGAGAGTGGAGTGGGAAAGAGGAGTTTCTCCGTATTGGCCATTCTCTGTCTGAATCAGAGATGTGCGGAAGTAAAATTTTAAATCCCGTAAAACGTAAAACGAAAAACGGAAGACCAAAAATGGGTGGAGAACGGAAAGCGTAAAACGGAAAACGGAAAATTTTGCCCAAGCATAGGTTTGTGACCAAAAGTCCTCCCCAACATTGGATTCCCTAAGTATCCTCTTGATGAGCATAAGTGATGACTCCTTTAAGTAATTAAAGACAGGGGTCCACCTCATTTTCCTAGTTCAGCTAACAGCAGATTCTGCATCTACTCGGCGCGATGGTTCCAACGGTATACATAAATTGTCTCAGAATGGTCTACAAACCCCTCTTCCAGGACGGGGTCTGTAACGTTTGCCAACCCGAGTTGACATGTGAAGCCGATGATATTATCGATTGGACACGCCAAGACTCGTTGACCGACGCGGCAGCCGTGGCAGGCAGCCAGCACAGCTTGGAGCGATCCGCCTCCGGGCTCCAAATTTTTATCCAGTTCGAGCCTTTCAAAAATGGGGATTTCGTCGCTTCTGTGCCTGTTAATGTACATCCCAGGGATCAACATGATGAGAAGGTCTAGGATATGTTGGTAAATCCAACAGGCAGAACGAGGTGGCCCTCTGCCTTAAATAACTTCAAGTCTACTGATGGTGCTCACTTCAAACTCCCAGAATATAGCTAGATCGATATGTATTCATCCTCCACCTAGTTACGAGAGATTATCAGAGTTGTACAATCAATAAGCATATTTCTCACTAAATGTTTAAGAAGACAAGAAGCTGTAAAATTTGAAAATTGCGACTTTACTTGATTTTGGAGCAGGCCTATCCTGCAAAAAAAAATCGGATAAAAAGGCAACTATGGCAGCAAATACTTTGGATTCTGAGGAGGATCATGTTATTCAAAAAGGATCCTGTTGGGGCGAGTTAGCAATGGAGGAAGGAGGAGAAGAACAGCGTGTGGGGAACGTGAAACACAAGCTGCCCCAACATTGCGCAAGACATCAGGCGCCAGCGGCGCCAGTGTAGAGCTGGGGATCATCATCAGATTAAAACAATGACAATCCGGTGTAGCCTTATGCTTTGTCAACCTGAAAGAAAGCCTACATCATGCGTAGCTTTAGGAATGCTTGAAATGCATGAAACTGTGACGCGCCATGCTCTTACCATGGCGCGTCACAGTTTCATGGAAATTTTATATAAGCTCACCCCACGTTTCTGTGGAACCTTGTTTTTTTTTTGAGGAGAGCAGGGCACTTGTATTTGGCATTTTTGGAACAATGATGGGTATCAGCGGAATTGCGACGGTAAATGGCGGCTGGACGTCAATTCTGGTGCCATTGTTGTGTACTGATATCATTGCGCATCGAAACACGTGAACCCTCTTCAGGATAGGGAAATACCCCGAAAGCAAATACCTCGTCTCCCTCCATAATTTTCCAGGATTTTCCATTTTCCGGGCTAGAAACCCGTAAAACGTAAAAAGAAAGGCCAAAAATGGGCGGAAAACGGAAAGCGTAAAACGGAAAACGGAAAATTCCGCACACCCCTGATCTGAATACAATAGGTAGACATTGCTCGATTCCGGAATATTGTTCTACGGGCGATGCGCAGACGATGCGCTTGTTATCAGTTCAAACATTGACGAATTACGCACCATGCTTGAAAACGTGAACACGTGTGACGCGAGTGCTAAATTCACAGCAACAGTGCTTGACTAAAACGGTTACCACCCGTCCCTCAACACTCAAGTTCGATATAGCACAGAAGAAAACAATTTATGTGGCACACAGCGGTGGACCCGTCTCTCCCACTTTTGCGTGCCGGCGCACCCTTATCGCAGTGATGGACTCGTCTCCCCCACTCCTGGGCGCCGGCGCACCCTTATCGCAGTGATGGACTCGTCTCCCCCACTCCTGGGCGCCGGCGCACCCTTATCACAGCGGTGGACCCGTCTCCCCCACTTTTGGCCGCCGATGCAGCCTTCTTCATCAACGGGCCCGATGCACATCATCCGATCTTCCCCTCATTCTCAGCCCTACCTTACTCCACCACACCACACCCGTCTACTCCCTTTTATATGATCCCATAATCATCATCACTGACCAATCAGGGAATTTCATTTCTCACACACACACACACACACACACACACACACACACACACACACACACACACACACACACACACACACACACACACACACACACACACACACACACACACACACACACACACACACACACACACACACACACACACACACACACACACACACACACACACACACACACACACACACACACACACACACACACACACACACACACACACACACACACACACACACACACACACACACACACACACACACACACACACACACACACACACACACACACACACACACACACACACACACACACACACGTGACAGACAGACTAAGCGCTTTATTATAAGTCATGATAGTTGGCAAATCCGTTTGTTAGGATACCGGAAAAACCTCACCAAATTGCTTGCCATGAGCTGTAGAGTAATGGAAACAAAAAGAATAACTTCAACCCCCACCTCAGAAAATCTTCCCCTCAGTTGAGGGAGCAATGAAACTCCACGCAGGGAGGCATTCTATGAGTTTCACTCGCGGCTCAAAGCGAGATAACATTGTTTTCCACCTTGGAAGTGCAGCCAAATACTTCATTGCCTAAGTTTCAGCATGTTTTGCAAAAATTGGAAGGAACTCAAGATAGGTAATACTGCAAAGTAATACTTCAGTCATACTCTTAAAAATGCCAAATTAACAAATTTAGGAACACAAAGGTTACCCGGATATGAATTCATTGTACGGTTAGACTTCAATACTCGTTGTTCTTCACCGAAGATTAAGCTGAAAAGCATTCAACATTTACATGTATCCCTTTCCACCTACTCCTTAAGGTTAATTCCAATAATTGTTTTTTTTATTCAATCCTTAGTAGGAATTCTAGACGATTATAACCAAACCTGTGACGAAGGATAAGAGTCCAACAAGTTAGGATATGTTGGAGTTAATGCCGCTCTAACTGTACTAGCAGAGAGGAGAGTTTCAGATTGCCAGAAAACAGAAGTTGTTTGCACAATACTTGACTTGTTCCCAATGTGTTTTCGCAGAACATTCGTAAGGTCACTCTCTGGTCTCCATGATCTCGACGCTTTATGTCTCTCGACTACTCTCGAATACTGCTACTATCACCTCAAAGCAGCAGCGATACAGTTCGATACACGCAGCGCCCGCACACCTAGCAATTGCAAAATACCAGCTTTGGCCGCTTTTCGGGATGCTGTAATCACCGCGTACATAGGCTCTCGCAGAACAGCCTTGGCTAGCCAACCGCACATCTAAGAAAAAAAAATAAACAATTCATAAACCGTTGCCTAGCCCGTGGCTAGGCTAGCTGAGCGGTTGGCTAGCCCAAACCGCGGCTAGGGTTTCTTCGCGCGGTCATGAATCCCTGCCCAGCTTCGAAGACAGTGGTGAACCACCCGCCACATCTGTCCCGCCAATGATTTCAAATCCAGAAAATGGTGAAACAAGTGAAATCTTCCGTGAAACTTGTTTGATATTGATTGATAGGGCAATGGTTACGAATGCAGATCCCAATGGAAGGTGCGCGTGGTCGTTGTGTGTTGCCACCTTTACTTTTAAGTATTAGGTTGGGGGATAATGTGGTTTTTTTCTATCTGTTTTTTTTTTCACAATGGATTGAACTTCGCTTGATTTCCCTTCAGGCATGTCTTGTAACACTTGATGTCCTCTTTACGGATGATACGATGGACGATGGAACCTCGTTCGTCAATTCTCGCTTCACCTTATTTCCTAGAGCATAGAATGTGACCCTCCATGTCGACAAAATTGACCCTCCCCGCAACCGACTACCGTTCGACTTCAATCGTGGACCAAATGTGGCGCAATTGGCTAAGGATATCGATGACACCTAAAGAGGAACCTTTACCGTTGGAAGGACAGCACAGAAGTTGTAAACCCGCTCTAGACAGGGCGAATTTGGCTTTGAAGTTTCTACTCGTGCTCCTCAATCTGGAGCCCCAGTTCGTGAGAGATCGAGACGATTATTCGCTAAGGTTGCTTCAAATGTAAGAAAAAGTCACTATTCATGCTACTTCTTAACAATATGTAAGTCCAGCTAACGCATTCCGTGCAAAATCGTAAAGTGCTTAATATGAGGTGATCGTCCACATTGGGTATGCTCGATTTCTCTGCACAAATTTCACCAAAGCAACAGGCAAGATACTCGGGTGTGGAGCATTTCTACAACTGCCGACTCTACAAGTCTGTTGCAGTCACGTACGACCTATTTTGCTAAGTTCCTTATTTCATGAACTTTGATCCAAGAGTTGCGGTTGCGGGCTACATATTGAATGGTCTCAAACAATGCAATTTTTCGTAGACATGGAGCTGAGGAGCTTTGCTATCCCTGGCAGCACTAACAGAAGAGGGAAGGAGCTTTGCAGCCCAGTCAGAGTAGTTGGCATTGTTCATAAAGAGTAGTAGTTTCTATGCTCTGAAAAACCACACGAACTTATTCCCCAACCTAATAGCTTTTGCTAACATTTACGATTACATTTTAGAGATAATAGCCCAGTGGATGGATGAATTGTGGAGAAAGCAGTGATACAATGAAGAATCTAGTACAAAAAAGGAAAACACCGATGAATAAATAGATAAATAAATTTTGACAAACATCATGGAAAGATTCCTGTCAGTTCTTGAAAGCTACTCCGCCAAAACAGAGAATCAGCTTAAACTGGTATCGTAAAGAAAGGGAATTCGTCACATAGAGCTGCTCGTCGCATTCGATGATCGCAAGCCGCAAGCTACAAAGGATTTGAGTTGCTCTGTGGTCAATCAGGCGGATCCGTTTGATTTGATGCCAGTCTCTGCCAAAGGAGCTTCAGACTTGGCTTGCACCTTCAATGAACCGGCTGTCGTGGTGAGAATCGCCACTCAGCCCGATTCTGCGGTCGCGACGATATGAAATCGCAAGAACTGTACAAGGGAAGTGGAGAAAAGAAGAGTTGATCTAACCTCTAGGACTGGATCAGATATCGGCTCAATTATTCTACGCTATCTGCTCGAGGATATTTGGTCTCACCATTTCTTTTCTTTACAAGCCGTTGTGTTTCCGTCGTTATACACATAAACTACCTCAGTGCATTATACCAGTGTTCGAAGTAATGAGCAGTGTATATAAGCAGTATCAGTGCCAGTAGACTTATTGGTGGGCACAGCTTTGCCGCGTTGAATAGCTCGAAATTTGAAGGAGAGAACTGAAGACGTCATGTCTTCAAATGAATATTCGTGTGAAGAGAAAGCCATGAAATGTTGAGCATCCTCCACTCACCTAAACTCCTTTCCAGGATCAGATCCCGCAAACTTAAATCGTAAAACTCTCGTGCACTTGCGGTGTCTTTGTTTTTTTAACAGAACCTATTAGTCTGTGAAAAATACTCCAAGTTTCATTCGCCAGTATCAGTGTCAGTAGATCATCGACGTCTTTCGCAATTAGCTTTGCGTTTCTCACTAGAGTGCGGTGAGGTAACTTCCTTTTCCTTTTCTGACTACTGAGACTGCTTTGCAACTATTTTGAACTTACAATAATATGACATCATTTCACTCTGATAAGAAAAAAGTAGAAAGCGTCGTACATGGTGTTCAGGTCCCAAAAATGGCAACTCTACGCGAGAATATTATCGTGGGTGCCGTGTTCATACAGCAGCGAAAATGGAGAAGGCAACAGAGTTTCCGAGAATCTCAAAATGGTGAAAAACACCCTACCACGATGCTTCCAGGAGCATCACGATGAAATACTGTGCATTTTACGGGACCAGCTAAACAGGTTGACAAGGAAACACATTCGGCAATGTCGTACATACACTCTGACTTTCCCTTTCTTAAACTCAGATAACAGTACTGCATCGGTGCCACTCTATTTCAAACATTTACCAAGAAGGCCCGCAAATGAATGAAATTGTCGCAGAAAGTAAAATCGAGCAGGAATTCCGGGGAAGATCACAGCCGCAACACCCAGCCAACCCGCCGGGGCGCGTAGGTTGTGCGGAGCGCCATCGCGCAGGAGTAGCGATCGTGACTGACGTCCCGTGTACGTTGACATGCTTTAGGCATTATAGGATCAACGAGTGTGTTAACGTCTATTCAACGGGTGACATGGTATCAACGCAGAAAGAAATTTGTTTGAAAATGCATTTCAAATGCTGGAGCCTTGATCGTTGTCTCCAGCAATACAGCCTTCGTTCAGGTCTCATCTGTTGCCGTGCACCTAGTGTTTGCTGGCCTTACACTAAAACAAGCCAATAGAAATTGCAGCATACAAAATTGGCCGAAATGAGAACTCAGATATTTAGATATCCATCGGAGAACCTTAGCAACTGAATCCTCTTTGTATTAATGCGCTCGTCTGGAGCAGTAGTGATTTGATAAGTATTTGTGATGAAATAAGAACTATTAAAAGAGTTGTATTACCTCGGGCGGGCCATGCGGCTCTCTTACGAAGCGCCTCGAAAGAGCACAACCTCACGCCCTACTCCTAGATAAAGAAAAAAAGAAAGGAATAAAGCAGGTATTCTAATATCCAAAAAAAACGTAAGGAAAGCAGAGATCAAATGTCATCGAGGACATAGTTCACATCAAAGAATGTAGTAAAACTTAGTTAAATGGAATACCATTGGTTTCTAAGTATGTAGTTAAGTAGTAGTCAAACTTGCACAAAATTCATCGATGAATCAATCCCTCCCTGCCTGGTCCGGATCGCTTGAGCTTTTGACAGTCAGGTGTTCAAGTCCGTGCATATCCTCCCTAAATTCTGCAATCATTTAGTTTATGCTCATCAATTCGCCACCGTCAATAATGTAGCGGGCCTAACAGAATACCATCCACAAGATTAGGTAAGTTTCCAAAGTTTTCGTCCTTGTTGCTTCTTTTGTTGTTGATCCTTACCGAGTATTCTTGAATCTTCCTTGGTGGATCAATTCTCTGAAGTACTCGTTGATGAGCGAAAATGGTAGAGCAACTCCTTTATCTGAACGTTTGTTTATTCCAGCACTGAGCCGGACACAACTAATTCTCATGAGGTAGTAGCGGTGTTGTTTTGTGAGGACTGGTAGTTCGCCCTTCCTTGCCACAGAAAAGCCAGTTGTACCAGGTCTGCCTCAATCACGCGTAGATGCTGGTGACATAAAACTTCTCAAAACTTGGAATTGTAGGAAGGAGGGTCTTCTGGAATTCATGAAGTTCTTGTCAGGTTATCTTGACAGGCTTATGATTATGTATCTTGTGTTACTGCTATTTAAGTTGAGCGTTATTTTATTGATAGTTTCGAAGTCCTTCCCCATTCTGGCAATTTTTGCATCGCCGATTTCAAAATAAGAACAAGTCTGAGAAAAACAATTGTCAAAAACCTAGCTACCCCGAAGCGAGGTGGTTAAGACTTATGAACTGAACCCTATTTCGAAGACAACTTTCGGCAAATATTCAATTCCATCGCGATCGAAGATTTGAAGGTTGGCGGACAACTCCGACTCCACGGATTCTTAACACCTTCGCGACGTACTCAACCGGTTGACACGCATGGTGCGACGCGTGGGATCGCGTGCTTACCTGGGTGAGTACGCTCTTTTCGAAGTTATATTTCTGTGAAACAGTCATAATTAGCAAACCTCTATGTAATGTTATAGTAACAAATATTTCTCATACATACACGCACTGGGCAGAGCAGATCATCGCTTAAATTTTTTTAAAATATGTGTTTGGAACATACAACAGAGAGAACGATACATATGAAAAAGAAACTACAATCAGTATCAAGTGAATGAACGACGAACATTTGGAAACACTCTTGACGATCACAAAAGAGAAAAGATTGGGTTCAGATTTGCGCAAATTCGGGGTATTATGCGGCGGTGGAAAAGTTCCTACCACGTGGGACCACGTGCTCGAGCGGTTGAGCACGGGTCCCACTTGTGCAAAAGCGCGTGTGTCCCATGTGACACACCATGCCAAAAGCGTAAGGTCGCGAACATGTTAAAGGCAGTGTCTCACCTCTTTTTCGATTCTGAGATACCAACAGAATCCGGACCTACTCGACACGCTAAGTCCAATAATGTACGTGATTTCTGATAAAACCGTCAAAAACCGTCCCGTTTTTGAGGGACCAATCCAGCTTGGCGTGGACGAGTTCCTCGACAAGGAAACTGCCCGTCTTGCAATACACCTCAGCAGTGATATTGAGATGAGACACTGCCTTTAATGGAAACCATTTTTCAAAGACTGAGGAAGTATGGGGAAGACTTAGATGAAGCGAAAGCAAACAAACCTGGTACACGAGATCGTTAAACCTGTTAGTATTTTTAAGTCGAATTGACGAAGCAGTTGTACATGTTCATTTTACCGTTGTTCAAGCAAGAATATATGGTCTCCCACTCATCGCTAGCTCTCTATAAACTTGGACATCCAAATCGGGGCGATAATATACATATATTGCCCAGCGAAAATAATTACTACACGTTAAACATTCCTTCCCCAAATGCTATTAAACGTAGAGATCTTATTGCTTCGTCTAGACTGGAATCTCGTCTTCATACTAAACCTGGACGGTGGCATCATCGTCTTCGTCAAATCTTGGGGCTCTGAAGCATGTAGCCGTAGAATAGGCGATCATGGGACCAGTAGGTGCTGCTTCCGTACATTCATCGGTGTCGATTCCGTGGGATGGTGAAGTCTCGAACACCACAGACGTGTTTTCTTAACAGCTAGCAGCAACAAAGTCGGGCTCTGAAAAAGTGCCTATACGTGCGCATGTTTAGTGCTGGCAATTCCTGACTTGACCCCATCAGGACAAGAACAGTTCACTCGTACAGAGAAGGTTAGACATGATGAACAGTGAATCCTGGTCTAAATTCTTTATCATCGCTGGGTAATCAGCACTGATTTGCAATGATCTCATATTGCCCTCCCGGAACTGCGAGAGACCCTACTAAATAGAAATTCGTTGTTGGCAATGCGTGTAAGTTTCACTCCTCAGCAGCTTTGTGCTTGCCAGGATTCTCTTTGGCGCTAAACTTGCTTTCCTCTATTCTTCGCTCTTTCTAAAAAAAGATTCATCAACCGTTATCGCTCGTCCTGGTTACTTGTCACTTACTGTACCTGCACCAAGTCTCCCTAGCCAATTCAGGGATTGCAGCCAGAAGAGTGTGCACGAGGCCATCTGCTCTGTGATTAGCACAGGGGTTGGATAGTGTATAAATTAGATTACAGGAGCGTCGCTCTGATACCGTAGTCGTGCTTGCTATGATAGCAGATCGGTATTACGAAGCCATCTGTTCTTGACGGGTAAAGTAATGCGTGCGAAAGAACGAACCTAATTTTTTAGCCATCGACGAAGCAGTGCCTCCGCCCGAAGACCTCCACCTTGTTCGACTGTGTGAATTGTGTGAATTGTGTGAAAGCAACTTCACCCGCCACAATATCGTGCAGATAATGAGGTTAATAAACCAATACCTATGGGACTGGAACTGTTGAGTGGATAGTAAAGAGTTTCGAACCGTTTGTCGCTTCCTTTTTTCATTTTCTTATTTTTTGAAAGAACGATGCTAGAATTTCGGATATTGCTCTTCGGCAATGCTAAGAGCATAGCAGCTTTATCCTGAAGCTCCCAGGGAACACACACTATTATATCCACTTCAGAGGGTGTTAGCATTGTCAGATAGGAAGGAGCGTGGCAAAACTCTTTGAAAACTTCCTCAAAGAAGAATACACACTCTTCTTAGTTTGTTTTATTGGCTAGTGAAACGCCAGTGGGCAGGCCATAGTCGTTTATCATCATGAGTGCCGTGAGATTGTATCTAGTGGTACAATATGTGTTGTCAATAGATACTTTCCTGTGCTCCACTTGTTCCAAGCAGAATCTCGCATTTGATGCTTCATAATTTTTACACTCTGCCTGAAATCAGTTATTTTGAGTGCGAAATATGGTTATGGTGAGAACCACTTACTAACCTTCAAATAGACATACAGGGATGTGTGGAGATTCTGGAGTCTTGAGGTTCTCTCAAACCTTTCCCGACTCGTCTCACTACTTCAGACCTATACGGGCATAAATTCTGCAAGTTTTTCAGTTAAAAATGTAGAAGTAGTACCTGTGGCACACGCTCTATTGTATGGTTCTCTGTTGAACATTAACGCTGTTCCTTTTCTATTTGGTTACATGTAGTCTTTCACTTTCACTCTTCTACAGCTTTACAAATGCGGAAGTTAGCACTCGTGAACTCCACACCTCAGTTCTTATGCGCTGCTTACGCAAACTCCATAGTTAGCCCGGCACATTCGGTTAGTTGATGGATCGTTTTTCAATGCTCGATGTGGTTCAGCTCTTCCTGCATCTGTTTCCGGTATGTACATTGAAGCATCCACATCGAATTCCACATGAATTCTTCATAAAACCATAAACGTGTGAAGGTGGAGCCCTAGCGAATTCGAAATATTCACCTTCTATGTCGTTTTCAATTTTCTTTCTCACCTAACTGCTAATCCTGACTGAGGAACGTTCGCTGATCATACAGTATAAGAGAAAGAGAAAGTGCCTAAACCAACCGTTGAACTTCGTCACTTTTCTTTTCTTTCTCGAGGCGGGTCAAGTGAGTGGTATGGAGCACCAATTTTTGGATGTCTTCATCCACTGCGTGGTCGAAGAAAACCAGAAAAATTTTGCATGTTGATTATCATCTGCATTTATTCTAACGAACTCATTCACTTACATGCGTATTCATTGTGAGGGTGTACGATACTAGAGTAGAGCACGTGCACTTAGAAATGCGCGCGAGAGCTTGATTGTGTCCGCGGTCAGAGTTGACCTCTTCTAAGTCAGTCGTAGGCATGGTCAGCAACCTAGCAGAGAAGCGGAGGCGGTCAATGAGGGGATTAAAGTCGAAGTGTTTGCGAATAGGAACAAAACAAAGGCCAACTGAAAGTGGAAAATCTCATGACTCCCATTTTTCTGACTATTAATTCAAACCTCACCTGCTTCTACTGCCTTGCAGGAGGGGAGGTCTTCTGAAGACATTGTCAGCAACATGAGGACGGTGTGCGAAGAGGTAAAAAAAACTCTTATAGCGTTTTCCTCAAAACTTCAATTCCTTCTTTTTCTAACTTTAGATGTTGGAACATAAACTTGCTCGTGATTTGAACTGCAGGATGTGAAAGCGTTGAAAACTTGTGTGACAAGAAAAACTCTAAACATTCTCACCATTCAATTTACTTCAAGTCACTCCCTCCGAGCATGCATAGAAAGCGTCAGCAGGGAAGTCTTGCGGGCACATCAATTGCGTGAGGTGCTTCTTCTCTGAAGGCTATAAAAGAAGCTTTAAAAGGATACCAATAACGAAGGAAGCGAGAATCAGAAAATTGTCAGAAGACCGGGTAGAGGTAGTTAAGCTGCTATCGTTTACACGTGTGTTGCAAAGGTGGACCTGCAATACGATGAAGATTGTTGAACAAGTCCCCAAAAAGCTCCTTTCTCTCAAGTAGATTTTTGGTTGCTGCAGGAACAAATTAATTCCTTCTATCTTCAAATATGGCAGGGTTCTAAAGATAAAATTTAAAAAAGGAGTGGACTTGTTCCAGGAAGGTCTTCTGAACCCAACTGTACAACTCCAAGTGTAATAAGATTGGTTTTTCCATAAAACATTTACGATTTTATTCAGATTCTTTCCGTAGTTAATCTCTAAATTCATAAAACAGTATTTATGACCAGCCAGAAGGAAAAACGACTGGAAAATATTACCCTAGAGAAAATGCACCCAAAACCACAGAGAAACAGGTGGAAAACAAGCAAGAAAGAAAACAGTGGTATCACAGAACAAGGCTCATCTTACAAAACATGCAAAACTATGAAAAAAAAACAGAAAAATGAGTAGAAAAGATTTCCCAGGAGAAAAAAGTGCCCCAGTACCACAGAAAGAATTGTGGAGATGATGACTAGATATAGAGAGCAACGAAGTGAGCTTCACAAAGGAAAAAATCAGGAAAACTTTGGCGTTGTTCACAACAGTGCATGCTTTTGGTATTTATTCCACCTCTTTGGCAACGCTATTTTCAACTCCACACCTAAAATAGGATGAAAAGAGCGTTACATCGGGAACAATAGTTACAGAGGCGCTAGGAAAAAAATAGGAAAATGCAAGGATATGAATGAGGTGAAGATTACAGTTGCGGCACGGTAAGTCGACAGGTCGATACATAATCCAAAATAAGCCGGGTAGAAGAGAATTACTAATAGTTAAGAAATAATAATGCTTTGTATCTGCGACTAGAAACACCGTATCCCTCTTCTCACCTCCGCAACAGAACGAAAATTTCGTAACTTAAACCCTCCTAATAATCATCAACGTAATCGAACTACGCAAATGTAACCACAAGAACGCGTGTGCAATCGAGGATAACAGACAATCCAGGGATTGAATCCGCATGTCATGTGGCTCCGATTCGAAAACGGGCGGGGTTCGGGTTCTGAACGACCGCTGTTATCCTGCGATTTAATTGCTTTCTAACAACCGATCAGCAACCGAATAACAGCCGACTAGCAACCATATAGCAGCTAAAAGCGGCTATCCCCGCCCGTTTTACATAATAGAGCGCAGGTGACATGTCAGCCCCATCCCTGAGTTGTCTGAATTAGTGAGCAATAAGTATGAGGTTCATATTAGATTGGTGCAAAAGAAATAGCGCGTTCGAACCGCTACATTCCAACCACCATATCTTAGCTCAAACACATGTTCACCCAGTCAGAGTAAGATCCATTACAACCAACACATATCTGCCAACGAGAAACAACCTATATTTCTACAGAATAATATCGTCGTTTCAAAATTCGATGAATTCTGGGTAGGCGAGTTCTGCATCCTGCTATTTATGGAACTGTCCTCCCTTCAAGAACATGTCCAGATGCTGAAAAAGTGATAGTCCGTTGGAAAGAGATCTGATGGATAGGAAGGGTGAGGCAGAGCCTCGTAGTCCAATTCGTTCAGCTTTTGAAGTGTAGGTTGTACGACTTGCGCTCGAGCATTGCCGTAGAGGAGGCATGCGTCTTTCTCATTGACCTACGCCGGCCGCGTAGTTGTAGCTTTCGATGCATTTCATCTACTTCGTGAACTTACTTCTGTTATTGTTTCTCCCTGCTTTAGGAAGCTGTGGTGGATCAGACCAGAAGCGACCATGACCTCTTTGGTATGTTCGGCACTGGAAATGTTCGGCACTGTTTCGGAGCTTCTTAACGCTATACCCACTCGCTGATCGTCTATGGTTGTCGGTAGAGTTTTTCTTCCTCCACTTCTCGTCACACATTACAATCCGATCCATAATTTGTTCGTTTTTGCTGCATACGATGAGAGGACGAGGTTTCATGGTGACAATTATTTTGGTCTTCACTCAATTTATGAGGAACTCATTTAGCCGCCTTTTTACCTTTTCAGTCAATTTCAAATGCCAAGCCACCGACGCATGAGCAACTTTACGTCCTTGAGCTACATTTCGTGTGGATTCGGCAGGGTCAGCTTCGATGACTCTTTTCGGTTCGCCGCCTTCAACTTCAGATGGTCGATTAGCATGCTCTCATCTTCAAGGCTCACATCTCCTCCGCGGAATTCGCCGAATTATCGCTGCACGGAACGTTTGAAAGCGGTCCCCGGGCCAAATGCGTTGATGCTGTTGGCCATCTCCTCTAAATTATTTCCCACTTTGCATTCGTACAATAAGTCGATCGGCTTTTTCTTTACCATCATTCCCAAAGCTGGGAAATTCTAAATTAAGTCGCAATTGATGACCTACTAACAGAATGACAGATGCGGATCAACAAAACTCAGGCACTTTTATTAAAAGACCGCCGGCGTACCTTTTTCTGTTTAGAGGACCGCCTGCGCACCCCTTATTATCTTAATGGACCAGCATAGCACCTGCGCACTAGCCGCACTCCTTTCTTTGTGGGTAGGGCAGCTATGGTAATGATTATCACTGTTACAAAGATTATGGTGGTGTTTCATTCTTGCCGTGTGAAAGCTGAGGAACGTGCAGTGTACAAGTCCCTCTCACAAATCTTGTTTTCTCTACGCCAGCTTTCAAGGAATTATGCTCACTCAAAAGGTTCGTAAGTGAGGTTCTGCGTTGCATAACGTGACGAAGAACCTGTTCACACTTCATCTGTTCTCAGGTTCGATAGAAAGTGTCTGCTAAAGTTTCCAAGCCTCTAATCTTTTCGAGTTTGTTCGTAAACCAAGCTCCCATGAGTGGTGGGTATTTAATTTATAAGCAGTGTCTCACCTGAATCTTGGGGTGTTAGCAGATGCTGCAGCTCGACGCGCCTACTCCAGTGAAATGCATGAAATGCCCCAGAATGGCCAAGAAAACATTCCTATGAGGCGCACCAATTGTAGCAAGGACTAGCAGTCCGTGTTTAGTGTATAAACCGAACGCGTTGCCCACAAGAAAACGCAGTAATTACAGTTCATTTTTGATGTGCTATCGATTATATCTCATAGTCGGCCCAAACATCCTAATTTAAGGAGTTGTTTAAAAAATGAGATTGTTCCCATCAGCTCATGAAGACAAGACTGTATTACTCGAGAACGATTTCCGAGGTGAGACACTGCCTCCGAGGTTCACTATAAGACCAGTACCTTGCAGGGAAGCATGTGCCTCTTCTGACAATTTTTTCATCTATGGTAAGCTGCTACATTTTGCAAATAGTGTGTGGCCTACATGGGTACATAGCAGTGGCGGGAGCAGAAAGTGGGCGGGAGGGGGAGGGGGGGCGTGGGAAAAAAGTGGGGTCTCCGTCGTTTTGGGGACCCAGACGGAGAATAAACTTAATAAAAACACTAATTATAATAAATAAGTGATAAAAATTATATTGAGAATAATAATAAAAATAAACATCTAAAAATAAACTACTACAAGATTTTTATTTGTAATGTGAAGTAATTTCAAAACTTTGGCGACCCATTCTCGTGGGATGCCCCCCCCCCCTGCGTCGGCCACTGGTACATAGACAGGCAATGTAAGCGCATTCTTCCCTTATTTCCTTTCAAAGTTAAAAATTTGTGTTACATGCGTTTGGTTCCCCATGCAATGAATGGTTTTTTTTTTCAGCTAAAAGGCGAACTATAAAGAAAAGCCTATCAGTGACTTCATTCTACACTTATAACGCAAAACTTCCTTATTAGGAGTGCTTATTCATGTAGAAATGTCTGCCAAAATAAAATAAATCTTAGTCGTGGATGTGATGTGTTTTATGTGGCTGTAAGCGTAGAAATCTAGTGGCGTAGGAAGCAGCGAGTACGGAAGCTGTCCGGAGCATTCCAAAAAGGCTCGTCAGCTACTGGGTGAGCGGCTGGTCCGCTTCCAATCAGAAACTGACCGCCCGCTCATCCAACTGCTGACCAGTTTTCATCCCTTACGCTGCCCGTCAGATTTAAGAAGGCGGCTGGTCCCTGAAGGTGCCTGAGAATATATGACACTAGAAGATAACTTGAAAAACCTTCCTAATTGTAAGATCAGCCACAGCCAAAGGTGACTAATGCGAACGTGCCGTGCCATTTCTTTCGCACCAACCTAATATATAAAATAACATGAAGCGTTAAATGCAGGACAATCAATACGAGGCAACGCAATAAAGGAAGTGATGGTATCAGGGCCAGCTTAGGTATAGCAGAATAGTGGAAGCCATGCTCGCAGAGCACGGTGTTGTCAGCTGAAGATCTGCTGCGCCTGCAGAAGGTATCCTGAGGAGCGACAACGATAAGAACATGACGTGAGAGCACGAATAGAAGGCCGCCCAGGGCCCTAGCACGGCGAACAGTGATTTCGAAAATCACTCGCACCGCGCCGTCTGCACGCGACAACGGCGAGAGAACTACCGCACCGCAGCGCAATGGCGAGATCACAAGACAGAGTCGGCGGGATCCTGCGAAAGGAAATGGTCGATGACGGCGCTACTATTCTAAGAGCTCTCATTTCTTTGTTTGTCTTTTGGAAGAATTGTTTTGTTCTACAACAATTAATAATTTTTGTCTCTTTCAAAACGAAACCTCAGTTGACGTCCTCCATGGAACGTTCATGGAAAGAGTCATCATTCATGTAGCCGGCTGTTTATACTGCTTCCACGTACGTGTCATAGGAACGATTATTGACTCAAATCCTTGCTCGAATTTGCACTTCTTTGGTGAAAAAAAAAACAATAATAGAGATCCACATGCAATCTCAGAGCTATCACTTCGTCCCTGCATCGGATATTCCCGAATTCCAGGATATGGTGCACAAGTGTAGCAAGTGCAAAGTGTGCTTTGATGTCATCAACAGATTTATTGTTGTTGGTAATCAGTTTCTTAGTGGATCCCAATTTCATCGCCCTTAAAAACATCCTCTTAGCAGTATTTCACAGAGGTAATGTTTGTACAAACTTCAACGTTGATATGCAACCAATATTTGCTGAAGAAATAGGGATTATATGATACCATCGATGTATTTAGCCTCACTCCTCTACTTACGATAAAACGTCCATCGTCCCTGTGTTTACCTTGGATATCTAAGAAGAAATGCTTGGAGATCATGTCTATGAAATGCTTGGAGACTATAGTTATGAAATGTTGTGCAACTTTTCACGTTGACCGTCACCTATTTTCTCCAACAATGACGTTATTGCGGTCAACTCTCCACATCATTACTCATATCCATATCGCTTTTTTTTGTATCGGACCATTCCTCAACTCGCGAATCACGGCCCACTATGCTCCGAAACGATGAGTTGAGACTTTCCAACAGATAGGGACTCGCGATGTTCCAGCGAACTTCGCTATTTTAACAGTATTGAACACTGCTGAATACCACTTATCTTGCTGGAATTATCTACAAAAACAGTTCCATGTCGAAATTTTGCATATGAAGTGAAAGTGATTATAGCGAAGTACAGCGTGTACGAAAGTAGCAACGCTAGATTAATAATAAGTTAAATCGCAGAAGCCTCTTGTAACTTATAGCACATGGGGAAGTGACAACTAAAATGGAGCATGAGGAAGTGAGAGAACACAGACACTGTTGGAACAAAAGAAACACACCTTCGCCTGTTGACTTGTGAAAGACACAGGAATGACAAGAGTGAACATGTCGTCACGTGATGTGACAAAGGGATGTATTACAGAGAACAATAGTTGAGGCCCCTGCGTACTCGTCTCACAACTTGTTTGACAATTTAGGTCAGAATACGGAGGATCGGACGAAAACGAGTACGGCGGTGTTGATACATTCAGAAATTTGTTTGAGACATTATTTTGGCTCTGTTGAGGGAATAACCGGAGAAAACCGAAAAGTTGGATTTCTCATGTAACTATAGTTAGTATACTGCGTTTCAACGTGCTAACGTGCTTGAGATTGGTCAACCACAACTAATCAACAAATAACACCGCAAACCCTCGAGATTCTTGCTTCAATCATGCACGGGAGCATAGCGCATCTTTTTAAAATCCTTTCTTCTTAATTCTATATTTCTTTGTATACAGTGCGTTTCATAAGTATAAGTATAGACGCACCCCAGAAAATGCCGGTACCCAGTTCACCACAGGTTCATGAGAAAAGTTACAAATGTCAATCGATGCGGCATGCCAGAAAACCTAAGATTACGTTGTTTCACTAGTGACTATGGAAAATACAGGATAGATTTGGCACATCGCCATTAAATGGGCCGTTTCATAAGTATGCAGTCCATTAGAAAATACAAATAAAATTTATCTTCAAGGGAAAAAGTGGGCTTAATATTTTGATAAGAACTAATAGGCGTCTTCAATGTAAATCTACAACTCAGCTTGGATCACAGCGTTTTGAAGCGAGGATGAGACAGTTGAAAGATTTACATGCTGTAGGCTAGTGAAATCGCAGGATCTCCTGCGATAAACAGAGGTTCTTCGGCGTCCACTTGCAAATATGTACAAGATATTGAGTTCTACAATCAAAGGAAGAATTTTGGTGTGCAAAAGAAGACATCGCATCAAAGCTGGCTTCGCATACCCTGCCTGAAGTCCATGATGTGCATCAATGGTGTCTGAGCCGTTGCGTCGGCATGCGGTGCAGGGGTTAGAATGACATTTAGCCGCTGCATCAGCATTGCACATAGTTGATTCCATCTCATATCTGGGGTTATCCCTTTTCAGAAAGCTTCACAGCTTCGTTCTACTGGAAGGAACGTGGTGATCGCCAAGTCGAAAGAACAAGTTGGTTGTTTTGGATCTTTTGAAAGCCTGTGCCATGCTTAAATGACTCTACGGTGTAAGAAAAGTTTCACTTGGACTGTATTATAATGAATGCACGCTGCTGGAATGATATGCGAGGAGACCCAGACTCTCTCAAAATGAGCACGTATGGAGGTAGATGCTGCCAAAGTTGGAGATGGTTCCTCTCATAACGACATCCTCGATATTATTTCCATTTCTCCATAATCGAATTCCTCAAATCACAAGAGCACCTTTAGTGTTCAATTCTTTCATTTTCTTGCAGCACACAGAAGGAGAAACCTCACTTTCCACCGAAAAACCGGCGTGACCTATTCCAGTCACTCAACAAATAAGCATTTTGAGAAACCCTAACTGACGGTACTATCTGCCTCCCAATACTAGCAACATCAAACATCCCTGCAGCATCCTACAAGATGACATTCATGGCCGGAAGCGAACATCTTCCGGCACAAATGAAAAATGCTATTGCCTGTACTAAGACTATTGATAGCCATTTGCTGGAAAAGATGGGTAAATCAACGCCACCCCATGTTTTTTGAGTTGCTCGGGAATTGCGGAGACCCATCAACTACAGATTTGCAGTTGCAGGGAAGTTTCCGCTAAGGAATTGTTGGTTTTTGAAAGTGCGTCTATACTTATGAAACGGTCCCTATGAGAGGGAAGTGCTGGATCTAGCTATTCTTTTCTATAACATTGGGTGAAACGACGGAAACAAGGGTTTCCGGTACGCTGCTTCGATTGGTATTCGTAGTTTTTTCCAAAAGGTTACGTGGAATTGTGTACCGGTGTTTTCTGGAGTGCGTCTATACTTATGAAACGCACTGTATAATGTATTTTGGCGTTAGAAGCGTTAAAGTTGAGTAAAATGGAGGCGAAAAGCGTGGAACAGGTCCCAAAAGAAGATTTCAGGGGTGAAATGTGTTCCGGGGACTATTTCAAAGTGGTTCTCAAGAATTTACACTTCTTATTTGTGTTTTTATTCATGTTTTTTCTTTTTTTTTTGAAATTTGAAAATTTGAGCACGGGGGTTATCTGACAATTTCCCCAATGAAATCTTTTTTTGGGACCTGTTCCACGCTTTTCGCGTTCATTTTACTCAACTTTAACGCTTCTAACGCCACTCCGTCGAAATCGCCGCGACGCGGCATTTTTGGACAAGTTAACCGCTCGCGAATTTTCTGCACGGCAGGCCGCGTACACAGCTTCAATCCATGGATTCGTTTTCACGCCCTAAGAGGGCGCAGGCAGCGTAGGTAGCGCGCGCACCGACTGGCAATTGCAGGTAAGCCACGGCCAGTGTTCGGGTGGCAGCAACCAATTGCTATCTAACGACCCGCCGCGGTTGTGACCTTTCAAGAATTTCATTCCGCCGCTGCTGGTGCGGTGAGGGTCTATTCTGCTGCTGTCGGGGCGGTGGCCGTTGTAGTGCATCGCAAGAGGCGGTGGTGTGTCTGAAAGGAAACCTCAGACACCTCGACTGATTAATTTTTCACTTGGAAAACACGACATTCCATTTGTAAGAATGCTAGAATGTAATGATCTAATACGATGCTAAAGGCAACACTCATTGAACTTCTCACCTCTGAGCTAATGTAGGTCCTGTATCATGTAATCCATCGCTAGTTAATCGCAGCAGCAAATAAAACATAAGGAATCCTCATGTGCCCGCAAAGGTAATGTAACGGAGCCCGTGAACGCTCCCCGTTGATATTGACTTCTGGTGGACGATGTAGCAGCTCGCGCCCCTGTTCTGGGCGGTGGCGTTCACGTGGCAGGGCTTACGATCCAGCTTCCTATTTGAGCGATTGAAAAAATACCCCAATTTCCCCGTTTCCTCTCGTTCCACCGCTTCCTTTCGTCTTTTACACGATTTCTTATTTGGATATGAGTTCTACTCCCTTCCCGCAAAACCCCGGATCAGGCGTCGTCTCAAACACGAAGACTTCTGTGAGTGATGTGTTTGGATCCTGTAATTTTTGATTTAATTCAACCTAGTTCGACGACGGCTTACATTAAATTACCTTAACCCATAAGTGTTATGTACCACTGTAACAATGTATGTTAAAGCTCGCTTCTTCAGTTAATGTGGCATGCCATTGTTTCGGACATAAGCTCAATGAACCCCACTGCGTTGGTGCAAAATTAACAACCATTTTTATAAGTGCCTTTCGAATGTTTTTAATTTCGCCCCATATTCTGTTTCGTGTCCTTCAGGACAATATAGGGCAATTTATATTATCAGATGCGCGCGTCATTCGCGCACACAACGGAGCCATCTAGTATCAGTTGCATTTATATCCTGCTGTTTGATAATGCGGTGACATTCCTCCTTCCTTCCCTATGAAAGTTACGCAGCAGTTGGGCAGCTTGAACGCGTCTCACTGCCAGTAATACCATCACATTTTGAGGTGTCCCCAATCTTCTTCTGAATTATTCCTCAATCTTTCCCTTTTTCAGGAGCAACTGAGGAAATGACGATTCACATGAGGAAAAATGGTGTTCTGAATGGTGCCTAAGGGATTTTCATGCACAGTTGTCGATTGAATAGATTGAATGATAAGTTGCTTGCTTGATCATTGAACCTAAGATTCATTGCTTTTTTTTTCGTTTATGCACCTTTGTACTTCAGGAAGGCTCCCTGCTTATTCACATACACTCACATACACATAGACTCACAGTTGAGATTTGGTAGATAGTAACATGTACACGTACTTTGAAAAAGCAGATGCAGCAATTCCTAGTAGAGTTGCCGCAGTCTTTGAGCTGCGAGCCGAAGACATTGAACACTCCTCGCTGAGCGTTGTCCAATTAATTATGGAGGTTCAAGGGGTAAGCGGCGAGAGCGCTGGTTTGTCCCGGAGGAGGCGGTCTCTCATGCATTTTGTAGCAGAATTACGTTTCGCCATCGACAGCACATTTCCGATGAATTCACGAATTCACCGATTTCAACTCGTAAACACCTGTCATTCACATTCCTCATATTAACGCTTTATTTTCCTAGAATTCTATTTGGAATATGACATGCTATGTTTATCCCTGGTCTTATGTGGATGGGATGCATCTGGAATTGTGTGGAAACGCGAATGTGTTTACGAAATGTATACAACCTAATATTATTATTTATTATACATGAAATGTGTTCTTACTGATGTGCTTTTTTATGCTTAGGCTTCCAGCTTTCAATGACGTAAAGCTGGTGCTCTTGAAAATATTTTTGGCTTCGGTCCTGTAAAGATTACTTATGTAATCCTGGGCCATGAAATTCTAAAACTATTGACTTGAAAGCTGGTAACAAGGTGGAATAAGTACATTCAATTCTCGCAGGGCACCTGCCAAAATACACGTAGTATTGGGGGTATAACATATAAAGGCCTCTCACTTGCTCAGAACAGCGCTGCTCCTCTCCTAACGATGTGAAAATTCCGACTATCATCGTCTTAACTGTCATTGTCAAAAACATCCTGGTAAAAGAATTTCACCACGAGAAGAACTCACGGCGCCATCTACACGGCCGATCATAAGTCCGGGTGCAGAAATGCTGCTTAATCCTCGAACGATTCCGGAATCCTCTTCCCGAAAGCAACCTGCCTCTCAAGCAACATTTTAATACTACAACTAAAGCTGCCTAGTTGTTCATAAATTTGAAGGTGTGTACCACAATCAGAATCGTTTCTAAGTTTTTTTTTTCATGGAAAAAAAATTGGCAGGAATTGCTGGTCGCAGTGGTTTACATAATTCTACGCAAAGCCGGTGAAAAATCTGTTTTTTGAGCTTCTTCTTTTTGGAGCTCTTGGGAGGAGCCAGCCATGTGCTCGCTTACAGGTACCATGTACACAGAACACACTTCCTATCCTATCAAGTGGTGCGAGCTGAGAAGAATCCAACTTAAGTACGAAGTTTCCTGTGGAAGCACTCCCATGTAAGAAACCACTCGACAATCAGAGAGTGTGCTGCCATCAAGGGGGTGTTATGTGCGGAAATCTTGTCCTATCCTATCCTTGTTCTTCTGGAATGCTCTCCATAAGAACACCTTCAAGGACGACGTTTTCTGCAAATTTGCACGGAATTGCGTGTAATATCGATAATCAGCCACTCTTCTTCATGTTAATATCTCGAAAGCGCCGAGCCCGTAGGACAGTGGCAAGAGACTCGTTGCCTCTCACACGCTTGATGGTTCGATCCTGCCTGACGACCAACAAACGCATCCATCCTTACGAGGTTGGTATATTGCCTAAAAAATAAAGTTGGTCGGTAAATTGCTACTAGGGGAGTCTGAGGAAGTGTTCCCCGGATGTCACCGCATAGGGCATGTACGCATTCAATGCCTGTTCCTATGACGCTCAGATGAAGTCGAATGCGTGACATCTGATGTGCGATTCCAAGGAGGCCCTGTGCTGTGTGAGCGGATCATGCTATGCATCGAAAGTCCTTCAGAAAGTCCACGTTTTTATAAGCAGCGATTCTCATCAGTTCCAACCCTTCTTTGACGTGAAGGAAATTGCTAAGCTCATCAAGAGCTCTATGGTCTATGTCACAATGTTACCTACCAAGGATGGAATGTTTCCTATCATTGCTAACTCCACTTCTTCAACAGAACTCAAAGGAACAGTTATAGAATTTGACTGACTCCTTTCAAATTGGTCTACCCCTTTGTTTTGTTCCGGAATCTGTGATCATGTGCAGGAATAATTCCGTTTGCTTGATCGGTGAAGTCTGAAGCTTCATTTCGGCGTCTAGCGTAATGAAAACTACCGCATGAGTGCGGATCTCCGGGCAGATCGTGTAGTGAACCATGAAAATCGCACTCCATCTGCGATGGAATGTATGAATCATTCATTGAGATGAAGGTTCATTGAAGAGAAATGCTGCATCTAACAATCAGATGACTTCGATGCACCCAGAAGCTGCTCAAACGTCCTTTCACATAATTTTTTCCCACATTCCATAGTATAGCAGTAGTAGTGTAGGTAGCATCGCTTGTCATTCGACAGGTAACATAGCGAATAAGTACCTATATTCCAGCAAAACTCGATGGGACCTTCTGTGTTCATAGATCTACAGCATACGGAACGGACGCATCCACCAACTTTGATATACCAGGAACAGCTCTTTCCTGATACATTTCGACCTGATCCAGGTTAGCAAAAAGTGTTTTTCATTCTCTAAATTACGCCTTATGAAGCCCATTTTCCATTCATTACGATTTATGTTTGTTCCGTCTACGTCTCTGCCGTATAGTTCCACATGAGTTCACAGTTGATAGAACGGACTTTGCAGGAAATATATTCTCTGACAGAAAATAATTATGCCTAATTTATCATCGTTTTATAGTATTACACGAACTAATCACCTGTAATTCCGAGTGATAGAGCGACACTCATTGCACTATCAACCGCGTGCTAAACTTTCATTTGCCAGCCTTGCTCATTGCTTTTTCTTGGAAGTCTTAAGGCCTTGTAATGTATCAGGTTGGTGCGAAATTAATTGCCGAAACGTATTTCAGTTCGAAGGTTATAACTTAGCTTTAACTCAACATCATACATCAGTTTAGTGTCCAAATATTCCCTAGCAGAATTTGAAAACGATATGCTCCTACAATGAAAGCTGAGGTCGCAAAAATCTAAAAAGTTTTTAAAGGCGATCTCGGCGTGCTCTGGATCTGTAGTCTGCTGCTGTCGCAGGTTTGCATCTGGGATTCGGAGAAAGTGATATTCAGTACGGAAAAAGTCTGAGGAATGAGGAAGACGAATGAAAATCTCGGTGCCTGACTCCGCCAGTTTTTGCCGGGTGAGTATTTGGGTGAGAGGCTTAGCGCTACCCTGGAGCGGGGGAAAAGCTGATTCTGTTTACCACTGCCAACTAAACCTAGAGGAGATTCGAACATCAACTCAAAATTACAATACTGGGACTCTGCTGTCAGCGCTTGACCAGGTTGGGGAAGGTTGCAGCCACTCTCACCCTCACAGCAGCACCAAACCCCTGATATAACCCTCCTAGAGAGAAGATCTGATTTAGGAAAAGTCAGAAGTGGGAAAACTTTTCTACCCACACCAATTCGCATTTCTGGTCATCGTACAGAAAACGAGCCTCATCTGCAGTAGTTAAATTATCAGTAGTAGTTAAATTGTTGAGAAATGAGTAGTTTTGGGACGAAAAATTAGGTTAGATAAGATGTCATAGAAGGTGAGGCACTGCTCGTCAGTCAGATCGTGGGGTGTTCACTGCCGTACCTTTCTTACCCTGTCGATTGAAGGCAAATGTTTCAAAACTGTAGTACAGTGAGCATCCATCCCTGTTGTCAACATCGGAATGGTAAGATCTGGTTTCGGTTTCGAGACTGTCCTTAACACTTGATCGCCAAGGAAAAGCCTGCTATCACGACTATGGTTGCCCTGGGATTCAAAATCTCTGGGAGAAAATATTGCGAACCAGTAGCGGAGGAAAAGCTCTTTCAGAAGGTCGCACAAGTTGGCCTAAAAGGTGCTCAAATTTCACAGAAGAGGAAACATTATTTATACATACCTCAAAACGGCAACTAATAATTTCGCACCAAACTGATACTACCATGCATTGGTGGAACCCTACACAACCGCAGTTTTCAACTCCAAATTGTTGAAGTGGCACGATTAAAACAATTTTTTAACCAAACACAAGTGTAAGGCGAGCACAAAGAATGGCTCATCATCGTGAATGCACCGCATCCTGTTGGGAACTCAGCAGCCTTATTGAGGGTATGCCTTACCACCCACCAGTTTATGCTGGATGGGTCAAGTGTCTAGTGGAAAGTCGTGTGGCATGTGATATTATTCTCTGGCGGGCTCCAGGAAAATCCAAGGAAAAAACAAGCCTGAGCAGTCGAACACGAAACGACCCGGGCCAAGATGCAACACTTGAGGGAGAAGTAACCTTGTACCTATGACCGGTAACTGGGTATAGGCAAAGTCATCTTTGGGCAAATATGCTGAAGGGCACCCGAGAGTGGTTAGATTTAGTTTCGGAACCTCTTTTTACCATCGATGATGCATTTGAGCTTCGATTCCTTGGATTCTTTGGTATTTTGCAGGATTTTCCACAACAAACGACGAACGGCGAAGCTAAGACGCATTCCTGATACTTCGTTTTTCTTCAAATGCATGGCAATGGCACTGTGGCGCAACGTAAAAATGATTCATTAGACATCGTTGTGGGAGAAATAATTGCTGCCCGGAAAATAAAAGTCGAATGACCCTATAAAGATCTTTGACGAGGGCAATTTCGTAGCTAAGCATTCGCTAGTCTTGCTAGCGCGCGTATTGCATGACTTGAGAAAAAATAGGCCAATTTGAACCCACTCCACCTTTGTCTTGTCTTTTCTGGTTTCCGTAGTCGCGGGGCTCTAAAAACTGGTTTCACGAAAGTGCTGATCTGTTCCTGGATATATTTTCTACTTAAAAGCATGTTTCGGGAATTTTTTGACCAGTGATTATTTGCATACAGTTCCGGTTTGTCACTTTTGCATCTTTCTGGAAGACCACCTTTCTGGTCTGCCGCGCTGCACCCCCTACGCGACGCAGCACGAAGGTGACGACATAGGTTTTTTACTCATGGGTTCCAGCGTTTTTTCTTTGTGTATTTGTTTTCATTCGTGAGCGTTACAGCATAGGCCTAGGCAATTCACCAACACAGACAGTGCCTGGCCCATCTGCCGCGCCGCGCAGCTAATGCAGCGCGAAAGACCAAATCCGCGAAATTCTGTGATGCAAAACTACACCAGCATTGCAAATTTGGGTACGCATCCACTCAGAACTCGAAGGCAGCTCACGTAGGATGGATTTTTCAGGTGTCTTCCCATTCTTTTGCGGTACTAGAAACAGCTAAATTATGAGAGCTGGTCGCGAACTCAAATAGTATTTTTGTTATACGTATGCATGTGTCGCAATTTCTTCTTCTTTTTCAGAAATCACTCGCGCATCACCTATGTATTCTTTTTATAGATTATCTATAGCTTGTGCTACTCATCTGTGCAACTTTGGTTCCTTAACAGGTTTCCTTTCGACTCTGGCTCAGGGAAAAGCCCGTGGTGCAGCCTGGTAGAACCCTTCGAATGATTACTTTTTTTCGAAGTCCCTGTTCAATGAGTCATTCCATCCGAAGGCAAAGATTACACTTTGCTAGTTCAGAGAACAGCATGGCAGGTGGCCGCGGGTACATCCCGGGTCGGCCATGAGTAATCGCGAGCCGCTGACTCCTTCAGCCGCGCTAATAACGCCTACGGTATCCCTAGAGAGCGCGACGTCTAGATCCGATCCGTTCTGTAGAGCTCGTAGACAAATTCGCTTTGTTTCCTCTGGATTCTGGCTCCTCTCAGCGATCGGGAGGGCTCTGCTGCTAACAAGGCGGATGCGGTGGGAATACTAATCGTCTGGCATCATCCGCAAATTGTTTCACAATGCAGCCGCTGCCATTGTCATTCAGTCGCGATATCCTCAATTCCGGACGAAGCAATGCTGTCTTTCCGGAATATACTCCTATTCGAATTCTCCTTTCCAATGCTGAAATAATCAAAATAACAGTTGATTCCAGTAAACATCAATTGTCAGTTGAAAATGTTGTGCAAATTATAGGATGCGTCTTGTTCTAGAATTATATCTGTTACAGTTTTAACTTTTACTCTCTAGTGGTGACCTAATTCTGTTTGTTCTTTGTTTATTTAGGTATTGACGTCGTCGAGAGTTTTTTTAAATTCTACATGGATCGTCCCTGTGAGAAAACTCTTTTGCAAGAACTGATCGGGTTTTAGCAGTTTTAAATTATTTGAATGTCGTAGCGACGTGATATTCCAACCGTTGAAGTACTCGAATTACTGAGATATTGAATTTCCCTCGTTTCTAAATAATTCGAGTTTGTGAGTAAACAATTTTTCAACCTCTTAAATAATCCGAGTACTCCAACAACGAAGATTGCGACTTGATCATGCATTCGCCTGAAAATTTCCGTTTGAATACCACTATTCACGCTCCACATAGAGGTGTCCCGAATATCCCTTAAGAAGAAATCCTACATCCTTCTATGTGCCTCCACACTTAACTTTATTAGCCTCATCCCAAATTCTTATCTGAATCTCTTAGGGTCTTTCTCTGCTCCGAATTTTCCCCAACCATCTTCTCTTTTATCCCAAAAATGAGCTATGCACGTAATCCCTCCTCATCTGATCGCTCAACGTTTTTGCCGTGAGTGTGATGGACTTCTCAGGGTTAATTGCTGCCAGGCAGGAGCGTCGCAAATGACTGCATTGCACGAATTTCACCACCTCGACGGTAGGGTCATTTGTCTTCCACGAGGATTGCACTTCTATATCTGAGAAAATTTGCAGATCCAGACTGGCTGAGCTATTAAAGGCATGGTCCAAGCTCTGGAAGATTGGTGAAATCCGTCCTCACGATACATTGCTCTCTCTCTCTTTCCGATTCCTCTAAAAATTGCAAATGCCTCCCTATATGTGGAGGCAGGCACAGAATATGCTAAATTAGCTGGAATAACGTGTTTTTCAGGCAATCCCAAAAGAAAAAAAACTTAAAGTGACTGTATACTGTCAGCTGTAGGTAGTAATAGTGTCCTTGTTTTGCTGATTGAGTTAGTTTTTTTTTTCTTGAGTGTTGTTGTTCTTTCCATCGTATGCTATACCCGTGTGTTGAGCAGATTAAATACAAAGTCTGCTACGAATATTTTTGAACTGTAACCATCGCGAAATGAACTATGCCTCTCTATGAACACAAAGGTACAGCAAATCCCAGGTTTTTTGGAGCTAGGCACAGAGAAGTGAGATTTTAATATCCAGAAGCTAACTCAAATCCTCGTTCTGGAATAGGCGGTCGAATCCAGAGACATCGCTTGTTCCAAAGCATCGTCACGAAACTAAAAAAAAATGTCTCGAAGCGGTCTTGACTGGACCTTCACTTTATATTTTCCACTTCTCCAAAAATGAAGATTCTGGAATTATTCGTGTGTGGATGAACAGAGCTCTCTCCAGATCCCAGCTACGTAATTAATTTCAACGTGAAAGATGACGTGGGAATCTCTTTGACCATGTGTCGTCTTGTTTTCCACAGACGCTGATTCGTTCGGTCGGCAGCTCGCCAAAAAATACACGATGCTGTGAAATGTGATATTTATTTATTTATTTATTTATTTATATGCACACTACGATGCGCCAAGCCAAGTGCTGATAAAAAAGTAATTTAAGAAGCAGAGAATGACAGCTCAATTCAAACAAAAAAAAGCATTAAATTAGGTGGAAATCATACGGGAGAACAAAGGTTGCGAGCACCAACATCAGAACTAACTAATAAATGTAGTAATGAATCGAAAAAACTTAAAAGGAACACGAAAGGAAAAAAAATCCTCACAAACCTAACAGAGAGAAGATACTGCATCAGAGATCATCAGGCAGGTTGTGTTTAGTCAACGGCTCAAAGAAGGAGTGATGGAACCATTTTTCCGGGCGGTTGGTGGCTTGTCATGGATAAAAACGGCGCCTAGCTGTACCATTTATGAGAATTTTCAACTGCTCCAGACCTCCTGAACAATCTGGAGCAGCTTTCCACTCGTTCTGCTTTGCGTTCGGCTTACACCCTGGCTTGATATTCTTTGTGAGTTCTTGCAAAGCAAAAATGAAATGCGATGCACATTCGCATTCCGGATCACATGAGTTTGGAAGAACGAAGATCTTCAGTGTAGTCGTCTTTAGTGATGTCGAGGAGCACTTCTGCGAAATCGGTGAAACGTTGACAAGCGTGAAGTAAAGAGACGGTGGGGTCTCTCAAGCCACGTAGAGTTTCGAGCAAAGGCAGTCCAGGTCAATGAAAGGGACCAGCTATTGTTGACAATGTACGCACCCGGTTTTGTTCATTTCCAAGCATTTCTGAGGATCCAGAAAGCCTCAAACATCTTGATTTGATGACCCTAATTCCTTTTGAAAGCTATTTTTTTCTTTACGTTTTGGAAGATCTGGATGATTCGCTTGGTGACTTTACGGCTGATTTGCCTATACCTCTGAGAGCTGTTCTCATATCTACCAGTTCCGCTACTGATGTGATGGCCGTGGTTGCACCTATCGCGCTTTTCAACCAGTGATGTGCGTAACAGAAATTTCAATCTTCGTAAATCGTAAATTTTCGAGAACCACCATAAATCGTAAATCGTAACTGAAGTACAATCGACAAGATTTGGATAATTTCAACTCGTTTCATAACAGAGTCAGTCTAAAAACCATCTGAGGTGTGGATCTAATGCTGCGAAATTGGTCTTCACAAAACATCGCCGTCTTATCCTCAGAGTGATAACATTGCGATGGATGAAAACGCTTTCCTCGATATTTTAAGTGGGCTATCTAGCTCTAAGAGTCTTATTTATCGCTGCGATCTCTTTATCCTAGTCAATGTTTCTGAAGTGAACGTGGTCGATGGTTCTATGTGCTTCCCTGCGAGCCAAGTAATTAACCACCGTGGGGTTAGCAAACTGGTGCCAGAGAAGTCGTAATTACGCACATCCCTGTTTCCAACCCTAATCTGGGTGCGCTACCCATGCTGGGTAAACCTGTGTGCATCACAACTTTGTCTTTACCCAGATGCTATCTACAAGTGTGAGATTATCAATGTTTTTCAGCGGCGCATGCTGGCTATCATGTTTTACTTTCGCACTTACCTTAACAAGGATCCACCATCCGTGCTCAAACTCTCCATTAGGTGACCAACCTAGGTGAATAATGTCAATGTGACCACCTCTAGTTTTGCGATTAGTACTTAAAATAAAGGACTGTCCCCCTTCTACAACAGTCTTCACGATTTGTCGTTGTCCTAGGTGCATTATTGAGATTACCCAGGGTGAACGTTTTGACGCCTCTGTTAACGATGGGTAAATTTGTGTTATGATAACACGTCTACCTTGGTTAATCTCAACGATGTATGCGACCTCTGATATCACCTCTCAGAACATTCCTCGAAGGTTTTGGCGTTTGTATAATTGAGCCAAAAAGTATGCCTCAAAGGACATCACAATGAAAAACCTCAGACAGAACATAATGCGGAGATTCGACGATAAATGAGGTCACATACATAGGTCGCCGTTGCCTGGTCGTAGAATGGCTTCGTAGGGCCTCTAATCTGAGTCGAGCACGAGAAGTGAAATCCTGCAAATGAGCAGGGCACAAAGATTGTGAATGGGTACAATATGTCTGCAGGTGCATAAGAAAACGCTAATTGTTAAGAAGAGGAAGTGTACCGCTTGCTATCCAAGTAGTACTTGCGCAAAACTATGGCTGTATTTTGCCCTTCCTAGACGAGAAATAGAAGAATATCGTCGAATCAACTTAAAATTTTCAAGAGCGCAAGCAATGAGTGTTCAAGCAAACTGTTCATTTTACTATTCCTATTGTGCTGCGAAATACGAATTTATGTCCCATTTATGGGCATTGACTTCCCACATGGATATGAAGCTTCCGTCAGCTTGAAATGGAGTCGGATATGGGTAAGTTTAGCAAGCGTTACTGGTTACTGCTTCGTATGCGGTTCCACAACAAAGTCCGAGTCCGGTGTGAAGTTAGGGCAATGATTTGCAATACTACTGCGTGCATACTTATTTGGATGTTCGAGCCAGAGACAAAACATGGTAGTGTGAAGAACAATATCGAGCCTTTTAGGTGAACGAACTCGCGAATTTTCAGTTGTGCTCCAAAACAAATCAGTTTTAATGACATTTTATATGTATCATAGTTACGTAAGACATACGCTAGATGACAACCCTTTTTTCTTCTTCCTTGGCAAAAAAAGTTGTAAATGATTGAAAATTCAAAGGTTTATGAGCTATCCGGAATTTGTATCACTTCATCTTCAATACAGAAATGATTAGGGTGCGACCGCATGGCATGCTCCATGGAAGCCGAGTAGTTTAAGCTTAATTGTGTTCTCGAAATCGTTTCGCCAGTCTATTGAAATTATCTATACCACCATGAAAGAAATACAAGGACAGAATTGTATTCTAAATATATGTATAGGAGGTAAACCCGCCAGACGCACTCCTGATGCGTAGACGCAGAGGCGCACGCAGTTGCAGTCGAGAATGCAGTGTTGACCAATCCTCGTGAAAAATAGGCGAGTGATTGAGTGCATCTGACAGTCCGAGACGTACGCTTCTACGTAGTATAAACTAAATTGCCAGAGAATCACTCTTGCACTACAGAATATCGTCCCTCTAGTCTTGCGCTCCACTCCACTTATGCGTGACGTCGTTATACGGTTGAAAGAGCTATTTACATTAGATGCGTGCGTTTGACGAGCTTGCGTCTCTATGACGAAGGGTAGAGCGAGTCGCATTGCTGGCGCAGCTCAGACGCTCGCGTTTACGGCGTCGTGGAGGCCGCACGTTCTTTCCATTGAGGATGCACGTGCCGCGTTGACCGGTCTTTATGGAAAATTCTTCGCAAATAGATGCGTGCGTCTGACACACGCCCCTAGTATAAATTGCCCTGAGCTCGAAAAAGCTGAATTATTCAATGGTTTGGTTTTTGGGGTTTCTGATGGTTAATTGGTAAAATCACTGTAATTTTCCTACTTTTCAAGGTTTCGCGCAGACTGTATCGGACCTCCCACTTTCAATTGCACAATTCGTTTCCAATACTCTACCCATTCGAATCGTTATTTAAGCCGATTTCTTGGACGCTCTGAGCCATTTCAAAACATGGTACATGTACATCGTGTCACTGCATGCGTACTACTCGCTTTACTCGAGCCTTCAAATCAACGCTCCTTTCCCGTAGCTTTTTTACATTGTTTACATCCGCACTAGAATTCGATGGACTTGTTGCCTTATTTAGTCGCTTTCTTCCCATTTCTTTTCGAGTTCGAAGTTCCCTCGCGCAGTGCTAATGAGAGCGTTTTTGAAATAGCGGCGTCAAGAACACTTCCTGTAGAGTTCAGACTCTATCCACCCGAGAGTGGAAGAGTTCAGAGTTCTCTTCCTCTTAAGTAGCCAGTCAAAGCTACTCAGGTCAGGGAGCCTTTTTCGATCATTGTCACGAGAGATGTATTCTTTCATTTCATCCAAAGACGAATCCCGATATGAGAAAGTGGGGGAGAAGAACTACAGAGTTGTAAATAAAAGGAGATACTTTGAAGGTATACCCAAGCAGTGCATCACAACACGGACAGAAGTCGGACTAATTCGTCGTTTTAATGCCTTTACTTGGTAAAACTCAATATATATACAGGCTACACAGAAAATGTGAGCACCGTCAACACTCTCAGTCTCAGCTCCTTTGAGTTATTACTCTGAACTAAAGCGGCAATACACATAAAGGAATAGTGTACTTGCTTATATTATAGACTTTGCAGAACGAAAAATTGTGTTTGGTGACACTGTTTTCGTGGGAGTTAGTGATAACGTTGTCTGGATATGCGAAAGGAGCATAGAGTTGGCCCTATATACTTTGGCTGTCTGACAGAACTACAGCTGGGAACGGTGTTTGTTTTTTAGTTATGTTGTACAAATGTTAGGTCCACTTCGTGTTATTCTTGCGTGAGCATTCAAATGTGGAAGACGTGGGCATGGATGACGCAGTTGGTAAAGTAATGGGCTCCCAAGAAATATTGTCATGGCACGATTTCCGTGGTAGCGATGTTGGCAGATTTTTTGCTTGGCATTTCACATATCTGGAGGGACCGTGTGTCTGGCAACGCAAATAGTCCATTTGTGTCGAAAAAGGGTAATTTACACTAGCTGCGTGCGTCAGTCGCGCATCAGTCGCACGCATCCATTTGCAAGGGATTTTTCATGAAGACCGGTCAACACGGCATGTACATCCTCAATGAAGAGTACGCGCGGCCGTCGCCGGGGCGTAAACGCGTGCGTCTGAGCTGCGACTGCGATGCGACTCCTATGCGACTGAGCCCTATTCTTCATCACATAGGCGCACGCGCGTCAGTCGCACGCACCCAGTATAAATTGCCCTAAAGATGGCAAATTCGATACCTAGACAAGCGGACTGAGCTCTATAAATGTACCTCCTGCTCCTGAACTTCAGAACAGATTAAGAAGAAAATTATTGGGAGAGCCAATGAAGCTCGTCTTTAGTGAAAGAGAAAATTAGAAAGATTTTCACTCACTATTACTGACCATTTGTTTTTCATGGCGTAGTTGTTGCATCAGAACATTCCTGGAAGTATGGAGACCTGTTCGTAGACTAGTTGACATAGCAGCCTTGATATCGTGAAGATCGGTTCTAACTTTATTTTCTTAGCCATTTAAGAAACTTCCAAAAATCGCAGTTCCTGGAGTTCCTATAAAATTTTTGAGACCACTTCAGCGCCTTTAACGTGTTCCTGCATCCTGCTAGAAATTGTGTCGCGAATTTTTGCTTCCACTGGGTATTGTTTACCACAATTTGCGTTTGTATGCGCCGGCCACACGGCTACAGCCGGCTAATGAATGTAGCAGTCGCCTCATAAAAATTCAATTATAAGATGGAGTTTTGATTACTTTATTTGTGCACAAAATAGGCTGAGTAATAATGTAATGTATCCAAGAGGTGGTCGCTTTACTGCTCGCCGCAGTTTTATGGGCTTGCCTGTTTCTTTGCAGGATTTGCAGGAAACCCGGAAGGATTTGTACCTCTCTGCTAATCCGAGAGCGCTCTGGGACAAGCTTTGTATGCTTTGTGATCCTCAGTAGCTTATTCTAGAGATCCCTGTAACGGTTTTTCCTGGATAAAATATGACGGTTTCTTACAGAAAAACAGCCGTTTTCGACTACTGAGAAAAGCTGCAGCTTCCGAAGCACAGGAACAAATCCCACTGCATGGCCACTGTACGTGGCCGCCGTCAAGAATGGTTCAAATCTGGTTACAGGGGACGGCTAAGGAGCAGCAAAATGACTTCTTTATAGGAATCGACGAAGTCTTTATTATTCTGAAGAGGATTATTGTGTCTAATAAGAATTTAGCCTGGAAGGTGTATTACCCAAGAGCTGTTTTTGTGCTTTGGCCCGATGTACATATATTCGAATCTATTGGTATGGACTCACTCGTATGGGCTCTACTATAATCTTTTCCAAAAATTGCCATGGTCGAGTATCTCCTATTCTGTCTTTCTCTATTGCCTCTTTGAATATCGTACACTTTCCCACGCGCTTTCTTCGTGTAATTTTTCTCCAACTATCTTCTAATGTGAAACTGCGTATACCTGTGTGTGCTTATCCTCTGATTGCCTGCCCATCCCCACACAGCATTGGTCACGCTTTCCATTCGGAATCGATCCTGTGGTGTGGAGCGGCAAGCGGGTCCGAAGCGGTGGAGTCCCTTGAAGGCATCAATTCATTGTTCTGGATACTATAGTGCGTCTCATAATTATCGGGACACCCGATTTTTTGCTGTGGCGCGCTTCATCGTGAACCAATCGATCTGATTTTTCCCCATCAAATTTAGGATGTGAAAGAACCTCTAGAGACATACTTTTCATTAACATCACTATCATATGAGATTTTTATAGAGAAAGATAGAAAAACCAGTGTTTCAAAATTATAGGGACACTTGGACTTGATGAAACGATTTACCTAAAAAGCGGAATCTGTCAGTGCAGTTGTTACCAGCGTGTTATTCCCTATCCAGTGCTAATCCAAACCTTCGGTTCTTCAAACTGGTGAAGGCGTTCCAGAAGAGGTTCGGCCCAACATCTCTTGTCTGTCATTAGTCTCTTTAACTGTGCATCTGTCATTAGTCTCTTGAACTGTGCATTAAAGTTTTTAGCATAAAAGTTCTAGACGCATTAAGCATAAAACCATCCAGAATTTGTCTTAGGACCATTTTCCGCCAGAAATGAGTGTTCACAAGCGCTTTTGAGGTACAAGGCGTCGAGTTTGTGGCAGCTTTATCGTGCTTTGATGGCTTGATCCACTGGGATAACTGCACTTTCTTGAACCAAAGCAAACTTTTGTCAACGATAACCACTCAGATATGATGTAGAATGATCACACAGGATTTGGTGAATGCCTCTATTTTGAATTCTAGTTGATGCAAAGGCGATGAACAGCCTATGACATGCACGAGATTCAATCGACACTGCACACAGTCGCTTCCTAAACCCCATCTTAAAAAGGTAACATATTCATGGCCTTAATTCTTCAATAAGGCCTCTTTCCTGCTTGAATCGATCAAATTCTCTCATATTCATGAGATCAGCTAATATTTCTGAAGAAAAGAATTAGTTTCTCAAAACGGTACTCAGGAGGCGAAATGGCTTGTTCGAGCATAATGTGCACGGCGTAAGTTGTTCAACGTCTTTGTATCAACTAAAATTCAACGTAGGAACATTTAGTTCAATGTAGGGACATTCATCAAATCCTGTATGATCATTCTATACCACACCTGAGTGGTTGTCGCTGACAAAATTTTGCTTTGGTTAAAGAAACTGCAGCTATCCCCGTGGATCAAGCCACCACAGCACGATAAAGCTGCCACAAACTCGACGCCTTGTACCTCAAAAGCGCTTGTGAACACTCATTTCTAGCGGAAAATGGTTCTAAAACAAATTCTAGATGGTTCCATGCTTAATGCACCTAGAATTTTTATGCTGAAAAACTTTCAAGCACAGCTCAAAGACACTGAGGTCAATGTTGGGCCGAACCTCTTCTGGAACGCCTTCATGAGTTGAAGAACCGGATGTTCGAATTAGCACTGGATAGGGAATAACCCACTGTTAACAACTGCACTGATAGTTTTCGTTTTCTAGGTAAATCCTTTTATCAAGTCCAAGTGTCCCTATAATTTTGAAACACTGGTTTTTCTATCTTTCTCTATAAAAATCTCAGATATTAATGATGTTAATGAAAAGTATGTCTCTAGAGGCTATTTCACATCCTGAATTTGATGGAGAAAAAATCAGATCGACTGGGATTGGTTCGCGATGGAGCGCGCTACAGCAAAAAATCGGTTGTCCCTATAATTATGAAACGCACTGTATATTGGACAGTAGTGAAGAAGTGTAAGTAAGTGCATAAATACGTACATCAATAATTGAATAGATACGTTCGAAGAAAGCTCACTATTTCTGCAAGAGTGCTAAGCTTCATTTAACTAACACAGGTTTCATATACAGGGATGTGCGGAAGTAAAATTTTAAATCCCGTAAAACGTAAAACGTAAAACGGAAGGCCAAAAATGGGCGGAAAACGGAAAACGGAAAATTTCGCACACCCCTGTTCATATACTACCAGCATATAAGCAGAAAATATTAAAAGATAGATAATTATGTCCTCTGGACAAACACACCATTATGAAGGCGACTAAGATAGCACACCAGGTTTTCCTCCACACATCCTCATCGCCGGCACCTCATCTCAGGAGACACATCCGCTCTCATCTCCGGTTTCGAGTTTGTTCACAGATCATTCAGCAAGTTGCTGGAAAAAGTGGAAACTGTACTTCAGCGACAACTCAGTACAATTCCTTCCGTTTTTAGAGGGGATTGCAGCCAACTACTGGTTGGTAGAGTTCGCTGTTCTGGATTGGTGGTGTTCTTAGATGACTCGTTCCTAGTTGTGTGCTTGTTTTTTGCAGGAAATTTCAGTCTGTACTTGTATTTTGTCGTCTTTTGTGCTTACTTCCTTGAGGATTTCAATGTTACCTACTTCAGCATACAATCACCTCGTTTCAATCAAGTCCTTAGAAGACAGAGCTGACTTGTAGGCTTGTAAAAGCTCCCACCCCCCCCCCCCCCACCTCCTTGACACTACTACTCTATTATTTTTCCTCTTCTGAGGGGAATGATTATCTAAACCTCTTCCATGGATTACGCCATCACACCAGAGAAGGGAATTTTTCCAGCCATCGAGTTTTTTGTTGTTATTCACTTGTACCCTTCTGGTCCTCCCTTTTTTTGAATAAATAAGTTGTTTTCTTCGCTTGCTAACATCCTGTTTGGTTCACCTTCTTTGCTTGCTAAATTCTCTTCGAAAATACGTTGAAGAAACAGTGTAAACCCCCAGTAGGCTCAAATATGTGTATCTTCCGGTGCTTCCGCATGACTGCTCCGATGCTTCCGGCATTCTGCTACGGTTACCCTGGCTTTCTGCTTCACTTCCTCGAGCATTCTGCTCCGATTCTTCTGAGTTTTCTCACCACTGCGTCCTTCTACTCGTACTTCTATATTCATAAGCACACATTAGGTTCTTCCACGACTCGGGCTTAGGTTTTCTAAGCCTCTGACACGATAGCCCTATAAAACACAGTTTTCTTTGCTCATCTATGTGTCAAAAAGGGAGCACTTATAGAATAACCTTCTCTGTTACTCCTTTGGTTTCATTTTTCCTTAGAACTTTCATTTATTCTTCCAATTACTTCAGTGGCCTCTAAGGAAAACCAGAATTTTTGCCTCTCCATCAAAATTAATTTTTTTGTCACTGTTTTTTTTGTTTCACTATTTGTGTCTTTAACTTAGATCTTTATTTCCATTCACATATCTAACGTCATTTTTCTGGCATATCCTTGAGGCGTTAAATAAACGAATCAACCAAAAAGTGGATAAGTGAACTGAAAAAAAATATTTCTGAACTAAAATGGGCTTGCAGGAAAGTCTAGAAATCCCCTTTTCATCTTGAACATCGATCGATCTTCATCCCGTCTTGATTACTCCACTTCCCAATCAGTTCGTCTCTCTTCAAAAACGAACTCATCTGACTCAAGGTCACAACCTCATCCTGGCATCAGAATGAAAGACGATAAGAAAAAATTGCGCACAAGGAAAGCATTTTGAGGACTTGCCAGAATTCAGGATTTCGAATTCAAAGAATTCATGGAGATTGGAGTCGTTGAGTGTAAAAGAGAAGAAAGAGAACGTCCTGGGTTTAGAGGAGGTGTGACTAACGAATGTTAACAGGAATAACATTGATTTTAAGATATACTAGTAAAGTTTTAACAATGTAAGAAAATATTATTTGAAAAAAAAAACCATAAAAAGAACCTGTAAAAGGATGTGGCCAATTAGCCCGTTCCTCCCATCCATATGTGGGTAAATAGGCTTGAAAATTAGGTTCTACCGAGATTTTGTCTGTACTCCGAAGAAGTCCCTTCTTTTTTTAAACACAAGAACAAAATACAGGTTACTCTCCTTGGTGTATATACAATACTGCTCCTAATCTTTGCAAAGAGGACGTGCGCGACGCATTAAACAGTCGCAAAGCGTCGCTAGTTCATAACTTTCCTGAAATTGAACCAATTTCAGTTTATCTTGGAAAGCTAAATTGCGCATTCCGTGACGAATCTGAAAATATGTAATCATTTCAACGTCGCGTTTTTTTCACTGCAGAAAACACCATTAAAAAGCAGTGTTTTAATCATTCTGGATTGAGGAGGTCAGATACAGAGAGGTCTGCTTAAAATTACAGTGATATTTTTGGCCGGCATGAAGAACTATATAGAAAAATTAATGAATCGTTCGATTCGTCGTAATACAGAGAATCCATCTATTCGGAAAAATTTTGGTATACCTATTTTTAAGAAAATTAAGAAGGGGAGATACCTTGCGACGGATCAATGAGTCGCGCGCGTCGTTTTTGCAAAGATTAGGAGCAGTATTGGTAGTGTTGAATAATGGATAAGAGAAGTAGATAAGAAGGTAAAAGTAAAGATTGAACTGACTACAATTAGGGTGAGCAATGATATTATAATAAGTTAAGAACATATGCACTACCATGATTTATATAAGAGGATCTCCAAGTAGCAAGAATTTTAAACTATGTACTGGATTTTCACCCATTCAAGGATGAGGCTGGGAAGGGGGAGGTTCTGTAGATGCCTCAGCGCTGAACTGCGATCTGTTTGGGAACTCCAACCACTTAAAAGCCTTGTAACCCAGAAACCGTTAGGAAAGGAGGTAATGTGAGCCTCGTGTCCCTTGCGCATCTCTTTGTTTCAACGAAAGACGAGCTTTGTTTGTCCTCGCTATGCCCCGGTCTCGGACGACAAACGACGGGTTTTCTGCCAGTACCTTGGCCAGTGGTGATTATGAGTTTGTGCGCGGATTCTGATTGATTTAGTGACCTTCGCCTGGCGTTTGACGATTTTCGCACGCGACATCAGCGAGGAAACCGACATTGAAATGACAGAGGTCCGCGCTTTGTGCGGGCTTATTAGCTACGTCCTTTTTCCATGTTGCATTCATACAAAAGGTGGCAATCCCTAAGAATTAATAGATTTTTGGCCATCCTTGGTAAATCTAGTCCTCTTTTCTTGGAAAATTGCACAGGTAAAGGCAACCTTCAACAAAAAGATCCCTTTGATTTACCGGCCCATTTGTTGTAACGACTGCGCGAAAAAAGGACCTCGAGTTTTACTTGCGTGAGAAGAATTTGCGGTTCTCCTTGGAATTTGGGTGAGAAGAGGAGTGGGGAGGTGGAAAAATGAAGTTTTGCTCTAATTATTTATTTATCCAGAAATATGGGGACACCAAAATATTGCTTTGAAAAACAATGAATAGAGAAGAAAAGATCAAAATAAGAAGAGGTAAGAAGGCTTGATTCCAGCATATCCAGTAGCCTAAATCTATTCTTTGAGTTCTATTCCTTAAGAAGCTCTGGCGCAAGCGTAACCTCTACCTATGAGAATACATCCATCCTGATCTAGGATTATTTTTGGTGGTTGTAGTAAATTTCAGTTGTACAGCGCAATTTAGCCAGATAACTTAATTTTTAAAAAGTGTCAGAACTTTGTTTCACAAAAAATTTTAGATAAAGCGAATTCCGCAGGTCAAATTTGATCGTTCTGGACAAGTCGGAATCCAGTTTACAGTCTCGTAAAAAACCCTTTGTTAAAAAAATCACCAAAATGAAAATGTAAAGCAGCTCAAACTGAAACAAAAGAACTCATACAGACTATTTTGAGGAATGACATGTGCGCGGCATGAAAATCTTCCATGGAAAACTAACGAAACGTGAGCAGTACTGAGCAGTACCGTATACAGAAGTTTTCAGTGCTCGAGGCCCACACGTACGCGCTGCACAACATGCAGTGCGGCGCTCTGACTGTCTGCGCATCCACTCACTTCACTGATGTCATCGCTTCAATTCTTGTTTGTTCCTACTGCTTCCTGTTTTAACCTGTCCAAACGGGTGGTGAGCCGCATGTGAAATGAGGTCGATCACTGGAGTTTTCTTGACTCAGAAGGCGAGGTAACCAAAGAGCCAGAGGTTTCAAGGGCAATTCCTTATGAAACATGTCAATTTCGAAGGTCCTGACGAGAGCCAGATAGGAATAAGCAAATGATTAGAATAAGCTTTTTCTTAGCAGTACATAATCCAGAAAATCCAGAGGCCGAGTTTCCATCCACTTCTACAAATCATATTCTAAAATTTCTCTTCTCACATCTCCGCGACCCCTGAGGAATGAGTAGCACCTCCTGCAAAAATTTCAGCACCCTCAGGACTTCTTTGTGTGTATGCGCGCCGAAACCACTTCTTATCAGCGGAAAACAGTTCCGTTCCGTCAACAAACAACTCGGTCAGAATTGTTTGTGTTGAGCAGTTTTTCGTTCGAATTCACGACCTTTGAGCGGGAATTTGCGCCGAGAGTTCACGGGAAGTAGCCGTCATCAGGCCCTCAGCGTTGGCCCCCGGCCAATTAATCTCCGTCCACCTTCGGCCGATCTCTCAGCGACTTTGCGATGCTTTTTCGTTAGACTGGTCTGACCTTTGGTGTTTTTTGTCGGGAGCGTGGTGTGTCTGCTTTGAGAAGGAGCATTCTCCTCGAGAATTTTGATTTCTTTTATTTTCAGTTGGTTCATTATTTATTTGTTCAATTATATTGTTTCTAGACAATTGACTCCAATAATGAAAATCGAAATGGATTGGAAATGAACAGAATCTTGAGTCTTTCGAGAAATAGGCTATTCGAAAAGGCGCGGAAGTTATTACATCGAATTATTTTAAAATTTGGCTGCTCAAAATGTCTCATTGATTCAAGTGGCTAATTGCTTCGTTCATTTTTTCATTCCCTACGTTATTTCACTTCTCTTTCTTTTCCTCCTTCCTCTCCTCTTTTTTCCTTACGTTTCCCCTCTTTTTCTCACATGTCTATGTATTAATAAATATGCTGCAAGGAGATCCCTGTGTCTGGAATTCTACTCAGGAAATTTTCTTGGTTACGTATCCAAATATTTGTCCACAATTTTTCCATAGTTATTAAGTTACTATTTCTATACTCCTATATTCCGCTACTATACCACTTTTCGAATCATGCAGCGGAAAATTTTCCCAAAAATGATGGGAAAAAGTAGAAAAAAGTAGTGTAGTAGTGGAAAAAGGGGCGGAGCCTGGCAAGGAAACCTGGTCATATTGTCAAGATAGCAAAAGGGACAGAATTGAAAAATAAGGGATTAAAAGTTGAAAAATAATGGACATGGATTTCACTTAATGCCAGTAAAAATTTTGCAAGCATTTCTCCAAAAGATTTTGCTAATTCATGGTAAAATTGCAGCAGCTGGGCCCAATTTACAAAGCTGGCCAGGATTTCCTCGAGTAGCTTTGATATCCGAAAATTTATCCGAAACGATTTCCATGAGTGCAATGAGAGCCAATCTGACCTCTGCCTTGCATCAAATTTTTATGTAAATGAGTAGAAGACGTGTCCTATTCAATCATATTATTTATTTACTCCAATATCAGTTTATTTATCTATTTATTTATGTGACAAGCTATTGAGGTGCCTATAACATTACTAGTGCCGAAAGTTCTACTAAAAGTTTCAAGCTTTCCTATTCGAAACGTATGGAATCTCGTCCAAATTTCCTCGCCCCGCCCACTCGGCGATTCATCATGATTTGAATTCTCGTCCGTAATCACAGACCTATGACCCGAAACGAATGTGTCGGCTCGGTCAAACGCAGCGTAAAAAAACGCTGACGTTCGTGCTGACTAAGGTTTGTGATTAACGTGGCACGGCTATGAATAGCAATTGGGTAGAGCGTCGCATGGGAAACAGCCATAGACGCGACACCTCCTACCCCAGCGTTCTCACCCATACAGCATTCACGGCGCGGAATTCGAAAGGGTATTTTTTCCCGACGGGCCGTGTGGATTCCTGCCACCCGCATGTCATTCTCCTCCAGCTTTTGATGCGCGGACGCCAGCCATAGATCATCGCATGCACCTGCTCCGCTGTCCGCCATCTCCCATTCCCTCTCGGAGCGCTGTTGTCGGCGTTTCGCCTTTCTTCTGGCTATTATCAATGCGTATTTGTTCTCTTTCCTGGATTTGTCTTGGATTATCCAGGAATTTTTATGTTTGGTATATAAATGTGAGGAACAACCTAAGAATATTTCCGAAAATAGTATTATCTCTGGGAGATTTCTTCGCTTGACTCTTTAGTCCCACTGGGAGCCTGCAGAAACATGGATTTCTTCCAGAAATAAATATTCATCAGTTATGTATAGCAATAGGGTCAGGTATAGTAGCAGATGATTTTACAAAAGTAAATTGACAGATATGGAGCGCATATTGCGCGTGATAAATGGAAAATAAATAAATAGTTTAAATTATTTATACTTAATGTGTTGGCTTAACTACTGCTCAAGCAGCGGACTGCTCGAATATTCGAATATTCGCTGAATTCACCTCCACCTGATCCCATGCACTATTCCAACGATACCTTTATTACGTCGTTTAGCGATTTTATTCCTGCCGTCCCATGGGGAGCGCGGAAGGAAATGACCACTTCGCTGGGGCTGGCCGGCGCGCGTTCCCATGGATTTTCTCCGACATTACTCGTCAGCGGGTAAAACGACCTGTGGGAGTTGTCCATCAGTGGTTTTGCTGGGTTCTGTTGTTTTCACATGACATTAACGACTTTAATGACCTCCGAACGCGATGATTTTAACACCTTCGAGAGCGGTCCGCGGAACAGATGTGCCTTACAGAACCGCGGGCCGGTGAGGCGCCTGGCCGCGTCGTCCCGGGTGCCGTCGTAATCCGTGTGTCACTCATTTACTGGCACCGAAGCGCGTGCAGGTAATTGCAGATAACCTGGTGGTCCTCACCTCATCGCCGCCCGCCCACCATCCACCCACCTACCTCCCCCGCCCGTATTGATCGACTTCCTAATTAGGCGTCGTTAGCACAGTGCGACTGATCCTTGCGGCTTTCGGTTCGTGGATTTCGTGGCGTTTCCCCTGCGTTTCCCATTTCAGGAAGACATCGTCGCTGAGGTGCCAGGCGTTGATTTGTCGTTAACCCTATTCGGAGCGGGGATTATTGCCGTTCTTGAGAAGTGGCGCCCGCTACGACGCTGACAACTCACTTCATAATCAGTTCGTTCATACTAATCCGAGCGGAGCGCATTTATCGCTCTTCGACCTTCTCGCACTGCTATTTTCATCACATAATCTGTTAATTCCTTGTTGATAACACGGTTTTTCTCAGAAATGGAAGTGCAGCCACTATACACTCAATTACTAACTCAGGAAACCATTTAAACATTCAGTTGTTTGAGATTGAGGAAGCTATGAAGCCCTTCTTCTCTTCCATACAGTGCTGTATTGGCCTCCGATATTGGAACATTCGGATTTTCCATTCACTCGAAGTATTCGATATTCGAAAGCAAAAAAAAACTCGATTTCGAATGAGTGGAGGATTCGAATGTTCCGCCTTTAAATAGAAACTGATTTGACGCTGTATGAGGGAGAAGAAGAGCTTTAGAGCTCTCTCATTCTCAAATATCTGGGCTTACAAGTTGTTTCCTAAATTGGTAGTTGAAGTAACAAAATCATTCGATTTTTATTCAGTCCAATGTATAGCAGCCCCTCACCATCCGCGTTTGATCCTTTTTTTCCAGAATTTCTCCGCATATTCCATGCTTCTATTTATTCTTATGGTCGAGTAAAGACCGAGTAATCCAGGAATCAACTCGTACATTCGAGTACTAGATAAAGAGGGATCTCTACAACGTTTTTGTCAAACTTTTTTCTCTGTAGTATTATTGCTTCACCTCGTTTGAACATTGAAAGATTCGACTCATTCGAAATCGAATATTCGAACTCGTATATATTCCGGAAGTTGTTCAGTTAGTAATTCAGTTGTGATATTTTATTTTTTTTCATTTTCTTTGAACTGACTGCCAGCTTTCGAACATCTCCAGATCGTTTTCCTGGTAAATTCCTTCATCGTTTTTCAGGAACAGGCTCGAAGTTAAAAACTTGTAAATGGTTATGGCAAGTTATGAAAGATTCTGCAATTTTCTTAGGCTCTCTTCCCTTCCTTCGGAGAATTTCTAGTGGAGCACTGTTGTTGAGCTTCACCCAATACGTATTCCTTTTTATTCGACCTAGCACTTCTGTTTTTGGCTTTTCTGGGAAATCTTTGATATTCTCTGGAATTAGCAATACCGCATGCAGGAGATCAAAGAGCGCATAATTTTGTGTTCTTAGCATTGACAATTTCAAGCTGCAAAATCATAAAAATCCGAGGGGATTCCTGTGTTCCTAAGCATTCTTCATTTTTCTTCAGTTCCCATTGATCTTCTTTTCTGCTAATTATCCATGCCCACTTATTTGTCATTTTCTTTTATTTATTTTTCATTCGAAGCAGTTAAGTTTCATGAATGGCTCAACTACCTACTCAATTATTATACTTTCATCTGGATCATAAAATTCTTACTTCGTTTGTTTCTTGAAATTGTTCAAAATTCTCTTGTCCTTTAGGATACTCTTTAGCTAGTGGTGTCATTGACTGTCGCTGGGTTTATTTATTTGTTTATTCATTATTTGAATACGCACATAGGCGTGCATGACAGTGTTAGCAACAAAATTAGATTAAAACAATAAACGATCAACCAAACGAACAACCAAACAAAGATCAACGGAGGACATTGGATTAAGGACTAGTAATATTCAGATGAGAGGATTAGGGCTCAGACATTCTATATACTGATGTGTAATAACTTGGAACGCTCTAAAAACTGTATGGGGGACCTACCTCCCTTAGACGTACAGGACTAGCCTTTTCTTCCATAAACCAATCTTTTGCAAGGGATATAATCTGCTAAAACAGGCCACAGAGCGTTGGAAGCATCCACCCACATCAATCAGCAGGATTATTATATTCGTTTTATTGTTGCTAAAAAAAATTATAATATTTGCCATCAGTTACGCCCATAATAGAATGGGGAACCAGTCTGTGGAAACGTTACCTTTGAGATTCCAACCTGTGGGGTGTGCTTCCTTTTTGGTGCGAACCCCCTTTTTTCGTCTCGCCTTCTACTGATTGGTTAGAAGAAGTAAGATGTACATCCTGTCCATGATCCAAATAGATATAAGAGATTTCGTATAGTAATTATATCCAGATTTCTGAGTTGTGGCCATGAACTGCTGCTAGATGTTTTCAAACTCAGATACTTAACTTCGACTAAGTCGAATATCCGAATGTTCTAGGAGGAGAGCAATATAGCCCAGGAAGACAGTTAAAAAGAGCTGTACCGTTTTCACTCATTCGAATAATTAGTTGTCTTTTCTTAATTCAATCGCCTAGAAATTATATTAATTGAATTACTGTGTCTTCATCTGGTCGCAGGAATACCGCAGATCTCTCCGTTATCTTGTCGTTGTCTCCATGTTTTTCTGGATATTAGAAGAATTTAATTTGATTTGCTTTGTTCAGTGAAAATCATGGAAAGTGATGTTCGATCCCGCTGTCTCCCTTTGTTAGGAACAGTTGTCCTAATTATCCTCCGTTGTTCTGCAGCTTACTTCCGCCGAACATATGCCTATTACATCGAACATGCTGTGTATTAATCAGCGTAACGCCTAAGTGATGAGTGAGATCACCTGGCCATCTGGTGAACTCACTTCACAAGTGACCATCCTTGCGTGACTCCTGGCAAATGATCAAATTCGCATGTCGCTAGGTAATAAAACCGTGGAGGAATCCTTGGTCTGCGTACACAGTTCCACCTCGTTGCGTGGAGGAGTTGATAACGTTTTCAAAGCAGAACTCTCAGTGCTTCTCGTTCTTCCGTGTTATTACTACTGTATAGTTTTTCTATTTCTTATTTTGTCTACATCGCAGTTCTCCCAATTTCCCGGACATCTTGCACAATTCTATCTAAGGACCTTCGCAGCCGGCCTCTAAAGCCAATCCTTCTCTCAGAAAGGTCTCATACCGCTCATTTACATAGGAATTTGCTGCCGAGTAACATTACGCGGTAAATTTCACCTTGATGAGGCGTATTCCTTGTGTCTATCACCATTCTGCATACGTTCGTCTCAGCGATCCGTAAAGCACCGCTACCGGTTTCCGCCTCGAAAGCGTCGCGCGTAGCAGTTGTCCTCGAAAAGAACAAGCAAACCATAGGGTTAGCTTAAAATGCTATCATTTACCTTGGGTCGATGTGAGCGCCACGTGCTCCTCCCTTCTCACCCTTCAGGTCTTCCTTTTAAGCTTATCGTTTACTCGTTCCTGCTTCAAATCATTTCCATGATCCGTATATTCCTTCCTCTGCTTATTTACTTATTCATTTATTTACTTGTTTATCAATTGCTCGGCCTCATCTCAACTTCCAATTGTAGCATAGCGCCGCGAAGCCATGCCTTAAGCAACAAGTTAGTTAAATAAAAAGTAAATAAACAAATAAACATATAAAGTGGGGAAAAGCATAGTGTAAAGTAGAGTGTAGAGCGGAGTTTCCTACTTTGTCAAAGGTTAGTAGGCAAATATTTCTCAATTGTGACCGGCCGGTTGTTCCTTATAAAAAGGGAGAGCTCCGCCCACTCTCATCAAAGAGACGCCTCAGAAGTAAGGTTCCTGATGTTTTGGGCTATTTCACGTGCACTATATTTTTTAGGAATTCTTCCAGTCAAAATTTGAATCCCATTTTCGGGAGTAGGTCCGCCTTTAGGGATCTGTTTCTTTGAAGTTTCCAGAAGTCTACTTCTCTTTCCAAAACCTTTAATTTCCACTGAGAGGACAAAAATGCGTGAGCGCTCATGCATTCATAGTCGATTCCAAAAATCGTGTTAATTGGACGAACTGGTAATGAAAAGGTGAGAGGGATAAGTATTGCCGTGTCCAGGAAGGGTTACCATAAGGGACTGCTCACCCTGTACTTGATGTTTTGCTGATTTGTTCATTTTATATATGTTTTGCATTTCGAATGGATAAACAAACAAATTTGACAAAACAACCAATAATTAGTTGAATTCGCAAGAACATACCAGCTTTCCCCGCCAACATTGGGAACTAGCTATTATATTGAAAGCCTTTCAATTTAATGTCAGGAAACTGCTTATTATAACTTCTCTGACATTGCCATCTAAACGGCCTCAAGATTCCAGCTTTGGTACATATTTTTTGCGGGAAACCAGTTCAGAAGTTCTGCGCTCAAGAGTTTTGCTAATGTAATTACAAGCAGCTAGAGAGAATCCCGGAAGAAAAGGTTTTTTCGCTAGAATTTATCGTGAAATTCAGGAAAAAAGCATTGAAATCTTATTCAAAGTGTAAAACTGACTATTGTCATCAATCTATTCAACTGAGAAATCATCGGCTCATTGCAAGCACTTGAGGTAAGAGCGCAGACAATAGGTTTAAGGCGTGCCCTCCTCTGCGTCTATGGACTGCACTCTCATTGGTTGTCGGGGGGATGAGAGAGCAGTGCCTTTTAGAGGGCGCAGACGACAATAGGAAAAGATTCAGCACTGCATACAAATGCCGTAGAAGTGGGAAATGTTTCCATGATCGGACCATAAAATGTTTTTCAGCACACATCCAGAGCCCAGGTATTCACGGAAATCATAGGAATTGATTACAAATTTCCTTTCAAATCATCTGAAATCAGCGGATGGGAGCTCCGTACCCTTTCAGTTTACACTCTTCCTCAACCAATGTTCAAATTTCTCTCGACCTTTCTGTGATTTCCCGAAGTAGTCGGCTTAATTGCTCTCAAAAGTGCATACACTGAAGTGGATGAAGTAGAAAAAACATCGGATTTCCTGTACTTTTTTGTTGATTCGACCTTTAACAGTCCTCTCCAGAATGTTTGTACCAGTTGTCCTTTTTCGTGTGCACTGTTCTGAATTAGATGCGCTCGGATTCTTTTCGCTCTGTGCTGTGCAGACAGCGTAGTAAAATTAAATTCCATCCTTTATTGTGTTATAGAATGCTGTAAAATATTTGCAATTTTTATCTGAGAACATGGGGCTGGGCCGACATGCATTTCATTGGGATTACCCATGGTAAACGTGTTGCCGAACCCAAAGCGACCCTTTACCTGGCTCCCTCAAAATGTTTACCGATGAATGACGCTGTCTATGTATACCCAGATGCTACCCATGGGTATGAGAGCATCGCTTTTGAATATCCGGTGGTTTACTCATGTGATTGAGTAGAATTCCCATTTTTTACCATGCTCATGCAATCTAAAGGTGTGGCTAAAAATAGGTAGAATGACATTCGAAAAATGGAGGAAATTTAAATATATAAGTAGACAAGTTGATTTCCCCTGCTCACAGTTTTTCTTTCAACTGCGGCTGCTCTTGTTCTTCCTGGGCTTCTATATCTACAACTATCGATAAGTTTTCCATGTCTTATTCTGCAAAAATGAATACTTACAAAAACGAGCTCTGAAAAAGTGAAAAATAGGAAACTCACGATCTGGATAGTTCAGAGTGGCAAGAAGCCAATATTATCGACCAGTTTTTCGAATAATCGAATGCTCGGATCGGTCCTGTTCTTCGTTTTCAAAGGCTTTTCAAGGGCTTGCTTCAAGGCTTCGGGAAGCACATCAAAAAATTCAATAAAAAATTGATTGCTCAAACCCTCTTTAAATTGTAGCACTAATAAATCTAAAATATATAGCAACGCGCAACAACACAAAAAAAAACACCTTCCTTGCAAATCTTTTTTCTTTCGTACCACCTGGACTGAATAGTATTGTCATCTCACAAGTCATCCATTCATCTCATTTACTTACTACTACTTTTCCCTTCTGTGTTTTTGTTCTACAGCCAGCGATGAATTCCAATTCCATACAGTGCTCACGTAAAACTCGTCCGGATGCGTGTGCGGCTTGTTCGTCGATCGGTCCGCGTGTAAACAGCGTTTTTGTTGTTGTCACACTGAAGTGCTTGTGCTTGCAGAACGCAATGCAGACATGAACGAGCGACAATTCTGGGAACATCCGCTTGGCAGTTGGCTGAAGTAAGTCTGTAATGAATATTGAAGGAATAATTGGGAGAAGTATTGAATTATCCTTGAATCCGAGGAAAATAGAACCGAATAATCAAGGTCATTCTGATTTGGCGTCTCTACTTGTTTTCTTTTGATTTTTTTGATTCCAAAAAAAAATTAGCCTTTTTCTGAGTTAATCTCGCCAAGTTAGTCCGGATTTTCTGGAAGAATTAGATCTGGCTCTTCTTCAGCGATGTGGCCTTCGGAAATTCTCCAGTGGTAGAGGAGAAGAAATGGCGATCGCCTAGTCGAACCGACCTTCCTGTGGAGTACGCTGAGTTATGCGATGGTGTGCTACTCAGTGTCCTGTTCCATCAAATGTGAGTTTACACTTCACTATTATAACTTGAGTGGTACAAAAGGGGCGGGGCGCTTTCACAAGGGGCGGTGCTTGTCCTCGATGTGATTGGTCGAGTATGATTTTCCAGAACAACTTCATTACGGATTTTTTTAGCACAATCTTTGCATTGCGGCATGTTTTCATGTAGGAAACGTAACGGATTGACGCTTGACTATATTTTTATTCTCTAAATATGACAGATTAACGAGATAAGGGAATTCAAAAACTCGCTAACTGACAGCTCAATCTTAATTTTGTGATTAAACCAGCAGCTGTAGATTTTTCATTGCTCTTGTGCCTTCACATTGGTTAAAAAGGAACAACAGGAGTTTCTCGGATGCATTCAGGGATAGAGTTTTGGGAGATCCATGGAAGTCAAACTGCAACGGGTAGATTCTTGGTGATTTAACGGATTAACGAATGGACGAAATTTAAAGGCAGCAGGAGCTGAAATCCTCGACTCCGAGCTGAGCTGTGGGTGATGAAGTACAGATCCAGCACATCATAAATGTGAAACGAACACAGACAATCATGGCTTACCTGCAGAGAAAATGGAACATTCGTCGCGAACACGCCTGGCCGTGTTCGCGCGCGGACGAGTTTTCCCCGGCGCAAAAGCCATTGCGGTGCGTGGTTTGGCGCAAAGGGAAAACGAAATGCATTCAATTCACAGGGTTTCATGGCGGGACTCGGCCAAAACCACGCGCCGCAATGGCTTTCGCGCCGGGGAAAACTCGTCCGCGCACGAACACGGCCAGGCGTGTTCGCGACGAATGTTCCATTTTCTCTGCAGGTAAGCCATCATTGTCTGTGTTCGTTTCACATTTATGATGTGCCGAGTCTGTACTTCACCACCCGCGGCTCAGCTCAGAGTCGAGAATTTCAGCTCCTGCTTCCTTTAAACATTCGTTAGCGTGCAATCTACGTACATCAGAAATTCGAAAAAAGTATGATTCAGCTAATTCTTTGGAGTTTTTAGCGCTCAGGATTTCTGGGATACACTCGAAGATCTGGCCCAGAAAAATCCATGAATTTTTAAATCTCAACGGTTATTTTTCAACTACGACAACGAATTAACGAACTGCCGAAGTTTGAAGAATCGTTAATGCATGTTGTTGGACTCGTGATCCGAAAGCGTGGGATAAAGTAGGATTTTTATGGTTTCTGGAAGATTCTAATGATCCAGCAGATAATTTTCAGGGTCTTCTCAGGGATCCCAAGAGCAGGTAAGGAGCAGTAGTGGGAGGTCCAAAACTAACTCGAAGCGGTCTATTTCAGGATAACGTTGCGGGTTAACGGATTAACGAAGTTTTTGGGTAGAAATTTGGCATCGATAATCGCAAGGTTTTCAAAGGTTCTATGACTGCGGGATTATTTGGTCACACTTGGCGAAATTTTTGCAATAATTAGAGGAAGTTTTTGGAGTAGAATGATTAAAAAAATCCAGGGCACGCTTTCAGGAAAAATTCACTCTTTCATTTTCAAAATTTCCCTCCACTCTCTGCCTTTCCACTATCGCCAATGTTTGATTTGTGCACTGCCACTCGCTATCACTATCACTACTCTTCCAGACAAAACACCTCGTTAAGCAGGTGCCGTCGTCCATGACTCATGTCCTGATCACTTAGTAGTCCTTGTCGAGCCCTACAAAATTTTCCCCACAGCGAAAATATTTCTGGAATTTCCCGCGATCCGAGGCGAATACTACTGCGACGGGCGCAGTGACCAGACGGGAATCGGCCTCGCTATGGTTGTGGTGGCTCGAAATTAGCATATTTCAAATGGACCGTCACCGAGCGACGCGCATCCGTCAAAGGCAACGCAAGCAACGCAATTTGCCGGCGATTCTCGCCGCGTTTTTCGTCGCTACCAGTGCGACGCGTTTTGTCTCAGAAAGCTAATTAAAACATTGGATGAAAGACTCGCGCCGCTGCGGATTACGATTAGCGAAATCGCTGCGTTGCGTGCGTTGCGTGCTGCAGGTGGCTGCTGGCGTGAAAATTCGCTAATGAAAGCCTGAAAAACCCGACCACTTTGCGTTTCTCCGTGCCGCGCCCGGATATGACGGGGATTTTCTTTCATTAGCAATCAGCGAAATAGTGGCAGCTAATTCTCTTCTCTTTTTTCCTCTGCTATTCTCTCTGCATTGAAAATTTTTCATCTTTCCCATTTTTTCAGGGACACTTCTCTGGAAATCGTAAATCCCAGGACTCAGTCCCAATTTTCCCAGAAATTTTCCCCTCCACCGCTGTGGATCACTACAGACTATGGCTATAAGACGTGTTCTAGTCGCATTTGTTTGCTGGTCTTGTGGTGGCGGGACCTTTGATCCTGGCGCCGTATTCAGTTTCCAAGTATCCACGATCAGAGGCGGTAGCGCTAGGATCTGTTACCATCAGCGTAACAGGACCTTTTGACCCGAAATTGTCGCAGAGGCTTTTAAGACGTCTCCCTAAACACTTTAACCTTTAGATTTAGGCTGTAGGAAGTGTCTAAAGTGAAGGAGTGGCCCTTTTGTTCCATTGGAATTATCCTAGATCAAAAGGAAGGTAGCACCTTGTTTTATACGGTTTTTACGACTATGGAAAATTTCTCCTGTGCGACGGCATGGTTTTTGCAGGAATACTGCATGTTACGTGCAACGAATCCACCTGCATATTGATACCATATCCTTCTACTCCAGTAAAATATATAATCATTTGAGGAAATATATAAACAATTGAATATCACCACCATGGTTTGGACTGTTTCATGTGTGGTTTTTGCAAGAATACTGCATGGTACATGCGACAAACCAGCATGGATATTGACACCATATCCACAGATGTGGTTAAATCTTTCAGATTTTTCCACATTTCAGTAATTTCATTTATTGCCTATTTAGAATGATTTCTGCAAGAATACTGCATGTTACACGAAACAGCCCAAGTGCACACTGACACCAGATCTGCTTTAACAAATTATTTAAACAACCAAATGCCGTTAGCAACGCTTTTTGGCATCATGGCTTGGTGTCCTTTCAGCATGTTTCTGAAGCAATACTGCATAACAAACGCAACGATTTTGCATGGTTATTGATACCATCCTCATAAAAGTGGCGGATTCTTCCGGATTTTTTTTTCAGATTTCAGAAAACTAGTTCGTGTCCGACTTGCCATGATTTTTGCAGGGATACTGCATGACACATGCAACTAGTCCACATGCTTATTGACACTGAATCTATAATTCAGCAAAATTTACAAATAAGCAATCAAGTGCCGTTAGTAACGTTTATTTTCATCATGGCTTAGTGTCCTTTTGGCGTGGTTTTTGAAAGAATACTGCGTGTTATACCCGCTGTTTTTCCATGGAATCGTCCAGATTTCTTGTTATATTAGGTTGTAGCACAATTCTCCGCTGTTTTGAAATTTTTGACAGGAAAAATTGTCATAAAAAATCAAATAACAACATGTGTCAATCGATGTATGCATTTGGCATCATTTTTGTAAGGATACTGCATGATACTCGCAACGACTCTGCAACATCTCCATGGCAGTAACAAAACCGTTCAGATTTTTCCACATATGGATGATTTAATTACTTGCTTTGTTGGCATGATTTCTGCAAGGATACTGCATAATATTCGCAACTCCACTAAGAAGGTGAACGCGTCCAATTTCGGTGAATGGACGGTTGATCTAATGGTACGCTGAAACCCTAAACTTGCTACTTTTCAAAAAAGTGTCGTTGACTCCACCATGCCGATTCTTTCTTCATTGTCATGCACCATTTGGCAGAGGGAACTCGTCGCCACATATGTCATTTGTCAGAGAATCTGACAAGCATCATGTTACAACCGCATCGCATGCATCATTTGCCTCTTCTGTTCTTTCTTCCTGCCTGCATATTTATGCAAATCCAAGTGGCCATTATTTGTGACTCCGAGGTCATCTGTCGCCCGGCTCTCACAGCACGAGTTGCGGCTTCTCTCCACATTAAGCGAGGGGTTTTTGTGGCGCTACTAGCGAAAATCCACCTTGGCTACGATGTGCATCGGAATCCGCGCGACCCCAAAGGTCCGCGTCCTCGGCGGGCTGGTGACAGTTTTGTCCAGGCAGTCATCCAGTGCGGCACACGTCTATAGACCCACAGCTAATTGCCTATTATCGTGGTTCAAGGTTGAACAAATTCGGAGCGCGTTCATAGTCATCGCTCGATCTCCATTTGAATATTTTACAGTCCATTATGAGGTCACATCGCGAGAGGACTTTTTCGGCCAAATGCGCTCACTTCACAGAGCAGTTCTGAGAAAATGCCGGCCACGATGTGTAGGCCTTGAGCTTTACTAGCTAGTGATTTGGGCTATAAAATCCTTTCGGACAAATTTCCCATGTAAAGGGCCATAATTGGTTAATCGGAGGGGATGGGAAGGTTGTTGAAGGGTGATGGAGGGGATAGCGGCCTTAGCACTCAATAGTAGATTTTGTGACACTTTGGCATGGTTTTTGCAAGAATAATGCATATTGTATGAAACGATTCCGCGTGAATATTGACACAAACTCCATCCATTTATTTAGTAGAAATGGCGAGGTGTTGGATGGTGGAATTGTCCAGTGTTTTTTCTATATTCCCGTAATTTCATTTTTCTTTTGCCATTTGAGATGATTTCTGCAAGTACACTGCACGGTATTAGCAAGGAATCTGCAGTGGCATTGCGATAGATCCAAAAAAATTATAGACTCATTCAGATTTTTTTGCATGGTTTTTGTAAGGTTACTGCATTGTTTAAGCACTGAATCTGCAACGAGGTTGGAATAGGTGCGAAAAATCATGAAATCATCCACATGATTGCATGATTTCTGCATAATTACCGCATGAAATGTGCCACAAATCTGCATGGATATTGCGATAGATGCAAGGAATCATGAAGCCGCTCAGATTTTTCCGCATAATAGTGATTTTATCATGATTTTACTATGACTTTAGCTATCAGTGGGGTAATTTTTACCTCCAACTTTCTGAAAATCGTAATAATTTTGTGCTAGCAATATCTCCATTGTCGTTAGTTCTTACTTCCATTCATCCTATACTATTTTATAAGTAAATATTTTAAAAAATGACCGTCGAAAAACTGTGTTTATACATGTCCTAAAAATATGAAAAGAAAGGTCAACCTTTATTTTAGAATTAGCAAAAACTATGTTCGCATGCCCTCGAAGCCAAACAATTGTCCTCACATGTTGGAATTTTTTGGTCGAAGCGCGTTTATACTCTCGTTACTTTCATCCTGAAGGAATACGAGTAATTTCCAGAGATCCCTCATCAGTGGACGTCGTCTCCCCACGAGAAGTTCGTCAGTGCGAGCAGGACCAGCTAGCCAAGCAGCGCCTCTTCGGTGCCTTGATAGAAGCGATCAGGAAACTTTACAAGGTGAGTCTTTCCCTTTCTTTCTCCTCATTTCCTCCCTTTCTCTCCCTCCTTCCACCCGTGATTTCCGCCATTGCTGCTTCTTTGCGGAATTGAGTTCGCGCTGAGATTGCAATGCGCTTCTGTTGTATGCTTGTGAGGGAACGAGGAAGCCAAACCAGTTCACAGCATCCAGATGACTCGCAGCATTCAAATGCAAATTCACGATGCAACAACGAAAAAACAACACAGTTCTGGGCGACGCCCCTCGACAGCGTGGGAAACTATTTGTTTCGTAGGCGTCTTGGGAATATTCCATTTAGGAAAAGACTAGGAGGTGCTATTTAAAGGCAGTATGGCTTCTGAGACTTTTTGCACTACTGAACAACTACTGAAAGCTCATAACTTCCGGCACAGCAAGAGGCTTTCCCTATCCAGTTAATTACCTAATTATAGTATTTATTTGTTTGTTGTCGTTATTATATATGGTTTATTTGTTCAAAACAATTATCAGCTTTCTTACCGCTACATTGATTTACTGCTGCGAGAAAGACAAGCTCTCGCAGATGCGCATCTCTCCCAATAAAATCCTACGATGCGCCAAGTTACACCCTTCAAAAGCCAAATAGCTAAGCTAATAAAAGCTAGAAGCTAAAAGCCAAGCCTTTAAAAGCAGCTCGCGAATGCCTTATTTGCAACTTTATGCATTAAATTGATTCCCACTTAAGGCAGAGAAACGGAAAACTGACAACTTTCAGCAGTGCCGCTTGTTTTATGAGAAGTGTAAGTTGGCGCTTCGTTGGACCGATGGCACAAAAAGTGGTGTGAAACTAAAGGTGTCTGTTATATGACTCTTATCAGGTCCCGAAGATTACTGGTTGTCCGAGAGCATCCGTGGCTTTGCATAGCGCATGCCTGGCTCAGAAGCAAAAATACTCGTGAATACCCAGTTCATCAAGTGTAAGCTGGAGTATCGTTGGAGAAACTACAGAAAATTGGCTAATTTCTTAGGCAAAATTCACAAAACAAAACCTTTATACATTGATTCGATTGCTGTTGCTAATGTGCAAAAATAAAGCACCAAACTGCTATAGGTCAGTTCCGCCCCTCATTTTTTTGACAGTGTAAAGTGGCGCTTCGTCGGGTATATGGCACAAAGAGGACGCTGTGTTTACTGGCTTCAATTGCCAGACACCGCTTGCCACCAATCTTCTGAGAATATCCATGAGCAATTAGCTATTTCGCACCAACTACCTGGCTCAGAAGCAAAACTCTCGGGAATAACTCAGTTTAAAGGGTGTAATTTGGCGCTTCGTTGGGTAGATGACTCAGAGTAACAATCGACCCTATTGTCAGCCTTCCCTAACAGGCACGGATTATACTGACTGTTCCGGAACATCTGTAGGTTGGGGGCCTTTTCTACGCATACCTGACTTAGAAGCGAAAATGACCGTCGAATTCTGCTCTTTTCCCGAGGTGTAATTTGGCGCATCGTTGGGCAGACGGAACAATGTTCAGGTAATCATGGTTGCCATTAAAGTCTGATTAATTTAGATAGATTATACCACATCTAGCTCCAAGGTGGCTCGAATTTTAGTTCTTTTACCTGTTTTTCAAGGTAGCGAACAAGGAAAAACCAACTAATCTCGGGAACATTCATAAATCCCGCTGTGGACGTGAGCGATCTAGGAACCGCAGCACTCATCTGCGTGGATTACCGCGGTTTCTTTGACATCATCCACAAAAAGGAAATGATCCACGATAGGTCCAGTTGTGATTAGATGAGGCTGATTTCCCTCACATACTAAGAACAAACCGGACAACAGCAGGATCACTTGTACCCGGGATGTCCTCGCGTCCAGAAGAAAGTGGAGCAAAACGTAATTGAGTTGCCGGCGAGTGTCACTCTGCCGGCAGTTCCCAGAAAAACACGTTCTGCTGGTTCGGTGTCCCAGCGCTCTGTTTCCTCCGTTCCCTGGGAGTACTGGTTATAGTGGGAATGAGGAAGATCACTGCCTCTGTGGGAAGTCTCACTCATTAGTCTTAGTGGTTTCCCGGGGGGTAGGCCTCTTAGCTTAAGGATAAGTAAATTTCTCAGAGATTTTTGCAAGAAACTAGGTAAAATTTGAATTATTCCCGAGGGAAGCCAATTTTTCCTGGAAAAACACCGTGTGCCTCACCTTACCTCACCTTTTTATTCCCTTTGTTTCTTATATTTTTTCAAACACTTACTTTCAATAATGCTTCGTTCGAGCGCTAAACTTTGTACACAAATTTTTTGTCGTTCGCTTCGCCTTCAGGGGGGGGGGCACACCCCCACCCCATTCTTTCGTAACTCCTCCTTTTTTGGTCCCTACCCTTTTTCGAAAAATTTCCCAACATTCTCTGCCTAGGAACGATGGCTCTTTTTTGCGCCTCTCATGCGGAAGTCTTTTCTATTTTCAATTTCACTCTATTAAATTCGAGTGATCCAAGGAAAATTTCTCAAATCTTACAGTTAGTATTCTCTCGGCTTGCCTTTTCCAACCATGTCATATATATTATTTTTAATTCATTTCCTCACGTAATTCTGTGAAAGAAAGGACTCGAGACCAGTTTTTTAAGGAGAGAAAACCTCAAAAATGAGAATTCCCGACTGCACAGCGCCTCGCTTCACTTGTTTATGACCTTAAACCTAAGTTTTACGTGATTCCGTTGCTTTCCCAGGGTAAATCTGCTAACATGTCACGAATTTACCCAATGTTAACACGGTGTCAATGCATTCACCCTGGGTAACCTTAATAGTGCATATAGGCCCTGGAAGAGTCACATAATTCAAAGAGCGTTTACTTTCAACCAATGCGAGTGGTATGTAGGAATGAAGTTGCATCTCAGGCAAGTCATTAAGGTCTGACATTTTTCGTGGATTTATCACATGCCTACCTGGACTAGATCCATTACCCCACCCTCTAAGGAGAGCTGGGACAATACTTGCACCAACCATGGGGCCATGCTTTCGCATTACTCTAAGTTTAGAGTTTATAACATCCCTATTCAAGCCCTCATGTTCTGTCTTTCGAAATATGGCTCGCAGCAATGCCCGTTAGCTGCATTCTGTCACAAAGAAGAACGTCGTCCACCTTTTTTATCTTGGTCTGGTGAGTCTCAGCTGGCAGGTGTCCTTTCCACGAGGGGCGGAGTCAGCCCTATGCGACGCTTGGCATTTTATAGTTTGGCTCCGTTGAATTAGAGCATTTGGTAGAGTCCAATAGGTATTGTTTTAATACTGTTTTATTTATTAATTTCCTTACTACCTCTCTACTTTTTTACTGATTGATATTTGTGCCCTAGCAACCCTCCCACGCTGTATAATTGGCTTCACACTTAAAAAAGTGAAACAACTGTTTCAACGATCATCTAGCTTGGCGAGTGTAATCTGGAACATCGTTGCGCATATGGTACAACCTTTAAGTAATCGACAACGTTGGAATAGTCCATATAGTGGATTACACCACATGTGGCTCAGAGATATCTCCATTCTAGCGGACTTGGAGTGGTGTTCATTTATGAATTCATTCGTTCATTCATTCATCCCATTCATTCACTCATTCATTCATTTATCCCATTCATTCATTCATTCATTCATCCCATTCATTCATTCATTCATCCCATTCATTCATTCATTCATTCATTCATTCATTCATTCATTCATTCATTCATTCATTCATTCATTCATTGATCCCATTCATTCATTCATTCATTCACTCATCCCATCCATTCATTCATTCATCCCATTCATTCATTCATTCGTTCATTCATTCATCCCATTCATTCATTCATTCATCCGATTCATTCATTCATTCATTCATCCCATTCATTCATTCATTCATTCATTCATTCATTCATTCACCCCATTCATTCATTCATTCATTCATTCATTCACTCATCCCATTCATTCATTCATCCCATTCATTCATTCATTCATTCATTCATCCCATTCATTCATTCATTCATTCATCCCATTCATTCATTCATTCATTCACTCGTTCGTTCATTCATTGAATCATTCATTCATTCATTCATTCATTCATTCATTCATTCATTCATTCATTCATTCATTCATTCATTCATCCCATTCATTTACTCATTCATTCATTCATTCATTCATCCCATTCATTCATTCATTCATTCATTCATTCATTCACATTCATTCATTCATTCATTCATTCATTCATTCATTCATTCATTCATTCATTCATTCATTCATTCATTCATTCATTCACTCATCCCATTCATTCATTCTCTCCTTTCTGATTTCTCGACGGGATTCCGATGGAGGACCTCATGGACATCATTATGTTACCCTTAGGAAGTATCTTTTAGTCCATTTTATTTTCTATTATTTATTTACTTCTATTTATTTATTTATTTACCTCTGCTATGCAGCATAAATGTATGCCACGTCAAATCGAAGATGTACAAATAGTATACATTAGGTTCAGTAACAACTCAAGAAAAAGTAAAATAATTAGTAAAATATTAGCAAATGTGTATACAACTATACGCTATACTTACCTTATATTATAGTATACATTATATTTTTACTACATTTGCATTTAATTTTCCTATACTATTTATCTTGCTCATTTATATAATCCTATTCTGAAAATATAGTGTGATTTCGAAGATGACACCACTGAATTACTGGATGAAATCTCCTTTTCACTGTTCAGGGCAGATCTAGACCATTCTTCCACATCCCATACGAGAAGTCAGCTGATCGTCTGATCAGCTGATTTCCCCGACAACCGCTTTTTCTGGAACTTTTCATTGTTTCCCGAAAAAACCCTAATCCCTGCACTGTTTCAGCGTCGCTTACGGCAACTGATCGTGCTGTCACCGCCCGACATCCTCGCTATTGTACGTAATCCGCGACCAGGTACCGTGTTTATTTTGGTTTATTGCCGATCGTTACTCATTGTCAGTTGGCGTGCGTTTTGTGTGCGATTGCACAAATCCTCGCGTCCTCCGTCAATCCTCGCTTTCTCTCCGCTTTTATTGCGCAACTGTGGCTCGATGTTTGCTATGTTTGGTCAAAAAGGCGGGTATCATAGCGGGGAATTTTCGCCATGGATCGCTGCGATTGTATAGCAGGCTCCATCTTCCGCGGGCTAGCTGGCTAAGGGGGTTCTCTGCGTCCCTTTGTAAACTCATCAGGCCCCCGGGCACATGTGGCCGCGAAGGGGAAGCGCTTTCTCAGCATTTGTAGTTGAATCGCGCAAATCGCGGCGTTCGGCCGTCGAATCGCCGTTTTTATTCGTCGTATTCGCCGCGTTAACACTGGCTTTTCGCATACTTGAAATGGTCATAACCGTGTTTATGTCGCCAGATACTCATGAAACCGCCGCGCGCGTTCGTTCCGTCACCGCTCGCGCGTTTATGGCCCACGCGATTCTCATTCTTATTCTTCTGCTGTTTGCTGGCATACTATGTGTACGTATGCTATGTGTCCTGCGGTAGTTCCGTTGTGTCAGCAAACATCTCTTTCGTGTTGACTTGAAAAGCGATTCTTTGGCCTTATTTGGTACGATGGTGAAAACTCTTCCCAAACTTGTTTCTTACCAATTTTTCCCCAAAAATAACCATAGGGAAAGGGTCTACTTTTTTAGGACTTATCCAGTATCTCCAACCCAGGGGCAATTCTCTGAGATTCTGACCACAAAATCTTTTATTTTCCACCTTCATGCCTTTCTGGACGTCAATTCCACTTGATAAATAATTTCTGTAAATATGGCGACCAATTTCTCCAAAATTGGAATACCTTTGGGGGCTTTTTCTTCCAGAATGGAATGTAGTTCAGCAAGAATACTATCCGGATTGTCAGAAGAAAATGCAGGAGGGTTAGGAACGGCAGGTAGAGATGGCATCCTTTTTTTGGAATTCTCGGCCTGGGTGCGGATAGATGTCATAGCGAGAGCAATCTATGGAACCGACCGTAAATAAACTTCATTCTGGAGCTTATGGATAGGTATGGTCCCTAGTTTTGGAGGTAGATAGTAGTTCGATTCTTGGAACCAACTGCACACACACAAAAAAAAAGAATTATCTTCTTTTCTACAAGGAATCTGCGGGATTTGAAATGTTTCTGAATTTTTGGGAAATCATGGATATTCCGAGCACATGCGCAAGTGTTTGTCATCGTAGAAATGTTTCACCTACCGTTATATTCCTTCAATTGTGGCTTCCGCCTTAATGGGCAGGCCTAAGACGGGGCCTAAGAGGAAAACATGAAGAGTGCAGTAGGAGAATAAGCGGGATACCCATTCAATTTACCTATTTCAGTCGTAACTTCAACGATTTGTTCAAAAATGCACGATTTACTCAAGTTAAGAGAATTTACCTGGGCAAGGCAGATGCAAAAACACTTGTGCGATCGCGTCCATGCATTTTTTAATTAATTTATTTTATTTATTTATTTATTCGTACATTCAGGGTGCACCAAAAAAGCAGAACACTGAAACTTAGGTGGAATAACTTCATCCGCATCTACTCTTGTATTACAGTGAAGATTTGTCCCAATCCGTGACGGGTCAATAGGTCTCTTTAGGAACAACTTCAGTCCAATGGACCACCTGCTTTATTTTTTTTGTCTTCGGATCGCAGAGCAAATTCAAGAGACCCTTACCAAGAAGGCGTTGACAGAGTTACTTTACTCTGAATTCCAATGGATGCCGTGTTATTAACACTCCATGCATTAGAGATTAATAAGTTGAATCTTCATAATCCCTAGACTGAAGAGCTGGGAGGAGAGTTATCTTCTTATATGAAGACGCAAAAATTCCTTGAGCACCATGAATATTTATTGACAACATTTTTTCTCGTCAAGTTGGAGGGCACGGTTTCAAATTCTGGATGGTTCTCTCTTCAAGGAATCCCCGGATGTCTCCGGAAATGCTGTAACGTTCCTGTAAATCCATTGCTCATCAATCTGTCTGTAAAAATTGCGTGTCGCTGCAAAAATGGGAGAAGTAGCTAGTAATTTGCCAATATGTGGTTTGGTCTCGATTTAACGCTGAACCCTTAGACGGAAAACAAACCTATGATAAACCAAATCCACGATTCATCCTGCATAGCTGCAGTTTGTATTTTGAACACCGCTCTAGTGATTCTACACTTTCGTTCTCGTTATGGATTTTGAAAGATTTTCGAGTGAACGTGCATTTCGAGAAAAAAATCACGGTATTGCGAATGATTTCTCATTGAAATTCTGCCTAAATCGTGGTATTGCAAAACAACCGAAGGACACAGTTCAAATTTTGAGAAAATTCTCTGCTTTTCGTTTGAAAATCCAGTTAAATTCTGCATATTTTCTTTCCGCATTCTTTACATTTTCCCCCAGAAAACAGACGGCAAAACGACGATGCTGAATCACCGGATTTTCATTGTGAATTTGCGCGCGTTCGTGAAATAATTTCTGTGAAAATTAAATTTTCACAACCTCCCCGTTTACTGCCTGGGAATACAGGAGCATTTCTCTTCCAGGATTTCTCTTCCACCTTCTCTCCCAGTCCTTTGCGGAAATTCTCTTAGGTTATTAAGTGGCTGTCGCTCGTTCAGTGAGCGTTTTCCTTCGGCGGCGCTGCCTTTCCCACCATCTCGCAACGATCCGCTCCCATATCTGCTCGTTCGGCCATCCATCGTGTTCGGTGTCCTGAGTGACCTGAGAGGCCGGCTGCTCAAACAAATCACCCCGTAACTTATTCGACGCCTTCGCCTCGCCAGGGACCACTTCTTCTCAGGGATCCTTAGGGATCCTCATTACCTTTACCCTAGTTACGCAATAGTTACTCAATTGGGAGCTAAGGCGTTTTATCTCTGCCGCGCGGTCAACTAGCACAAAGATCCTGCTATATCCACCACTCCCTCCAGTGACGTGGATCATCTGACAGTGTTATTCTATCAAGGTGATAATTTGTGATCGTCGGCGTGACCATCACCACCACCACCGTGGCTGGGCGAAACAGGGTTCTGTTTCGCACCTCGTTACCAGTTCGCGCCCCCCCCCCCCTTCGCGCCCCCGTGTACCAGTTGACGGCGGGGCCCCGTCTGCTCGTCGTCGTCGTCGTCGTGTGTGCTTGCCGTTTATTGCTGTTGTTGTTGCGGTCGCCGATGTCCGCGCAGTAACACCGCTGCCGACGCTGTCCATCCTCCGCGACAATCCTCGTTTGCATATCCGAGCCACAATCCAATTCGATGCCGACACATCGTAATACTCGAACTTTGACCCGAGTTTGGGGCAAATTTCCGCTGTTTCTGGATCGTTTATACTTCTATTCTAGAGATTTTGTCGTCTGATTTCTGGAAGGTTCCATAGCATCTTGGCCCAGGAAGTTAGGATCGCTATAATTACCCACAGAAAGGTGTCCTCATTCTGGATCCCTTTTCTTCAATTGGAGTGACTTTGTTCGAACGCACTTTTGTCCCCTCCAAGCCATCTTTCCAGGGTTTTCTAGAAATTTCTCAATATCTTTTATAACTTCTCTCATCCCTATATCACTGATGTATGAACTGGCTCAATTTCCCCGCCTAATTTTCCCACTTCTTTACCTTTTTTGGCCTTAATTCCATGAAGACATTCATCGTATATAAGTTCAAGTTTTTTCACAGCTATTTAATTTTTCACTTTTTCCTAGTTTTCGATCTCTCTGACGTCACAAATCCACAATTTTTATTGAACTCTAGGCGAAGTCACAAAACCAACAGCGCGTTGACAGCTGTCATTTACGCCGAAGTGTCGTTACGCCAACAGAGATATGCAGTAAAAAGTAACAATAGATAGGCAGTAAATATTGAATGAGCAAGCAAAATTAAGTAGTTGCATAGTTGTCCTTGGAAAAATGCGCAAAGATCCGTACCTCAATTCGTCAACGTGCTTCAGTAGACTGTGACCTACACCAGGGATGAGCGGAATTCCATGATTCGGAAGTCGGAAGTTCGTTAATTCTGGCACTATGAAAACATTTCACTTCTAGGTTTATGGAGAATCGGTGGTAGCTGAATTGTACGAGATCACAGGTGCTGTTTTTGTTGCTCCAAATCTCCTTGTATTTCAAGCTTTTAATGACTTCCGACTTCCGGTCCTTCCCGATACTTCCGCTCATCTCTGACCTACACACATTAAACTGAATGAGTTCTTCTTGTAAAAATTAACATAACCTTAACAAACCCCGGAATTTATTCCACTAATCGAATAAAGAACCCTGACTACTTCACTTTACATCCTCTAAAATGATTTTTTCCATGGATTTACCAGTGCAGGCGGGATGTTCCACCGCTACCTTAAGTCATATAGAGTTCGTTCTTGACTATGTTTTGTAGATACTTCCAGATTCACCAAGAAGATCACGGATTGGTCCTCGTAGTCATGGATTTCTCCATATATGTAGAAGCTAAGAAATGGGGACTTCACTCGAATCGCACCTTGCACCTTGGCAGTGGGGGGAATTCTACTCGTATGAAAGCTTAAAAATCAGCGTCTTTTATTTATTTATTTATTTATTTGTGCACTCGCAGGTGTGCCAGCAAGAAACTAAAACATAGCTTAAAACTGTAGTATGAGCAAACAGGAACGAAAATTAATTAGAAACAGAGGACTAGGCTGAAAAGGCATCGATTACCTACACGGCGATCTTGGGACAGTGTATGGGCATTGAAAGTCAGGGTAGACAAAATTGAGACTTCTTCATTCATAAATCCCTGAATTCCAGTATTTTCCAAGCTTCCGTTCTCATTCTCTTTGAATATTCTGCCATTACAGGAGGAGTTGTAGCGATATTGACCTTTCTTTCCCTAAAATTCTCCCATTTTTGGAGTTCTGGTCTTTGGTCTCTGTGGTATGATCCAGTAGTGTTTCTGAAAAGTTGCCAAGCTTCTCGATCAACTGGAGTGGACAGTATGTCAAGCAAAAAGTGGTACTACTTGCTATCTCAGCGTTTACTTGTCGTTTACTTGTCGTAGCTGATTGAGAGAAGTGGCTCGAATCGGGCATATTCATTTCTGAAAAGAAAACTCGTCTAGTTTCTGGGGCAAAACCTATAAGGGAACGTGATCGAATACAGATTATTATTTCTTTCATAGAAAGCCCAGTCGTTTGAACTTCCAGTTTTTTTGTGGTTTTTCCTCTTTCGAATCCGCGTTGTCGCAAAGACTGGGCTTCTTTTTCTGTGATATCCAAAGCATTTGGTTGAATTATACCATACTAACTATGCTATTCCATTACTATACGAAACAAACTATTATGTTAGGTAATATTAGTGTGCCATAAAAAATAAACTATACCATAGCATAGAAGATTAGACGGACCTTCTTTTCCAGTCTAGACATACATATTTATGCACGGCTTTCTTCCTAAGTGGTACGTTTCCCTTGGCTCTGATTCTCAGGTGTCTGTTTACGAATATGTTTATTAATTTCCGAGTTAAACCTCGAAATCCATATTTTTTATCTTGGAAAATTCACATTGTTATGCAAATCCTTCTGAGCATTTTTCTCATTATTCTCGGATCATCTTTTCTTCAGCCCAGTTAGCATGTTAATCCGGAATTCCGTAAATTTCTGTACGAAAGCCGTTTTGTTGTCCCTTCCGTATTTGGGACTTACTAGCTGACTTCCGTGTTTTCCGCGCCGCGGACCCGTTCTGTTTATGTTTATACTTTCTAAGCTGAGCAGTGCTGATTCATGCGCTCATCTTAGGCGCTGTACACTTCCCCCATACTATCTTCACTAGGCTTTTTTGCTCTCGAAAATCTCACCTCGCGGGACTCAGGATTTTTTTCGGACTCTCATACAGAAAAAAAACCGCAGCACTATGGCGCCAGGATGCAGTCCGGGTCTAGATCTTAACACATCTTAGCTGTGTATTCTAGTTGTTCGGTTGTCCTTGTCCACTTGAACGAGTGCTGTTTGCACGGGAACACCTGTGTGGTGAAGTGCGAACGACGTCCGTGCGTCCGTCCGTCAGCCAGCCCGCAGCAGTACCGGCTGCTATCAGCCGCGGCTCCTTATCGCCTGTGGAATTTATTTGTGGGACAACAGTGACATGCACGCCCACATCCACAGTTATTTTACAGCATTCTGCGGTCGTTTCGCTTTGGGATTCAGCCCCACTTCCGCCTATTCACCCCCTTTTTTCTTGGGAATTCTGCATCCGCGGGCCTTGTGGTGACGCCGAGAGGCCCGCGGCTGAGTCACGCGGCAGCGGAAACGAGAACGTACATGGCTGTGTGTTGTGTGTGTGTTGTTCGGACGCTATCACCTGTACTAAGGTCATCGGCGACATTCTGTCGTTTGCTTTTATCGCCGCGCCCGACACAACCCACAGCACCGCATAACACACGTTCCAAAATACATAAACGCGAACGATGCCCTTTCTTGCACGGGGAGGGGACCCCGCGGATCTGTTCCCTTACTGACTCAGATTGTTTTCTGGAGTGTTGACAGAAATTTCGAGAACATTGTCGCATAGCAGTGCAAGAACTGGAACCGCGCGGAGTTTTTATGGGTTAGCATGGGGTTTTTTCTACGGCTACCGGTGTTGCATCCATGAAATACCTTTGACTAGCTCTACCTCTTCCATTTTTACTTTGAAAACTTTCTGGCAAACGTCATGGTCAACGAGGTAAATAACAAATAGAAAAAAGCGCTGTTTTTCCTCGATTTCTTCCTGAAAATCTCCATATTTATTAGAAAATCCTATGTTGAAGCGGAAAATTTCCAAGAATTTCCTTAGCGTTGAGTATTCTCGAAAATTCTATTACTTGCCCAGAGCCTGCCATTGAGATTGCCCCGGGTAAACGTGTTAACACCCCCAAAATTACCCATTACCTAGCACGCATCATAATATTTACCTATGTACATGTAACGGCATAAGTCAGTGGGCAAGTGGGCAAGACCGAACTTACCGTGAGCGGCTGGTGAACATTACCCTCAGGTAATCATAACCACGGTTACGAAATTACCTTTTGTTCCAATGATGCATGCCAGCCTATGGTTTTGGAACCTGAAATTATAGTAGTAAATAATTACTGCACTCGTACAGACCTAGTTCTGGGCCTGGATGCATCACTAAGATTACCCAGGGTAAATAGCCCTCGTTAACCATGGGTTAATCCGCGTGGGGTTGTATATTTAGCTTGGGTAATCTCAGTGGTGCATATTACTCCTAGTTGGTTTCAAAAAAGAAGGTAATACGGTGATTTTTCAAAAAATGCAGAAAAATACCAAAAATTCTGGAAAATTCTAGGAGTTCAGTTTTATTACCGTTGTCCAACGCAAATTTTTTGTGCACGAATCGAACTTTTATGCAAATTTAATAGGAAAACTGGAATCTCCCTAGAAGGCAGCGAACTTCCATTTTTCCACATCATTCCAAAGGATAAATTTTCCTTTTTCTCTTTTTTCCTAAGAATGAATTTATGCTCATCTCACGTCCTCAATGTCAGTTTTTTTCTATCCCTCTCATTTTTTTTCATTCTCTACTCGGAATTCATGCTTCTAAACAGGTCCCAGCTGATATTTTTGTTTATTTTAACTATGTTTTTTCCATACTCCATTTCCATGTCTTTGAAATAACTCCGTAGTCACCCCTACTCTTTTTTTATCATTTGTCGGACAAGCAATTCAGCGGCTACACCACAAGTGTGTAGGCATGTAATCATAAATCACATGGTCTTTGTTGTTTTTGATTGCTAGACAACTGTGCTACAAATAGCGCACTTTGCAGAAACATACTCCTACATATAAAAAAGAGCCCGTAGGAAACTTTGATTAAGGATTTTTGAGCAGAAAAATTTTGAAATTGCCGGAATATCGAAGGAGGTGTCGAGTAGACCTCGTTTCCTCTTCCGTTCACACAGCAACAATAAACTCAAAAAAATTACAAACATTATTAAAAATGATACCAAAAATGAGCAGGATCTATTTACGGCAAATGGTTGAAAATGATACGTTACTCTTTTCGAAAAGTGAACGCACTCCACTTTAAGGATAGCGAAAAACATGCTCCACTCCACTTAATGTGCTCCAATTTTGAAGTCCATAGATCATTATGAATTCCCCGTGCCAAGGGATGTTTAAGGGCTCATTTTAGGCAATACATATGTCTTAACGACAAATGAAGGTATCATGAGAATAAATCGTCAAGTAATACTATGCAGTAGATTATACAGTGCGTTTCATAATTATAGGGACACCCGATTTTTTGCTGTAGCGAGCTTCACCGTGGACCAATCGATCTGATTTTTTCTTTATTCAATTCAGGATGTGAAATAACCTCTAGAGACATATTTTCCATTAACATCATCAATATATAAGATTTTTATAGAGAAAGATAGAAAAACCAGTGTTTCAAAATTATAGGGACACTTGGACTTGATGAAACGATTTACCCAGAAAACGGAATCTGTCAGTGCAGTTGTTACCAGTGGGTTATTCCCTATCCATTGCTAATCCGAACCGTCGGTTCTTCAAACTGGTGAAGGTGTTCCAGATGAGGTTCGGCCCAACATCGACCTTAGTTTCTTGAACGGTGCTTTAAAGTTTTTTAGCATAAAAGTTCTAGACGCATTAAGCATGGAACCATCTAGAATTTGTCGTAGAACCATTTTCCGCTAGAAATGAGTTTTATAAGCGCTTTTCAAGTACAAGGCGTCGAGTTTGTGGCACCTTTATCGTGCTGTGGTGCCTTGACCCACGGGGATAACTGCACTTTCTTGAACCAAAGCAAACTTTTGTCAACGATAACCACTCAGATGTGATGTAGAATGATCACACAGGATTTGATGAATGCCTCTATGTTGAATTCTAGTTGATACAAAGGCGATGAACAACTTACGCCGTGCACGACATGACATGCTCGAACAAGCCATTTTGCCTCCCAAGTACCGTCTTGGGAAACTAATTCTTTTCTCCAGAAATATTATCTGATCTTATGAATAAGAGAGAATTTGATCGATTCATACAGAAAAGAGGCCTTATTGAAGAATTAAGGCCACAATTATGTTTCCTTTTTATGATGGGATTTAGGAAGCGACTGTGTGCAGTGTCGATTGGATCTCGTGCATGTCGTAGGCTGTTGATCGCCTTTGTATCAACTAGAATTCAACATAGAGGCATTCACAAATCCTGTGTGATCATTCTACATCACATCTGAGTGGTTATCGTTGACAAAAGTTTGCTTTGGTTCAAGAAAGTGCAGTTATCCCCGTGGGTCAAGGCGCGACAGCACGATAAAGCTGCCACAAACTCGAGGCCTTGTACCTGAAAAGCGCTTGTAAAACTCATTTCTAGCGGAAAATGGTTCTAAGACAAATTCTAGATGGTTCCATGCTTGATACGTCTAGAACGTTTATGCTAAAAAACTTTAAAGCACAGTTCAAGAAACTAAAATCGATGTTGGGCCGAACCTCATCTGGAACACCTACACCAGTTTGAAGAACCGAAGGTTCGGATTAGCAATGGATAGGGAATAACCCACTGGTAACAACTGCACTGACAGATTCCGTTTTCTGGGTAAATCGTTTCATCAAGTCCAAGTGTCCCTATAATTTTGAAACACTGGTTTTTCTATCTTTCTCTATAAAAATCTTATATATTGATGATGTCAATGGAAAATATGTCTCTAGAGGTTATTTCACATCCTGAATTGAATAAAGAAAAAATCAGATCGATTGGTCCACGGTGAAGCTCGCTACAGCAAAAAATCGGGTGTCCCTATAATTATGAAACGCACCGTATATCCTGGATGAAGGAAGTGAAGATTGAATGTTTCGACACTTCCCAAGTTCCAGCGCTTAATTCTTGTTGAAGTCGGGTTCTCTTTAGGGTTCCTGAGAAATTCTTTCGTAAATTTCTCTGGTAGCTATAGATTTTGCTTATTTCATTAGCAATTTGACATTTCCATGGTTTTTTTAAAGAAATTTCTCAACAGAAAAAAAGAAAGAAATGCAGTCGCCGCGATGCTACTGACACCTTAAAAAGTTTGAGGTGCGTGCCTGGAGCATAATAATAGTTCGATATCTCTTCCATGTTCTCATACTTTTTATAGAGATGGCTATGCATTCAATTTTCCCTGGATTTTCCTCTTCTAAATTTCCCTTTAATATCCTTTCATATCACTTATTGCTTGAGTTTTTCTAACGGCTCTCCCATTTCTCTGACGACCTGTCCCTGCAAAAAAAAACACTTCCATATGTCTGCTGCTCACGTCGTTCAGTCATCCTCACGTCGTACTTAGCCGGGCAACAAACCACCGCAGGCCGTCTGTTTTCCATTTTCCTAATGGCCCACCGAATCTAACGATTCTCCGCGGACCCCCATGATTCAATCGTTCGCTGGCCTTTTTGCAACATGACCTTGGAGCTACTATGTACGTTGCACTACGTCGCTGTTGTCGCATTCCACGAATTCCTTGGCGGCTTTTTCGATGCTGCTGGGTAGAAATTTATTTTTGAGCCGTTCAAAATGTTTTTGAAAGAAAAATATTGTGCAAAAATGCGTCTCATAGCTGCCTCAGCTTCTTTTAAAGAGAACAAAAATGATAGACGGTTTTATCTTCGACATGTCGCTGCGCTAAAGAGAATTTTGAGGTCATACACATGTCATAAATGTCACCTTTTTCATCTTCTCAGTAGCTGAAGCTTTTACGGCCCCCAAATTAGGTCAAATCACAGTTTTTTCCAAATGATTAAGTGACCCAATGCGCTGTCCTGTCAAAGAGTTTCCGAAATGATTCTTCTCTTTCTGAACCGATGAGAGAACAATGTCCTTGATGAACACTTTCCTAAATTTTCTTCGTTATACAGACGTTTTTCCTGGATGTCAGAGTGTCTTGGGTATTCCCAGTGTTGGTAAGGTTTTCTGAGGAATAAGATTTCATACCACCATTAACTTGCGCTCATCTTTTTTTAAAGAACTAGTCCTGGAGTATTATATTACCATTAGTGTATATGAAACCTACGAATAAACGTCATATGCATTAGAGGGATACATCTGCAAAAATGGGCGTGGCTTGTGCCCCACTGACTTTTTGAATTATATAGCGTAGGTAGGATTTTTTATTTATCTTTTATCTAAAGCTTAGTGGTAAAATCCAGAAAGTAGAGTATTCCTATGAGTATCTTTCATTTGGGAGCCAAGTGGACGAGAAGTGATTCTGTTACCCACAACAGCAAAAGGGGCGTGGTTTACGTTGCAGTCCCCAAAGAGGTGTGGTCTACATTACAGCTCCTCTTTTTCAACCATTAATGGGAAAATAACGTTGAATTCATATGATATCGTAGAATGGGATATGCTTTTTTTGCTGATTTGCTTGACTTGGTCCGGTTTCGCATAATTTAGCTGTGTAGAGGTGTGACTTACGCTGCACCACCCCTGTTTAATCGTATAACTGCTGCAACTCGCCACATTTCGTGGAAATTCGATCTTTATGGTGGCCTGTAGGAGGTAGGAGGCTTAGGGTGAGCTTTGATATGAGACAGAGCAGAACTAAAACAAGTTTTCCAAAGAGGCCGCTAGAGTGGGCGTGGCTTAGGTCTCACCGCTTTTTTGGTCATCTAGCGATGAATTTGTGCAGAACTTTGAATAGGTTCACGGTGGGTGACTGATATTGGGGTATAGCCAAGCTTCAAAGGTATATTTTCCTTTGAGAGTCAGGAAGATATGGGGACGTCTAGGTGCGGAGCTGCAAAGAGGCGTGGTTTATTTCGCACCACCTTGATCTCTACCTTTCTACTATCATAGACTGTTGAAATCTCACCATATTCCGAGAATACCGAATCGCATGGTGTACACCTTGGGATATGGAGAGCCAATGCTGCTTTCAAGACGAAAACATACACCAAATGGGCGTGGATTCCGTCGCACTGTTCTTTCGGACAGCATTTTGTGCGGTGGCAGCGGATGACACGGAAAATGGAGCTTGGTGGAGAAGTGGGAAAAGTGAAAAAAACAAGAGAGAAGATGTGTATTCCTTTCATAACTTAGGTTCTGCACTTCTCAGCTACCAAAGGGGCGTGGCTTCCGCCGCACGTGGATCTATTTTGATGAAATTCCACGGATTTTGAGGGGAATTTGTATGACCCGATGCAGTACTGAATATTGAAGGTCTCTAAGGGCGTATTCCACTCTGGAAAGCCAGAAAAACTTCCAGGAACTGCTCTAAAATGTATATCATTGTGCTTTGGTTGCAGCAAAACGTTGCAACTGCCTCGATGACTGATCACCACTATCACCGCGTCATGCCACCGACCCAGCTACTTTTCAGCGTTCGCTGTTGGCTCCGCTGACATGTGTTCGGAGTTTTTCGTGGGGCAGCCACAGCTGGATGTACGTAGTAGACACATACTGCTGCCTCGTAATCCCCAGCCGTGAGTGGCTAGCTGTGTGTGTGTAATTCGCACCTCACCTGCGCGTGTGCCATCCCGTCGGGAAAAACGACACTCAAAGTCATACGACGACGAAACGTCACCAACCACTGCAGCCCGAGCAGCTCTTCTCCCGCAGCCATGACTCTGCAACTGCTACTGGCCGAATTTGGTCATCCCATGAAGCTGGTGATCGGCGACGAGTTGTTCATGAGGAATCCCGGCAGAGTTGGTGAGTGTAGGGTGCCTTAATAGAGCTAGGTCCTAGGATCTGGGCCAATCCTGGGGTTTCTAAGGATACCCTGGGGAGTTCATTAGCATTCAGTGCTCTTTAACGCCATTGTCATCGTGTTGATGAGGCCAGTCCCCGACTTCCCTAAACATTAAGCCTTTTTGAGGCCGTGATTCGCGATTAATCCCCTAAACCCAGGGTTAAGCTGCTTCTGAGGGTAAATTTGGACTCTGGTGTGCAGAAATTTCTAGAAGTCCAGAATTCAGCTAGAATCCGGCGCCCATTTTATCAATACACGGGCAGTTTTCACTCTCCAGAGACCTAATCAGTAGCAGAAAAAAGGATTTAGTGCCCAAAGACGGTTTTTCCCCTGTTATCAGCGTTAGCAGAGCACTGACACGTGACAATTCTTATAGTTTTCCAATACCTTGTTTGTTCCTCTTTGTACATTACTTGCCTTTAATGGGCCCCACAGTACTACACCAAATTGTGTCTCATTTTTACTCACGCCAGAAAAAAAAGATATAGTTGTATTTTGTGGAAAGATTATTGCTCCTCCAACTTTTTACCAGGATTTTTTTTCCTTTTCCACAATTTCACCGTAAACATTCAAGAATGTGGCTTGAGTTTGACTCCCTTCATCGATGCGTAAACTCACCAAACTATGTGCCATTTTCTTTAAGCTCTTTCCTTATTCCCCTTTTCCATAGAGATCAGACTTTCTCACGACTATTTTTTCTTTGGAAGTTTTTTTCATTACAGAATGGCCAATAATTATAGTTACATCATGCAAGCTTGCGGTTTTTCAATTTACTCTAAGTTGCTGCATTTTCCTCAAAATCATATTTATTTATTGGTTAGCTCTTGCGCATCACTTCCAATACGACCTGGGAAATCTTCTACTGATTCTTACCTTAGGCGAAGCTAATGCCTGTTTTTGGAGCGGTGTCGAGTTTCGACAGGCTCTGTTTTCAAATCGCTGACAGCTTTCAAGAGATCCCATTATACAGTGATTCTAATGAATAAATAGCTGACAACAAATTCAAATTGGGAATTTACTGAAATGGAAGTGAAGGATGCGATACACTTCACAGGGAACGTGAAACTGCGTGAAGATTTCACTGATTTCGGCGATAATCCCTGAGAAACAGTAAATTTTAACCCCTCGGATTGTTCGGCTTGCTCATTTTTCGAGATGGTGGATTTATTAAAACCTCATCAGGATGAGAATCCGTTTATTCTCTTCTCATAACTGTTGAAAGAGAATTCATCTGGCTAGTTATAGTTTCATAGTTTTATTTTATTGGATTTTAATATAATTTTTGATTTTAGTTTTCGTTTCGTGCACTATCCTTATACGAAAACTAAACTGTGCTATTAGTTTCCTCCTGCACTCATCAGTGAGGTAAAGGAAACCTATAGTTGTATATTTGAGTTTTGTTAGACACAGACATACATATACAGCATCAATACAAACGTTACATGAAATCGTAGGCACTTGTGCACAGGTGGACATTTACGTTTGTAATACACATGTACGACCATAAAAATTATCTAAGGATGATCTTTTGGAAGTAGAACAGCATAGTTAACGTACGTTTTCTAAACGTTTTGAAGTTTATTTATATGCATAATATACATGCATATATACCGATATATATATATATATATATTAAAATATACATATAATTATATAAAAAAACTTACATGTGATTTAGATAGGCCTAAGCCTGAGTATGACGGTATCGGTGGAGTTCCATCGGCAACGAAATTGTCATACGTCTCAGCATTGATGCAGCATCAGAAGGATGATATTTTCAAATTCAACATTTGTTTTTATTTATAGTAGTTTATTATAGTCCATATTATGTGTATTTAATAGTAGTTTATTATAGTCCAACGTCAGTTTGCAGATGGTGTTCGTTTACGTTTGTTCATGTGTTTCTGGGTCAATTTTCGCCCATATAAAAAGATCGCCGGAGGTAGTAAGGAACCCGAGCGAAGCCGGGTACGGCAGCTAGAGAATAAAAATACCATGTCGCATTTTCACATGAAGTTGAAATACGTTTCAAATGAGTGTTTTTTGTCACCATAATTATGGGCCACCCTGTAGTTTGGTAACAGTAGCTGTATCAGTACATATGTGTGGGTAAACACTAATCCAAACTGTACCCTTGACTTCCAGGCTCTGACGACATTAGGAAATGTAGGCTTTAGCGGACAATAGAAAACCATAGCAAATCTAGCCAAGACAGCTACTTAGAATTCTGCATGCGGCTGGTCTTCTTGTACTTCTATCACTTTTCTGCTGTCTGTTTTCTATGACATAGAGGGATAAACAAGAAAACAATAATCCAGTCCTGTAAAAAACTTTATCTATGTTGGAGATTTTCTTTCTGGCAAATTTTCCCACCAAACTTTCTCGATTTTTCCATGTTCTCGACTTCCCCGATCGCTCGCGCGGATCAGCTGGCGCCGAAGCTGCTCGCTCACGCGTCACCTTCCGCCGCTCAGCTCGCTGCTCGATGTCTGTGTTTGTTTTCCATGAGTCCTGACAGTGTCCCTCTCGGCTCGGTCCGGGTCCGGTCCACCACATACCACCGCGCGTCCGCGCACATTCACAACAAAATTTCTTCCGCGCGAGAGATCCGCGCGCGCCCGCGCCGCTACAAAACCATCTGTTGCGCCTTTCCCTCCGCGTGTTTTTACCCATCTTAGGATGTGTCTGTTGCGCTTGTTTGAGCGTTGGATGATCCACAATGGCCATGCTGACCAGTTTCTCTCTGGATGGTACCAGACTATTGGGCACGGTATGTGGAACTGTGCGCTTTTTCGTCGGCACAGTCTGGCCACCACCTCCTTCTCGTCTCCCACTCCGGCCCGCGACCACCGCGGGCCACTTTTTGGAGATGTGTTCAGGAAGTGCGCTCACTGTTTAGGGTTGTTGTGTGCTTTTCTGGATGTCACTGCTCACATTCTGGAACAAGTGGCGCTGCGGTTAAGCATGGTTACTCGGCTGTAAAGTCGTTGGCGCCTTGTCAACCGCCCAAGGACGTTCCACTCGTGAACTTGTTATAGTTAATTGTCACTATGAATAGAGCCAGCCAGTTGAAAAACAAGGACAACTAACAAAAGCCGGCCATTGGAAGGAGGGAAACTCATGTTTTAAGTATGCCACATAGCTAGCCACTATGCTTACGGCTGTTCTTTATTAATGTTATCGCCCAAACCTGTTCCAAGGAAGCAAGAAACTTTGCAAACCCCAGCAAATGTGTCAGTTGTCCTTTCTTCTTGTGATAGATAAACCCCATAGTTTTGCCGAGGTCGCTGAAAGTTGTTTTTTGAGGAAAACTTTCATGGAAAGCTATTACATTCCATAAACTCGTTCCATTAGCGATGTGCTTTCACCGCTATGCTATCTCGCCTCTCTCAAGATTTTCCTAGGACTTTTCTAGGATCTTGCGATTTTTCTGGGATTATTACTAGCATTCAAATTCTATATTTTCTTTCTCTATATCCTGTATTCCTATGGATTTTGACTTTTTGACAAAATTCCAAGAAAGCTGGCTAAATAGGAGTTTCTTACCTAGTGGAAAAAAGGCATCTTCATTTTACCTTTTTTGTCCAATGTAATGTCACGAAGCCGAAATTTCTGGAAATTTCCATGTTTCAGCTTTCAAACGGGGCACTTTTTATTTAACTTCTACGTTCTTCAAGGAAATCATTGTGGTTTTTTCATAGCACTAGTAAATTTCCATAGAAAATTTCGTAAATGGTAATCACTTCTAAATTTCGAGTTGGTTTGTAATTGTTTGAGTTTGAAATACTTTGAGTTGCTGGAGATCAAAATTGAACTTCTTTGGACATTCCTACAAGTATTTTTTGGATCAATTTTGAATCATTTTCTCAAATTTTTCGTTAAATTTTCAGCTTTCCCCCAAAGGATTCTGAACAACGGCTCCTCTTCGAGTTCTCTTGTATTATACCCTCTCATTATTTCCCTGTCCAAAAAATTTCCCGAAAGTTCTCCCGAAATTCACTATCAGCCGCGGTTGCATCGCTCTCTCTCAACATGCAGCGAACCAAACAACTGACATGCGCTTTCAATATCGGTCCACCGAGCGACGCTGACGTGCCGTCGATAGCTCAGTTGGTAGAGCGGAGGACTGTAGAGTCGCAGCTATCCTTAGGTCGCTGGTTCGAATCCGGCTCGACGGATTGTTTTGCATTTTGGGTTATGATTACTTTGCAAGTAGTGTAGCCTGTTACGATGTGGATTTTCGTGCATATTCTTTTGGAACATTGGGAAATTTGCTTTTTACCGCGAATCTTAGGGATATTCATGGATTGGGAGCTAATTCAACCAATATTCATTGCAGTAGGAAGCAATTTTTCCTGGTTTTTGTGGGATTTTTTTCGCAATCTTTCCTTATTTCTGTTTTGCACCCAGGAACTACTAATAGGTGCACTTTCTATGGTCCTAGTAATGCTTTCTAAAGTAAACATCATGTGATAGGACGAAATTCTGTAGGTATCCCATTGTTCTTGTACTGAAATCCTTAAAGTCCTTATATAGCCATTTTCTTCACTGCATTTACCAAGCTTTCCTGGTTACGAGCATTTTCTTCCTGGAAAATTCCACCTCAAATCTCCTCCCATATCAGTTAAACTATAAAGTAATGGGAATTTGCCATATTATAGTGAATTTTCGGGGAAATTCGCCCAACAGGCCTAGTCTCTTCCTAGTTGGCCCGAATTTGGTGCTAGTTTTAGCATTTTTCCGGAATTTTTTTTTGCATTCACAAGAGAAAAATGAAGAGATTTTCGAGTTCCATCATGGAGCATGAAGTACTCTTTGTGCAGCGCGTCTACCTATAGTTTTAACCATTTTGAATAATTTCTTTAACAAAAAATCCTCTCTGCAGCTGAAACCATTCCTGGATTCCACTACGAGACATCCAGCACCCTTTGTACCGTGCTTAATGCTCCAGGATTGTCCAAATTTTCTGAAAACCTTCCCTGGGAATAACCGGATTAGCTACACCTTCCCAGGTATCGAATTGCTATGTCTGGAAAAGGTAATCACTTTCGCGAACATAGATAAATTACCAGTTACCCCGATCCATGTGATCGCACTGACCAGACAGGTGTCAGCAGGAAATTAGACCAGCGCGCGCAGGCGAGTAATGATATATTACTCGTTCTATCGCGCTTCCAACCGCTCTTTACCTAGGTAAATCCAGCCGTTTCCTTCCATTTATGGATTCATAGAGCATCCAGACATCCAGACTCGCTCGAGATCCTCTCGGTTGTTCAACTCTCGTTCTCGAGTTCTTCCTACACTCTCGCCGAGGCTCTTTTTCAATGTCGCGAATCTTCCTGTCGCTCGTGGGCCCACCGACCCGCCGCGTCCACTACCCCCCCCCCCCGCGCTGCTCCTCGGCTCCTCGTGGTGGTGATTCCTGCAGGAAATGCCGGCTAACGTTCCAGCTCGCTCCTGTTTGCACTTCGGCCTATCTTCCAGTCTCTCGTCCTCCTTCTCATTTCCACCCCTTCGTCTCGATGCCATATCGGCTACTATTATTCGGCTGTTTCAACGTCATTTTCCTGAAATTCTGCTGCTTTTTCAGGAAATTTCTGAAATTTATGTGGAAGGACACCAGATTTCTCGTCCTTCTATTTCCCAAATCCATTTCCATGCCATTTCCAGATTTCTCCTAGCTTTTTCATGGAAATTTTCCAAGAACTATGGGCATAAACACGGACAACTCCCACAATTCCACCCTTTTCAGATGTATCTGGAGAAGAACTGAACAAATTTGTGCTGCTTCTACTTGGTTGTGCAGTACAGAGCGATAAGAAGAAGACTTTTGTTAGCCGTATTACGAGACTAGAAAAACGCCTACAACAAGGCATTGCCAAGGAAATCCAGAAGGTATGTGGACGAGTTGTCCTGACACATGGACCGCTAAGAAATTTGTGAAAATAACGAGTTGTTGGGAATTTTCAATGGTTAGGTGGAGAAATTCTGGGATTTTCTGTCGGTTCGTGATATCCAAGCTTTCTAGGACCTGCCAGGGTTTTAGGCGTAATAGAACAAACATGCAATAAAATTCCGCATGTTGACGTCATGATCGAGTAAACAAATACGTAAGTAAACAACAGATAAACAAACAGATAAACACTTTGGGACTGCTTGCTGTTTCCACCACTAACAATCAATCACGGCGCCTTTCCTGCTCTAGTTCTATACCAGCGCTTCCCATTCAAATTCCTGGAAAGTTTGCGGAATGTGGACAAAGTAGGTGGGAATTCCAGAATCTACACGGGATTTGCCCAAAATCCCGCCAAAGCTTGCCGAAGATTTTTGCCAAATTCCTCAGGGATTTAAATAAAAACCAGAGTATTCCCGTGAAATACCTTGCTAACGCAAACGCCTTCTGGAATTTGCTGGAAAACCGTCCGTGTAGAACCACTAGCGTGATTGCCGTTATCCTAGATGACCATTGGATTTAGAAACATTTTTTAATTTTTTCGGTTTTGAATATTGTTTCAAATACTATAGAAGATTTTTGTAGGAGTTTAGTTTTTAGTGCACCAAAATCTATTTGTTTACCCAGTTTCTCCAGAAAATTTCAAATTTGTCACCCGTACTTGAGAATCGTTTCGGAAAAGAGCTGTTCCTGGAAACTTTTCTCCTTGAAGTCAGCCTGGACTTTTGTTTACTTATTTGTTAACTTGATACATTGCATTAGTTGGTACATACATACATGCCTCACCTCCTGAGTAAGGAAGTTTGGGAATATAAGGGGGAATTTCTATAAAATCCAGGATAAAAAAGGATAAATAAAACGCGAGAAAGGATTTAATTTCTCTCCGAGAAGCCTTCGAAGGTTGGCTTATATTACAATTACTTCATCTATTAATTAATTGATTTTTTGAAGATATTTATTATTTGTTACTTATTAGACCGTACTAATTTGTTTTTTGTACAGTTTTTCTTCCGTGCTTTCCAGTTTCTAAAAGATTCTCGATAAACAAGGTGCTCAAAAAATAGAAGGAAGGGCAAAAACAACAAATTAAAGAGAATTGGTGTTGTTGGAATGGATAAAAAGATTCTGGACTCCTTGAAGTTTCCTTTATGAGGAAAATATGGCCCTTTTCTCTCAGAGATTTTTCGGTGAATCCATAGAAATCATCCAGAACTCTTCAAATCCACTTAGAACGTAGAAATATGCATAAAACAGAGCTTTGCCTTGTTCTGGGGACCATTATTCTTGAAATGTGCTAGAGGATCTTCCAATGCTGGAAACCTTTCTTATTTGGGAAACAGGGCACTTTTCTCCCAAATTTCCTTAGTAAACCCACAAAAATCTTCCAGAAGCCTATAGATAGACGTTTCCAGATCACAGAAAGCTCATCGGTCGTGCTGAGCATCGACTCCCTGGCCAGATACGACGGTACTGTCATCGATCACATTGAGAAACTCGTCGAACAACGTGACTCGTACGCACAGACGCTCTCCTCGCACATGGCCGACACGGTAAGTCCAGCGGTGAGGAGCAGTTGTCCACTGCTCACTCCAAATGTCTCAAGGACTCTCCACTCCGTCCTGAATGAGCAACTTTTTTTCCTTCAGGAAAGCGACGGTGGTGGAAGCTCAACGGAGAGCTCTTCGGTAAACGGCGAGGTCGAGCACAGGAGACGAATCGAAAAGCGGCTTAGTGAGTTTTTGTTGATCAACTGTTGGGCTTATCAAGTTCTTTTAGGTCCTGGAGGGAATTTTAATCGTTTCTAGTGTATCTAGTGAGAGTACCGCTTTTCTCGCTATTTTCGAAGATTTTCCTTATTTTGGCCAAGAGCAGTAACCTTGTTGGTTCTTAAAGACCTCCCTTGTGCGGTAAAGTAAAAAAAAGCCACTTCAGAATAACAATTTTAGTATGAATTCATGTAATTGATAGGTAAAATACATGTAATACAAAACGTTTCAATTAATTTTTTGGGAAAAGTATTCCTGAGGACCTAATTTACCCAACCTTTTCAGCCTGGATTTGGTTCCAGTCAAGTTACCCAGCAGATCTAATTTACCCAAACTTTTAGCTTGCATGTGTTTCCGGTCTGTTTCCGGTCGTGCAATTTTCCCTTATTTCTCTCATTCACGAACTTCCTAGTTGTTAAAACTTCCATTCTCCACCATCTCTCGCTTCCTCCCTCCCTACCTCCCTCCCAGGATTCCATGGTTAACGTACCAAGTGCTCCATGTACGATGCATTTCACTTCTACACTTCCGATTTTCCAAATTTCCTTGGAAATTTCCTGATTAGCTAAGGGCTGTCGAACTTCAGTCTTCTCAAAGCTTTAATCATTTAAACTTCCATTTCTGCACTGCTTATTCTCAAGGATTTTCTGGATTTTTGGATTTTCCAGTACAATTCTTCCTTACTTCTTTGTGATTTATAGAGCGATTTTCCCGAAATCATGCATCTTTTGCAGAGTAAATTGCAGTAAATTGCAAGCGAACAATATCTTATAGTTTATAATGGAGTTACCGATTTTATAATATGTCTCTCAAATAGTTCTGAAGCTAACAAAGTTCTCATCTTTCCTCTAAAAGTACAAGTACCACATTTGATCATAACGTGTAAAAATAGCTCTCCCAGTTTTCCTCTTCCATTTTCTCACTGTACGTTTTTTTTCGGATTTTTCTAGTTTCTATTTCTGTCAAATATCCAGCTGAAAGTTTGCTCTTTTCCATTCCAAAAAGGTGCTTCTAAAAGTGAGAGCAACTTGTTTTCTCCAGGGAAAAGCAACAAAAGAAATAGTCGTCGGCGTCATGTTTCATTGTAAATACAGTTTTTTGCCGCATTCAAAGCGATTTTTCCGGAATTTTTGCAATTCCTGCCCTCCATTTGTTTACACAGAGGCCAGAGTTCGTGTTCGAATGTGTTGCGGAAAAAAAGTAGCGCATTCATCTTGAAGGACCAATGGTTCTCTGGGGACTTCTCGTTTACCGAATCAGTCTAACAACTTGGAATTCGGTAATTACCGCAGAGTAAATGTGTTCAGACACCCAAGACTTATCCATTGTCAATACGAGCGGGGGCATCAACACTTTCACCCTAGATAATCTCTATGATGTATTTGGGTCTTGGTAACCTTTTACTTGGTATGTATTGCCTTAGACCACTTCGTCATGGCAAACTGCCCTTTCTCTATGGACATTTGGAAGTGATGCGTTTTTCAAGCTTGTTTGTAGAGTTTACAACATCGCCAGCGTCTCCGAGACGTTTTTCCCCGGAGAAAAAAAATTGCCACAAAAAATCCATGAAAAGCAAAAAGAAAGAGTCTCATTGGGAACATGGGTGCAAATTGAAAAATAAGGGCGAAAACTAGGTATGATTTTATTAAGAACTATAAAATTCATTTAGTTCTTTACCCATTCATTCACTCATTCATTCATTCATTCATTCATTCATTCATTCATTCATTCATTCATTCATCCCACTCATTCACCCATCCATTCATTCGTTCATTCATTCATTCATTTATTCATTCATTCATTCATTCATTCATTCATTCATTCATTCATTCATTCATTCATTCATTCATCCATCTATTCATTCATTCATTCATTCATTCATTCATTCATTCATTCATGAAAAAATGCAAATTTCGCATGTTGATGCCATGAACCACAAATTGCTGGCCCTTAGGTTACATAACTCTTTACCTTCCTCTTTGAAAACCTTATGCTACTATTCTTTTTCTTTATTCTCTAGATGGGTTCCCCTTTTTGGTTCTTTTCTTATAGGTT